>BTHU01000010.1:81162385-81762385 GCA_036184795.1 Tokudaia tokunoshimensis | reverse complement strand
ATCAATTTTTTACCTTAATATGTCCCACTTGCCCTAAACTTTAGTTGCTAAACTCTCCTGACCACCCACCTGTAGGATCAACATGTGCAGCCACTACATTTTGAGATCTCACATGGTTACCCAGTTCTCCTCTCTCCTAAGCATAGCAAACTAAATTCTCCTTCCTTGCATCCCCCTGCCTGCCTCCAAGAATCCAGAAGTCCCCAGCAACTGGCCCACAATTTTCTTTACTGACAAATCAAGAACCAATTGAGGAGCATGACCTTAGTATCAGAACCACTCTCTACACAAATCAGGTATGGGTTGGTTGCTGAAGTGGATATTTCTGATTGTGTCATGTGATGTTTTCCTGAAGCAGACTCATATATGATTTTTTGCTGATTTGTGAGAGGACATGTAATGTTTAGAGAGAGTATAAGTAGGACTCAAAAGACAATGACAGGGCACTTGCATAGCTATGGCATATGTTTTGTTGTCTTTTGTTGTCTTTGAGTCTTTACTGACCTTCACTTCATTGAGAGAGGCGCAGCAGAGAACTTCTGGCATTTTGGCTGGTTCTGATTGCTCCCACTGACTTGTGTCTATTTGGTAGAGACCTGACCATTTCTGCTGGATCGTGCCCCAACTTCTGATTTATGTTTGGTGACATTTTTTGAACTGGACTGCAGGCATCCTGACAACAGAGATTGGAATCACCCCAAAGAACTACTTCTTAACAGGTCTACATCCACATCAAGCTATTACCCATCTTTTCTCCCCTACCTTCAGATGGTGGGCTAGAAGGAGGGTTGAAGCAATTGAGAACCCTTATTAAAGTAGGTATTGAAAAAGTCTAAGCCTACAGGTTTCTCCCATAAGCTCTGTGCCACCATTGTACTGGCATATTTTACAGGAAGAACACCATTTTAGATCAAAGGGTTTGTGGATTGGCTAGTGTTTACATTTCTCTTTTGATAGAATGTAAAGTATCTTTCTATACCAAAGATACTACTAGCACATAGTGGAAATAGGTCTAGGTAGGCACCAACACAACCTCTCTATGTCCAACAAATTGTATAGACATTTTCTTCAGGAGTGGGCCCATATGGTCAGTTCATGGAGAGGAACCCATAGTCTTGGCAACAGCCTAGGTTGTTTGGGTCATTTTATTTTATTCATATATATTTTTCTTTGTTTTTCCCTATGTGTAAATGTATTTTACCCGATGGGTAGATAAATACCCTATGGCTATATATAATGACTTCAACTTTAATATTTTTATGGGATTCCTAAATGTGCAACAAGTGGGTCTCAAAATACATATCTTTTTTTTTGAATGTTTTCTTGGGCTCCTTTCTTTCTGTTTGTTTATTTTGTCCAATGCTAATATGTTAGTTTTATTTTATTTTATTTTAATATCACCCCTTAGAACCCTGTTTGTTTTCTAATGAGAGATATAGAAGAAGTGAATCTGGATAGTGGAGAAGTGAAGAGAAAATAGGAAGAGTAGAGGATAACTGTAATCAGGATGCGTTGTGTGAAAAAAAATCTATTTTCAATAAAAGAAAAAATTAGAAATATAGCATATGAATTTGGAGAATATGTTGTAGTTCAGTCTTTAACCATGGGTCTACATGTCATCTAGGCAGAAGAATAACAATAGAAAAACATTTTCCTCTTCCCAAAATGGTATTGTTGAAACTTACCTTGTTTTTAACATGCATTAATTGCCAATAACAAAAACAAACCACAAAGCAGTAAAACTCAGTGTGCAAATCAAATAGTAAAATATGCTTAATTACTTAATCAATGACATGGGTCATAAACGGTCATTGGCTGCTTTTCTTAGAATCAGCTTACAGTGTGCAAGTCCTCACAGCTACACTTTGATTCCAGTAGCTCTTCTGCAGAGAAGGACTGCTTTCCTTGACCCACCTCTCCTCTAAACATCCAGTAAATCACTTTGTCCCTGGGCTAGAGTAAGTAAGCAAACATTCTGCAAAGATCGAGGTGGTTAATATTTTAGGACCATAGGCTATCAGTCTCTATCAGAACTGAAAAATATGTGGTAGTAGTATGAAGGTCACCCAACAATATATAAATAAATGATTATGGCTATGTTCCAAAAAGTTTTTATTTACAAAATCAAGCAGTGCAATACAATCAGCATGCAGACAGCACTTTGTGCCCTAAGTAATATAAATAATCAAAGCAATAATAAAAATAGAAGAAATATCTGGATGAAGTACATAGATAGGGCATAGACATTTCAAGACAAAATTAGCAAATTATATAGATTCTATAAACTAAATAATAATTTTGTAGAAATGAAATCCTTTAACAAATGAAGGATTGTTTATATTAACCTTATACCTATAGTAGGCAGTATTAAGATATTTAAGTCTAAAAGAAATATATGTATATATTATACTTCTTTTATGTATTACATCCTAAGTTCAGTTTCCTCCCTCTCCCTCCCTATCTTCTTTCTCCCTCTACCTTCCCTCTCCCCCAGATCCAACCTGCTCCACCTCCCCTCAGAAAAGAAAAGGTCTCCCAGGAACATCAACCAAACATAGCAAGCTACAAGACCAGGCACATACCAACATGTCAAGGCTGGACAAGGCAACACAGTAGGAGGAAAAGGATGCCACAGTAGGTGAAATTGTCAGAAACAGCCCCAGATCCCACTGTTAGGATTTCCACAAGAACACCAAATGATTCCATCACAACATATGTGCAGAGGACTAGGTCAGAACCCTGCAAGTTCCCTGATCCCTGGGATTCCCCCATGAGTCTCTGTCAGTTGGGTCTCTGAGCTCTGTTCTTGCAGTGTCCCTAACCCTTCTGGTTCCTCCAGTCCTTCTTCCCCTTCCTCTGCAGTACTCTCTGAGCTCCATCTAATGTTTGGCTGTGGGACTGTGTATCTTTCCCCATCAGTTGATGAAGCCCCCCACCCCAAAAAAAGAAATCTTGTAGTGAGGAAAAGAATAACATATGAACCACTTTTTAAAATATAGATAATAGTTTTTGAAAGGTGATTTGCTCACAAAATTTCCAAATAATGACTATTTAAGGGTTAAACTGATGAGCTGGTGACCTTTTAACTTGTCACTCAAAATGAAGAATGTAGAGGAGGGAAAGTGAAGCTAATATAAAAAACAGAGTTTTTTAAAGATACGTTTATTGGCCAACAGTTTTATTCATTAGATCTAAACAAAGCTAATTAAAGTACTGTTTCCAATAATGAATATTCTCTTAAAATAAAAACATGCACAGGCTTTTGTTTAACATATGCATTTTTATTGACTATTCAGACCTTTAAAACTAGCATAAGGATAATAATCATTCTTGCAATATATATTTCTCCTATTATAAGTCATTTTATAAAGCATATGTTTCCTACGTGATATTATTATGAATTTATTGATAAATTTAGAAAATTTCTTACAATAATCATATTTGCATTTTACAGTTACATTTGAATTTGGAAAAGTTTTTAATTGACACCTTTTTAGATGACAATATTTTAATGAGAATTTATCTTTCTCTCTATTCCAATTTGAGTAAAACATAATTGGCTAAATAGGAAATATTCTCATTTTAATATCTTCAAGCTGAACTTTGTAAATAATTGATCCCAATATATTTGTAAGTATCTTCAGAATTCAGTTTTTGTCATTAAGTAGCAGAAACACCCACAAATTCAAAATACATGGATGCTTTTGTCCTTGATATTAAGTGGCATCTACTTGTCCCAGATCTTTCCATATTCTCTAAATTATCTCATGATAGCTTATAGTACCAAACACATCACAAATATTACATAAATTGTTTGGAAGCAATCATGAGAAATATATATGTGCATAATTATAACAGATCAAATTTTTTCTGCATACCTCTATCCTGCTGCTAGTGAAATTGTTCATGCAGACCCTGTAGCAACAAACATTACCAATTTCCAATAGCCATTTTACAAAATAAAAATCTCCCAAATGCTTCCCTATTTTTTCCATATTTTCTTTTATGCTTCACATTTGAATGTGAAACACCCAAAGAACTGATCCTTCTCAATCTTCCAGTAAAAAGTACAAATCTATTTGGCTGAAAAGAGGAAACTGTGCATAAAGATTCACACTTAAATCAAACATATCATTTGATTTAATGTTTAATTTGTTCTTTTCTCCATTTGATTTTATAAAAGTGTAATAAAATGACTTCCTATTCATAAATATGGTTTTGAGTCATTTCTATGTGCCTGTAGTTTTTAGCATTAGAACTGATTTTGTTGGTACTCAATTTATAAATAAAGATTTGCTACTAATTTTAAATAAATGTGATAATTTTAGATGACTCACTCTCCAAGTGACTCAATATCATATCTAGGTATTTAGATTTATTTTTAAACTCTTCTAAACATAACTCATTTCATATTTCATTAATGGTGAGCATCCACGATGAAAGTATCTCTTCCAGCTAAAATTATTTTTTAAGATTTCACTAAAAAAGATATTTCCACACAAAATCCTTGTATCCAGTGACTCTATACTGGGAACATATATTAAAATGGAACAATTTACCAACTCGTGCTTGTAATAGCCTGTCTAGAATAGTTTCGATGACAAATCACGCGCCACGAGTGAATGACAATCATGTTGCTCCAACTTTACACTATTTTCTCCCTATATTGATTTCCTGTGAATTTTTAAAAATCAAATAAAACCATGAATTGCAGTAATGCAACAAACATAAGGAAGAGTATTTTTAAGTCTTCAAATTTATAAACTTAATTTTACAGAGGTACCCACCGTAATGTGAGATGAGTCACACAAAGTAAACATTCAACACATTTGCACTGATATTATAAATTGGGAGAGAGGGGGATGCTTATCCATTATTGGAATTAATTAGATTTCTTGTTGAATGCCCCAAGTATACTAATATACACCTGTCATAGTGTAATTACTAGGACTATTTTCCTATGAAACAGCCAACATATTCACAGCTTCCACTTCAGATTCCATACATGCTCAGAAAGATATGGAATAGAAAATGTACAAGAGACATTACAAACAGTGACTCCATCTGAATGATAAGCAGCACTTCAGACTGTTGTGTGAACTTTCCCTCTGCAATGGTATATTAAATCACTTCTTCCTATAACTATTAATTTTTACATAGATGTTGATGCCCCTGAGATTGTCTGTTCTGTCTCCTGTGTTGTTACTGCAATGATCCCCATGATGGGTAGTAATCATGAACAAATATTTTGTGTGAACACTGCATGTTCTTCATCAAAGCTTTAGAAAAAGAAACTTAGTAGTACATTTTTATGTGCAGACATTTTTTTGGTTAAATTTTTGCTCATACCAAAGCAGGTTTAAATTTTAAGATTTTTTAATGGTTTACTCAGTACAAAAGTATGTTTGTGTATTTTCTTTTGTGATAATGTATCAGTCGAGCATCAGAATGAAAGAAACACTGAAGGGTTGACATTTGAAGCATCTTTGGTATTATGTTTTCTAGATATACTGTGCACACAGTTAATTGATGATAGATCAGATTCTTTTTTGATTCTCCCAATTAGTGATCTGGTAATTGTGTGCATCTCAAAAATCAGAAACCAATAACAGGATGTATGATATATAAAGTAGGGGAAATAGTGACTGTCTTCAAACAACACTTTAAGTGGGTAAATTACCACTTTCTAGCACTTGTGAGCAGATAAAATAAGAAGGATTTAAAAAGTAGAGTTTATATACTTTATTGCATTTTATTTTATTTTGCATACTTAATCTTGTGATGAAATGAAACCTTTGCTACACAAAAGATCTATAAGGCTTTTAAACAGCACTTCTCTAAAAGTTGGATATGATGTTTAATGAATTAAAAGTATCTACAATAACATTATTCTGTGAAATGATGAAGAATCAGTTGCCAGGACCTATTCAAGGACTATACACTAATATTCCTAAAGTATTATTTATAAAGTATTAAAGAATATCAGAATAAAGTCATTAGCATCCAGGCTTTTGGCTTAGAATATAAATTATCAGTAACATGCACTGTCTCCAAGGGTGGTCTAAGTGTTCCCTTAATCATAACATTGAAATTGCAATTGAAGTAGTGCAGAAAGTTTTTGAGTGGAAGTTGAGAGACTTACAATGAATTTTTCATGGACAGGTAAAAGAAGTATAAGTACACAAATAATTTCATACATGAAAGTCAGATACAATGAACCAACAATAGTACATTTCAAGATAAATTTGTGAGAGCAGTAATCAGGTCAGGCTGGAGCCTGGTATATGCACAAATCAAGAAACGAAAAAGAGAAAACACATACATAATCAATGTACATGACATATAAATGTAGTGCCAAGTGACTTGAGTTGATACATATACACCCAAGAAAGATAGAAAATAGACCAAAGCCATTAGTCACTTATTAAATAAAAACCAAGCTACTATGAGATGCCACCATGCATCTAAAGCAATGTCTAAAATAAGAAATTAAGGACATGCTCATCAGTTACTTGTGAGGAGGCAGTACTGGACTGTCCATCCACTACTGCTAAAAATGCAAAGTAGCACAGTCCTTTAGGGCAACAGTATCTTGTTTGAATATAGTCCCCTGACTAACACAAATTGTCAGTGAGTTTTCCTCACAGGAGTCAGCACATGTCAAGGGTAATGGATGAGCCTCAACTCTGGCAAAACCTGATCATGGGATCCTCCCTGCTGGGTAAAGCATTAGGACAGTTTTGGAGATCTGCCAATTCTAATTTTAGATATTTGTCCCAAAGTAATGAAAGTGTGCATACACAAAAATTAACCAGAATGGCTTTCATCTACCCTTTTCATAATTGATAAAAGTGAAAATACTCTATTTCTCCCTCACACGGTAAACAGACAGAGAGTAAGAGGACCATGTGCCACATTCAGATATGAATAGAATCCAACTATGTAAATATGCAACATGGAAGTTTTATATCAGAAGGGAAAAACAAAGAAAATGTGTGTGTGTGTGTGTGTGTGTGTGTGTACATACATAAGTATATACAATTCCTATTTGGAGAAAGATAGAGCTCTAGAGTCACTGCAAAGATCAATGACTACTAGAAACTAGGACTGAATAAAAAATAATGTAAAAGTACAAAGGAAAATCATTCATAGAGGTAGAAATACTTCTTGATTATGGTAGTAGATGTGCAAGGGTATTTGTTTACCAAAAGTCAAGAAAATGAAAACATTGGAAGATTAAATGTTACTATAAGTAAATTTTGCCTCTATAAAATGGGATGATGAAGCAAGAATCCTAGCAATGTTTCCCATACCTATATTTTTGTCAGTCTAGTATACCACCCTCAACAGAAAAAAAAAAGTCTTTCTCCTTTTCCTACCACACCCCATGCCTCTTATTTTGCATTTAGTGCACTAGGTTAAACACATTTAGGTTTGTGCTTCCCCATGAGATTGAGCTTTCCTGAAAATTTGGCATCCTACAGCTAGATGCGCCCCCCACATATAAACCATGTCTAGCATACAAACAAAGAATAATTTACAGAGAAGTGTGAATGGAAAGGAGAGGTGTTTGTTATCAAACTTTTCTTTGCCAAATACCCTTTAACGGCATCAAGAAAAGATTGTTTGGGTTTTTTTTCCTGTCATTTAACAGATACCAAAGCTAATTTTAATTATGAAAATATTCTTGACTTGTCTTTAAAATGAACCTAGGATTTTCTTTTATTCATGCACATGGGATCAGATAATGTGAAGATGACCGCCCTGGAATTTTGTTGATAACTGCTCTCCAGTGTTTACAACCCAACCAACACTGGACACACAGGAATCAGGAAGGTCAGTCCTGAGGTCACAGCAGTGAGGAAATTGTGTGGACTGTGCCTTGACTGTGGTTTTGAAAATAGTTATGGACCAGACAGAGTGAACCACCAAGCAGGCTCAGTTTTGGATGGACTGAATGATTTCATAAGCTCTGGCTGCCTGGTACCTAATCCTGGCATTATTTAGGGAAAAGAGGTATTTTTTCCTTACTTCAATAAAGAGTCCCAAATGAAGGTGTGGTCTTTGTATCAAAGTGTGCTACGTACCTCTGGGTGATGGTTACCTCTATCAGTGGCAGCCTTTCTCCATGGAACATAGGCCCATATGCCAGAATATTAAACCAGAAAACAGAAAATACATAGTTAATACAGTTTATGATTTTTTTTATTCATCACAACAAAAACCCAACAGTGACCTGGTGGTTATGGAGGTGTTCACAGTGTTTCTAGTCTTTAAAATTAATCTAACATCTTGCTAAATATTGAATGAAAAATAACTTAGATGACATGATAAGGCATATTCCTCTATATTCTGCAATAAGCACTCTATAAACACGGAGAGAGAAATTTAATTTGTGTATGGAAAGATGGATTACATAGTCAGCTTCTTTAACTTTTATTTCCTACTGTGAATCATCAGAAGCTACGCTTTAGTGCCTTCCAGGATAAGTAAAAGATAATGCCGTAGACAAGAACTGCTGAGTTACCATCGCCCTGTTGTTTTATTTAATATTGTCTCCATGTTATTACATTTAACAAATGATACATGGGCTGAGAAAACACAATAGTGTGTCGCTACATGTAAAAATATGAGAGAAATCAATTACTGTGTAATAGAAAGCATTCTATTTTCTTATATATGTTTTGTTCAAAGTGTTAGGGAAAGGGCACACTACATTACACACCCAAATGTGTTTATTTTAAACTAAACTCCACAACAGAAGAGAAGAAAACATTCATCACTGATTCCAAGATAACTGCCGGGCTTTCATTTCTGATTTCTTTCCTTCATTTCTGCCTTTTTGCAGGGTTAAAGCAATGAATAACAATAATTAAATATACAATCAGCAAAAGCTTTCATACTAGAGTTTGCTCAGCTGCTGTATAAAGGCTTAAAACAAGATATTCATTTAGGAAATTGTATTTTGTGTCTCAAATGGCCTCTTTCAATTTCCTCTTCATTTTTGGGAATCTAAATAGATTCATTGGCTAACTTTTTAAAAGAGTTAAGAAACCTATGTAAGCAACAGTAATTTTAAACAGCTAATATTTGATATTTTGCTATGTGCTTACTAAGGATTTGATGTACAATGTCTCCTTTATTACTCCAAACACTGCAAGAGAATGCATTTGTGCTGTCCAAACTTGTTCATATAGGAATAACAGAACAAAAAGATTAAGACACTCTCAGCTTGTGGTTGGTAATCCTAACGACTCAAACAGACGTTTCTGGCTCCAGAATCTGCTCCACTGTGTTCATCTGAGGTATTTATGACTTGATTGGAGCATTTTACTCTAAGAGGCCATGGAGATAGAATTTATAGTACTATGAGCAACCACATAGTATCTTGCATCTATATAAGAGAACCAATGTTGTTAAACAGAATCTGCCCACAAGGTATACAGTCTTTTCCATGAGACAATACATTCTACGTTTTTTTAAATTGGCACAGCGGGCACAGATGTTTTATTTTACATAGTTGAACTATGGAGTTTCTTTCCTTCTCTCCTGCATACTTTGACTGAGTACAACTGATTATATATGGCTCTTTTGTACAATAGCATGAAATAATTGTTTTCAGCAATGACAGGACAGAAGCAGGTAATTTTAGCAAAATGAAGATGACTATAATAAGTATGATAGTGGGTAAGAACCTGTACCACATTTGTTTGAGAAAGAATGTATTTCTATGATACACTATGCATCAGTAGTTCCTAATCCCTTGAAAGATATTTAAAGATATTACCTCTAATCTTCTAAAAGTAGTACATAAGTATTCTTACTTTGTAGTCTAGCATTAGTTGAAACTATGAGTGATTCATAGAGCCAAGAAAGTAGCAGAATCAACTTCTAAAGACTTGCTGCGAACAAATCCAAAGGCAAAATGTGTTATTTTAATAAGAGAAGTCAGCCAACTGAAAGTTGATGTTAGTCCTTAATCTTATTTCATTCCAAGCTATGACTATTTAAAATATTTTTTTATTTAATATCACATGCTCACCAAATTTTTACAGCCTCCTTACACAATACCCCTGAAACTTGGAAGAAAAGAAGCTAGAAATAGTTTTATGACTCTTGAAAGAATTTTTTAAAGCCTAGGGGAGGGACAAAGAGGAAGAAAAGGGAAACAGGATTGATTGTGATGGCAACACCAGGATCTTATGCAGAAGCACATCATCAAATATTCAGCATGGATTATGTTATCTCAATTATACCTACCAAGTATTGATTGTGTTACAGTTATTTTCATTTTATAAGAAAGGACATAGATGAATTCCCCTAAACCTAACATGGGTTCCGAGTATTAGAACGAGGATTTGATTCTAGGTTAGCTGTCCAATATTATGTGCAACAACTACTCAGCCACATTGCTTTGACTAGACTAATGCATTATACTATAAATATCTCTATTTAGAGGGGGAAACATTCACATAATAGCTAAAAAAAATGTGAATATGCCATCTGAAAATTAGCAAAGGAAGCTGATGAACTTACTCTTTTTAAGCAGATATTGCCCCTTCCTTTACAAAAAAGAAAAAGAAAATTCTTACTCAGATTTTTCAGCTCCACCCAATTTTAATCACCTTCTCGTGGGAAAAATCTTTATTATGAGTGGTTTGGCTTAATTGTCCAGAGGATTCAAGGCTAAATGGTCTGTCCTGTGATTTCACTCTGGATCAATGGCTCTTGTGTCACTCTGTCAGTGTGAAGACCACAGCATCTCTTCTCAAGATAGCAGAAGAGTGGGTTCAAGAAAGGAAGCTCACTGATGTATTAAAGAGATTGCAACCTCGGCAGAGGATTGATGGTGGCTTCAAGAGAATGTGCTCTCCATCCACTCACAAGTGTAATTTAAAGAGGATTTTTCAAGGCATGGATAGACACCATTACTCACATCAATTCCCACTGCCTTCTTTTTCTATAACTCTTTACCAATTCTAGTCCACAGCTACTCTGCCCTGTTTAATCAACAGCATGCATTTGAGAAGTATTCTCCAGCATCCCCAAATGAATTTCTTATAACGCAAATTGAATGAAGTGGTAAAATGATAAATATGTCTACAGTGTAACAGACTCATTTCAAGCTGTATATCTGCTGGAGGGTAAAGGATGACACTACGATGTCAACTACAGACCAGAAATAATCTACTTTGACCAGGAATTTAATTACCTTTCGCTTTTTTGTTTGTTTGTTTGTTTATCCATGATTCTTTTCTATGAAAGTTTTTATCTGCAGTGTTTTAAAATTTTAAGATCATTTCTTTGCTTTAAAATTTGCAAGATTAAGGACATAAACTTACTCAGAACAAGGATTTTGTAAACTAAAATACATTGATGATTTGTGATATTTTTCCTAACCCATCCCCTGTGTGGCCATTGTGATAAGCACAATAATGTGCTCTCAAGCATGCCTGTGGTCTAATCCCTAGATCCTGAAATATATCATGCTACATGTCAAGGCTATTAAGGCTGCAGGTGGAAATAGGGTTTGCATGGAGGTGACCTTGAGTTAGATAGATTATCTTGGACAATGTGAGTGGACTCAGTTAATAGAGGACAAGTCACAAGACCTAAGCATCAGAGGGATATTTTGCCAAGATTTTAAGGATTTTTAAGACATTTGACTTTCAGAAATATGAAAATAAATTTGTGTTGTGAAGCTACAACGTTTGTGGTAAAATTTTTAGAGCAGCAAATGGAAAATAAATGCATATTTTATTTCCTAGGAATGAAGAAATAGGAAAATGAAAAAGAAGATTAAACAAATTTGAGGACAATAATAGAAAACGTCCAGATTGCCCTGAGTGGAATGTTTGCAGAAACACATATGATTATGATGCAACCAGAGAGGAGTCCAATAAGAGGGAATGCTAAGTAGAGAAAATATACATTTTTCTCAACCAAGACCTAAATAATCATAAAGATTACTGGTGATAAAACTGTAAACATTGAATGCTGTTTCATGACTATTAGCCCTAGGTGATAAATCTGATGCATACTTTATGTATATCACCTTGTTAACCATAATAATTATTGAAAAATTGACAGGAGTTTTCAAGAAAACTTAGAAAGTAGAAGACAAAAAAAAATCAGTGTTATTCCTGAGGAAGAAACCAGAAACCACAAGTCTAATTCAAACCAAGTTAATATGATATCAAGTTAAATTACTCTTTTTTTTTTCGGTTTTTGGTTTTTGGCTTTTCGAGACAGGGTTTCTCTGTGTAACCCTCGCTGTCCTGGAACTCACTCTGTAGACCAGACTGGCCTCAAACTCAGAAATCTGCCTGCCTCTGCCTCCTAAGTGCTGGGATTAAAGGCGTGTGCCACCACTGCCTGGCTTAAATTACTCTTAAAAGGATTGCTTTGCCCAGGATGCAAACACAAGTTGAAGTATCCAGGTCAAGATAGACAGTAGAGAGAGAAAAAGTGAGCTATATATTTATGAATGAAATAATACTTATGGCACCAAGTCCTTCCAGAAGATGACCATCCAGTTAGAATACTGTGCACAGCAGAGAAGGGTAGGAGAAAGATTACATACCTGTCACTGCGTGAAAGAAGTCATTTTGAAAAGAATGCAGGTTGCATGATTCCAAATATACCATCTTCTGACAAAAGGCTAAACTATGGAACCAATAAAAAGTTTACAGGTAGCTGGCAGTGGTAGTACCCCCCAGAGCTCCCACTAACCAAAGAGTACATACATATGGAGGGACCCAGGGCTCCAGATGCATATACAGCAGAGGATCAAAGGGAGGAGAGGCCCTTCATCCTAGGAAGGCTAGATGCCCCAGTATTGGGGAATGCCAGGACAGGGAAGCTGGAGTGGGTGGATTGGTGAGCAGGGGGATGGGGGATGGGGGATGGATTAGGGGATTTTGGAGGAGGGGGAATCAGGAAAGGGGATAACATTTGAAATGTAAATAAAGAAATACCTAATAAAAAATGTATTAGAACACTTCTGCTCTAACCATGATTATGCTGAGCTAATTTATGAATATCTATCACATTTTAAAAAATAGGTTTATTATTTGTATATGTATGTGTGTGTGCACATGTGAGTTTATGTGCACCATGTGCATGCAGGAGTCAGCAGAGGCCAGAAGATGGCCTTGGGTCTCCTGGAACTGGAGTCTTGAGCTATTAGGGAGTTGGAACTGATGCCCTGTCCTTTGCAAGAGCAATAAATGCTTTCCTTAGTTTAGTTTATCCTCTGACCTATTTTTCAGCTACAGTCCTCATAATCTAAATAAATTGTGTGTGTATTTTCAACTTCATTTTTGGACCATGTTTCTCTAATAAATACAACAAAATACAAAAAAAAAAAGTTTACAGGTTAGCAACTGTTAGGGAAAGCAATGACTGGATAAAACTATTCCATGTACAGTGCACTACATCAGCAAAGAATATAGTCATAGAAACTAAAAAGGAATTATGGGAAAATGTTGAGCTTTGTGAATTTAGTCTCAGCTTCAGTGCAGAAAACAAGTGATAAAGTCACACACGGTTTAAAATCATAAAGTCGCCAGGCAGTAGTGGCACACGTCTTTAATTTCAGCACTCGGGAGGCAGAGGCAGGCGGATTTCTGAGTTCAAGGCCAGCCTGGTCTATAGAGTGAGTTCTCTGAAAGCCAGAGCTACACAGAGAAACAATGTCTCGAAAAACTAAAATTAAAAAATAAAATAAAGAGAAATGCATGAGAACATGGATCAAAAGATGGAGGCGCACAAGGAGACAACACAAAAATCGCTTAACGAGATGAATCAACGGGTAGATGCACTCACAAAGGAATCACAAAAATTGCATAAAGAAATGCAGAAGAATATGGGTCAACAGACGGATGCCCATAAGGAGGCAACACAAAAATTGCTTAAAGAAATGAATCAACGGTTAGATGCCCTTACAAAGGAAACACGAGAACTGCTTAAAGAAATGCAGGAGACAATGGATCAACAGATGGATTCCCATGAGGAGGAAACACGAAAATCGCTCAGAGAAATACAGGAGAACGTGGGTCAACAGGCAGAAATCCTGAAAGAGGTAATGCAAAAATACCTTAAAGAAATACAGGAAAATACAAACAAACAAGTGAAGGATCTCAGCAAATCCATCCAGGAACTAAAAAAGGAAGTAGAAACAACTAAGAAATCACAAAGGGAGACAACTTTGGAGATAGAAAACCTTGGGAAGAAATCAGGAGTCATAGATGCAAACACCAACAATAGAATACAAGAGATGGAAGAAAGAATCTCAGGTGCTGAAGATTCCATAGAAAGCATCGACTCAACAGTCAAAGAAAATGCAAAATGCAAAAAACGTGTAACCCAAAACATCCAGGAAATCCAGGACACAATGAGAAGACCAAACATAAGGATTATAGGTATAGATGAGAGTGAAGATTTGCAAATTAAAGGGCCAGTAAACATCTTCAACAAAATTATGGAGGAAAACTTCCCTAACCTAAAGAGAGAGATGCCGATGAACGTACAAGTAGCCTACAGAACTCCAAACAGTCTGGACCAGAACAGAAATACCTCCCGTCACATAATAATCAAAACACCAAATGTTCTAAACAAAGAAAGAATATTAAAAGCAGTAAGAGAAAAGGGCCAAGTAACATACAAAGGAAGACCTATCTGAATCACATCAGACTTCTCACCAGAGACTATGAAAGCCAGAAGATCCTGGGCAGATCTCATGCAGACACTAAGACAGCACAAATGCCAGCCTAGACTACTATACCCAGCAAAACTCTCAATCACCATAGATGGAGAGATCAAGATATTCCATGATAAAACCAAATTTTCACAATATCTTTCCACAAATCCAGCCCTGCAACGGATAATAGGTGGAAACCTCCAATACAGGGAGAGAAACAACACCCTGGAAAAAAATGAGATAATAACCTTCTTGAACCAAATCCAAAAGTAGATAACCACTCAAACATAAAGATAGCATCAAGAATGGCAGATGGCAATAATCACTATGCCTTAATCTCTCTTAATATCAATGGTCTCAATTCCCCAATTAAAAGACATAGACTAGCAGACTGGATACGTAAACAGGACCCAGCATTTTGCCACATGCAGGAAACGCACCTCAGTGTCAAAGACAAACACTACCTCAGAGTAAAAGGCTGGAAAACAATTTTACAAGCAAATGGTCCCAAGAAACGAGGTGGAGTAGCCATCCTAATATCAGAAAAAATTGATTTGCAACCTAAAGTCATCAAAAAAGACACAGAAGGACACTACATACTGATCAAGGGAAAAATCCACCATCAAGAACTCTCAATTCTGAATATCAATGCTCCAAATGCAAGGGCACCCTCATTCGTAAAAGAAACTTTACTAAAGTTCAAAGCACATATCGCACCTCACACAATAATAGTGGGTGACTTCAACACTCCGCTCTCTGAAATGGATCGTTCAGGAAAGCAGAAACTAAACAGGGACACAGTGAATCTAATTGAAGCCTTGGACCAAATGGAACTAACAGATATATATAGAACATTTCATCCTAGAGCTAAAGAATACACCTTCTTCTCAGCTCCTCATGGTACCTTCTCCAAAATTGACCATATAATTGGTCACAAATCAGACCTCAACAGATATAAGAAGATAGAACTAATCCCATGCCTCCTATCAGATCACTATGGGATAAGGGTGGTCTTCAATGGCAACAAAAACAAAAGAAAACCCACGTACACATGGAGGCTGAACAATGCTCTACTCAATGATAACTTGGTCAAGGTGGAAATAAAGAAAGAAAACAAAGACTTTTTGAAAGTTAATGAAAATGAAGGCAAAACATACCCTAATTTATGGGACACAATGAAAGCAGTGCTAAGAGGAAAATTCATAGCCCTGAGTGCCGCCAAAAAGAAACGGGAGACAGCATACACTAACAGCTTAATGGCACACCTGAAAGCCCTGGAACAAAAAGAAGCAAATACAGCAAAGAGGAGTAGAAGGCAGGAAATCATAAAACTCAGGACTGAAATCAATCAAGTAGAAACAAATAAAACCATACAAAGAATCAACAAAACGAGGAGTTGGTTCTTTTAGAAAATCAACAAGATAGATAAGCCCTTAGCCAGACTAACCAGAGGGCACAGAGATAGTATCCAAATTAATAAAATCAGAAATGAAAAGGGAGAGATAACAACAGAAATTGAAGAAATTCAAAAAATCATCAGACCCTACTACAAAAGCCTGTATTCAACACAACTAGAAAATTTTGAGGAAATGGACAATTTCCTTGACAGATACCAAATACCAAAATTAAATCAGGATCAAATAGACCATCTGAACTGTCCTATAACCCCTGAAGAAATAGAAGTTGTCATTGGAAGTCTTCCAACCAAAAAAGGCACAGGTCCAGATGGTTTTAGTGCAGAATTCTATCAGACAATCAAAGAAGACCTAACACCAATACTCTTCAAACTGTTCCACAAAATAGAAACAGAAGGAACACTACCCAACTCGTTCTATGAAGCCACAATTACACTAATACCAAAAGCACACAAAGATCCGACAAAGAAAGAGAATCTCAGGCCGATCTCTCTTATGAATATCAATGCAAAAATACTCAATAAAATTCTTGCCAACCGAATCCAAGAACACATCAAAATGATCATTCACTATGATCAAGTGGGCTTCATCCCAGGGATGCAGGGATGGTTCAATATAAGGAAATCCATCAATGTAATCCACTATATAAACAATCTCAAAGAAAAAAACCACATGGTCATCTCATTAGATGCTGAGAAAGCATTTGACAAAATTCAGCATCCTTTCATGCTAAAGGTCTTGGAAAGATCAGGAATTCAAGGCCCATATCTAAACATAGTAAAAGCAATTTACAGCAAACCGGTAGCCAGCATCAATCTAAATGGAGAGAAACTTGAAGCAATCCCACTAAAATCAGGGACTAGACAAGGCTGCCCTCTCTCTCCATATCTTTTCAATATAGTACTTGAAGTTCTAGCTAGAGCAATTAGACAACAAAAAGAGGTCAAAGGGATACAAATTGGAAAGGAAGAAGTCAAACTATCACTATTTGCAGACGATATGATAGTATAGTTAAGCGACCCAAAGAACTCCACCAGAGAACTCCTACAGCTGATAAACGACTTCAGCAAAGTGGCTGGATATAAAATAAACTCAAGCAAGTCAGTAGCCTTCCTATACTCAAAGGATAAGCAGGCTGAGAAAGAAGTAAGAGAAATGATACCCTTCACGGTAGCCACAAACCACATAAAGTATCTTGGAATGACTCTAACCAAACAAGTAAAAGATCTGTATGACAAGAACTTCAAGTCTCTGAAGAAAGAAATTGAAGAAGACCTCAGAAGATGGAAAAATCTGCCATGCTCATGGATTGGCAGGATTAATATAGTAAAAATGACCATCTTACCAAAAGTAATATACAGATTCAATGCAATCCCCATCAAAATCCCAACTCAATTCTTCATAGACTTAGAAAGAGCAATTCAAAAATTCATCTGGAATAACAGAAAACCAAGAATAGTAAAACTATTCTCAAGAGTAAAAGAACCTCTGGGGGAATCAGTATCCCGGACCTCAAGCTGTACTACAGAGCAATAGTGTTAAAAACCTCATGGTATTGGTACAGTGACAGGCATGTAGATCAATGAAACAGAATTGAAGACCCAGAAATGAATCCACACTCCTATGGTCACTTGATCTTTGACAAAGGAGCTAAAACCATCCAGTGGAAAAAAGATAGCCTTTTCAACAAATGGTGCTGGCTCAACTGGAGGTCAACATGCAGAAGAATGCAAGTTGACCCATTCTTATCTCCTTGCACTAAGCTCAATTCCAAGTGGATCAAGGATCTCCACATAAAACCAGACACACTGAAACTAATAGAAAGGAAACTAGGGAAGAACCTTGAACATATGGGCACAGGGGAGAATTTCCTGAACAGAACTCCAATAGCTTATGCTCTAAGATCAAGAATAGACAAATGGGACCTCATTAAATTACAAAGTTTTTGCAAGGCAAAAGACACTGTCAAAAAGACAAAGCGGCAACCAACTAACTGGGAAATGATCTTTACCTACCCTACATCTGACAGAGGGCTAATATTCAATATATACAAAGAACTCAAGAAGTTAAACTCCAGAGAGGCAAGCAACGCTATTAAAAAATGGGGTACAGAGCTAAACAAAGAGTTCTCACCTGAAGAATATCTAATGGCTGAGAAGCACCTAAAGAGATGTTCATCATCCTTAGTCATTAGGGAAATGCAAATCAAAACAACCCTGAGATTCCATCTCACACCAGTCAGAATGGCTAAGATCAAAAACACAGGAGACAGCAGTTGTTGGCGAGGATGTGGAGAAAGAAGAACACTCCTCCACTGCTGGTGGAATTGCAAGCTGGTACAACCACTCTGGAAAGCAGTCTGGCGGTTCCTCAGAAAACTGGGCATGACACTCCCGGAGGATCCAGCTATACCACTCCTGGGCATATACCCAGAGGCTTTACCTGCATGCAATAAGGACACATGCTCCACTATGTTCATAGCAGCCTTATTTATAATAGCCAGAAGCTGGAAAAAACCCAGATGTCCCTCAACGGAGGAATGGATTTGGAAGATGTGGTATATCTACACAATGGAATACTACTCTGCAATTAAAAACAATGAATTCACGAAATTCCTAGGCAAATGATCAGAACTTGAAAATATCATCCTTAGTGAGGTAACCCAATCACAAAAGAACACACATGGTATGCAGTCACTGATAAGGGGATATTAACCCAGAATCTCGGAATACCCTAGACACAATTCGCATATCAATAGATTTCTAAGAAGATGAAAGGAGAGACCCCTGATCCTGGAAAGACTGGATGTAGGGGAACACCAGGACAGAGAAAGGAGAGGGGGTGAATGGAGAAAAGAGGGAGGGAAGGGGGCTTATGGGACTTTCGGGGAGGGAGGAAATGGGAAAGGGGAAATGATTTGGCATGTAAATAAAAAAAAACTTAGAAAATAAAAAAATTTAAAATAAAATAAAAGCTCTGTTCCTCCCTGTTCCATAGACAGCCATATCTCCTTGTACAGTGCCAGCCTCACCCTTTAGACAAAATGGTGAAGGTCAGTGTGAATGAATTTGGCCGCATTAGGCGCCTGGAAACCAGGGCTGCTCTCCGTTTGGCAAAGTGGAGATTGTTGCCATCAACGACCCCTTCACTGACCTCAACTACATGGTGTACATGTTCCAGTACGACTCCACCCATGGCAAATTCAACGGCACAGTCAAGGCTGAGAATGGGAAGCTTGTAATCAACGGGAAGCCCATCGCCATCTTCCAGGAGCGAGATCCCACTAACATCAAATGGGGCGATGCTGGTGCTGAGTATGTCCTGGAGTCTACTGGCATCTTCACCACCATGGAGAAGGCTGGGGCCCACTTGAAGGGTGGGGCCAAAAGGGTCATCATCTTAGCCCCTTCTGCCGATGCCCCCATGTTGGTGATGAATGTGAACCACGAGAAATAGGACAACTCACTCAAGATTGTCAACAATACATCCTGCACCACCAACTGCTTAGACCCCCTGGCCAAGGTCATCCATGACAACTTTGGCATCGTGGAAGGGCTCATGACCACTGTCCATGCCATCACTGCCACTCGGAACACTGGATGGCCCCTCTGGGAAGTTGTGGTGTGATGGCCGTGGGGCTGTCCAGAACATCATCCCTGCATCCACTGGTGCTGCCAAGGCTGCGGGAAAGGTCATCCTAGAGCTGAATGGGAAGCTCACTGGCATGGCCTTCCCCGTTCCTACTCCCAGTGTATCCACTGTGGATCTGACCTGCCGCCTGGAGAAGCCCGCCAAGTATGATGACATCCCGGGAAAGGGGAAATCATTCGGAATGTAAATATATATATATATATATATATATATATATATATATATATATAATAAAAAGGTGGTGAAGCAGGCATCAGAGGGTCCACTGAAGGGCATTCTGGGCTACACTGAGGACCAGGTTGTCTCTTGCAACTTCAACAGCAACTCCCACTCTTCTACCTTTGATGCTGGAGCTGGCATTGCTCTCAATGACAACGTTGAAACGCTCATTTCCCTGGTATGACAATGAATACAGCTACAGCAACAGGGTCGTGGACCTTATGGCCTACAGGGCCTCCAAGGAGTAAGAAACCCTGGACTGCCCATCCCAGCAAGGACACTGAGAGCAAGATAAAGGCCCTCGGTTGCTGAGGCGTCCCTGTCCCAACTCGGCCTCCACACTGAGCATCTCCCTGACAGTTTCCATCCCAGACCCCCATAATAACAGGAGGGGCTTAGGGAGCCCTCCGTACTCTCCTGAATACCATCAATAAAGTTGGCTGCAACCATAAATAAATAAATAAATAAATAGATAGATAAATAAATAAATAAATAAATAAAGTCAAAGTCTCTCTCTCTCTCTCTCTCTTTCTCTCTCTCTCTTTTTCTCTCTCTCCTCTCACTTTCCCCATCTCCCTCCCCCTCCCCTTCCCCTTCTCCCTCTCCTTCTCCCTCTTCCTCTCCCTCTCTCTTTTCCTCTTTCATTTTCTTTTTGTGTTTTGTTTTGTCCTGTTTGTTTGAGACAGGGTTTTTCTGTGTCAACCTGGCTGTCCTAGAACTCTCTCTGTAGATCACTTGGCCTCAAACACACAGAGACACACTTTCCTCTGCTTGCCCAGTGCTGGGATTAAGTGTGTAGAACACCAACATCTGGCTTTTTTTTTAAAGATTTATGGTATTTCATGTCTGTGAAAGATTAGCCGGCATGTCTGTGCATCATGTGTGTGCTTGGTGCCAAGACAGTCAGATGAGAGTGGACCTCTGTAAAAATAATGCCCACTCTTAGCCATTGAGCCATCTCCCAGCCCCCATACTAGGGATTTAATTAACCGAAAAAAGTTTGGCTGTAATGTGACATATATTTGAAGTCGGAAAGAGTACAGAAATCCTTCCAGAAAATCTAATAGGAAAAATGTACTGTGAGGATTGTATGGAAGGGAGTAAATCTGTGGGTTCACATTATCCTTCAGCCTCCTGCATACACGTGGTAGGTACCCATGCCCAATCTCCCACAAGCATCCCCACAGGTAAATCTGATCTGTATAAAGACTCTTCCAAAGTGATAATGGATTGTGTTAAGATGAAAATTAAAGGCAGCCATCACATTGTCAAGCTGCCTTGTAAATATTTATATTTATATTCACTGTCCTTGGTAAGAGAAACTTGTTCGCAGCAGACAGTGGTCAATGCAGAGAGTTATGATTGGTGAAGGCGCTGAGATAAGTGGCTGTGACTATGAGCACCCTTCCACCAACAGGACCTTTTATGGCTTCCTACCAAGGCTCAGGGAACATTGTAGAAGAGAGGCACAAAGAGTGTAAGAGCTATGAATTAGAAGAGGTGCTATGAAATATCTTCTAGACATGACATGGTAATTTCACTCATAAACAGTAGCTACAGTTACATACACAGGCTCAAACCTTCCACAGTTTCAGATTTGGTGGAGGACTAGCTCATGAAGCCCAAGCCTAAATGAAGAGTTAGTGATGGTTGATAGCTATTGGAAGAGATTCATCCTTCATTGGGTTTATTGCCACTGGTGGATTTCACATGTTTCCATGGATAGCCCCACACTCATGTACATATGAACAGCATTAGTTGGACTTAGTGTTTATTTAAAAATGCCATAAAGTTGAAAGGGGAAAATGTTCAGGGATATCTATAGGGACTTCAGGGGAAAATTCGGAGATGGAGATATGATCAAATTTCATGGTATACGTGTACGAATTTTTCAAAATGTAAATTTCTAAAAGTAGTGTGGAGAGTGATTTGAAAAGGCATCTAATGTCAACCTCTGGCCTACACACATATACACACACAAATGCACACATACATACATACACACACATAAATGCACACATATATTTATACACACACATAAATGCACACATACATACACACACATGCACACAAACACACATATACACACATACATACATATACACATACATACCCACAACATATATACATACATATACACACACATACCACACATACATACATACACACACACATACATACATACACAAATAAATACACACATACACACATCCATACATACACATATACAATACACACACATACACACATATAAAGACACATACACACGAACACACACAGAGAAATTTCAAAAGACTTTAGATAGCATGTCTAAAATGGATTATCCAAACCATCAGTATAAGTATGAAGTGATTCTTGCTCTCATGAGTTATTAGAAAGTGCAAGTTAAAATTATATCACAATTACGGAAAATATTAGGGTCAAAATGTGAAATAAAAACTATTATCTTAAGATTTCTTTAAAAAATTGATGACATGAGTTTGATCTGTCAAAGTGCACTGTGAAGTGTGCAAGCAGGATCAGCATTGTATGTCATAGTTTCAAGTAGTAAACAAGCACAATGATCACCCACAGTGGATGCATAATATGCATGATGCTTCATAAAACCAAACAACATAACAGCAAGAGGAAGTATGAGTAAACTGTAACTACACGTGGCCATTTGAAAATTGAACAGTTTCATGAACACTACTGAGCCTGTAGATCTTCACACAAATAATGTATACAGTGTGACTCCCATAACACTGAAAAATAGATAAAGCTATACTACAATGCTCAAGAATGCAAAAAGATATCAAGTCTAAGGAAAGCATATGACTATAGAAACCATTGTCTTAGTTTGTTTTCTGATGTGATAAAATATACTAATAAAATCGACTTAATGGAAAGAAAGGTTTGCTTTATCTCATAGTTCAAGGTAATGTCCATCAGGAAAAGAAAATCAGGGCACAGGAGGTTGAAGCAACTGGTAACGGATGTGCACAGTCATAAGAAAGTAAGCTCTTCAGCTTTCTGTCTCTATTCACATACTCCAGGATCCCATTGAAGGACGCCAGGCACAGTGGGCAGGACTTCCTACTTCAACTAAGATGGTCAAATTAATCTCCACAGGCATGCCCAGAGGCCCATCAGCCAGGTGATTCTAAATTCTGTCAAATTAACAACACTAATCATCGAAGTCATCAGGTGGCCTCCTTCATAAAGAGGCATCTAGAGGAGACAAGAAGGAAAGTGGATCTATGTGATTATGTCTGAACGAGGGCAAAGCTCACCTGGAGAGCATATTGGTTCTGTGTACTTCTCTGTATGTGACTTGTGTTTTACAACGAAAATAACTGGGGACAGGTGGGGAGAAACTTAAACTTTCAAGTAAAAAAACTATGGTACTACAGTTCTTCAAAAAGCATTCTACAAAATTCAATTTATATTTCAGCTACTTTTCTCTAAAACAACACAGTTATAGGCTCAAGCTGTAAGTATTATACCCTTAGAACTAGAATATTATCATTAAACATTTTATACTTCTAAAATTTCTAAACCCCACACCCGCACATCCCACCCCTGCTTTTCTCTCTGTGATTGTCTCTCCTTAAACCGTTTAAGCATTTCAGTCTTGGAAGCCACAGTACAGAATGCCAACATTCTAAAATGTGTCCCTGTGCCCCATTTTCTCCGCATTCTTGTATCTGTTTATTACAGTTATGGATTTCTAGCTAAATTAAAGAGAAAGCTGTAAATGAAAGACCCAGCTGCACATGCATGAAGACATGAGCTTGAGTCCCCATTATCTTTGTGACAGGCTAGGCATGGGTGTACCAATACCTGTAACATAGACTGGAAAATAGCAGGGATTGCCACCTTCTTGTGTAACTTCATACTCAGTAAGAATCCCTTTTCCAAGAGAGTAATGTGGATAAGTTATAGACTACTAGGTGTCCTCTCACCTCCACACATACACATCTGTACACATATGGGTGCATACAACACAAATACACAATACATATATAAAAATCTTTGGAGAAAGATCCATATGGTTTAAAAGAAAAAGAATATAATTTTTAAGCAATAACCCTCACATGTAAGCAACCATGAATAAATTAACAATTATAAACTAAATGAGTTATACTAGTTTCTTCTAGAAGTATCTGCAACTAAATTGTACACTCTTCAACAAATGAATATTACATGATCATTATTATTTCTGCTACAGTATCAGGTATCCAAAGAATAAAACCAAAACTTGGTCCTCTGATGAGACTTTTAGACATATTTCCTTGGTGCAAGGAAATGTAATATCAGTATTCCATGTATAAATAAGTTCAATTAACAACGAATTATAATTGCACAGGGAGATGAAAATTAGTTTAAACAAGTCAATTAAATCATAAACATTTCAGAAATAAGAGGATGTGTTTGTAATCCAATTAGTGTGTTAATATACTAATAAATTTACTGATTTGAATGGTATCTTAATTGTATAGTAGGGCACCAGAAGACGAAAAAAGCCAGTATATCTTAATTGTCATAAAGGGAGCTTGGGCTGAGGTGACTACATAAGTTTGGAGAAAATTATCCATGTTAATGAGATCAAACTGCTTCTATCTGGAATAATAAATAAGGTTACTTGATAGTTCACCTAATAAAAATGCATCCATGGGATAGAGGAAATGGCTAAACATAGTGTTGTTTGCCAGACACTAATTACACCAAGTTCCTGATGGGAGAGAATGGGACATTTTATATCATGACCAAAAAAAAAAATATATATACTTTCATAGTTTAAACACTCAGATAATCATGGGAATAAAATATTCCAGGGATAATTCTTTATTGCTACTGCAATTACCACAAATTAAGCTGATATTAATATACTTTACTGCTGCTCAGCCTTAAGTGAAATCAGTTGCTCTCCACTGATGTCTCTTGGGAATGAGCCTCTCTCCCATTTCTGCGTAATTAACTGTAATTTATGGAGCATGGAGAGACCTGCACAGTCTAGTCAAGGTCACAGTGAGAAGGTTGGATTGCATTGTTTTCAGTCACCATCTGTGCTCTGGGCTGAGGTTACCACCTCCTCAATTGCCACAAGAGGAAGGGACCCTCCTTGGTGTAGGGTCCCAGTGCCAAGTTCTCAGGCCAAGGGGCAGGGGTTTCCTGAAATTTATACAGAGTGTGAATTTTCATGATTACATGACATACTGATTAAAATGCCAAAATAGATAAATAATGGTTTTTAGTGTTAATTGCAACAATTTAAATCAATTGGAATGCCTGCAAAGAATATTGATGACCCACTCTGGATGCATTCCAATTTACTTGTGCAATCTTGGACTACTTCTCAAACCCTCCATTCTAGTGGCAGAGATAGTTGCCTAATCCCACTCAGACCTCAGCTTAGCCAAACCTTCAAGGACTTGAAACATCACCGAAAACCACTAATATTTCTTAATTCTTGCCTCATTTAATAAAACTTATTGCAAGAATTTCCCATACTTCTTTGTCTTATCTTTTAAGTCAAGTAGGAAAAAAATAGAAAATGACATACAAGGTAAATCACTAAACCAACTTGTGAACGAACAAGGAGTAAAATTTTGCGAGGCAATGTCGGGAAATCAAGACAGATGATAATGCCATTTTAATTATTTTCGCAATCCACGGTGACTATTTGTGGTGTACTCGGTACTAGAACACGTGTTTCTCAATCCAGGATTCATGACTCCATGTGTATCATTTAGAAGGCAAACTATAAACAAGTCTAATTTAAATATAAATACAGAGAGAAATGAGAATAGAGGGGGAAAGCTTGATAATGAAGAAGGGAAAAGCAGTTGGAGAAGGAGTGGAGCTTATTTACAGTGCTCAAAAAAGGGCATAGCTAATAAGAAACATGTCACGGGAGCGAGCTGTGACACTGTACAAGAAGAAACACTTAAGGCAGAAGGAAGGACATACAAAGTTGAGCAAGGAAGGGAAGGTGTGTTCAACAAGATTGAGGAAGCTGAGAAGTTTGCTAAGCCTAACAGGAAAGTTCTAGGCCCCATCTGAGTGCACATAAGGGATAGGTATGCAAAGGTGTCATAAGCCAACATAGGAAAACTACTTCATTCTGAGTGATGTCTCTATCTCATGTCACTGGAAGTTAGGGAAGTTCATGTGATCCGATGTGTTTTAAAGGAATCATTGTAGTTGCTGAGTTGCAAATGAATTCTTAGTGTATGACATAGCAGAGAAGACAGCTGTGAGGATGGTGCAGTGGCCAGCTGAATGAACATCACTCCTGACTCAGGGAAAGAGCAAGAAATGAGTTAGAATATGCAGAATCTTGGGTGAGTGTGTGCAGTGAACATATGTTTGTCCATTTGTGTATTTGCATCTCTCTCTCTCTCTCTCTCCCTGTGTGTGTGTGTGTGTGTGTGTGTGTGTGTGTGTGTGTGTGTGTGTTCAAAGTAAAACCTGAGTGGATTTTTCTCATTCATTGGCAAGAGGATTAAAGTTGTGTATAAATTAAAAAGTTGCAGGGCTGGAGAGATGGCTCAGCAGTTAAAAGCACTGACTGCTCTTCCAGGGGTCCTGAGTTCAATTCCCAGCAATGATGTGGTAGCTTACAACCATCTGTAATGGGATCCAATGGCCTCTTCTGGTGAGTCTGTAGGCAGTGACAGTGTACTCACATACATAAAATAAATAAATACATCTATAAAATTAATTTAAAAGTTGGGTATAAACAGTAAGAACAATACAATTGATTTTTACTAAATTTGTGAGGATAAATCAAAATTTATTTCTTTTGTTTTCTGTGTCTGTGGGTGTTTTTGCTGAAAAGTTGTCTGTGCACAATTTGAAGACAGTGTCCTCAGAGACCAGAACAGAATGTCAGATCCCTAGACCTGGAATTACAAACTATTGTAAGCCACCTTGCAGGTGCTAAGAATCAAACCTATTCCTGTGGAAACCTATTCAGTGCTCTTAAGAACTGAGACATCTCTCTGGATGTAAGAAACAAATTCAGAGAGAGGAAAGAGCTGGAGGTTAAGTTGTGGAAATATTAGATTTGAGGTACTAATCTGTCATCCAAATGGAATGGTTGAGTGGACAGTCAGACAGGAGTGTGTATTTGCCCATGCTGGGGACATAAATTTAGAAACCATCAATTTTTAAATGGTCTTAAGTTGAGACTATAAGTGTTTGTGCTCAAACGACGGAAAGTACAAGGGTAAATAAAAGCTCCAAAGATAGAAATAAGGATGTGAGGGAGTCCTGGCAAAAAGATGAAGATTATATCTAATAACCTGGGAGAAAAGTATCATGCTAGAGCCCAAATGGTAAAAGTGAGCTCAAGAGGCATGGGACTTAGATCTGAAGATTCAGTTCATGAGTTCTTTGGAGGTGTTTGCCATAGAGAAGTGAGAATAAATACTGCTTCGAGGACGCTTGAAATATTTAGGATTATACAAGCATCAGGGTTTCTAAGGAGAGTTGCCAAAAAGAGAATAAAAAGAAAAAAAAAGAAGAGGATAGAAGCTGAAAGGAAGAATGAAATTACAAAATATTTCTGTGGAAGGTTGGGATGATGATAATATTGAAGCAAAAATAGGAACAAGAAAAAAAGAGAAGAGAGAAGAGAAGAGAAGAGAAGAGAAGAGAAGGGAAGGGAAGGGAAGGGAAGGGAAGGGAAGGGAAGGGAAGGGAAGGGAAGGGAAGGGAAGGGAAGGGAAGGGAAGGAAAGGGAAGGGAAGGGAAGGGAAGGGAAGGGAAGGGAAGGGAAGGGAAGGGAATCAAAAAAAGGAAAAAATAAAGATAGTCAAGACAAGACAGTGCAACTTAGGTTAAAAGGTGTTGATGGCTTTAGAGAAAAATATAAAAATCTTATTCTTAACCATGAAAGAATGGTGAAATACCCAGCTTATCTTCAACTAGACTGTCATATTTTAGAGTAGCACCATGTGTTTCTAAGTTCTTCTACCTTCTCAGTGAAGCCAGGAACAAGGACAAGAAAATGTATATTCAAAGTTTGAAGAGAAAGAGGTGAAGACCAAATGATCATCTAGGAGAGTGGAAAAATGGGCTGGTAAAACTATCCTGAACTACACATGGCAGTAGAAGGTTCCACTTGAAGAAAGTTGCCTTCTGTTTCAAGGGGGACTGCTCAAAATACTTTATACTTTCTGCAGCTATGTGCAGCTACCAGCCACCGTGGCAAAATGATCAGAGTAGGAATCAACCAAGGCTGAGCATCAAGAAAATACAATGCAAGAGTAAGAGGACAATCCACTTGTCCTCTTGAGAGTACCTACAAGGAAAAGATTAAAAGGATTGCTAGAGGACTAGAAATACCAGAGTTGGTTTTATTCATTTCTAGGTAATAGAAAGGCCATTCATTGTGTGAATGAACAGTGCATTCCTCAAATTGTGAATTCTGAGGCTAGCTATAAAAGATAAGACAGAAAAAAAACATAGCCAAATAGAATAAGACTCTTAAAGAAATTTTTTGATTGTACAGAAATGTTATAAAACTCTTTCTTAAGGTTCCTCATTATGTCAACATAACTGCAGGAAAATACCAAGACTCATTTCTGAACATATGGGGTAAAGCAATTTAATGTCACACTAATTTCAGATTAAAAATGATCCAGTCCTTGTGAGCAAGTGCAAGATTGCATGAGACTTCAGGTCATGCAAAAGTCAAACTCTTAGGTGACAGCATAATACATGAACAAAAATATTTCATAGTTAGATAAGACAGCCCAAGCTAAATTACGTGTGAGGGAGACAATAACGCTGAAGATAGCAATAAACCATTGAGGGAGTGAGAAAATAGCTGGTGTGTGCTTGCTAGAGTGGGCTGAAAAGATAAGAGGTGATAGTTGAAGAATGAGATATTTGCAATCAAGATTATGAGGGAATAGGAAATTTTGTATAACTCCAAGGTCTGGAAGTTCTGTCAGAGTGTACACTTGGTAACATTAAGGAAGAGAACAAAGGCCTTACAGAACTTCAGGAACCTCAAAGTCATGGTGGTAGATGAATTATTAGCCTGGAAAGTGAATCAATCTTGATAATGGAGAGTTAGGGTTAATGACAGCAAGTCAGTAGCTAGAATCAGTAAGGAAGTAGGAAGTGATGTGTCATCTGCACAAGAAAGACAGAGACAGAGACACAGAGATAGAGATATACATGGAGAGACAGGCAACCTGATGCTTTAAATTTAAAGATTTTAATCTTTTAGGCAGAAGATGCACTGATGACTAATTCACAGAAATAAAGACAATAGTTCACCTTTAGATGGAATAGAATGAACAAAAGGAGAAAATGAAGTGAAAAGATAGGGTTTTATGAATATGAGAGATTACCCAGAAAATTAAGGGTGTGATGGATTCTTCCTATTAGATGCCAAGTCCAATTGCCAACAACAGACCATGGGTATGTGGAAAAATAAAAAAACTGTACTCTTGCCAGGATCATAGTAAGTACTAGATTCCATCCAGTCTCTCACCTAATGTTACTTTCTTTATCAATTGTGTAAAAAATCATTTTGTTTGTTAAAAGTTCCCATAATTCCTGACTACTGTCTCTGATTCAAGAAAACCTTTGTATGAGACATCAAACCTTTCTCTACAGTCAGATACTACATATCCTCTCTAAATAAAGTGGCCACACATCGCTATGCCCCAAACCAATAATATATTTTACCAAGCAAGTTCTATCTTATTATCAACACATGCTGTACACAAGAGCAGAATATAGAGGTTAACTAAAAGCTGAATCTGAAGCTTCAAGTCCTATGCCTTTCCCTTAATCAGTATTCAGTCAGTGCTCAAACACACTTTCCATTTTATTTCTGTGTTTTAAGCCTTGTCCCCAATTTATCACCTCCCTGTATTGTTTCACTCTTTCAACAAAAAGTTATCAAGCACTTATTATGCTGTGTGCTGCAGGGTATGGAGAGATGAATAAGATGTGATTCCTGCCCTGGAGGAGTTCAGAGCCTTGGGTGAGAAGCACACATGCAAACAGAAGACCATCACACCTTACTGAATATGGCATACCAAGCAGATCTATGATGCCTTGTTTTGTGTCCAGCTGAAATCCATTTTAGAGTTGATAATGAGAGTTTTATTCCCTCCTTTAGGCTGTTGAACACTTCTTAGTCATGTTGCAAGAATGGCTTTGCTCTTTGTTTTACTCAAAGATTTGCTTAATTAAAACTTGAAATCAGAGCTCCAGCTCTACACATTTTCTTTCCAAGACAATTACCACTTGCCCAACACTTTAACAGAAACTTGAGTGCATACAGAGGCCAAACAGAATGGAAACCAGAAGTGTGTATTTTGAAAGGAACATGGTTTCATATGGTATCTCCTTCCCTGCTCCTTATTCTCTTTCGTGCTCAGGAATAGAACATAAATGCCAGCTAAGTACTGTTGATTGAGAACAAACCAGAAGTCAGGGAATAATTCACATGATTCAGGGGTCTCTCTTGGGAAAATATGACCAAGTATAAGCTACCCTGCTGCCTATTACAAAGGCAAGACAAAAACCCCACTGGAATTGAATCTTTAATTTTTGCTTCATCCAAAAATCAAGAAATTTGAGAAAATGATGAATTAATGTCCTAAAGATCTTCTTGTGTTGAGCCTGCAGATTACATAAGGAGGTGACATGATTATCATTCTGAATTTTAGTCTTTTTTTTTTTTAGTCAGGTGGTCTTGTCTCTGAGACAAGAAATTTGGTGCACATCTTCTGACAGGGCTCCTCTCCATAGCAGAGGGTGGATTCACAAACACCAAGACCATGGACTCTAGTACTCCACATGAACCAGCCATTCAGAAGACATCAAGATTGAAGGTCAACTCGGAGCAAATAAACCAGGATCATCTGTCTGTGTACATCCCTTCCTCCAGAATGAAGTACACATATGTTCTTCTAATGTAGAATATGCAGATAGTGTCAATATGCTGTTATCATGGGCTAAGAACACTTGGAGAGGAAAAAAAAGTCTTCCCTATCCAATAATTCAGACCAAAAAGAAATAGATAACATAATCTAATCTTTTAATGAAAATTCTCTTTTCTCTAGTTAGTCTAGATATAAAGTATCCTTTCAAGAAAGAGCTCAAGGAACGATTTTCCATACATAATCCTGAAATCACAACCCACACACACACAAACACACACACTTATGTACACATACAATCACAGTTACACACATACATGCACACTCTTGTACATCCCAAACACATATACATATGCATCACACACAGACACGAGTAAACACATACCAGCATATATATATAAACATTTAATGGTGTTATCAGTTTCTTTATTACATAGGTTATGTTGTATTCTTAGTTTAAGGGTAGGACATTCAGGGTGGTCCAACTGGATAATTTCAACCCAAATCCTTTATGCTTCTAGAAGTTACACTGTACACCTTCAGTTCTCCACAGTGGTATGTGAATTAAAACTATGCGAATTTAAGCTACAGTAAAGTGTCAATGCATGTGTTTTAGGATGCTCACAATTACTGAAGCAACAAAGCACACTGAAGAGAGTGAGGTTCTGGACCTCTCACACATTGCTGAGGAGAATGGAAAATATTTAAAAACTTTGAAAGATTACCAACTATTCATAATGTAAAATGTACATTTTTTCCATCCAACATCAGAAACCTACTCCTTGCTATCTACCTAAAAAGAAATGATAAACATGACTCCATATCATAGTTTGCATAAAACATCCAAACAAGCTGTTTCTTTATTCAAAATAGCCCCAAACTGAAAAATTGCGCAACACACCTCACAACAAAATTCCACTTAATAAAGATACACCAAATAATTGTTCGAGTGGTAAATACAGTGGCATAGATGCATCACCAAAATGTTATGCTAAGCACAAGAAGCCATATTAAACAGTATGGTTATACTTGTAAGGAATACTATAGAAAGTTACAGAAACAACCGCTGTTGGCGACAGAGATGAGTCTACCAGCAGAAGGGAAGGAGGAAACTATGAGAGTGGACATGATCAGGAGACATTCAGTAAATACATAACAGATAGAACTCTGAAATTCTGTGTGTAAATATGAATGAGTGTTTCAGTTTCACTGTCGTGAAGAATGGGAAATAAGAGGATTTGAATGGCAGGATAACAATTGTCTTGCCTGCTTCGAAGAGTCACAGGAAAGATCTCTGGAAATCTAAATATGTACACTAATTATTCTTAAGAGTTCAAACTTCATAACCTGCCCATTTTTCTGGTCCTACCACTTACCCTTTAATAGTGTATCCTTGTGGATTAGATCACAATAATGAGCTTGGGAGATACAAATGCTCAAACCACAGTCACAATATACTTTATTGCAAATCCTACATAGGCAATAAATTCATACCAAATTTCATTGGTCTTTCTGTCAATCAAATGCTGAGTGCACTGTATCTGAATTCTGTTTTCCCCAATAATTTTATTATCACCAATAACTTCAATTTTAGTATATCTGATACATGATACGTTTGAAACTTTCTCATCCTCTTACAAATTCACTGTGTTTTTTGAATCTGACTTGATCATGAAAAATATGACTGTCCTTGAAAAGGATACATGTTCACCTCCCAGCACCCACATGGAATGGCTCAAAATCTGCAGAAACTCTAGCACCAGGAATTCTAATGCCCTTTACTGGCTTCCACAGTCCTATATCAACAGAAACATTCATATTCACATAATTGAAAATAAAATATTTTTCAAAAAAATGGCTGTTCTGTTTTTTTGAAACAGAAAGTTTTCAGATATTAAAAAAAATTATATCCTCAAATAGCCTCAATTTCTTTTGAAATAGTGAAGTAATAGCTATAGATGTAAAACTTCTAAATATAATCCAGTATTCCTATTATTATCCTTAGGTCACTCATGACTAGAAGAACAACTGGTAAATGAAAAGAAAAGAAAAAATGGTTAAGCTCTAACCTATAGTTAATGGACAACTTCCAAAATGTAGCACTCTTGCCATGACATATCTCATGTCACTGAAGCCATACCATTATTCCAAAGTCTCTGAGTTCAAGTAAAGACCTTACAAAGAGCCCCAAGATCATAACAATCAATAATTAGGCTTTTGAATGTGTTTCATTCAAATGTAATCTATTGCATTGTAAGATCATATAACTTTTCAATAATGAGTCTGCTTAACAGCCACCCAGAGTTCCTGATAATTAAAGTGTCATACATCACAAGTCAAGTGTACCATTCCTCTAGGTATTTTCTGTGTCTTGACTGGGAATGTCGGTTAGAGAGGTTTAAGTATACATTTATCAAGACCATTAGTGGATGCCTTTTATTGTGTTGAATTTAAACTTCAATAAAGTAAATTTAAAAGAAAATGGTTGATATTCCTCAGAATTCTGCCCGAGACCCACTTTCCACCATGAGCTGGCTAATCCCGTCAAATTTCCTCAATTAATGTCTATAGGCAAGTAGCTCTGATTATATATATTTCTTCCCTCCCATAACAGCCATTTTATTATAGTGAATTTTCATTTGGATTCATCAATGGTATTTCAAACTCAAGATACTTAAAATCATACTCACCATCAAAGCTCTGCTTATGTATTACATTCTGTTGATGCTATTTTTCCCCACTTCAGAAAATACTGTGACACTTCTCCCTACCAAGTTTCATAAACCAAAAATTGGTATGGAATTTATGTCTGGCACCCCTCATTTCATTTCCGGAGATAGATAGATAGATAGATAGATAGATAGATAGATAGATAGATAGATAGATAGATAGATAGATAGATAGATAGATAGATAGATAGATAGATAGATAGATAAATTACAAATTCCTCCCATAATTCCCTCCCCTTCTCAGAAAGGGGGGGAAGCCCCCCTTGGGATCCACCCCATCTTGTGACTTCTAGTCCCTGAAGAACTAAGCACCTCTTCTCCCACTGAGGCCCAACCAGGCAGTCCAAGAAGGGGAGAGGGATCCAATAGCAGGCAACAGAGTGAGAGACAGCTCCCACTTCAATTGTTAGGAGACACACATGATGACTAACCTGCATATCTACTACAAATGTGTAGGGGACCTAGAAGAGATATAAATTGGAAAGGAAGAAGCAAAAGTATCACTATTTGCAGATGATATAAGAGTATACATAAGTGATCCCAAATTTTCTATCAGAAAACTCCTATAGCTGATAAACACCTTCAGCAAAGTGTATGGATACAAAATTAACTCAAAAAAAAAAATGATCCTGCAATCATCCCCAAACACCCTAATGACCTTCCAGTGTTTAGCCTTGGCCTCACTCAGCATTCTGTGAACTACGTAAAGAAGCATTTGTGTAAATATGGGTATACGTCAGATTGTGATATTGTATAGATCACATGTGCCAGCATGATCAAGTGTTGTAAAAATACCAAACACTGAATTCTGGTATTGTATGGTTAACAAGTTCCTGGATAATTAAACCTCATAAAAACATGGATACAAAACAAATTCTGATATTTTATATCTCACAAGTACCTGCATGATCAAGTCTTCATTACTCAACTGTGTATGGAATTTGTGAGAGCAGGACTTGGAGGAGATGAGAGAGGGGGAATGTATATCCTTAACATCTGCCCCTTAAATTTTACACTTCAACCTCACTGAAATAGCTTCTGTCTTTTAAAGGACACATCTCTTTCTTCATTTATTAAGCCTTTTCTTATCATTCATTATCCCTGGGGAAGATTTCCCTGACGGCTCTGGTTTGCGTTGTGTGTGTGTGTGTGTGTGTGTGTGTGTGTGTGTGTGTGTAATGTGTATATATTATATACATACATACATATATTCTCATACCCTACATAGCACCATATCACTGCCTATGTAATTTTCTGTTTTCTGTACCAGACTGAATGGACTGAAGGGACCATTTTAGTGAGCTTCCGACTGAAACACCAGGTCTTTATAATGTACCAAGAAAACAGCAGTTCACAACTGAATATTAATTAAGTCTTATGAATACTACGGACAAAATTTTTGTCAACAAGTACTAATTCACTTTTGTCTTCTGCCCATCAGATTTCCAAATGTGTGTTCTAAAACAGTATTGAGAATTTCCTGATGGTTTTAGGTTACTGAAATAAATCAATTTAATTAGTTCAAATTTAACTAAATTAAATAAATAAAATGTAAAAACCTGCATAATAATGCATATACATATTTTTATAAATAGTACTTCATAAAAATGTATAATTTTATGTATTTTTAAATATCTTGTAGGCGTCAAATAGCACCCTAAGCATGATTCATTAAAAGCCTGATCAATTACCCAATTTTCTACCTTTTTTAAAGCTCAAAATTATTACTAAATTCCTTAGGTAGGCACAGAAGACTTCATCTAACAAAGTATACTGGATGTTCTCCCTTAAAAATTCAGATTTTGTGTTGTGTTTTTTTTTCACCTTTGTTCAAATTTCCCTTCTTCCTTTTCTCCTCCCCCTCACCTAGTCCCACCCTGTGGTCAGTGTTTTAAATGTCTCCATCTTGTGCCCCCTTCAGGTCTTGACTTTCTTAAAGGAAATACCCTCCTCCAAGAAGAAATCTTCTAAGAAATTGTTTTGTGGGGGCTGGTGAGATGGCTCAGCAGTTAAGAGCGCTGACTGCTCTACCAAAGGTCCTGGGTTCAAATCCCAGCAACCACATGGTGGCTCACCACCATCTGTAATGAGATCTGATGCCCTCTTCTGGTATGTCTGAAGACAGCTACAGTGTACTTACATATAATAATAACTAAATCTTTTTTAAAAAAAGAAAGAAATTGTTTTGTGCATTCTTTCTGTGTGTCCCCAGAATCGGAGTGAGTCCTAAGAAAATAAGCTTAAGAAATATTCTCAATCACATAAGAGTTTATGCATGCTAGAGGTTAGGAATAGCTGGTACTTAAATGTGTAGCTATAATAAACTGTAATATAATATATGATATGTGATATATAATATGTGATATGCAATATGAGATATGAGATATGTGATATATAATATATGACCTATGACATATAACATGTAACATGTAACATATAATTTAACAGTGCTAATGAAGTGAAGAGAAAGAGGCATTCATGGATTGAACATAGGCAATAGGAAAAATGGACATTCATTTTGAAAAAATATTTTATACTCTTTACTGGGTTTACAGTCTCATATCACAGTTATTCCAGTACCTTCCTAGGCTAATAGTCTGTGAGCATACAGACTAACTCATTAACTCTTACAATTCTATGAGAAAGGTGCAGGCAATGAAATAGTCAGCATTTTACATCTCAGGAAGAGAGATTCTGAGTGCAGACTCATGCTGCTAACCTCTATGTAGCAGATATTAAATCTTTGGTGGGTGATAGAAGTTATACTAGGGGCAAAATGGGGAACATGCACCAAATCAATCATGGGACAAAAGGAGACACAAAGTAAATTGTTTGCAAGCATTTGTTGCTTTTATATATTTAGGCCCAAGGGCAAGGGCAATCTGTATACCAAGTTTGGAGGCAGGTATGAAAGCCATAGCTGCTAACTTGGGGCTCCAATATGTTCACACATCAAGCTGGATTTTTTTTTCTATTGTCAGAATTGGATTAGGTAGTGAGTTTGTAAAATTTCTGAGAGAAGGAAGAAGGAACGCTACATTCCCTGTTCATTTAGGAAATAAGCCTTGACAGGAGAACCTACCTACCAACATCTCCGTTAGGAGAAGAATCTTGGCGTCACATTTTAGTCTAGACACTGAGGCAGCCTGGTCAGCTCCTGATGATGCCCTCATCCTTCCTCCTACCGCTGTCCAGCTGCCCTGTGCTGCTTCTCATGCTGTTTGCATGAGAGACAAGCTTGAAATAAAATTTACTCTTTGCTCTCAGCAAGAACTAATACTTATCAAATGCCCTGGTCAAACACAATAAAATCATACTGTGTAAGGAAATTGCCTTTGTAATTGATTTACGAGTTTTCATAGAGGAAAAAGCATTACAGTAGCATTTTCATTAAATTACTTGTCTACAACAACCGAAAAATATCTAGTTTTCAGGTTTAAAAGACCCAACATCTCTGTTCTTTAGGTTGCTGGGTTTTTTTTTATTTTTTTTTTGTCCAAAAAAAAAAAAAGCAGAGGGGGGGATGTGATGGTAAATAAAAGATCTGTGTGTGTGCTTTGTTGTAGAGATGCTGAGGATTTGCCATTATTTATAGGGATGCTTTTGTGTTTGTTATAGTAGGTTGGGAGACAACAATAAAACTAAAGTAAGAGAGTCATGCTTTGTTTAGGAGGAGAGGGGGCTCGCCTTCCCCTCAGCATCAAAGCTGGGTCCAACAAGCACAAAACAGAGCCAACTGTTCAGGTCTCACTTCCCCCAGTGTCCTGTGTTACTCCAGGTCCTGTGGGAAGGCCATAACTGCCTAAGAAAAGCTTTTACCTCTTAAAACACTCTTGGTTCCGAAATTGGTCCTTTCATTGGTATTGACACAGAAGACAAACCACAAAATCATCGACTTAAAAATGTGTTTGGTCATTTTCTCATCCAGTGCCATGGAACAAGTTCTCTGTGTATGCAACTATGGTCCAAAGTCAGATGCACCCTGTACACCACTTAAACAAACAAATTGACCTGAGTGTCTCATTTAGTAAAATGGAAAGTGTCTTTAAATGGGTATCAAAATAACAGCTTTCATTATCTGTTCAAAGTCTTAGATAGATAGATAGATAGATAGATAGATAGATAGATAGATAGATAGATGGATGGATGGATGGATGGATGGATGGATGGATGGATGGATGGATGGATGGATGGATAGATAGATAGATAGATAGATAGATAGATAGATAGATAGATAGATAGATAGATAGACAGACAGACAGACAGACAGACAGAAAGAAAGATAGACAGAGATGCAGATATAGTTTCTACACACTCTCACTTTTGACCTCTCATTTTGAGAGTGCACCAAAAGAAACAGCCTGGGAGCAGAGAGAAATGAACAGGCAATATAAAGAAGACACAGTAAATGGAATCAAAATCTGGAGGCACAAATCCCAAACAGTATCCTTTATTTTGCATGTATATGTGTGAGAACACACGTCTACATGTTGCTGATTAAACTGTGAACACATTGGATGAGCGTTGTAAAGTATTTCTCTTTGAAGAATCTAGAAGATTCCAAGTAACTTATTTGAGCTGCTGATACAACTAAGGATATCCATTTATCCATGAAAGATTCAGTGAAAGCTATCATCTGCCAAACATGATGTTGGCCTTATGCATCCAACAATAAAACTGTGATTTTTCTTAAAGTCATGGGAAATTGAAGACTATAGCATTTAGGCCTGCTACCTATGAAAAAGAATTTTTTTCTTTTCTTTTCTTCTTTTTGGATGTTATATGTATTTACATTTCAAATGTTATCCCCTTTCCTGGTTTCACCTTTGGAATCCCCCATCCTATCCCCCTCCCCCTGCTTCTATGAGAGTTCTCCCCACCCACTCACCCACTCCTGCCTCATTGGCCTAATGTTCCCCTCTCCTAGGTCATCAGGCTTCCAGGACCAAGGGGCTACCCTCCCAGTGATGCCAGATGAGGCAATCCTCTGCTACATATCCAGCTGGAGCCATGGGTACCCCCTGTGTACTCTTTGGTTGGTGGTTTAGTCCCTGGGAACTTTTGGAGGTCTGGTTAGTTATTGTTCTTCCTATGAGGTTGCAAATCCCTTCAGCTCCTACAGTCCTTGCCCTAACTTCCCCATTGGGATCCTCACATTCAGCCCAATGTTTGGCTGTGTACCGACAGTCTGCAAGCAATATCAGGGAAGTTGTAAATTGCTAAAGCCAATTCACAAGCCCAGTGTATAGGGTGTGTGTGTGTGTGTGTGTGTGTGTGTGTGTGTGTGTGTGTGTGCATGAGAGAGAGAGAGAGAGAGAATTAGACCAATTTCATTGTCTTTTGTCCAAATATTTCATCCCTTTGTATTACATTTAAATTCAGATAATTGTCTAGGCCAACTCTTGATTTGAATGGGTTACAGGGGAATTTCATGAAAGCATGGTAGAGAGTGATCTCTCTCTCTCTCTCTCTCTCTCTCTCTCTCTCTCTCTCTCTCTCTCTCCACCCCCTCTCTGCCCCTTCTTGGCTTTACAGAGCTTCCTGAGGAAGTTCACAGAAATCAGCAAATCATGTTAATATGACTTTTTAAAAAACTTTCCTAACCAGAGTAATCAACTTGTAGTAGTTTATATTTAAAAGATTTTGCTCACTTAAAATATTTTTACATTTCATCTATTGAATAAGAAAAAAAGATGAAGAAACTTTAGGAAAATTCAAGTTGATATGACTCATTCCACAAAGCAAAGAATGCCAGAATCACATTTAAAATACTTGTTTGTATAACGGATACTTTGTGTTTTAATTAACTATCCTGCTCTCACTGGCTTTATATATTATAATTTATGGATTACTGAATTCATAATTGAATAATATGTAGATGTCACCTAGGAGTGCTCAACCCATTCGCCTCCTTGGAATTGCCTGTCTAAATAAGAATGACACCAGCTTCAGCATTTTCTCTCTGATTAGAGACACTATAGATTTGCAGTCACCCCTACGTAACATAAATCAATAAAGAATAATTTTCCAGGCAGTAAATCAATTGTCAGTTCACAGACCCTAATACCCCTGTGCAGGATTTATTGAAGAAGTGAATGGCAGTCTTGTTAGAAGATGCATGCATGCTTTATGGGTACATAATAGCATAAACCTCAAACTATTACATGCGCTGCAGTAAAGAATTCAACAAAAACAACTCTTTTGTTTCCATGCAACACAAACCCAAATGGATTATTCAATGATAAAATGAAAATTTTACAAGATACCAGTAAGAAACTGTGCCTTTGAATGGGGAAGTTCGAGAAACAACATAGCCCCTTTGCTGAGAGCTTTTTCTCCCAGGGTGTGGTGCCTGTGACAAGTTACTAAGATGAGAAATCTTGTCTACTTAACAAGGCATCCATTGGTACAGGGGACCATTGAATATCTGCAGTGAGATTCATCAGAACAGAGATGTGCTTAAGTGTAAAATAGAGACTGATTTCAAAGATTGGTGTATCATCAAACATATAAAGTAACGCATTAGAATGTTATGTGTATTAATTTTAGAAACTGAAAGGTTGTATGTCTATGGTTAAATAAAATGCAGTGTAAATTGATTTCAAAAGCTACTGAGATGGCTAAGCAGTTAAAGGGACATGTTGCCTAGACTGATAATCTGAGCTTAAACCCTGGGACCCACATGGTAGAGAACAGGAACTAATAATCACAAGTTGTACTCTGACCTCCATGAATATGCCATGACATGTCCACAAAAAGTCTCTCTCTCTCTCTCTCTCTCTCTCTCTCTATCTCTCTCTGTGTGTGTGTGTGTGTGTTTCTTTCTCACATACACAAACATACACACATAAGCAAATACATATTAATTTCAATTGTATGTTGTTATCTATTTTAGTGGCTCCCAGAAAAAGTTAAAGTACATAAAAATCTTATTCAATCTTATTACAAAATCTTATTGTATGAAAGCATTTGAAGCAGAGGTCTGCTGATTTCACAAAAAGAGAAGCCAAAAATAATGGACATATCAACTATGTCTTCATGGGGGAGACATGGTAATTGTAATAGAGTTCAGGGGACCAAATGGACACTGTATCATAGGCAGCTATGATGGTCTAAAATGCTCAGAAAGCTTCATAGTTAAATAAGGACATAAACAAAGCAAAAGTGCACTTTGTAAAAGGGAATAATATGCAAATTATATGGAGAGATGATAGATGAATCCAAATGAAAGATGAAGGGCTAATAATAAATAATAATAAAATAATGAGGAGGCCAAATGAAACCAGAGAATCTGTGAAGACAGACAGACAGACAGACAGACACACACACACACACACACACACACACACACACACACTACATTTTAGCAGATGAGTGAGAAATATAGGAAAGACTAAGTCAGGAGAAATTTGAGTAATCACCTCCAAAGATTTCTTAAATTCCTTTTTCTCAAGCAGATCTCTGATTCCATATTTAGAAGTAAGTAGTCTTGTTCATTATGGTGTGTCAAGAATCTTATAAAGGACTGGACTCTGGAAAAATCCACAATGAGACTTTATTTGATGAATCAAGTAACTAAATAGAAAAATGAGAACACTGTCCTTGTAATCATCTAATTGTTAGAAATATCCAAAGGACGTATTTTGATATTCACATTTGGAAGTACAGATAACAAAGAAGGCATCATTGAGCAAAGGTAGTTTTTTCAGAGTAAATAATAAAGAAAAAATAAAAATACTTGATATCTTAAAACAGGAGAGGATAAACAAAGACTATAAAATGAAAACCTAAGTTAGCATCTTAAATGTAAAATCTGAACTTGAATGAAAGATTTGTAAATTAGCTATAAAACTGCACTGGTCTTTAATTTACATGATATGGAAGAAGTCAAAGAATGGAGTCACCCTCTAGTCTGATAGGATTAATGGTAAGAAGATGATGGCATACAAACTTCATCAATCTGTAAGCATTAATATTTCCCACAAATGACAAGCGATGGGGTATGAAAATAGAGCTGGTCATTAAAATTAGAGGTAGATGTTGCTGACATCTCTTGGGCAATATAACCTGCATAGAATACCCATGTTAGGGTCCAAGAATTGCTGAAGAATGATATCCCAGACTCAAGTAGTATGCAAAAACAAAGGGTATTTATTCAACTGAATCTCCTGAATGCAGGGATCTCCCTATTTGGGAATAGAGACCTCTGGTGGACTCTCATATCCAGCTTCTGTTACTAACTAGGGGATTTCCAGGGAGGGATGTGCCCCTTTACACATTGATTAGATTGGTTAGCTCTATCTCTAGGGATCTGACTCTTTTTTCAATGTTGGGCTTTGGAGATCTCCCTGCAGGGGTCACTTATTCATTCGACCTACCTATTTTTACTTCAGGCCAGATGACAAGATGTCTTCAGATTGGTTGTCCGTAGCTGTGGTTACCTGTCCTAAAGATCCTGGTTCCGGGGGCTAATTTCTGGAAAACAGAAATTTAGCCTGTCAGTTTGCATCCTGTAATGGAGTCAGCCTGGCTCTGAGCTTTGTCCACTCACCCAGAAGAGCTTCCTGCCTCAAAGGTTATCTAAGGCAAGTGTTAGAAGGTTAAGAAACTCTAATCTAGAATGATACAGGAATAGTTTTTATAGAACCCAGTGGAGTGAGCCAAGACTACTACAAATATTTCTGAGCATTTAACCAATAGGAAAATGTACATAATTTGTGTAAGATTTAAGCTACAAAGGATGAAATAATCTCTAAACTCATTTTTCCCTCTGATTTTCCTCCCTCAACATCCTTCCAGAAATCTTGCTAGAATTCTTAAGAAATCACCATGTCTGAGAAAATGAGAAAAATAATTCAAACTTATATGGGAGGTGTATGTGCATTTTATGCAGAGGAAGTAAAAATTATGCCTTATTCTATTATGAATAAAAAGACTTGTCATAAATTTAAACTCTGCTCATTCCTTTATGCTTAATAAAGCTTTCACACAAGCACCTGAAAAGAAACCAGAGAGAAAATGTACCCATTAAAGTATTTACCCTTCAAGTAACCTAAAAAGGTAAGAAATATAGACTTAATTTTCTAGTCCAAGCTTGGCCACTACACGCGTTGCAGTACTGCTATAGTTGGGGAACAAAGAATACATTCAACAGCAACTTTAAATCTACTGACTTAAAAATACCTTCCTTTGGGCTGCAAGCCATAATCAAGTACTCTACATCACCATGAGCTTTAGTACATTAACATGATATAAAATATACGCTAAAGATAGATTTCTGATTTATAATAATTGCAACTCTCAAAAACTAATAGCCAGAAGCATTTGACTTCTCCCTCATGACATTCTCACTCAAACCCAGATAAAATTCCATCCAAGTCAGCAAAAGAGCTTTTATCATCAAGATAGTAGCAACAATCATCATGTTTTAAAGAACTTTGAAATTGTGGTAAAAAAAAATGAATAGCTTAGTGTGTTATCTTCTTTGGTAGCATACTTTCATTTTGATAACAATCTATTCAAAGATCTTTTAATAGAATTCTCGTGACCCAAACTGGAAAGTTATGTTTGTACAGGAGTCACACGTAGAAAGGTGAAGAAGGAAAAACTTTGGAATTCCTCAGTAATTAGCTCCTGCAGCAACCACAACAAAATCTACACAGAATGTGGTTTGAAATAATAGAAATTTGCTCTGGCACAGAGATGGGAACTAAAGATTTGAGATCAGGATGTCAACAGTACTGGTTCCTTCTAAGAACCCCGAGGATAAAACCTGCTCCACACTTCTGTCACAGATTCTGATGGTGCCCAGTGAGCCTTGGCAGCATTTGGCCTGTGCGGGACTTCATACAGCCCTCTCTATAAGACTGTGTATTGCCTATCTTCTCTTAGAACAGTACTGGAAATCACATTTAGAACACATTCAATACCCTCAATGACTTCTTCTCTAGATCTCTAATAAATTATAGCTACAAAGAGCACATTCGCATATCCAATCACATCTGGAAGTCTGAAGGGAGTATGTATTGGTGGGGAGACTATTACCTCAGCAGCGTGTGTGGTAACCATACCTTTTGGTCAATTCTGAATTCCATTTTAAAAAAAAAGTCTCTTGCATCCTTTTGCTCTCCTTCTCATCTTATTCATGGCTCTAAGACTGGAAATAACATCAGAAGACATCAACACTGTCAGTAACAGAGCTGAAACTGAGGTGGAGTGGAGTAGGCAACATTGGCTTGGACTTTTTTTTTCAAAATCTGGCAAAGATGGTATAGTAGATAAATGAATTCACTTCTCAGTGTTTCATCTAACTGGTAGATAAGATGAACTACCCAAGACATGAGGTACTTGGAGCTGAAAAGTGTCTCATCTGTTCAGTCATAACTTGACTGTCAATGGATCATCTAGATGTTCTTGGATCAAGTTTCTTATGTGTAAACCCAGAATGATGTAAATTTCTAGAAATAAGACAAAGACATTTAACATGATTATAACTACCATTCTAAATCCATGATTAAGGAACTGACCCATTTTGTTTGGTCAGCAAGCTAGAAGACAGTTTTCATTTTACCTTAAATACAGTGGACAGAACAGGAACTCTTCAGTTTGCCACGGGCACAGCTCTAATTGCCTTAACCTGAATTTATCTGTCCTGAAAGTTGAGTTTGAAACTATCATATGGATTCACAGGAAATGTTCAACAAATGAAAATGATATCAGAAGCTTCATACCCTAATACTGGTGATCTATTTAGGAGCACGGAATTATCCATGCAAAGCAAAACCTCATCCCATTGAATGGTTTTCCCAATTCGGTGTTCTGTTGAATCCTTCATTCTGTTCCCCAAATGGTATTCACTAGCCTTGCTTTATAGTGCTAAGACAACAGTTAATAAATATCACTTTGTATCTAGTCAACTGTGTTTTATTTGCATAAGCACATATCTTGTGACTCCCAATGCATGAGGACATTCCTGTAATAGCATTGAAAGGCAAAGCTATGACAAGTTTGTATCATTGAACCATTCATCATACTGCTGTCAAATACTGCCCAGGGAAATGTTCATTCCATAAGATAATTATATTGCAAACTAATAAATAATCAGCACGCTTACATTTTTGATTTTGTAAGGGATGATAGGGAAACCCTAATTAGTCATTGCTGATGTTTATAGAAATAGGGGCAGAAATATAGCCTTGTACAAAATTTTACAAGGGGTTTTCTTATCTACTTTCCTTGAGCACAGTATCATAAAATCAGATTAAAGGGCAATTTTCTTTCATATAAAAGAAAAGTTTTAAACCAAGTTTAACATTTAGATTTAAGAATCAGTGTTTTAAACTTTCCCTATAAACTCAAGACCGTATTTCTAGTTCTTGGAACCCTATAGAAATGCTTGAAACTTGGGCACATTGAAAATGGTAACAATGAAACTATTGACTTATGGTTGAATGTCAAGAGTCAGGGAAGTCTGACAGGGGCTCTGGACCAACCATAGTACTACTGGCATTTAGAACAGGAGAGAGAGAGAGAGAAATACCAATCACCTTGGACAGTGACTTCATGTGCTAGGCTATAATTGCCAAGTGACCAGATGTCAATATAGTCAGCTCTCTGAAATGACTATAGAAACTCTATGGGGTCTGGAATGCTGAGATACTTGCTTATCTTGCTGAGGGCAAAATAAACTACTTTGGTAATGAGGCTCTGTGGAAGCTAATTTCTTTCTTTTAAAGAGATGGTGATCCACAGTTCCCTATAAAATAACTATAGCTGAAAGAAAAGAGGAGGATGCTGTCGCAGAAAAATCAACAGGCATGCATGTTTCCCTCCTTTTACTCAGATTTACCTGGTGTTAACATTATTCGAATAATTCTTGATAAATGAAGAAACTGCATTGTTAATTTTTTAAAGCAAAAACATCTTTGAAATCAGCTGGATTCCTCTAATGCAGGTCATTAGAGATATAGACAAGATAGATTCTGATATAGCAAAGGAGTGTGCTTAAATTCTTACAGTAATTGTTTTCGGAACCTACTACCATGCACATTAACAGGCTACTGCCTGATGCTCAGGCTTTTGCTCTGGAAAATGCATATTAAAACAACTCATGTCAAAATAATAGTATTAATAACTTGCCCCTTTCTTTCAGTTGATACTAAACTAGAAAGATGGGTGCAGAAATGCATTCTTTTTTAATGTTTATTTGACAGATAATCTTCTTGTGGAATTATACAAACATTTCAAGTTGAATTCCCATTACTCAAAACTCAGACACTTTCTCATCAGCCAAGCTAAATATTTGCTGTAGATATTTTTTCCTCCTGTAGATATTTTTTTTCTTCCTGAAGAGAGCTAGCCTTCCTATTAGCTGTTCAGCGTACTACTCCTCCAGCTCATATGTGTAAATTTGGAGGAAATCTGAGAAAATATTCACTATCGCTAGGCAGCACAATTGCTTCATGCTGCATGTGTGCCCTCAGAGAAATCAAGTGCCCTACGCACCGTGGAAATTTATGTTAAAGAACGCCTGCTTATAAGAGGCAAACATGTAACCCAAATTTATCTCCCAGTGACAAGTTCAGAATCTGAAAGTTTCCAAGTTCCTCCCTTGTGAGTTACTGAAAATTGCTGTTTCTCAAGTCAAGAACACCTGTTTAGTGTTTTTCTCCTCACCCTCCTGGTAAAATGGAGCCGCTAGGAAAAGGAGATCTAAAGGCTTTTAATGAATGAGAAACACAAAGTATTGACAGATTTCAACATATTATGCCACCCTTACCCTGTCCCCCTAATGAGGTAAGATCAAAAAGGAAGGAGACAGTTGTGATATTGGGCTCTGGAGTTTGTTTTCAAAGTGCTGCAAATGAGCTCGGATCGAGGATCATTCTGCTGGGTACCGTCATAAGCAATTTTCACACTGCTCTGAAATGGCACATACAGACACGGCTTTGGTAAGTGAACAGCTAAAGGCTTGATGTTCAGCATCAGGCAGTCTGCCAAGTAACTTTCTATCTCCATACGACACTCTAACAATCAAAACTCTACTTGTGCTATTTCTGCTGGGTCAGATGTAACTACAAAATAAAACTAAAACAACGTAAAATAGCAACAAAGCTTGAGCCAGTTTGAGACTTATTCTAACTCAATATTTATTAACTATCAAGACTGTACATCATACAGGTACCAAAGAACAAAAATGCAACATATTATTTATGGTCTTGTGAAAATGAAGGATTAGAGATAGCGTTAGAGTAAGATAGCATTTATTAACAAATAAACACTTACACAACAGCCACTTTGTGCTTGTCACAGATCCAGGTGCCAATATTTATTTGATAATAAGTAAAGCTATGACAGTCCCTGTGTGTCTTTGTGGATCACGGTCTCATGAAGGAGACAAATCGGAGATCAACAAAGAGCTGGATATGTAATTACAAGTTAAGCAAAGAAAGAAAGGAAGAGAGCAGACATCTCATTCAACCAGTGTTTGTCATGTATGTGCAATTATCAATGTCCTGGCGTTTGAAGGTTTGGTGGAAAACAGACAAGGTAAAATTTGTGATAAAGGATACTGAGTATCATGAAGACACATACAAAGTAGAAACTCATCATCAAACAGAAGTCAGATCTTAGAAGTCTTAACATGCCATGAAAAAGTTCAGAGTTACTCTCCAGTAGAGTTGATTCTTAAAATTGAGGTTTACCAAATATGGAATCCACTAAAGGTAGAAAAAATATTGTCCTTGGGGTTTTTGTTTGTTTGTTTGCTTGCTTGCTTACTTATATTAGGGGGGAGTTATTATTGAATCTATGAATTTTGACAAGAGCAGTAAGGGATAATGTACAGAAGCCCATTAACGTACCAGTGGCTACACAACCAAGAAAAATTTCTGTCTTTCCCCCAGCAACCATTAGCAGCTTAAAGATCCTTAAGAGGAAGGGTACCTCTTCCATGAAGGAGTGATGACTGGCCCAAAATGTGTGTGTGTCTTGAGTAATCACAGCTGTTCAGGAATGCAATGGCCAAGTTGTGCCCAGAAGACTCTGTTCTACCAGGCTAACCCATACTCAAAACCTTGCCTTCTTTCTGCATCTTCTTCAACCATTTTTTGCTGAGCTTTGGAGAGGTAGATGTCAATGAGTATTCAACAGTCACTTATTCCGAGCACTTAAACCAACTATTAGGAAGAATATCTTAAAACACCGATTTACATTTATTTTTAATTTTTTATTTATTCTTCTATCATCTATTACATTCCAAGAGCAGTTCTCCCTCCCTCCACTCCTCCCATTTCCTCCACTACTCTCCCCCAGGACCTCTCCTCTGTTTCCCTTAAGGAAAGAACTGGCCTCTCCGGGATATCAACCAAACATGGCATAACAAGTTAGAGTAAGATTAGTCACATCTCTCATATTAAGTTTGGACAAGGTAACCCAGAAGGAAAAAAAAGGGTTCCAACAACAGATGAGACTCAGAGATACTTGCCACTCTCACTGTTAGGAGTGCCACAAGAACATAGTTTTAAGGTTATAATTTAATTACATTACTCTCTTCCCTTTCCTCCCTCCACACAATCCCATATACCCCTTTCCACTCTCCTTCACAATCATGACCTCTTTTTCATGTTATTGTAGGCAAATATGTATTTTATATACATATATATTCCTAAATATAGGAATATAGGAGCCTATAGAATGTTACTTGTGCAAATGTTTTTTAGGGATGAACATTTGGCACTGGACAACCAATTGGTGTGCTCTTCCCCAGGGCAGAGCACCTCTGCACCTCTCTCATTCTCAGCTTTACTCAGTTGTCTATGGTTCCTTATGTAGGGATGAGGCCTTATGGGCACTTCCCCATCCAGTTTGGTATATGCTCATCAGTGTCATCCTTGTTCAGCTCACAGTTGATTAGTCATGATAGTGAGACTTTACAAGTGTAGCTTGTAAGTGATGCTACTAAGAGACACAATCTCACAGTAAAGTCCCTGATCTCTGGCTTTTAGGATCTTTCCACCAAACTCTCTGACTATTGTTACAAAGAGAAGTTTCCATTCTTTAACTATTTGTTTTAATTCAAAGAATAGCAATGGTTCTTAATGTATTCTGAATGTTGGATCAACCTGAATAACCAATGAGAAGATACAAAAATCTTTTGGCTTCATTTCCAGAATTTTTGTGCCTTCTTTCAGGTGTCTTTGTTCTGAAATAAAGTCTGTTGATAGAATTCGTAGACTGTATTAAATCTTACTGTATGATCACAGATGTTTGTAAATTATCTCAAGAAAGACTATTTAGAATAGTTGTTGAACTGCTCAGTTAAATATGAGTTATATACTTAGATATTATAGGAAAATGTCAAAATTGCAGTCCTCTTCCATAATAATATTAAAAATATTACAAATGCCTATTTATACCCTTAGGTAACTAAAAATATTTTTAAAACTCAGAAAGGAATGACTTAGGGGATGTAAACATCTATAGGAAAATTGTATGCAATATGAGTCTTGAAAGATTTTTACATTGAAAACCTTTTCAATTAAAAAAAAATGACAAAGCTATTGTCATGGTCTGAATAAGTCATGTACCTCAATGGTTCATGTGTTAGTATACTTGGTCCCCAGATGTTGGCTATTTGGGAAGCTTATGGAACCTTTAGGTGGAGGTTTCTCAGTGGGAGGAGTGGGTTGCTGGAGGTGAGCTTTGAGGCCCACCCCTTCCCCTCCACTTTATGCTACTTAACTGTAGATACAAAGTCACCAGTTGCTTCAGAATTCTACAACTATGCTTCTAACCCTCATGACCTGCTTCCCTTCTCAAAGTCTGTGCCTCACATCAATTGTTTCTTGTTAGGTATTTGAGATAGCTATGAGAAAAGTAACTAAGGTGCTTATCATATAATATATATGTGATATAATTCAACATGTTTTCACATAAAAATAGAATTTTCTATTACTAATAGAAATATAGAGTTTCAGACAGCTGTGGTTCTCAATACTATGAAAATTCTTGATTAATTTATAAGACAAATTATATATGTATATGTGTATATATATTTTATGTGTATGTAGTTATATATGTACATAGTTTATATACATATATATGAGACAGAGAAAAAGGAAGAACCACCAAACTTTTATCATAAACTTTACAATCTGGAAGACAAACAGAATTTCACCTTCACACAGAAAAGTATATGCATACATACTATCACAGGTAAAGAAATTTGCCATCAAGTCTACTGACATGAATTTAATGTCCAGGGCCCATATAGTAGAAAGAGAAAACCAATTTCAGCAAGCTATCCTCTGACTTTCATATGGCCCCCTACACACACACACACACACACACACACACACACACACAATTAAATAAAATGGTATAATTTTCTTCTTAATAGTACTGTCTGTTCAATCTATAATTACCCCTAAATAAAGAATCAAGCCTACTGACATCAAAACAAGACATGACTTACCATTATTTGTCTCCTAATGACAATACACGCCAATGCCCTGGGCAGGTGTATCCATGTCAATCACTTCATTAATGGTACCCAAGGACTATATGTCCCTTCTTTCACTCCATTCCATTTCTTACCTTCAAAGTGCATTTGCTCACCATTTAGGGAAGAACAGAAGAAAAGGGGGAAAAGAATGAACTATAAAGAAAGACAACCATGTGAATGGCCAGCACTCCTACATAATCATCTCAGCAGAAACAAAACATCAAGTTTAAGGTTCTTGGGATCCACCTTGCAAACTTCCCATCTTCCAAACTTATCAGACCCGCCTGCCATGACCAGCATTGTTTTCCTTGGTGGCTACCAAATCATGATTCACTTCCAGTGGATATATTCAGGATTGATCACTACTTCTACATTCATTGCTATCTTCAAATGAGAAATGTATCCTTGGTTAGAATCTATCTGTAGGTGCTGAAATGATGTTTGGTTTCCGCATGTTATGCAAATGAAGGCAAGAGGTGGAATATTGGGAAGGCAAGGGAAGTAGGTGTTGGTAAGCATCCTACAACAACTAGAAAAGTTTTCTTCAGAATTCCCACTTATAACAAATCTCAAAGGTCATGGTCACTGTTTCTTCCCACTGAGTTTCTCTTTGTAGCCAAAGATGGTAATAGCACTTCATTTTCCCCCTTTCAGAATGGGAGTCAGACTATTTGCCTCTCTTCCTACAAACTATTTAAATCCCCACTAATGTGTCCTTTTTCTTTGTCACACTTGGCTACCATAAACAGGAAGGAGAAGCTAAAAGGAGAATCAGAATTTTCAAAAAAAAAAAAAAAGAAAAAGCTACACACTAGCTTGTCAATCACATAGACTCCTTTGTACTCGGAGCACTAAGGAAACACCCCCATTACCTCACAGTACCCGTTAGTACTCTCTGGTTTGATTAAAATCTTTTCTTTTTCATTAAAATAAAAAGCTTCTGAAAAGCTACAGTTACGCATTTTTTGCAACCCACAATTTATGACTGCAACCTTCAAAAGCTTTTAAAAATAGTATCGGCTCTATTATTCCATATTATGGTAATTGTGGTAAAGATTTAAGAGCCACTTTAAGACTTTTTAGCTCAACAGTATATTACTGTTCCAATTCCTTGCTTGGGCATTTGGGAAAGAAGTCTTATTTAAAAGCTTCACCCTCTGCCCCCTGATATACAGCTTCCCTCTTAACTACAGTAGCCAGACCTCACCGTGCAATTAGGGAAGCAAGGTCTCCAATTAGAGCTCAGAAAAAAACAGAGGGGAGAACACATCTTTCCAGAAGCCCATTCCATTTATATGCACCTGACAATAATCAAAATTTCTCTCATGCGCCAAGTACCTTTGACCCCTCTGTTATGCCTCACACTCCCTTGTTAACTCCCCACCCCTCCTTTTTCCCCCACAGGAAATCAGTGCACATAATCACAAGATTAAATAACTCCAATGCCACCGCTTAAACGTTCAAGGCCATTAATACAGCAAACGCCCAAGGGGCCACAGGGATTTATGTACTATTGAAATTAAACTGACCTCACCCTATCTTCGACATAGATCTGTTCTCTCCAGTTAACTTGTGTTTTTCTCGTGTTGCCCAGTCTAGGATGGATGCAATTCAAAAAAAAAATAAAAGACAGCTAATAGAATTTCCACTACTGTGAGCTTACACAAACCCCCAATCTAATAGTTGACCTGATGTTATCCTTTGTATTCAATGCAACCATTGAGATGAGCATTGTCACCCCAACCTGACACACACACACACACACACACACACACACACCATCATCACACCCTATTGCTAAGGCATTTTTCCTGGGCATACACCATATGGAAAAGTCCCACATTCACTGCTCCTTCCTTTTCTCCTAGTAGGAGTTCAGTAGCATCTGGATATCCCTAACAGTCCAGACTCTGCAAAAAGACAAGAGCTTCTCAGCTTCCCTGTCTGACCAGAGCTCCCCTGCCGCAGAGCAACCATCTTGTATTGTGTCAACACCCATCAGCTGGGAAGCTCTTCGCAGGCATGTCCTCACTGTGGACAGTCCCCTACTCTTAGCTTTCCTCCAGCACAAAGCATTGCTCTGCTCCATCCACACCCATGGCAACTAAGCTGAAGTGTTTCTGCTTTGTTTTGCTTTGTTCTGGATTTCCATGTACATTTTAGAATAGTAAACACACAGAGACGCCTGCCCACTGGTATTTTATGATTTTAATTTGCTCAAAAGCTCTGAATTTCATTATATTTTCCCATTTGGTGCATGGGATTTTTACAGTTAACAGATGTTCACTTAATAGAGCCTCCTAGTGAGCAAATCAGATTTTTCCCTCTGGTATTCCTGTAACTTTCAGTCCTGCCGTAGCTGTGGTTGGTGCCTGCCAAGATAGCTGGCAGCCAAGCTCAAATCGAAAAGCGCAGCCTCCGCTTTGCAAACATATATTCGCCTTCCTTCAGACCCACTCATTCCCGCTTAACTCCCTCCTCATTAACGACATGTGAGAATGCCCGCAGGTGGGAGAAACACCAACTTCAGAAGCCAGGCGGATTTCACCCGCAGATGAGAAGACATTCTGCACCCCATAAATACATTCTTAGCCTCCGGCCACAGCAAATGCCAAAAATTTTAAATGCATCAAGGAAAAAAAAAAACAACTGTGCTAGGCCAACTTCCAAGTAATGAGTTGTTTGGAGTGTTTTACTTAGACATATCTCAGGACATTAAACCAACTCCTAACTGATTGGAGTCCGTGTCCCAGCAATTCTAACTTCTTACAGGGGTCCATGTTGTTCTTGGAGTTGTTTTGGTTTGCAGGTTTTGTATTGTCTACTGAGACCGGGTCTTAGGGGATCTCAGTAGAGAGCACAAGCTGATGTTGAACTCATGACACTTCTGCCTCTGTGTTCCCCAAACAGGGATTACTGGATTGCAGATATGTCACCATCCCCAGCTTCCTTACCTAAATATAAAAAGGTCTGTGAGTATCTGTGGCAGCTTGGTTATATCTTCTTTGGATTACAGACACCATTTTAAAGTTTTAATAGTCAGCAATCCCCAATACATGCATTAAAAATGCATAATGTCTCTTGAAAGGCCATTGGACTCAAATTCTAGGAAAGGAGAGGAGGTTCAAGAATAAGTGTTTAAGACAAAATGGAGATCCCAGCTTGCTGTAAGTCTTGGAACCATCCTCCCTCCCTCTCCTTCCTAGTGTGTGTGTGTGTGTGTGTGTGTGTGTGTGTGTGTGTGTGTGTGTGTGTCTGCACATGTACACATGTGTAATCTCACATGCATTCCTAGGAATGGAAACTGAAGCCTTGTATTTTCCAGGAAAACATGCTACCACTGAACTTCATCCCTTAGATTTTTTTTTCTCCTTTTTAGTCAAGTCATCAAAGTAATGGGTTTCATCCTGGAATCCTCAAGCTCTTGATGGTATTCTTAAACTGGGAAAGAAAGAAAGAAAGAAAGAAAGAAAGAAAGAAAGAAAGAAAGAAAGAAAGAAAGAAAGAAAGAAAGAAAGAAAGAAAGAAGAAAGAAAGAAAGAAAGAAAGAAAGAAAGAAAGAAAGAAAGAAAGAAAGAAAGAAAGAAAGAAAGAAAGAAAGAAAGAAAGAGAAAAAGAAAGGCTAGGGAGAACCTGCCAAGGTCATCAAATCATTTTCTCTGCTCCATGGAGACTTCTAAACAAACATATGGAGGAAATTTGGTCCTGTCTAGTTCTTAAAAGAAGGTATCTACCTTTCTCATATTCCCCTTTCTAATGACTTATTCTAGAGCCTTTGTACCCTAACATAGGCTGACTGTGGTGTCTATAGCCTCATGTTACTATCCCTCAGGAATTAGATGAATATGCCCTCCTTTATGAGCTTCTCCTCTACCTTTTCACCTAATTCCTATGTATCTTCTTACACCTAGAAATCCTTTCCAAATGTTTTATTTAATCATTGGGTAAGCTGCATCTCTTAGCACTTGAAGTGTCACCTAACATCTGATAGGCTAAACAAAAGGGGTCATCTAAGAAAGGAACCTGCATATGCTATTTCTTAGTGGTCCACTGCTGAGGAACAGCTTTGAAAGTGAAATTATACCAGAGTAAGAGCTGCCAGCCTCCCTTAGCAGTTCAAGAACAAGTGGGGGGGGAGTTTAAATGCTAGCTGTCTTAGTTAGAGTTTCCATTGCTGTGAATAGAATCCATGACCAAGGCAACTCTTACAAGGACAAGATTTAATTGGGAGTAGTTTACAGGTTCAGAGGTTCAGTTCATTATCATCAAGGTGGGAAGCATGGCAGCATTTAGGCAGGCATAGTACTGGAGGAGTTGAGAGTTCTACATCTTATTTCAAAGGCAAACAGGAGAAGACTGGCATCCTCAGGGAGCTAGGATAAAGTTCTCTCAACACCTGCCCCTACAATGACACACTTCCTCTAAAGAGACCACACCTTCTAATAGTGCCGTTCCCTGGGCCAAGCTTATTCAAACCACTACACTAGCCAAAGGTAGACACATAATAGATTCTGACCCTAACACTGTGTAATAGATCCATCTCTCCATGATCCCTTACCATTCTATCTTCAGCTCCACACATGAACATTCCATGGGTAATTAATATGTGACCACTGAACCAGAAGTGGTACTGAATGATCAGCCTCACTCTCTTCACATGGGAGGCTCCCCTGTATGAGTTGCCAGAGCCTGTGGGTTTGAAGCTCAGGATAGTCTCTTTTATCCCACATGAGTTGACAATGGAGATCCATCATGGGCTCCCCCATCATGACCTTTTATAGCGTCAATGGTCATACAGGTTCTCATCTTAAATAACATGAGATCCTGAGCAACAGCTGTGGAATCTCACTCAGCTGAACACAAACCATTGCTTTATCATTCACACACTGTGCCACTCCATGGGAAGTAAATTTACATCTCCGAAGTAGCTTTTTCTATGGAGAAACAGAATCCATCATATAGGCTTGTTAACAGGACTAAATTAGATCAGTTTTAAGAAAGATAGTACATTACCTAACACAGTTGAAACATTGAATAAATATTAGAAAGGGTACTGAGAGATGTTCACAAAATCTTCCCATTGTACTGCCACGACTTTTTTGTAGCTTTGTGGTGATTAAGTGCTAAGTTGGCAATCATGAGCCAGCAACTTGGCAACAGACCTTGGGTACTTATTAATACTGTGGGGGCATTTAGATGTTTTAGATCATAATTGGCAACAAGTTAGGAACCCAAGAATCATAAAGAATTCCATTTAGCTGTATCCAGCTGATCAATATTCACTCAGCATGCTTCAGCTCCTAACATCTCAGAGGAGTAAAATAAATTGACAGTCAGCGGCACAATTTTGTTGTGATGGTGGCGGTATTTTATATATTTGGTGGGAGGGCTAAATTATTCACCTTCTTAAAAAGAAATGTGATAAATGTTTATTTCTTCATAATACATTCCAACAATCACTGATTTGTGACCCTTGCTGTGAACTGAATTTAAATTGAGGGGAGAGAGAGGCGCCCTGAAAACACTGAGACAAGACCACAGAGGAACTCTGGGCTTGCTTGCTTTCTTGCTTTCAGAGAGGAAGCCAGCCTCTCTCCTGCAGCACAATAGCACTAATTGAATTTAAGGGACATAATGAATGTGAAGCAACAACAAGCACAACCTGCTGTGTTTGAGATGATGGTGGAAGCCTGACAGGAGACGTGGGGGTACGCCGCTGGAAGCTGCATAGCCCAGACAGAAAGACCAAGATGTGGTGTTGTGCTGTTAAGTGATATCTGTACAAGGAGACAGGTGAAACTAGGAGACAATAAAATTTTGATTGCGTTCTGGCTTCAGAAGACTTTTTTTGATCAGAATCCTCTGATGGTGGACTGGAGATATGGTGCAGGGAGTAAGGCATCTGTCATGCAAGGACAAGGAACTGAGTTCAGAGTCACTTAAATGCTGAACAGAGATGTCTGCCCACATATAATCCCAGAGGCTCAGAAAGCTTGAGACAGAGCATCCATAGATCAAGACGAGCTTTGGCTTCAAAAAACAGAGATGCTGTACCCATAAATACAATGGGAATTGACTGGCAAAAACATCCAACAAAAACCTTCAGTCTGCACAAACATGGACACACATGTACACCTGACACACACGCAAACACAGAGGCACAAATGCACATATGAACACCAAGAATATGCATATTTGTTTTAAAAACACAACAGTACACGCACAATGTTATTTTCTTGCTTGATTCTATTGAACAGCAGACTCACCATTGAAGGGACCCTGTAGGTGTCTAGACAGAGAAGTGGACCTCCGTGGACATGACTATCTGTATGAGAATCAGTGTGGCAGAGGGCAGGTAACTAGTAAGGGCCCTAAAATGGAAAGAAATGATGGTTTAAGAGAGAGATGGAGAAGGTCCTAGAACTCATGTGATGAGACAGTTGAAGGGGGAAGGAGAGAACAGTGGGGGTGGAAGACCAGGAAAATGGAGTTGATGAATGGGAATTAGGAAGAGAGGCAACCCAAACTACATGCATATAAAAAAGGCCATACCATAAATAATTCAATTTTGTATGCTAATTAACAAACCTAGGTGCTCAAGAGATGGCCAACGAGTTACTAGTGGATAAATCCCTACCAGAGGAAGAGAATTCAGTTCTCAGCACCCACATCAAGCATTCACAACTGACTACAACTTTAGCTCCAAGGAATTTGACACCTCAAGCCTCCTTGGACACCTGAACTCACATGTACACACCTACACACAGAGACACAAGATTAAAAATAATAATCTAAAAATATTAATTAATTACCATAAAACGCAACTTAAAAACAGAAAGGAGACAATCCTGCCTCACTCCTCACGATGATCTTCCCTGCTTCAATGAAGCAAACTGTTTAGCTTTAGGTTGGTGGTAAACTTTGAAACAATCATAAACTGTCCCCATTTCCTGATATAGAATATTCCAGAAAAGGACGTAAGTCAATTTTTTTAAAGCCACTGGCTGTGAGCAGTAAGATTTTTTTTTTTAGACAGTTGATGTTTTTGCACATTTCAAGTGCATGGTTGAATTCTTCCTGAGCTAAGACAACCTCTGAGCCTCCATTATTCCTGAACTGTGAGATTCAGTGACAAATGAGCCTTAGGTGGCCCACAGTTCAGATAAGGGACGTGTTATGATTTGCGTATTTTGCAGGATATTCCCCAAGTGTCCAAATGTTAGAAACTTGGTCCTCTGTTTCCACAATGATGTCAAACTTTTCAGAAGTAGGGTCCCATTTTGCAGTGTAATCTCTTCCCACACATAAGTTGCCACCATGATGGGTCACAGCAAAGAGTCCACTCACCGAAGATGGGCCAATGCCTCCTAACCATGTGCTAAATAAATGTCTTTTTCTCATGAAGTTAGCCTGCCTTTGGTATTTCATTTTAGTAGCAAGGGAACAATACTGTCTGTAATTTTTGTATCTCCAGAGATCAAAATTAATGAACATATAAATACATACATGCATATATACATACATACATATGTACATAAATACATAAATGAATACATACCAGTGTACATTCACATACATACATATGGCCAGCTATATTGAGAACGTTGAGACTGATGATAGGAGCTGTATCAGCCCGAGACCTGTGCATAGAGAAGCTATGCACCTCCAGAAAACAACCTTCCCTGGGAAAGAAGAACCCATTCTGCAAGCTTTTCCTGGTGCCAACAAATGGCAAGGTCTTTATTTTTTATTTCCTTTTTTCTTTCTTTCTTCTCTTTTAAAATTTATCTTTTAAATTTTTATATGTATGTGTGAGTGAATTTATGAGTACCAGGTGAGTACAGATGTCAGGGAGGCCAGAGGGCATCTGAGCCCCTAGAACGGAAGTTACCTGATGTGGGTGTTAGGACCTGAGCCCAGACTTTTTGAAAAAGCAGTAAGTGCTCTTAACCACTGAGCAGTCTCAACGGCCTAGCTGTTTTCAAATTTTTTAAGAGAAGCTGGAAATCTAAATCTTACCCACACGCAAAAATATCAATTGGCAATAAGTTGAATGAAGATAAAATAAACACAGCATGCACCAGCATTTGAAGCTAGCATTTGCTATTTCTAGCCCAAAAATTTCACAAAATACTATTTAAGCTTGGCCGAATAATGCTACAGGAACCAACTAAACTAGGTGAACACACAGCATTTCAACACAACATCATATTGCTCCTTTCTTGAGTGACAGTCCATGGTGAGGTGGCAGGGGTGAGGTAGGAGGGAGGAGGCTATGGAATCAAGAGAAGTCGGCTCTGTGGAGTCATCCAGAGAACCCGGGGACTCTGCCATCGTCCCTCCAAGAGCATCAGTCCAAGCTCTCACTTCTGTTCTCTTGACACAGAGCAAAGGTGGTAGAAGGAAAATGGGATTTATTAAGTCTTGTGATTTTCTGATGTCTGTCAAGGTAAGCATGCACAATGTCTGCTTTTACAGGGAAAATAAAGAAGCTGGTTTGGGGCATCCTGGACATCAAAACACATGTGACTTAGAGGTGGATCCAAGTCTTCACAATGAAAAGGTGAGTTTTTGCCCATGGTCACACAACTCATTTGATGCAGATGTACAGTTAGAAAAAAAAATTACATTTTATACATTATACATTTTATACAGTTCCAAGCTAGAAGGTGAAACACTTTTTCCACTGGAGGCTAAAAGTTACCATTGTAACGTGTTTCCTATTCCAACATTCCAAAACTAGAGAGATGGCTCAGTGGTTAAGAGCACGAGCTGCCTTTGCAGTGGACCTAGGATAGACTTCCACTATTCATATGGTACCTTTCCTGTTCATTACAGGTACCAGACACGTGAGTTGTGCCGAGCTGTATATACAGGAAAAGCGCTTGTAACCATAAAATGATGATGATGATGATGATGACAATAATAATAATAATAATAATAATAATAATAATAATAAATTTTAAAGCAGGGTCCAAAGTATATAGCAAAAACAGGGAGACACAGAAAATGAGGCAGGAATCTGTCACTCACTGTAGCTCTCTGTGCTCTTTTCTCTTTTCTGGCAAAATCCCTTTGAAGAATAATCCATTCCATAATCTGAATTCCACAATGCTCATCCCTGGATCCTCACCCAGTAACCAGATCAGGCTACTCAGAGCCTTGTTACCATGCCACAGGATGTGAGTCACACTTCCTAAGAAGGCAGACAGGCTTTCATGACAAACTTCTCATTTCCTGGAAGACAGCTGCTCACAGGAGACATGGGATACTATTTAAACAATAGTACACTTCCTCAGTGAGGATTTCACCTAGACTAAATATAAGGAATCTGAAGTCCAAACCAATGCCAGCCTACACAGCACCATAGCGATAGAACAACATTGCTGAGGAATTGATAATCATGCTTCTGATTACATTGACTTGGGGAAGCACACCAGCTTCACAAGCAGACACAACACCCTGGGCTAAAGCATGAGCAAGTGTGACCATTGCTTAAGTACAGACCTGACATCCAGACACACAGCCAATATCTCCAAACACCCGTGACAGAGTCATTGACAAGCGCTGTCTCCTTCAACTCCTTCCCCTCCTTGAAGCTCTGCCTGTATATTCTCCACATGACAAACACGTGCATAATATTTATACTCCTCTGTGGTTTTTAATCAGGATTACCAGTTTGACTTGATCTAGAATCAACCACGAGATCCATCTCTAGGTAGATCTGTTAGCACTATTTCCAGGAAGAATTAACAAAGAGAAGAATATCTATCCTCAGAGCAGGTGGTACCTTCTGGCAGCATCCTAGATATAAATAGGTCTCAGGGAAGCAGAAATTCCCACCCCCTTGTTTGCTTGCTGGTGAGTGCATCTACTCTGTGGCCACTTCTGCTGCTATCATTTGCAAACATCAGGATCCAGCACACTTTGTTTTAAACTTATTCACTTTACATCCTGCTTACTACCCCCTCCTCCCATGGACCTTTTGACCTTCCACTATGGAAAGAAGACTGACTGCTTTCCAGAAACCCTTCAGGCCTTCAGGGACAGATTGGGACTGCTTAAGTGTCTAGCCTTGTGGACTGAAAAACTACTGGGTTTCCAGCCTCCTCTGAATGCGGACAGCCGTTGTTGACCTACTAGGCCTGCTAATCCAACTCAACCTAATAAATCCCCTTCTGTAATATCTATTCATTCTATCGGTGCTGCTCCTCTCGAAAACCCTATTGCACCTATCCAATTGCAAAATAAAATATAAAATAAAATAAAGGCACCAATTAGTACCAAATAGTATCCAAGCCTTGTGGTCCCCACTGGCATTTTTCTTGCTTTTAGCACAGTTTTGAACACGTTCATTAAATCTCTAAGTATTTCTTTTCTCATTTGTAAATTAGATATTCATTTGTAAATTAGATATTTATTTGTAAATTAGATATAAAGTACTCTATCAAGCTGTTATCATAGTGACGGGCATAAAGTATTAAGCGACAGTTTCTTTCTTTCTTTCCTTTTCTTTTCTTTTCTTTCCTTTTTTTCTTTCTCACCACTATCCTTATCCCACCCCAACTCCCTGTCCAGCAGTGCAGTCTGCTGAATGCTCATTCCAACTAATGAGTCTTTGAAGCTCAGTGGAGCCGCAGCTGGCGGGTTTTCCTATACCAAAGCCGTTTTTGCCTCTGTCATTCATATTTTAGAAGGTCCAGGTCAGACACTCCACATCTCATCTTATCCCACGGGACAGAGTTTACCTAGAACTGTAAAATGAGCAGATGGATAAATTTCCCAGGGATGTGACGTCAATGGTCAGTGACTAAACAGAAACTGCACCTGACTAACAATGTAGAATGACTAGGGAGAAAAGGGAATAATCAACCACACTTTGGAAATAGCCAAATCAAGTAGCAAAGAGGTTCGGAAACTTGGTTAGACTCTCATTTGTTTGTATGTAAATAATTCCACCACAAACCCCAAACTGCTGGTGACTCAAGCACTTATTTTCTTACTCTAATAAAAAGTGTGAAGGGAAGTTATAACTATTTTTTGTTCAGATTAAAAATAACTTTATGAGGACAGAAACATACTTTAAGTGACTAAAGGCTGTCAACAAACCTGTTGACCGGAGCTGCATCCCAGGACCCACATGTTAGAAGGAGAGAAACATTGTCCTTTGACCTTTACATAAAGAAACACTAAATAAATGCAAAAAATTAATTATTTAATCATTCTGCTGCTCATTTTGTGTGTCTTCCAATAAACTTGTCTGTGATTCCTGTGAAGCTTATGTTTATGTGGGGCAGGAGGAAAACACAAAATTCTTAGCTGATTGACTTGGTAAAAACCAAAGGCTAGAAGTCCATATTTCTATCCCTCCATTTCCTTCGTTTCTGTAAATAACCCATTACACAACCTCAGCTCCGCTTTCTTCGCATCTCTCCCTTGACACCAATATCTCACCCTCCCTGGGGACTGGTCATATCTCTGGTATTGGCCATCTCAGCAGGTTCTGCCGCCTTCAGACTTGATTCTATCCATTATAAACTGATATGATGTTTTATTTATTATTTTATTTTATTTTCTAAGTTATTTTTTATTTGCATAAAAAATCATTTCCCCTTTCCCATTTCCTCCCTCCCCGAAAGACCCATAAGCCCCCTTCCCTCCCTCTTTTCCCCATTCAACCCACTCTCTCTTCTCTGTCCTGGCATTCCCCTACATCCAGTCTTTCCAGGACCAGGGGTCTCTCCTTCCATCTTCTTGGAAATCTATTGATATGCGAATTGTGTCTAGGGTATTCCGAGAGTCTGGGTTAATATCCCCTTATCAGTGACTGCATACCATGTGTGTTCTTTTGTGATTGGGTTACCTCACTAAGGATGATATTTTCAAGTTCTGACCATTTGCCTAGGAATTTCGTGAATTCATTGTTTTTAATTGCAGAGTAGTATTCCATGGTGTAAATATACCACATCTTCTGAATCCATTCCTCCGTTGAGGGACATCTGGGTTCTTTCCAGCTTCTGGCTATTATAAATAAGGCTGCTATGAACATAGTGGAGCATGTGTCCTTATTGCATGCAGGTAAAGCCTCTGGGTATATGCCCAGGAGTGGTATAGCCAGATCCTCCAGAAGTGTCATGCCCAGTTTTCTGAGGAACCGCCAGACAGCTTTCCAGAGAGGTTGTACCAGCTTGCAATCCCACCAGCAGTGGAGGAGTGTTCCTCTTTCTCCACATCCTTGCCAACAACTGCTGTCTCCTGTGTTTTTGATCTTAGCCATTCTGACTGATGTGAGATGGAATCTCAGGGTTGTTTTGATTTGCATTTCCCTAATGACTAAGGATGATGAACATCTCTTTAGGTGCTTCTCAGTCATTAGATATTCTTCAGGTGAGAACTCTTTGTTTAGCTCTGTACCCCATTTTTTAATAGGGTTACTTGCCTCTCTGGAGTTTAACTTCTTGAGTTCTTTGTATATATTGAAAATTAGCCCTCTGTCAGATGTAGGGTAGGTAAAGATCATTTCCCAGTTAGTTGGTTGCCACTTTGTCTTTTTGACAGTGTCTTTTGACTTGCGAAATCTTTGTAATTTAATGAGGTCCCATTTGTCAATTCTTGATCTTAGAGCATAAGCTACTGGAGTTCTATTCAGGAAATTCTCCCCTGTGCTCATATGTTCAAGGTTCTTCCTTAGTTTCCTCTCTATTAGTTTCAGTGTGTTTGGTTTTATGTGGAGGTCCTTGATCCACTTGGAATTGAGCTTAGTGCAAGGAGATCAGAATGGGTCAATTTGCATTCTTCTGCATGTTGACCTCCAGTTGAGCCAGCACCATTTGTTGAAAAGGTTATCTTTTTTCCACTGGATGGTTTTAGCTCCTTTGTCAAAGATCAAGTGACCATAGGAGTGTGGATTCATTTCTGGGTCTTCAATTATGTTTCATTGATCTACATGCCTGTCACTGTACCAATACCATGAGGTTTTTAACACTATTGCTCTGTAGTACAGCTTGAGGTCCGGGATACTGATTCGCCCAGAGGTTCTTTTACTCTTGAGAATAGTTTTAGGTATCCTGGGTTTTCTGTTATTCCAGATGAATTTTTGAATTGCTCTTTCTAACTCTATGAAGAATTGAGTGGGGATTTTGATGGGGATTGCATTGAATCTGTATATTGCTTTTGGCAAGAGGGTCATTTTTACTATATTAATCCTGAGCATGGCAGATTTTTCCATCCTCTGTTCAGTTTCTCTCTTCAGAGACTTGAAGTTCTTGTCATACAGATCTTTCACTTGTTTGGTTAGAGTCACGCCAAGATACTTAATATGGTTTGTGGCTATCGTGAAGGGTATTATTTCTCTTACTTCTTTCTCAGCCTGCTTATCCTTTGAGTATAGGAAGGCTTCTGACTTGCTTGAGTTGATTTTATATCCGGCCACTTTGCTGAAGTCGTTTATCAGCTGTAGGAGTTCTCTGGTGGAGTTCTTTGGGTCGCTTATGTATACTATCATATCGTCTGCAAATAGTGATAGTTTGACTTCTTCCTTTCCAATTTGTATCCCTTTGACCTCTTTTTGTTGTCTAATTGCTCTAGCTAGAACTTCAAGTACTATACTGAAAAGATATGGAGAGAGAGGGCAGCCTTGTCTAGTCCCTGATTTTAGTGGGATTGCTTCAAATTTCTCTCCATTTAGATTGATGCTGGCTACCGGTTTGCTGTAAATTGCTTTTACTATGTTTAGATATGGGCGTCGAATTCCTGATCTTTCCAAGACTTTTAGCATGAAAGGATGCTGAATTTTGTCAAATGCTTTCTCAGCATCTAATGAGATGACCATGTGGTTTTTTTCTTTGAGATTGTTTATATAGTGGATTACATTGATGGATTTCCTTATATTGAACCAACCCTGCATCCCTGGGATGAAGCCTACTTGATCGTGGTGAATGATCATTTTGATGTGTTCTTGGATTCGGTTCGCAAGAATTTTATTGAGTATTTTTGCATCGATATTCATAAGAGAGATTGGCCTGAGATTCTCTTTCTTTGTCAGATCTTTGTGTGCTTTTGGTATTAGCGTAATTGTGGCTTCATAGAACGAGTTGGGTAGTGTTCCTTCTGTTTCTATTTTGTGAAACAGTTTGAAGAGTATTGGTGTTAGGTCTTCTATGAAGGTCTGATAGAATTCTGCACTAAAACCATCTGGACCTGTGCTTTTTTTGGTTGGAAGACTTCCAATGACGACTTCTATTTCTTCAGGGGTTATAGGACAGTTTAGATGGTCAATTTGATCCTGATTTAATTTTGGTATTTGGTATCTGTCAAGGAAATTTTCCATTTCCTCAAGATTTTCTAGTTGTGTTGAATACAGGCTTTTGTAGTAGGATCTGATGATTTTTTGAATTTCCTCAGTTTCTGTTGTTATCTCTCCCTTTTCGTTTCTGATTTTATTAATTTGGATAATGTCTCTGTGCCCTCTGGTTAGTCTGGCTAAGGGCTTATCTATCTTGTTGATTTTCTCAAAGAACCAACTCCTCGTTTTGTTGATTCTTTGTATGGTTTTATTTGTTTCTACTTGATTGATTTCAGCTCTGAGTTTGATGATTTCCTGCCTTCTACTCTTCTTTGGTGTATTTGCTTCTTTTTGTTCCAGGGCTTTCAGGTGTGCCATTAAGCTGTTAGTGTATGCTGTCTCCCGTTTCTTTTTGGCGGCACTCAGGGCTATGAATTTTCCTCTTAGCACTGCTTTCATTGTGTCCCATAAATTAGGGTATGTTGTGCCTTCATTTTCATTAAATTTCAAAAAGTCTTTGATTTCTTTCTTTATTTCTACCTTGACCAAGTTATCATTGAGTAGAGCATTGTTCAGTCTCCATGTGTATGTGGGTTTTCTGTTGTTTTTGTTGCCACTGAAGACCACCCTTATTCCATAGTGATCTGATAGGATGCATGGGATTAGTTCTATCTTCTTATATCTGTTGAGGTCTGATTTGTGACCAATTATATGGTCGATTTTGGAGAAGGTACCATGAGGTGCTGAGAAGAAGATGTATTCTTTAGCTCTAGGATGAAATGTTCTATATATATATCTGTTAGTTCCATTTGGTCCAAGGCTTCAATTAGATTCACTCTGTCCCTGTTTAGTTTCTGCTTTCCTGAACGATCCATTTCAGAGAGCGGGGTGTTGAAGTCACCCACTGTTATTGTGTGAGGTGCGATGTGCGATTTGAGCTTTAGTAAAGTTTCTTTTATGAATGAGGGTGCCCTTGCATTTGGAGCATAGATATTCAGAATTGAGAGTTCTTCTTGGTGGATTTTTCCCTTGATCAGTATGTAGTGTCCTTCTGTGTCTTTTTTGATGACTAGGTTGGAAGTCAATTTTATCTGATATTAGGATGGCTACTCTGGCTCGTTTCTTGGGACCATTTGCTTGTAAAATTGTTTTCCAGCCTTTTACTCTAAGGTAGTGTTTGTCTTTGACACTGAGGTGCGTTTCCTGCATGCAACAAAATGCTGGGTCCTGTTTACGTATCCAGTCTGTTAGTTTATGTCTTTTTATTGGGGAATTGAGACCACTGATATTAAGATTGATTAAGAAATAGTGATTATTGCCACCTGCCATTCTTGACGTTATCTTTATGTTTGAGTGGTTATCTACTTTCGGGTTTGATGCAACAAGGTTACTATCTCATTTTTTCCAGGGTGTTGTTTCTCTCCTTGTTTTGGCAGTTTCCACCTATTATCCTTTGCAGGGCTGGGTTTGTGGAAAGATATTGTGAAAATTTGGTTTTATCATGGAATATCTTGGTCTCTTCATCTATGGTGATTTAGAGTTTGCTGGGTAGAATAGTCTAGACTAGCATTTGTGCTCTCTTAGTGTCTGCATGAGATCTGCCCAGGTTCTTCTGGCTTTCATAGTCTCTGGAGAGAAGTCTGATGTGATTCAGATAGGTCTTCCTTTGTATGTTACTTGGCCCTTTTCTCTTACTGCTTTTAATATTCTTTCTTTGTTTAATACATTTGATGTTTTGATTATTATGTGACAGGAGGTATTTCTGTTCTGGTCCAGTCTGTTTGGAGTTCTGTGGGCTTCTTGTACGTTCATCGGCATCTCTCTCTTTAGGTTAGGGAAGTTTTCCTCCATAATTTTGTTGAAGATGTTTACTGGCCCTTTAAGTTGCAAATCTTTACTCTCATCTATACCTATAATCCTTAGGTTTTGTCTTCTCATTGTGTCCTGGATTTCCTGGATGTTCTGGGTTACACGTTTTTTGCATTTTGCATTTTCTTTGACTGTTGAGTGGATGCTTTCTATGGTATCTTCAGCACCTGAGATTCTTTCTTCCATCTCTTGTATTCTACTGTTGATGTTTGCATCTATGACTCCTGATTTCTACCCAAGGTTTTCTATCTCCAAAGTTGTCTCCCTTTGTGATTTCTTAGTTGTTTCTACTTCCTTTTTTAGATCCTGGATGGATTTGCTGAGATCCTTCACTTGTTTGTTTGTATTTTCCTGTATTTCTTTAAGGTATTTTTGCATTTCCTCTTTCAGGATTTCTGCCTGTTGACCCAAGTTCTCCTGTATTTCTCTGAGCGATTTTTGTGTTTCCTCCTCATGGGCTTCCATCTGTTGATCCATCGCCTCCTGCATTTCTTTAAGCAGTTCTCGTATTTCCTTTGTACTGGCAGCTATCCGTCGATTCATTTCTTTAAGCACTTTTTGTGTTGCCTCCCTATGGGCATCCATCTGTTGACCCATATTCTTCTGCATTTCTTTATGCAATTTTTGTGATTCCTTTGAAAGTGCATCTAACCGTTGATTCATTTCTTTAAGCGATTTTTGTGTTGTCTCCTTGTGGGCCTCCATCTGTTGATCCATGTTCTCCTGCATTTCTCTAAGCGATTTTTGTGTTTCCTTTGTAAGGGCTTCTAACCCTTGATTCATGGTCTCCTGTAATTCTTTATATGATTTATTTGTGTCCTTCTTGTGATCCTCTAATAGCATCATGAGAAGTGATTTTAAATCCAGATCTTGTCTTTCGGGTATGGTGGGGTATCCAGCACTTGCTGCTGTTGGAGAGTTGGGTTCAGATGGTGCCATATTACTTTGATTTCTGTTAATAACGTTCCTACGTTTGCCTTTTGCCATCTGGTTACCTCTGGTGTTAGTTGGTCCTGCTGTCACTGGCTGTTGGTTGGACCTCCTGTGAGACTGCAAAGCTATTTCTGTCCCCCCTGGATTACCAGGATTCCCCTGGCACCGATTTCTGGTGCCTGCCCTGCTCCTGAGTGACTTTGGAGCCCTGATGTGCCTTGCCCCAAGTGATGTTATACTGGGGAGTCCCTGAACATCCAAAGGCTCAGCTTAGTGGATTCCCAGAGCAGATGTCACCAAAGGGAGGCTGGTAGGCTCCAGCCCTGTGCAGGGGTGTGTGATCTCTCGGGGGGAGGGGGGAGGCGAGGGGGCGTCCCTCTGCAGGGCAGAAGTCCCACAACAGGGCTGGCGCGTCGATTACTGCAGACCTGCCCAGCTCTTGGAGCAGGTTACACTCAAGCTGCCTGAGACTGAAGCAATATTATGCCTGTCTGTCTCCGAGCCTGGCTGTCCCAACTACCTGGACACTGGAGCAAAGATGGCAGAGTGCACTCTGCACTCTCTCTCGGCGGTGGCGCAGGTCACCCTGCAGGGGGGGATGGCCCACAGCAGAGCTGGTGCCCAGACGACCACAGAGCTGTCCCGTTCTTGGGAGCAAATGGAAGCCCCAACAGGCCGTGTCCCATGCGATGTTATATTGGGGAGAACCTGGGTACCTGTCTCCTCAGTGCGGTAGATCCCGGAACAGAGGTCGCCAAAGGAAGCTGGTAGGCTCCCGCCCAGTGCAGGGGGGGTTGGGGGGGTCCCTCTGCAAGGCAGAAGTCCCACAGCAGAGCTGGCGCACTGGTTACTGCAGATTTGCCCAGTTCTTGGAGCAGGTTACACACAAGCTGCCTGAGACTGAAGCAATATTATGCCTGACTGTCTCCGAGCCTGGCTGTCCCAACTACCTGGACACTGGAGCAAAGATCCTGATATGATGTTTTAATATAAAATTAATCACATCATTTTCCCTGTTTGAACCACTTTGATGATGTTCTATGGACCTCAGGATAGAATTAAATAGACAGTAAAGGATAGGAGTCCTTATTGCTCTACCTACTGCCTTAATTTTATCTTTCTACTCATTTGATTGAAGCATGGACTGAACACTGAGGACTCCTGTCATCCTTTATCACATCCTGTTCTCTTGGCTCAGAATAACCTCATTTTAGTTTTCTTCTATTTACAGTATTCCTGCTGACTGTTTTAATTTTTAGCTTTGTATATCATTTCCCGGTTCAACCCATCACAAAATAGACAGGCAGCGAAGGAGGGCAGCACCCTCCAGCTGGTCATTCCACCTGGCACGCCCTTGGCACCTTCTATTTATCTTAATCCATGTCTCATGTGGTAGCTTCCATTTGTTTCTCTGTGTTTCCATAGAATGTGGGGCTCACTAAGACAAGACAATCTCCAGTAGCAGAGACTTGAAGTGACTAGCAGGGGTTCTAACACACACGATAGACTCAAGCCAAGCATGTCAGAAGGATGGAGAGGTTAGAGGTGACAGCAGAGATTTCGAGGAGGTAGGAATCTAAAACTCCAATCGGGAAAAAAAGATAATTTAAGCTCAAAATGCATGGGTCTATTCATATATCTTCATTTCCACAATATTAGTGCTACATCAGAATTGTAATCAAATGTATGCCTTGCAAAAACATGTCCAATGGGTCTTCACTGCACCAGACTCACAAACACTTACCTAATTCCTGACATTGTTCCAATTTGCCTCCTTTTACATCTTTCCCTTACTTCTTTTTCTGTGCCCTTTGAAGACAATGGGATAATTAATATTACCAAATGAACCACCTTAGTTTTATTTTTATTTTTAATCTCTCTGCCTTTTCTCATCTCTAACTTTTTCCAGAATATCATATCTTCTTTCTTGAACTGGTAAATTCATCCCTTGGTGTCAAGTTCAAACTCTTATCACTCTTGTGAAGCCATTTTCATCCTCTCCAAAGATGACCTTAATTCTCACAATTCCATTTTCCCACAGCTATACAGATTCAAATATTTTATGAACATCTCTAGTTTCACAGAGTGTCAGGAGGCCATATTTATAGGACCAAGGGTCTCCTTTCCAATATGCAATGAAAAATTGGCTGATGCTTCAGCATGTCTGAGGTCCTTTGTAAGTTGTAAAACTTACAAAAAAAAAAGATTAGGATTGGATGCATTCTCTAAATTCACATAATTATGACATTCTTGAAGCCAGTAACTCATCACTTCACAGAATAAAATGTAGCACTACTGTTCTGCAAAATATTTTTGAAATTTTGGCATATTTGGGTATTATTTGCATGTCAGTCTTTTCAAAGTGAGTGCAATCCTTCAAATTGGTACTCACTTTTCAAATTTCTTTGTAACTTCAATTGTCTATACTCTGTATGTTGTTATGAAAATCTCTATGAGGTCATTTACATAGGAAGAAGAGAATTCTAGGGGAAGGTAACAGAGATGGCCAGCCCTGTATATCTCTTGTGACTTAAAAAAGACAACACACACACACACACACACACCTTTCATTGCAATTTGCCAAAATCTAATTCAATACAATAAACAGAACAGAAATAGTACAGGTGACGTAATTAGGTCCAGAATGGGAAGCAGACAAAAATCCTACAAGCTGAGGACCTAGCATGGAAGGCTGCACACCTCGGAGCTATTGGGATCCAAACTTCTCTCTGTACCATCTTCTATTATTGCCAGGATGTTTCTTCTTACATTTACATAGCATTTGTTTTGGATACCAATACAACAGTTTCATTTATTCTTTGAGAATTTCATACATGCAGACAATGTATTTCAACCATACTTACCCACTTTCTCTAACTCTCACTGCATCTCTCTCTACAACTCCCTCCAAGCTTCATGTCTCCCTTTTTATATATTTAAATATTTTAATCCATATTTTTATTTTTCATTTTTATTTCACAACTTCACATAGGTAAACCTTATATTTTGGCCACTATTACCTCCCACCTCCTTACCAACCCTGTCTATCTGCCTCACTTCCATGCAAATCTCTCTTATATTCATATTTATTCATTTTGTTTTATCCCACCAAATGAATCAAGGCTATCTGTGTCACCATGAATTTAGAGCAGCCTTTTTGTACCCAGTGGTTCGTCGCCAATACACAACTATAGACAGTGATTCTCTCTCCCAGAATCTAACACTTGTCAATAGTTTCAATGTAAAGGAGTACCCTGCAAACTGCTTTGCCTTGCTTGACAGACTGTTGATAGAGATCATGTTGTATGGGCCTGGTACAGGCAACTACAGTAGGTGTAAACTGATGAGTAGGGTAGGTGGTTAGAGTCTAGAAAACGGTGTTCTGTAGCCCATCCTTCTACCTTCTGTCTCCAATAAACTTCCACTCCATCTTCTACACTGTCCCCTGTGCCTTAGAATAGGGTAGTAGAAGTGACATGCTTAGGGTTGAGCCCACAGTCAGTCATTGTTTATTTTCTGCATATTGGGAAGCCAGGAGTCTCTGCATTTGCCACACTTCATTATGAAGAAATGCTTCTCTGATTAAGGTGGGAGCAGCTTTTGTCTATGGGTCTAAGCATAGGTAATTAGAAGGGAGTTTACTACTGTGCCATTTTAGTTAGCTATCAGTAATATGTTTCCCAAGCTCTAGACATGATTCATCAGTTAAACATGCTTCCTATACTTCCAGGGAGCCTAAATTGAGTTCCTAGTACCCATATCAGACATTTCAAAACCACCTGTAACTCCAGATCTTGCCAATCTAACGCTGCTTCTGGACTCTGTAGAAACCCTCACAAATGTAATGTGTGACAAAAACACACAATCACAAGTATGAAATAAAAATAAATCTTTAAAATTAATGAAAAGAAATATGTTCCCCATATGGACTTATTACCTCTTCATTTCTAGGTTGTTAGCCAAGCTTATAATACCAAGTCTTGGGCCCTGTTTCCCATGGAACCTTGTATCATTCATAAGGGAGATGGTTACCCCAGCACAGATCAACAAGACCAAATTGCATAAATGGGCTTCCCATTTGCTTTCTAAGTGGTTTCTTTACAGTTTCCTTAATGATAGTTAATCCCCCATCTCACTCTACTAATCTCCCCAGTACCCTGCGTTTACCCCTTCTCATCGGCAGTATCTCTCTTCCTTTTAAATTACTCAGACGGACAGAATATATAGGATTCAAGTCATATCAAGTACCTTTGCATGGCTCTTTGCATATGCCTTGAGCTTTTACTTGGGACCAATTGCTATTGCCAATGAGAAATGTAGTCCATCCAAAGCTTGTCCATCACTCCACCCATTTCTATGTTAAGGGGGTCAAGGTGGACTATATAAAGGGACATATGGGCAGATCACCCACTCTGGTTAGGTAACGGTGCTCTTAAATAAAAGCAAGGCTATACAGACATTTCATCTTGTTGACATAAAGAAATGACGTTTCCTTGTTGTGGTGGTAGAAAGAGCTGTGTCTTGATTTCTATTTGGCTTCAAGCATCTCTCTCCCACTGTGTCAGAAGAGACTTTCAACAAGCAAAGCAAAGGCACATAGGGAACATACTTACTTAGCTTACTGAAGTGGAAAGATGCTGAGCTTGTCCTTAAAATGCAAATGTATGAAGTCTGTTAAACACCCTGGGAGCTTGGGAACGAGAGAAACACCTGTCTGATAGGTTAACCATATCGAGTGATGTCTTTACTCCATGTTTTGTTTTGTTTTGTTTTGTTAAATTCTATTCAGAGGAAACACAATTCAAATTCCAGACTGCTCATAAAACCTGGGTTAAGAACAGGGATGAGTTATAAAAAAAGACCCTGAAATCCAACAATCACATTTCCCACCATGACAAGAAAAATCTGGAAAAATCATTTATATTCCACTTTCCTATGTTATCTAAAGTCTTCAATGGAACAGAGTTTAATCTTTTCAGAAAAAAGAAAAATGAAGAATCAAAATTGTAATTAGAAAAATTGCTTCAATTACAATTGCACTTCAAGATGCTTGAATGGATGGGCTAAATAAGTTCAGGTATCCATTAGTTTCCAAATTGAATTAAAATATAGTGAGTGCTAATTTCAAAAATCTAAAGGCAGCCATCTGGAAGAGAACTAAAAGGATAGTGCACACAACACCAAACAAACAAACAGATCATGCCATTCTCAATGACCTGAAAGAACAGAAACAGGAAATCTGAAAAACCACTGGTGATTGATCACAGCCCTTTATATGAATATTACTGTGTACTCCAAGCTACACAATGGGGGTCTCTTTTGATCCCACACATGAGAATAACACCTTTCTAAGCGTCTTCTGCTCTCTCCCACAGGAAGCCATTTTCTCACTGTCATTCGCTGTGTGCAACTGAAATGACCTGTGGCAATTAATGACAATATTTTCACCCGCTTTTTTTTTTTTTAACAAATGCAATTTCCTTTTCATGTCACCACATTCTCTTTCCACCCTAGAGACAGTGAACTCCAATCATATGAGTAACATTTAGATGTTGATCAAGTAATGCAGCCCATTGTATCATAGCTTTGACTTTTAGCTTTATATTTATGTGAGTACATGTATTACCATTTAAGGAAATGAAAAAGGATTATTTCGGGGATAAGGTAGGCAAAATTGTCATACATATACATATATGTATATGTATGACTATATACAAAATATGTATAAAATTGTGAATATATAGAATATATAGAATAGTTTATACATAATATTTATATGTGTTATATGTGTATATATTATATATATATGTAATATATGTAAGTTTTTAAATATATGCATGTTATATACATATATATGTATACATAATGTGATTATATTATATATGATATGTTTATATCTTCTATGAAAATCCTTTAAAAAGAACCGAATGCTTTCCTCAAACATAATTTTTAAAATAAATATTAATTAATATGGTTTTGAACAAATTTTCCTAGTTTTTGAGACTATCCACTCAACATCCTTTTTAAAGCTAACTTCTCACTTTATACTGGAAATTGATCAAAAATTCCCTATGCAACCTAGACTTACTTCAAACTCATGGCAATCTTCCTGGCTTAGCTTTATGTGTACCAGGGTAGTCACCAGCTTATATTCCTATGTGTGGAGCCTACATTCTGAAGCCTTAAAGTCATTCTCAGAAAGATGTAGAAGAATTGCATAGAAGTTTATGTCAAATGCTACTAGCTCAAAACAATCAGGTGTGTCACTTGTGGATTCTGTGGATCAAAAATGCAAACAGCCACACGACATTGGACACAACAGGGACGTCTTCTGTCGGTCCCTAGCTAGAGTCTCTGTGGGAAGACTTTAAGACTGAAGCCTCTGAGAATCAATGATGGCCTTTGGCTGTAGAGCATAGCCAAGGGTAATGTCAGCTGGAATATATTATATATGCATACAGATCTTCTTTGTCAGGATTTAGCATCCTCAGATATGGATGATTTAGAACCAATATGATATTATCCAAGACAAGGCAGGTGAAAGATGCCTTGAACTCACATCTTTTTGGAAGTCACCCAGGAAAGAGAATACATCATATGCACTAAGGTCACATTCCACATGATGTCTTCCTTAGAAAGGATGAAGGGAAAGATAGAGGAAGAGGGAAGAGAAATAGGGGACACAGGTGAAGGATAGAGGTATGGAAGAGGGGGAAATCAGAGAAAGGAGAAAACAGAAATAGCTTAACTTTGAACTGATAGAATATATTCTAAAAGAAGATAATTTTTAACTTTTTATTCTTTTTCCTCATATGTATGTATGTGAGTGAATGGCATGAAAAACCAGCTAGACCATGCTAGTGTAGAAGCAGACTCGGGCTGACCAGCTGACCAGGTTCAAGGTTTTGGTTGCTATTGGGATTACAAGGGTCATGTTTGTCATAGGTACACATAGGAGCCAGAATGGGGATTTGAACCTCCAAGAGCTGGAGGTTGAGAATACTGTAAGTTGCCTGAGTGCTAGGAACCAAGCTCCGGTTATCTAGGCAATTAACACACACTCTTTACCACTAAACAATCTCTCTACATCCAAGAAGATTATTTTAAGCCTGAAATAGTTTAAAAATTTTCTGCTACCAAACCAAAATACAAATTGAAAAACAAGATGTAAATTACTTCAAAATATCATAAGGAAAGCCAGTTTGTCATTGTGTTTGAATCATGCATACATCTTTGACCCAAATAAATTAGAAAGCTTTCCATATATTGAGAAATACATTTTTGCTTAAGCTATGAACTACTTGAATTTTCAAATTATCATTCTTTTCACACAGTTGAATAACTACCGAGTCCCTGATGAATATCTATTATGGACAAAAGGCTCCAAAGCAATCACTAAAAACATTGAAATAAATGACATTGTTCATAGGCCCAAGCAGCTCAGATCAACCTAACCCTAACACTATACCTGACACTAAATCTAAGCCTAACTATAACTCTAACCCCAAACCCAACCATAACCCTAACCCTAACACCTAACCCTAACCCTAACCCTAACCCTAATCCTAGCCCTGACACTAAATCTAAACCTAACTATAACCCTAACCCTAAACCCAAACCTAACCCTAACCCTAACCCCTAACCCTAACCCCTAACCCTAACCCCTAACCCTAACCCTAACCCCTAACCCCTAACCCTAACCCCTAACCCCTAACCCTAACCCTAACCCCTAACCCTAACCCTAACCCCTAACCCTAACCCCTAACCCTAACCCCTAACCCTAACCCTAACCCCTAACCCTAACCCCTAACCCTAACCCTAACCCCTAAACCTAACCCCTAACCCTAACCCTAACCCTAACCCCTAACCCTAACCCTAACCCCTAACCCTAACCCTAACCCTAACCTTAACTCTAACCCTAACCCTAAACCCTAAACCCTAAACCCTAACCCTAAATCTAACCCTAACCTTAACCCTCTAGCCCTAGCCCTAACCCTAACCCTAACCCAAAAAAAGGATTATGTAAACAGGGCATTTCAGTAGATCCATTTTGTAAAAGCAGGAAGCCCCTTGTGTTAGTAACTGTTCTCTTGGCAGTGAGCATATACCTGAACAAGAAGCAATTTAACAGACGAGGGGTTTGTTTGTTCTAGCTCATTGTGGAAGGTATTCAGCCCATCATGGTGATCATAGCATTGTAGGTGCAGCTAGTCATAATATACCTATAGTCAGCAGACAAAGAATGAATAGAAAATGGGGCTTGGTTATAAAACTTCGAACCCTGCCCATGTGGTCCACTTTCTCCTCTGCAGATCTACCTTCTAAAGGTTCCACAACTTTTCCAAACATTGTCACCAACTGAGAACCAAGTGTTAGAGCACAAGAGCCTATTGAGGACCTATCATATTCAAATCACCATACCTACCTATTGTTTTAAGAATTTGAGAATCATTAAAGTTTCATAAATACTAAGAAAGTATGCCAAATCTACATGTGATTCATTGTTATTGGCTTAGATCAGCCTCTAAATGCAAACTAAAGTGAGAGTAGATTTCTTTGAGGCATAATTAGCTCTCTAAACATACAAACTATTCCAGTACTGTAAGTATAGATCTGCTTCCAATTAGTCATAATCTTTGAAATGCAAACATAGAAGTAGGAGTGATTCCCAAGTTCATATGGGTGAGAGGTCTCCATTCTCACTGTAAGATATCACCTGAATGCTGATTAATTCCTCAATGGTTCTTTTTCACCAGCTCATTATAATACTGGGGACACTGGAAAGATTCCAATTTGGAGTCTGTGACCTACCATATTTCACTGAATCATGAAAGCATCAGTTGTAAAATATCCCATTATTTTATTTATTACTGCATAATAAAAATAACATCAAAGAAAATATTGCTCTGTCCTAAGACATTGATAACTGTGTGTCACTTTCCAAACTTGGTTTAAAATATGGAAATGTTTTTGTCTTCTAAGCAAAGAAACACAGTATCATAAGAAAAGCCTAGCCTGGTCATGGCAGTAATGACTCAAGTTCTGGAAAGTTCTACAAAGGAGTTGTTAAATGAGTGAACACAGACCTCCAAAGTTTTGGGGGCAAAACTCACTTATCACCACGGTCTACAGACCCATATTCAATCTGACTCCAGGTTCTTCATGATCACCAAATCTCCCATTTGCCACATTGCAAAACCTGGCCTTCCAGGTTCTGATATGAACACAGTAAATTCTTTCCTACCTTGGTATTATACATTCTACTTCCTACAACCCTGGAGCTTTTACATAAAGCAATACTTAATTTCTTTCAGGTTTATGGTCAAATATTATTCCCTGCCTTTTAATAAACTTTATTGTTCCATACAACTTTATGGTTAACATTTGTACTTGTCAAGAGTATATTATTTCCTTTCTCATTTACTTTCTAATTTTAGCACTGATAGAAATACTTCATTAAGGCAGAGAAATTGTTTCTTCTCATTGTTAATATAATTCTTGGCAAATAACAAGTATAATATAAATCTACTTAAATAAATGAAAACTTTTTCTAAAAATATAAAGAGATAAGGTGTTTTGTCTGTTCTTAAATTTTATATTATTAACTAGGGAAAGGATTTAAAACATGAGGTTGTATAATTTTATTTGAGTTACCCCTCAATAAAGCCCCTAAAAAGATCATTCTTAAGTTTTTCAACATCATGGAAAATTAGAAACTGGAAAAAAGCTTGTGATTGTTGTTCTTCATTTTCCACTCAACAAAATCTAGAAGTGCCTGGAAGATGGTCTGCTTGATGTGTTTGTATAAAATTATCTTGATTACCTTAGTTGAAAAGCAGAAGACCCCTCACTGGGTTACCCTTTCCTAGGCCAAATAAGAATGGAGAAAGCACACTGAGCACTAGTGTGCAAGAATTCATAGCTCTCTTCTTCTGAGTCTGGGCTGAAGGTAAGCAGGCATTTCATGCCCCCACTGCCTTGACATGCTGTCATTATGGTCCTTAACTGAGAGATAAAACAAAGCTCTCCACCCTTAAGTTGCTTTGGTCAAGTGTTTCTGTCCTAATGTGACAAGAAACTAAGATAGACTGTAACAAAAGGATATGTGTTTGGGGAGCTAATTAAAGACTACCATTTCTCAGTGGACCATTCCCCTTATCCACAGTTCAGAGAATTCATTGTCATTGCTTTGGGAAATTATTCACATGGCCATAGATGAAGACAAGGGAGATAAAGACAAACAGTGATAACTCTGAGTTTCAGAAGAATGACAATAATCATTTGAGATTTGGAGAAAAAACATGAAGAGAGAAAAACAGTTCCCTAAAACGTCCCAAAACTGCGCATCTTAAGTACAACCAACTTCTAATGCTCACAGTTACCAGGCATGGTAGAAACCACAGAGTAATTGGAAGGGATTACTACCAACCATTTCCAGATCTGCTTATGTTCCTTTGCTCATGCAAATGTCTTAATAAAATCAAATAGATTTTAAGCTCAAGAACTCAAGGAAAAAGAGGAAGTGATTACATTTATTTGGTGTCTTGGAAAGAAAAAGAAAGAAAAACAAAAAGAAGCAAAAACAAAAACAAACACTAGAACAAAAACAGTGGAATCCATCTCCAGAATCCTTTTACCTATTCTTGCACTGTTAATGGATGTGATTGAAAGTCCACCTGAAGCCATGTCTTAAAACAAACAAACAAAAACAGACTTAATTCCATTTACTTTCCTTCTATAAAAACCTGTATGTAGTAGCCACAGCTGGAACCTGGCTCCTCTGAACAGAGACTCTGATATGGGTTTTACAAGATGGTCAGTGAATTCCTGGGGAACACAGTATTTTTCCAGAGGACAGGAGTCGGGTTGCTGCAGGTCTTAGAAACTATCAAAGCTATCAAAAGTTCCCCAAGGTGGCAGTACAGCCCCTGGCTCATGTGTAGCAATCATCAATACCACCCAGCACAGAAGCAGAGGTAATGCCAGTACCAATGGTGGCAGGGATGAGATCCACCCGCACAGAACCACAGTGGCCTATTACCTTACATGAACTACTGTGGGGCATGCCAATCTTTTTCCCCCAGTAGCCTCTGCACATAGGAATAATGGGAAACTTGGCCAAGATGATGATCCATCCAAGATGATGGCAGAAGCAACCTCCTTGGAGCACATAAGAAGACAAACATGACCCTTGCAATCCCAATAGCAACCAAAACCTTGAACCTGGTTGGCTGGTCAGCCCGAGTCTGCTTCTACACTAGCATGGTCTTTAGAACCTCATCTCTCTAGTCTCTAGTGGAGATCTCTGGACTTGGGTAGGACATTGAAATTTTGTAAATTTTTCAACTGTTTCTTACTCTATCTGAACTTTAATTAGTTTAAGGGATCTCTTTTTCTCCCACCTTCAATTAGTTTGACCATAGTCCTTTTTGTGCCTCTCCTCTAATGATAATGTTTCAGTAAGAATACAGGAATGTTTTGATGACCCATCCCAAATTATCAGGCACAACCATCAGTACTCTCCCTGCTTTGCAGGCAAGACCATATCACCAGGTCTTCGCAAGCAGTAAATAGCAAAGTCCAAATTCCACCTACATGTGGCCCTTACCATAAGTTGCCTTCTTAGGAGAAGATACATCAGAAGAAGGAGAGTCAAAAAAAGAAACAAGGAAACAATTTGAGCCTGTGGACACAAAAGACTGTATATAACAACCCAGAATAAGTTAGAAAGAAGAAAGGAACTTAGAAGAATGATTACAGGCTTGGATAGACTTTAAATATCTCAATCAATTATAAAGCCCCTAGTTCAACCTGGACTCCAGAGTCTTTGCTCAAGAGTTTTCGGCTCTAAGGTAGAGAAGGGATAGTAATGAGTAACACTACTCAAACTTTCATTATTAATATATGATAATGATATTGCTGCTAAAATAGAATAATTAGCTTACAGACCAAATAATAAAATAGAATAATTAGCTTACAGACCAAAATAAATATTTCTCTTTTTTATAGATGGAAGAGATTGGTTCCGAGAAGCTCCTTCCATATATATATATATATATATATATATATATATATATATATATATATATATATACATACACATATATATATACACATATCTATATATATGTACATATATATATGTATATATATGTACATATATATATACATATAGATATATATGTATATCTATATATGTATATATGTATATCTATATGTATATATATATACACATATAGATATGTGTATATATATGTGTATATATATACATATATATATATATATATATCAATGTTTCAACTTTGGAGATTGAACAACCATCTCTTTGTATTTGAAGGAAACCAGAGTAGTTTAATTCCTTTAATCTCTGCAAGACTAAAAATAAAAGATCAACAAAAAAAAAAATGTTCTGAATGTGAAAGTCATCTAAAAAAGAATTAGATCTGGCAAAAGTTTAAAAATAGAAGTAGAAGCATTTGATTGAAGGAAAAAGAACTTATATTTTAATTACCATTGCTTTCTTGCCTTTCATTTTTCAAAAAATAGGCAAGGTACGGCATGAAGGGCATGAGAGAAAATCAGCCACATTCCGATGACAGAAGATTTGCAGAGAATAAAGGCGCTCATTGACAGGTGTAGCAGTAGACATGATATTAGAAGGAAAAAAGTGAATTTGGAATCGTAGGCATTTGTTTTATCTTCTGCACATCCTCCCTCATTGAGGCACAGTGAATTTGCAAGCAGCTACTAAAGAAGAGTGGCCAAGCAAAGTAGAGAGAGGGAATAGAGAGGCCTGCTAGCTCTGCTAGGAGCACAGTCAATTAAATGCAGCCTGGAAGGAATCTAATCTAATATCAAAGATGCTGTCAGGGGATCAGTTCCCCAGAGTTTAGGGTTAATGATGTAAAGCACAGCAGTCTGGCTAAAAGCAGGGGGGGAAAAGAAACCTTATCAAGATCAGGTATGACTGGAAGAGACTAAAATAAAATAAAATAAAATAAGCACTTCCCAGAATAATGGAGGGCCTTGGGCAAAACTTTCCGCAGACAGATGACAATACCAGGTCCTTGCAGCAGTTGTCCAGGGGTTGGGTTCCCTAGTATTTAGCAAGTCTTCCAGTCAATCCTATAATCAGCAATGAGGATTATCAGTGTTTCAATATTGAAGACTCCAAAGTGAGACCCATTCTCTAACCACAGTACAATTGGGTGCACCATTACACCTGGAGTACTTGACCCAAGAGCTCTGTAATATAGGCTGCTAGTAAAATTGCACCCGGGAATCCAAGTGCATGTTCATTACCTACCAAACTATTCCACACTTGAGAGAAAACTCAGAGAGCAAAACAAATGGAGGCAAAGCCAACTACAAACTGAGGAGCCTTCACAGGCATTAGTCAGCAGAGCTGTCATCCTGAAGAACTCTGAATATATGAGAAGAATTTCCTACAACATCACAAGAGAAGAGTGAGAAAATTATAACTGTCGTACACTTAACTGAACAGGCAAGCAGACTGTAGTACAAGTCTAGTACTTCAGCTTTAAAACTTACAAAAACTAGGCTGGAAAAAAATGGTTAGCCTTGTAGAGGTACTTGCCACCAGGCCTGATGGCCTAAGTTTGATCTCCAGGACCCGTGAAGGGGGGAGAATTGATTACTGCAAATGGTCTTCTGATTCCTATACATATACCATAACATAAACACACACACACACACACACACACACACACACACACACACACACACTCCAAATAAATAGATGAGGATTTTTATTTCATTGCAACAGCTCACAAGCAACTGACATTTTCTCAGTTTTCAAAATTGTACAAACAAGATAGTCCAAAACTTCCTTCACTTGAAAAAAACACTCTTTTCTTTCTCCTTCTGGTTCTTATGATCATTGAGGTGCTTGCCCATTAGCACTTCTTTTTGCTGTGTACACTGACAAAATAAAAGAAGACCAAAATGCCCTTTTAGACATGCAGTGATGCTACACTTTTCATTTAATTCTCTTGTAAAACTCTTTAATTATATAACTGACTTTTTACAATCAGTAGATTCTAAGTTGGATAACAAAAAATATAAAAAGTGGATAGGTTTTGGGTAACATTTGCTTGAATAATGCTCTTTGATGGAAATCAAATAATAAACAATGCAATAACAGAGTTGCAACAATCACTTTGGGAAAAGACTAAGAAATAATACATTTCTCATAGCTGCCTGTCACAGAAATATGTCCATTATGTAGAAGTTAATGGGTCTTAAAATACTGGTGAGAAACAATTGAACCGTTTTCCCCTTTTAGAAAAAAAAATGTTACCTCTTCTAGGACATCATTCAGAAAGCCCAGCAAGCCAGTTCACTCAATGGTGCATTTGTGACCTCTAAAAATTAATGGACCTTTCAGAGGTTGATACTTATTGCCTGATACTAAGGTTGGGGACTAGCTATTGTTGAAGGTATTTTAAAAAGTAAGAGTACAGAAAAAATAGTCCTCATATGGGTAAGGTTAAAGTTAGTAGAGAATAGTCTAAAAATCAGTGAAATATAATGAAATAGTCCCTTGTTATGTATTGAATTGTATCCTCCTAAGATCTATGTGGAAGTCTATCCCAATTCCCCATAATCCAGAATGCAACAGTAGTTGTTTGAGTAGGGTTGGCCCCATAGATTCATATGTTTGAATACTTGGCCAAAGGGAATGTCACTATTAGGATGTGTGTGTGTCCTTATTGGAGCAGGTGTGGTCTTACTGGAGGAAATGTGTCTATGTGGAGGCTAGACTTTGAGATCTCTATGCTCATGTTCCACTCAGTGTGGAATTCCAGTCTCCTCCTGTCTACCTTCAGATCAAGCTGTAGAACTTGTGGCTCCTCCAGCACCAAGTTTGCCCATACAATGCTATGCTTCCTATCATGGTGATAATAGGCTGATCCTCTGAAACTGTCAGCCAGCCCAAACTAAATGTTTGCCTTCGTGAGCATAGCCTTAGTCATGGTGTTTCTTCACAGCAGTAAAACCTTAACTAAGACAGTAACACTGTCTAGAAATAGTCTAGTGACTGTATTAGTTAAGCCTAGATGAGGTCCAGCACATGGGGGTACACCATAAATCTAATGGATTCAGTATGCTTCCAAAGAGGACAGACACCAAGGAAGATAACCATAATCTCAGCCAAATCAGACGTTAGAGTTGGTCTGTGACTAACAAATGTATGTCTAGAACTATGAAATACTATGGAGAGGTCAGAGGGGATTTATCTTGGATGCTTCTGAGGAAATATGGCTCTGCCAACATCTTGATTTCAGGAGCCTGTCCTCCAGAACTACCACAGGGTGCATTTGTTACTTAAGGCTATCCTCCATTAAAAGAGTCCATTTGGGTTTTTCTACAGCCTATTAGCTAACTTAAGGGTAAAGATGGCTTTAAGGGGTGGCATTTATTTCACAGCAGACTAATCTTGCAATCATTTGTGGACTTAATCTTCACAAGGACCCTGGGAGATCACTATCGCTGTTACCTCCAAGATCCAGAAGGAACTACAGCCTTTAAGATTAAAAATCTGCTGCAAAAAAAAAAAAATCCTCAGAAAAATTTATGAGCAAAAGAGGAGAAATGGCATAGCAAGAACAGTAGGCAATTTTTATTTCTAGACACCTGCCCAGGAGTCTAGTGACTCCAGTATTTCTCAAAATTGTCAAATGAAAGTCAGAAATGCATGTGCTGGAACTTGACTTTGGGAACACAATGACTTTAAACCAAAGCATCCAAAACAAGCTGCAAATAGCAACATAGAAACTTAATGCTCCACAAGCAATTATTATCAATACCATAAAATGGACATTATAAAACCATATTTATGTAACACTCCAAATTACAAACCTATGGGTCATGAGTCAACTAGTTTGGGGGATGATGACAATACAGGGCCTCATTAATCTGAAATGAGCTTTGAGAGTCATGCCTTTGTATTTGACAATAGGTTTTATAAATTCAACAAAACTGTAGATAAATGATTTTTCAATTTTCTTCGGTGTTTGGTAGAATCCCTTGACAGACCATTTTCTTACCCAAGCCCTCAACTTCCTTAGCTTAGGTGAAATTATGACTCAAAGCACAGAGGAGTCCTTAATGCTGATCATTTCTAACAGCCTTACAATGGGCAGTTAGCAAACCATGTACTACCTTAGCTAGAGAGACTATATAAGACAACTGAAATTCCTCTTCTGCAAGTTTATACACACATGTATATATAGACATGGAATAGAAATGATAGCCTTCATCATGATGAAAAGTTACCCTTATACAAAGAACAAGTCAAATCCTAGAGTTGTCTACTTGATGCACTATCAGAAGAAAACGATCTCAACCTATATCTTCCTTTTCCATAGTTGAACCATCTTGGCAGATGAACTGATAATTATGCAAAGACATCTTAAAAAGCTTACCTTGTCTTGGAAATAGTAAAAAGACATTATCAAAATTAATAAAGTCATTAGCATATATAAAGTAATATACTAACTAAACTTCCTAATGTAGAACTAAATTAACCGAATATAGAAACACTTGTATAAATAATTAAGCAGATAAATAAAAACTTTATTTCACACTAAATTATCCTTCAGAAAGTCATTGTTTCCTTTTAACCTAAAAGAACAAACAAAAACAGGATAAATATTTAAAATAGTTGGACAATGAATATATAAGAAAGATGTTCAAATGGTTATTAACCAATGTTTATATCAGTCAAAAAAATTAAGTAGATCCCTCTATTATTTGAGCTTCCCAAGCAACAAAGCTCTAGCCTACAAGGGTTATGGTCTGATACACTAAAGCAATAACTGTCTGTGTTATAATGCTTTCTAATTGATCAGAAGACATTTTCTGAATAGATATTCTTTTAAAAGTCAAATCTCGGCCATTTGCAGCAGGGAACCAGGCAGCTCCAAAGCCTTCTGTGCTTAGCACGCCAGGAGAGAGTAATCTACCAGCAGCGATTTCACTTCTGAGTGCAGAGGTGTGCACAGACCCTGCCAGAAGAGATTTGGTCTCCCAGGAGTACAGACACAGGTTTACAGGCCCATAGGAGGGGCAATCTCCATTCAGAGAAACAAGACCAACTAGCACCAGAGATAATCAGATGGCAAAAGGCAAGCACAAGAACCCTACCAACAGAAACCAAGGCTCCTTAGCAACATCAGAGCCCAGTTCTCCCACCACAGCAAGTCCCGGATGCCCCAGCACACCAGAAAAGCAAGAGTTGGATTTAAAGTCTCTTCTCACGATGCTGTTAGAGGACATCAAGAAGGACATAAATAACTCCCTAAAGAAATACAGGAGAACATGGGTCAAATGGTAAAAGCCCTTAAAGAGGAAACACAAAAATCCCTGAAAGAAATACAGAGGAGCATGGGTGAACAGGTAGAAGCCCTTAAAGAGGAAACACAAAAATCCCTGAAAGAATTACAGGAGAACACAAACAAGCAAGTGAAGGAACTGAACAAAACCATCCAGGATCTAAAAATGGAAGTAGAAAAAATAAAGAAATCACAAACTGAGACATCTCTGGAGATAGAAAATCTTGGAAAGAATTCAGGAGTCATAGATTCAAGAATCAACAACAGAATACAAGAGATAGAAGAAAGAATCTCAGGGGCTGAAGATACCATAGAAAACATTGACTCAACAGTTAAAGAAAATGTAAAATGCAAAAAGCTCCTGAAGCAAAACATCCAGGAAATCCAGGACACAATGAGAAGACCAAACCTAAGGATTATAGGTATAGAAGACAGTGAAGATTTCCAACTTAAAGGACCAGTAAATATCTTCAACAAAATTATAGAAGAAAACTTCCCTAACCTAAAGAAAGAGATATCGGGGCTGGAGAGATGGCTCAGTGGTTAAGAGCACTGACTGCTCTTCCAGAGGTCCTGAGTTCAATTCCCAGCAACCACATGGTGGCTCGCAACCATCTGTAATGAGATCTGATGCCCTCTTCTGGGGTGTGTCTGAAGACAGCTACAGTGTATTTACATATAATAAATAAATAAATAAATCTTTAAAAAAATGTTTAAAAAAAAGAAAGAGATGTCCATGAACATACAGGAAGCCTACAGAACTCCAAACAGACTGGACCAGACAAGAAATTCCTCCCGGCACATAATAATCAAAACACCAAATGCACTAAACAAAGAAAGAATATTAAAAGCAGTAAGAGAAAAACATCAAGTAACCTATAAAGGCAGGCCTATCAGAAGTATACTAGACTTCTCACCTGAGACGATGAAAGCCAGAAGATCCTGGGCAGATCTATACAGACCCTAAGAGAACACAAATGCCAGCCCAAACTACTATACCCAGCAAAACTCTCAATTACCATAGATGGAGAAACCAAGATATTCCATGATAAAACCAAATTTACACAATATCTTTCCATAAGTCCAGCCCTACAAAGGATAATAGACAGAAAACGCCAACATGAGGAGGGAAATTACACCCTAGAAAAAGCAAGAAAGTAATCTTTTTCCAACAAACCCAAAATAAAGTAACCACACAAACATAAAAAGAACATCAAAAATAACAGGAAGCAACAATCACTATTCCTTAATATCTTATAACGTCAATAGACTCAATTCCCCAACAAAAAACATAGTCTAACAGAGATGTTTTTCATGTGGATCTTCGGTTTTATCTGAAAATATTTGTAACTCCTCTTTCAATTCAGTAATGCTTTTTGTGTCTACCATTTTGACTGTATTATTTTCCATGATAATCTTTATTTTTAACATTTTTTCTCTGTATTTCTTTGATTTTGTCGGAGGTGTTTTCATGTAGATCTTTGGTTTCGTCGGGGGAGGTGTTTGTAGTTCCACTTTCAATCAATTTAGGAATGTTTTTGTGCCTACCATTTTGTCGGTATAATTTTTCCATGAAATACTCAATCTTAACTTGTTTTTCTACATATTTCTTCAACGCTATCAGAGATATTTTCCATGTATATTTACACAATGGAATACTACTCAGCAATTAAAAACAATGAATTCATGAAATTCTTAGGTAAATGGGGAACAGGGGGAGGGAAGAGGGCTTATGGGACTTTCAGGGAGGAGGGAACCGGGAAAGGGGAAGTCATCTCATCTGGAATGTAAATAAAGAATGTAGAAAATAAATAAATAAAAGAAAAAAATCTCAGTCAAGCGATTATAATCACAAGTATTTAAGAAAATTCCAAAATTTTGTCTACAGCAGAAGAAGGTTCGGGATTACCTATTTAATATTAGAAACTGTCTTTTTCTCTCCTAAAGTGGGTTTGGGGGTCATTAAGAAATGAATGCAGACAGACAGAGAGAGAGAGAGAGAGAGAGAGAGAGAGAGAGAGAGAGAGAGAGAGAGATAAATGGATGTACATCTTGCAATTGCCTCTGCTTCCTCCAATCTGGTCATGTACCTACCTAGCTAGACAACTTCCTACCATCAGTCTTATCATTGGTTTGACCAGAATAACAGGAATACCACAGCTAGCTGTGAGTTCTTAGCAAGCCTGCTGAATGCCAAGCCTGGCCTTTGCTCAACAGGTAAATAGTAGTTCCCTTTGCTTTCTTACTTGAGTGAAGAATTATATGCAGAATGAGTAGTATATAACCTCTTCCATATATATCATGAGAACATGTCTCACTAAACACTTGATAGACTAGAAAATTCAAATGGAAACTGAAGTTAGGGAAACTTAGTAATGTCTATGAGGTTACCTGATAGACACAGCATAATTGAACAAATAAATCTTTTTTTCCCACCTCCAACAAGTTTTCCTTATGTTAGATTATATTCCATGAAAACTATAAAATATTGTAGATATTTCCCAATTCATTTGAAGAGTGTTTCCTTATAAAGGTCTTATCCTGTGCCAGATACTGGGAGTTCCAGTGTTTTAATATGCTGCAAAGTATCCTCAGTAGACAGTTCTCTGAGATTCTTGTAGTCACCCAAGATACCTGCCCCTGTACTGAAGGCAGCACAATGTTGGTGCTGGTCGGGACTGACCCTGAAGTGAGGCATGTTATCTGGAAGCTTCTAGGGTTCACCCAGGCAAGGTGTGGCCACTATGCTCCTGAATTCGGGGATACCTTAATTGACACCCAATATTATTGCAAGCCTGTGGTGGAACTCACTGAAAAGGAGAAACATGACCAAGAGCTCAAGAAAACCCAGCTCATCAAAGCTGTGTCAGCGACTGAAACAAAGTCTGTGTTTGCAGAACCTGTCATCAGCAAACTGCCCCACATCATAATGAAAGGAAGAAACAAAGTACCAGCCAGATACCTCACAGCTCAGACTCTGGAAGCAGGGAAGGTGAAATAGATTGAGAAGAATGGAGCTGCTGCCACCGAACAAACCAGCACTGAATGCAACCCTTACAGGACCTTCAACCAGGCAATGAGAAACTGTGACCCTGCTAGTGACCATCCTCAAGGGAGCCATTTCTACCAGGTCTCTGTCCTCTGACTAACAGACATTGTTACATCCTGGCCATGAAATGGATGAACAGAGAGTATCTTTGACTATAAGCAATGGAAGATGCTGATGCTAAAGAAACTGTCACAGTGGCTGCTTGGAGGCATTTAGTTCGTGGGAGGGGAGGTCCTGAGATCAAGAAGAAGAAAGACATGAGTAAGACAAATGGCAGAGGCCACACGGTGGCTCATTTAGTCTGGTGGAAAAAGTCTGGGACTCACTGCCACAAGGAACCACTTGAGCTAAAAATTCTCTGTTGAAAAGTTCCTGGAAGTTAAAGATGGAGAGGGACTTTTGTAATGCAATCTTAAGTCCTATGAAGCTCTTCCTAGAAGTTCTCTGCATACTAGCTAGAACTTGGGCAGAATAAAACTTGAGTTGTACTGCCCCTCACACAGTAAGGCTGGCTCACTATTTGTCGTCGCAGAAGCAGTAGTATGTGTGTGGTCTGCTAATCCTTCCTTCCATATTACAACTGGTTGTCCTACTCCACACTCTCATAAAGAGGGAACATGCCTCCTTAGAGATTTCTTCAGAGAAGCTCAACTATAATCTGTTTCACTGAGCTTTGGGGTACACCTTTGGATTCTGGGAAAGGAAGATGTTTTAGGAAGGACTCACTGGAAAGTCCTCATTGAAACCTAGTGAGGCTCTATCATTACAACTGACTAGAGAAAACACTCTAATCTCTACAGCAGTTCCTACAAAATGTATAAAACACTATTCTCTCATGAAGAATGGGGGGGTTGTGGTTTATCCTCTGTGTGTGTGTGTGTGTGTGTGTGTGTGTGTGTGTGTGTGTGTAGTATAGGAAACAAGAGAGTGTGTTACCTAATCTAAATGAAGAGGAGCCGCGGCCACCTCTAGACTACAGAATAAGTACACTGAGCAATCACCAACCCTACAATAAAATACACTGGTTCAGAATAATCTTTGAGCAAACTAGATTTGCATTCTGTCTTCATAAATGGTCACTATTCATAAATCTGTCACCTTAATTTTCCTACATATGTGAGTTTAAGATTTGTGTGAAAACTTAAATTCATTTATGAAACATTGTAGGTCTAAAACCCTTCTTATTTTTAAAGCATGAACTCAAAATTTTGCAATCATCTTGTTCACCCTAACTCAATGGCCATGATTATACTCCTGACAGTTTCTAGGTATTCAATGGGAGTCCCGATTTTACCAAACATCTTCATTGGCTCACATAACATATAATGTAAATAAATGAAAAAATGTCATCCCAGTCTAAAAACATACAAGCATTTCTTATTTTGTACAAAATTCAAATGTTGAGACAGATATATATATATGAGTATAATAAAAAAATAGAGAGCTTGCAAAAAGGCTTAGGCATGCTAGTCATCATCATCATCATCATCATCAATCATCATCATCATCATCATCATTCCAGTATATTTTCAGAGGAAACAGAAACTCAGTTAATTTTGCATGTTGGTTAATAGAAAGTAGTTAAAAGAATACTATAATGAAAAGTACTAGTTTCATCTACTCAAATCTACCACTAGCATCTCTGGTGTAAAAGTTCCTAAGCCTCTCTTAGCATTATAAGTGTATTTAGTGGATATGTAATATGCCTCTCTTAGCTTTTTAAGTGTATGTAGTGGATATATAAATGAGATATGGATGTGGGGGAGGGATAGGTAGATAAACATGGACAGATGGATGAAGGAAAGGAAAGCAAGAAGGGAAGCACTTAGTTAGAGATTCTACTCTGACCACCATCAAATGTACGTCCTCTGGATCAGAAAACTGGACAGGGGAAACAGCTGGGATTATTTTGAAACTGCTCTGTGTATATACTGGAATTGAGCAATTAAGTAAATGGATAACAGATGGCAGAAGCCAGGTTTTACACTGTTGGAGTGGCCATTTACAAACATGGAGAAGCAACTAGAATGATCATGTGGTAATGGACTCAAGTAGGAGCCATCAACAACAACTTCTGCTTAGTTTACCAGAAATGGATGTGGACACATGGGATATTACATGGATGGTGCACAAATATACATTTCCCTTTCTCTGTCTGCTTGGAAGACCTAAAGCTAATGACATCCATGTAGCAATAGCAAGTTAAAACCTGGGCCTTTGTTTCTATTATTTTCCTAAAAGAAGAAGTAGGTACTAGAGAAATGAAGGTTCTAGGGTTGGGGATGGGAATACACCAGATAATTCTGGGGTGTCCTACAATGACAGAAAGCAAACATGATGGGAGGATAAGAGGGAGAATGGAATCAATTGAAGAACTCCAAATGACAAACGGGAAAATATTTGAAGAACAACATAGAGCTGAATAAAAGAGGAAGCACACAACTTTGATGTGCTCAAATATCATTTGTGATTTCAAGCACCTTATGTAGACTCCCTGTCTTGACTCATGATGCTCTTCTTGTGTGTAGAGCGTAACTACTGCCTTACATGGTACCATTCGGAAGAGATAGAAAACAACCTCACAGTAAAGAAATCATTGATGACGATTCAAGCCAGATGATCAGTTTATATCAACACAGATAATCTGGTTGATGGAAGGTGTCCTCAATTTGATGGGATAAGGACAAAACTTTCTCTAGTCCTCCTTGGAGAAGCTTAAAAATCTCAGAGAAAAATATCAGGAAAACACTGATCAAAAAAACAACCTACAGAACACCTTATGAGTCTTCCTCAAATGTGTCAAGACCATCAACAGTGGGCAAAGTCTGAAAAATGCCAAATGTCACATGACAGCTACATGGAAAATGGACTCCCAGAGGGCGTACTGAGATAGAATAAAAAAAGGACGAGGCACAAAAACGAAGAGTGTAAGTTATAACTCTACAACCTCTGCTGTTCTCAAAATGTAAAAGCATATTTTAAAAACCCCACCGGTGGCATTCATTTTTGCCAAGTCAAGTCTATAACCTCCATACAATCGAAAGCAAAAATTAAAAATTAAAAAAAATAAAACTTTACCCTGCTCTCTCCCATGGGCTCTTCATCTCAAACAACAGTTTCCCTTTCTAACCATTTTGGAATTCTTTCCATCTTCACAGGCTATTGAATTGCCAGGTTAAATATTTTGTCTCTCCCCTTTTGATCTTGGTTGCACTGTTGCACTTGTAATTATAGTTTAATATTTGATGTGCCGTGATATGGTACTCCAGGGACAAGTGGCCCTCATTACCTGACCTCTCAGTATCTCTGGCAGTATTCTTACCTAGTATGCACTGATAGAGGACTCCTGCGTGACACACTATCTATGTCTCTTTTGAGATACTTTTTTCAACTGTCTTAACGTGACCAAACACATGCAAAGATATATATTTCCTTAATTCTTACTCTCTAGTCCTAATAAAAATTCCTGAAGCAATTTGATTCTTCTTTTAGGAGCTTTAGGAGCTCATAAATGGAATTTAAAAAAGTGGTTTTAATTATAATTTCTCATTCTGCATCATACTCACTTGCAGATTGTATGCAAAAATTTATAATTTGGTTTATTAAAAAGAAAAAAAAAGCATGAAAAATGTCTGTCAGTCACTTCTAAGAGACCTGGCTAAACACCTCAGTAAATGTTCCCATTAATCCAGCCACAGGGAGTATTAAATATTTAGGACTGTGGTGCCAACTACTTTGTCAGAACAGCTCCATTTAAATTCCCTCCCCTGTTACCAATTGTAGCTGATGATTTAATTAGGTGGATGGAGTTACTTACAATGATCATTAATAAACTGTGTTAATGTCATGAAAATTCCTATTCTCCAGAGTTGAAGAGCCACACAAAAAGAAACCCGCCTAGTGAGAAAGATAGCCTGTTTTTCACAAAATTCATTCTAATTTTTCCCACTCCAGTAATTAGTCTTGTTTTGTTTGGTGTGTTCGTGCTAATTACAGAAACAGTCCTATTTCACTTTGTATAACAGATTACTTCTTTTGATTGCATTCTCAGAAAGCCGGCTTAGTATGGGTTTTGAACTGTACCAAAAGAGCTTTTCTATGGACCTTTTCAAGGTATTGTAGCAAGCTGCTCCTAATATTAATGTCAAATAAAGAAAATTAATACGTAAATAAAAATAGGTCTTTAGAGACTATATGTTTCAATTACTTTCAACATTTAATTTTGGAGTCCGAATGTGGGTTCTAAAAGGAAACAGTTCCCATTTCTAAATGAACATAGGAAGAGAAAAAAATCAGAAACAGGAGTGCCATGCAGAACCCTGAGTTTGTACCAAGAGCTGACAGCTCCCAGAATCCTTGATTCTATAATACAAAGAGAGAAAACAGAACTATATAGGTGTAGTGTGACCTCCTTGGCTCCATGGGGCACCCACAAGTACAAAAAGAATTCACTTCCAATGTGAAATTGGTATCAGAAATCCAGTTCCAACTCCAGTTAGCCAAATGATGAACTAGATGGTCCTTTTTGCACAGGGACAAGAGGGAAAATAGAAATAAAGTTGCTCCTGTATATAAGAAGACCTGCTGCTATAAAGGATACTTTAAAAAAAATTACACCCACTTAAATCCCTTTAAACCTGACAAAAAGTTCCCACAAAGGATTCATTATTTAGTGGAACTTCTGCATTGAGATGGATTAAGAGTTTCTTGCCCTGGGAGAAAGGAACATTAGACAACTAATTCAATAGAGAGGATTAGTTTATCTCTTGAACCAATTAGAGGCAGAAACTACACTGTGAGACTGGTCATTCTTATCAGAAAGGAGGATGGCAACTCAGGAAAATCTCATCCTAGCATTCTACCTAGCATAACAATAGATAGACACTGTAGAGTCAGCCAAGGGCTGTCGCCAGCATTTGGCTATTTTGTGGGTTCTTCTCTCTTCCACCTTCTCCTCCCCTTTTTCCACCCTTTCCACCCCCTAACACTAGACAGGAGAGAAAAAAGGATGGAACGGAAAGGGGGCAATGTTATCAGTTGACTACATCCTGCTGATTAGGGGTGTCAAATTCCTTGGGGAAAGTTTGATCTTCACCTTCAGGAGATCTAATTTCCTCTTGTTATTTCTTTTCTTCTTTGCACAGGACTACTTAACAAACCACAATCAATAGCAACCAACCAACAATCCAACAACTCACCCCACCTCTCAGGCCCTCACGTTTATATATCCTCTAAAAAGTCCTCAGAATTCCAGATGTCACACAATCTCAGAAACTCATCTGCAAAATCGCATCCCTGCTAGATCATGAGGTGAATCATAGTCAGCTGCTGTGGACAATCTCCAGCAGCCCCATATCCCACACCTAGGATGAAAATAAAAGCACATTCCCATATTGTTTCTGTTTTTTTCAAAGAAACCAAAATTTTCACTACAAATGAGATATCCATGGAAAATTCCTTCATTTTTTTTTCAACTTTTGTAAATGGAATATCGTATATATGCAAGGGTTTCATGTATCCTAGTGGGAGTAGGACCCAAAGTAGCATAGCACAGGGACCACTTTGCTGGCAGATGATATACCTGGGCAATTCATTTAAGTCGTTTCAGCTCTAAGTCAAGATGCCATCTTCACCTTACAGATGAGGAACCAAAACTACATAGCACAGAATTAAATACGTCACTCCTACCACATAGCAATGGCAGACTCTACACATCCCCTCTGATGTTCCAATGCCCTCTGCTGTTTGCTGTTGATGGACTAATGGTATCATCTACTCTCTAGAAACTAAGCCCTTACAAGGAATAAAGGCAGAGATATTTGCATGCAATGTAGGGAACCATAATACAAAGAAGTTTAAGCACTGAAAAGTGAGCATGAAATAAAATTTAAACAGGATCTGAGATAGATTTGGACGTGTGAATTGTGAAGGATGTACTATGGAAAGAAAACGAACTATCAAAAAGAAAGTGATTAGTTAGGTGGATACTTGAGCTCAGATCCTCAGAAGCTACATCAAAGCAGACATAGTAGTATGTGTCCATAATCCCAGTACTCCTTTGCTGAAACAGAAGGTACAGACAGAAGAAATGTGTATATATATATATATGTGTGTGTGTGTGTGTGTGTATGTATATGTATATATGTGTATATATACACATATGTACATATTTGTGTGTGTGTATACACACATACATAAACCAGAAAAGAAAAAAAAAGTCCAGACAAATTAAATTTTGACTTTATGATTTATACACCTCTCCAGTATTAGGTTTTGTTTGGTTTGATTTATCTAGAAACAGAGATAAAGAGAGGAACAAACAGATGCAATTACATTAGGGCTTAAATAAAAACATTTCCTTGCAGAGTGCAAAAGCTAGAATTAAAAGATTTAGAATTCAAATTAATAAAGAATGCTTAACATCCTGGGAAGTCTCGATGCTGCAGTGTAGGGGAATATCAGGACAGGGAAGTGGGAGAGGTTTGGAGAACAGGGGGAGGGGAGATGGGTTATGAGACTTTGGGGGGGGACCAGGAAAGGGGAAAACATTTGAAATGTAAATAAAGAATATATCTAATAAAAAACAAGAAAAGAAAAAGAAAAGAGAACACATACAGAAGGCTTTAAAAAAATGCTTAACATGCTTAAAGAACTGGGAGGAATTGAAAGCATGAAGAAGGAAGGGAAAAAAGATTGAGAAATCTTCAGAAACATCCGTGGCAGATCACTCATGACTGTAACTCCAGCCCTTTGATGACTGACAGAGGAAGGTCGCAAGTTCAAGATCAGCCTAGGCTTAGAGGGGCTATTAAAAAAAAAAAATCAAAGGTTTGGAGTCAGAAAACACAACATATAAGGCTAATATGTTAAGTTAAATGGAACAAAATCTGACCAAAAAAATGAATGTGAAAGGAGCAAAAACAGACGACAGAATATAACAATATGCTCTGCAAGTGATTAGCTGACTAGCAGTGGTAAGCTAGAGCCAGAAAGAAGCAGCTCAGTATGACACAAATTTTTATTTGAAATCTTCTTCATATATATGGTGTCAATATTTACACCAGAGAAATTGGCACACATTAAGTCTGTTTACTGCTCCCAGATCCAACAGACAATCATTAAAAATTTATGAACACTCTATGATGACAGTCACAAAATAATCACAATAGATTTCTTACTGATCACTCTGGAATCCACATCAGATGTAATAAGCCCTAAAAATGACTAGCAGATTCAGGAAAGGAATTCATACTATTTAAGATCATCAAAAGATTAAATATAATAATATTCAAAGAACACCTATAAAATGTCCTTAGTAAAAACCAGAAATCTACAAGTAAAATTAGTAAGTTTATCAATTTTCTTTGTTGTAATATATATTCATAAATGTAAAAACAAAACCTGTTCAGTCCATATTCTGTTACTTATGTGAATGAGTAGAGTTAAAGTTTCAAGAGCAGCTTAAGCAGTTACTGAACTCTTATTGAGCACTAAGTGTAAGTGCTAATTACCATCCACCATCATCTCCAAAGAAACACATGTAAAGACTGGGGTTGTAGTACTGTTTCTCTTCCTAGGATTCCAAAGGCTGCCAGAGTTTCCTTCACTGAAGGAATGGGCAAGTACAATGTAATGAAAACATGAAATGATGCATTCACCTTGACAGAGTAAATGGACAGTGTGTTTTAGAGAATAATGAAATGTATATAAATCAAAGACTCACATGAAAAATAATAGCATGTTTGCTAAGGGCATATCCTAAATATACCAGCACATGATTAGTAAAACATATTCTGAGCTCAAGGAAGAGGATGCCTGTAACCAGACTGTGATTGTGAGGATTGAACTTAAAAGGAAGAAAACCATTGCAGAATAAAATAAAAACATAATAAGGAAATAAGGAGATCTCCCGAGATAAGGACTGAGCCCTGAGCTCTGAGCTCTGGCACTACACATTTACAGTAGGAAAAGCAGAATAAGCTCTGAGTTCATCCACAGGTGCACATTCACCATTTTAAGAGGGAAATAGCCATATGTACCCTGTAACTAAATGTCAGTTGACAGAGTCCATTTTGCCCAGTCCATTCTCCGTGGTGAAACAGTCTACAGTCCAAATGATAAAGTTACACACTAATTTGAGGGCACATGCATCCCTTTTCCCATGCCCAAGTAAAGAAAACAGCAAAGCACTGCATTGGCACGGAATGATGCTGTTTCCTCTCCCCAGTACACAGCCTGTCTAAACTTGACTTTATTACTCCTGTTCTTGTGCAAACTCCCAAATCCCTGAAGAAAAATGATTCAAAAAAATCTCAGATTCAGTGAACAGATAAGCTCAAAACAGACGTAAGATAAGGCACAGTTTGTCTAGAGATTTTTTTCCTTGGAAAACATGAACGACTCTAGGCAATTATATGGAGATATGAAACTGCTACAGATGGCTTCCTAGGATGATTAATACCATAAGACCATTGTAAGCAATCTTGTCATTATTTGCAAGAATCCCATTGATTGTAATCTATAAAAGTAGCAAATCCAACACGGATAATAATTGATTGCATTTTTAAACCTTAAGAGATTAGACATCTTTAAAACTTTTGGTCTATGCTCTTAACTAGGGAATTTAAATAGTAAGAAATAAATCTGAAAGATCTACTTTTGGGATGCAAATATAAATTATGTCAGGGTTACATAGAAATACATGAATTCCATTTCCACTATTTACCTCACCCTAGGGTTCCTCTGAAATTTATGTTAGAAAACCAAACATTAGTATAATTTACTGTCCTTAAACTGAACATAAAAAAGGTAAACATGGTTCACCTCTCAAGTTATATTAAAATCCTCAAATATTTTTTAAACATTTTAAATTGTGATCATAATTATGTATATTTGATTATGGGCATGTTGTAACCTAAATAATATAAATGCATTTTATTATATTTTAATCTTATAATACAACAACAACACAAAAGCTTTAGTACTGGTTTAGAACATTCTATTTGCTTGCTGTGAAAGGGCAGTTAGGAATGAGATCAAAAAGAAAATATTAAAGACTAATGCACAAAACTAAGCTATTGTGCTTTTTTGCCTTAACATCACATTTAATTTTAATAAGCAAAGAGAAATAAAAATGTACTATATGTATGTCTAAAAAGTAAATCTATAGAAGATATTTAATTTTAGCCTTCATGCTTTTCTATCATTTCTGATTATCTTCCTTGGTGTTATACTTTTTTTCCTAGGGAAAAAAAAAATGAAGTATAGATTTTTTAGAAAATAAAACTATGTGCACCATCTGCGGTTTGATCAACTAGGTATTTGTAGTTTAAATGAAGAACACATGATCGAAATTTCCAAATAAAATACATTTTTAAAAAACAAATATTTGAAATCTTAAAATTAAGAATATGTTTTTAAGAAAATAGGTTAGGACCCTGAACAAAGAAAGAACAAATTGGGGTTGGATAATAGATAACCTTACTAGGGCAATTCTAAATTCTCAAGAAAGCTCATCAAAATGTTGGTTAGGACTAGGGTTTGGATCAGTCAGTAAAGTGCTTGCATCCCAAGTATGTGAACTGGAGTTCCATATTCAGAATCCATTTAAAAACACTGGCTGTGGTAACATGCATCTGTGATCTTAGCTCTGCGCAGGTAGAGACAAGCAGATTACCAGAGCACACTGACCACCCAGCCTTACCTACTTGGTAAACCAAAGGCCAATGAGAGAGCTTGTCTCAAAAATAAAGTAGATGGTAACTAAGTAGTGACAACCGAATCTTCCTTTAATCTCCACTGGCAAGTGCACACATATACAAGTGCACATACGTGTGTGTGTTCCGCTATACAGAGATGCACTGGAACACACATAAACATATATGCACAGGCACCTACACAAAGAAATAAAGATAGTGGTTCATTTGAAGTTCAAAGTTAAATGTGCCTGATAAACTTCAACATTTTATTATAAGCTTTTAAAAAGTGGAGTGTGTGTCTTTACGTGGGTTTTAATTAGTTTTAGTATTGTCTCAGGAACTATCAGTGTAGAACTGCCATTGCCTATCAATGAGGAAATTACACAGTGTACAAGAGAGTGCTGAGACAGCAGGCTGTCCATATGGAAAAATAAGAATCAAGCTGAATTCCTACCACGTATCAAAAAAATCAATTCTGTACCAACAGAACCACAATGAGATATTGCTATAAGCGTACTCAAATTTTTGAAAATCAGTAAGACTGAGGCTATCATGAATGAGATTGTGGAAATTGTAGACTTCCATATAGGGCTGGGAGAAATGTAAAAATAAAAAAATACACAGTCATTTTGGAACTATTTGGTAGTATTTTACAATATTAGATGCTTGTTATTACTTCCGTGTACTACCCTAAGAAACCAAAGGAAATGAGCACATATTTACACAATTGTTAATACATAGGTTCATTTCAACATTCCCATAGTAGTCAAAAGTAAGAATAGGGGAGCAGAGACCTGGCACTGGACCCGATCTCTCATAGCACACACCCCAGTAGCAACTCGACCCCCCCCCAGGGTATTGAAACACAGGTGAGATCTTAAGCCCCGCCCAGAGAGCCAGCATACTAGGACCCCTGCAAGACAAGGAAGCAGATTTCTGTCCAGCTTGATACCAGGGTGCCTTCCAGTTCCTACCTGCACCTGCCAGGAGCAGAGACCTAATCCCACACAGCACACACACCATTGGGAGCTTCACCTCCCCCAACCCCCACTAGATCCTCCAGAATCACAGGATCACAGGAAGGACAGGTTCCACTCAGAGACAGGGAGGTCACATAACAGTAGAGATAACCAGATGGGTTATCAGGCAAGCATAAGAATATAAGCAACAGAAACCAGTTTGACAGGGCAACATCAGAACCCAGTTCTCCCATCACAGCAAGTCCTGGATACCCAAACACATCGTTAAAATAAGATTCAGGCCAAAACTCTCATTTCCTGAAGATGATAGAGGACTTTAAGAAGAACATAAATAACTCCCTTAAAGAAATGCAGAAGAACACAAGTAAACAAGTAGAAGCCCTTAAAGAGGAAACACATAAACCCCCTTAAAGAAATACAGGAGAGCACAATCAAACAGGTGAAGGAATTGAACAAACGGTACAGGATCTAAAAATGGAAGTAGAATCATTAAAGAAAACACAAAAGGAGATAGCCCTGGCGATGGAAAACCTAGGAGAGAGAACAGGAGACACAGATGCAAGCAACACCAACAGAATACAAGAGAGAATCTCAGTGTTAGAAGATACAATACAAGACATAGACACACAGTCAAGGAAAATGCAAAAAGCAAAAAGCTCCTATCTCAAAACATTAAAGAAATCTAGGACACAATGAAAAGACCCAACCCAAGAATAATAGGTATAGAATAGAGTGAAGATTTCCAATGCAAAGGGACCAGCAAACATCTTCCACAATATTATAGAAGAAAGATTTCCTAACCTAAAAAAAGAAAGGCCCATAAACATACAAGAAGCCTAGAGAATACCAAACAGATGAGACCAGAAAAGAAATTCCTCTTCTCATATAATAATTAAAACACCAGTTACACAGAACAAAGAAAGAATATTGAAAGCAGTTAGGGGAAAAGGTCAAGTAACATATAAAGGCAGACCTATCATAATTACACCAGATTTCTCATCAGACTATAAAAGTCAGAAGAACCTGGGCAGATGTCATACAGACCCAAAGAGATCAAAAATACAAGCCCAGGTTACTATTCCCACCAAAACTTGTTATTACAATGGATGGAGAAACCAAAGTTTTCCAAGACAAAAAAACAAATTTAAACAATATCTTTCTACTAATACAGTCCTACAGAGGATAATAGAAGGAAAAGTGCAACACAAGGAGGGAAACTACACCCAAGAAAAAGCAACAAATTAATCTTTTCACAACAAACCCAAAAGAAGAGAAACACACAAATGTAATTCAAACACTAACAACAAAAATAACAGGAAGCAACTCTCATTAATCCCTAATATCTCTCAACATCAATGAGCTTAATTCCCCAATAAAAAGATATAGGCTAACAGACTAGATGCATAAACTGGACCCAATATTTAGCTACATATAGGAAAAACACCTCAGAGTCAGAGACAGATATTCCCTCAAAGTAAAAGGACGGAAAATTTTTTCCAAGCAAATGGTCCCAAGAAACAAGCTGGAGTTACCATTCTAATATCTAACAAAACAGACTTTCAACCAAAAGTTATCAAAAAAGATGGGAAAGATCACTACATACTTATCAAAGGAAAAATCCTCCATGATAAACTCTCAATTCTGAACATCTACGCTCCAAATGCAAGGACAACCAAATTTGTAAAAGAAACGCTACTAAAACTCAAGACACACATTAAACTTCACATAATAATAGTAGGAGACTTCAACAGCCCACTCTCATCAATGGACACATCATGGAAACAGAAACTAAACAGAGACACAGTGAAACTAAAAGAAATTATGAACCAAATGGACTTAACAGATATCTACAGACCATTTCACCCTAAAACAAAAGAATATACCTTCATCTCAGCACCTCATGCTACCTTCTCATAAATCAACCACATACTCACAAAACAAACATCAACAGATATAAGAACATTGAATGAATCCCATGTATTCTATTGGATGAAATGGACAATTTTCTAGACAGATACTAGGTATCAAAGTTAAATCAGGATCTAAACAGCCCCATAACCCCAAAGGAAATAGGTGCAGTCATTAAAAGTCTCCTAACCAAAAAGAACCCAGGGCAAGATGGTTTTAGTGCAGAATTCTATCAGACCTTTAAAGAAGATCTAATACCAATACTCTTCAAACTAAGGCTGGTCTTCAATAACAACAAAAACAATAGAAAGCCAACATATACATGGAAGCTGAAAAACTATCTACTCAATGATAACTTAGTCAGGGAAGAAATAAAGGATGAAATTAAAGGCTTTTTAAAATACAATGAAAATGAAAGCACAACATATCCAAACTAATGGGACACAAGGAAAACAGTGCTAAAATGAACACTCATGGCTCTAAGTGCCTCCAAAAAGAAACTGGGGAGAGCATACACTATCAGCTTAACAGCTCATCTGAAAGCTCTAGAACAAAAAGAAACAAATACACCCAAGCAGAGTAGAAAGCAGGAAATAATCAAACTCAGGGCTGAAATCAACCAAGTAGAAACAAAAAGAACTATACAAAGGATCAACAAAACTAGGAGCTGATTCTTTGAGTATGTTCATAGCAGCCTTATTTATAATAGCCAGAAGCTGGAAAGAACCCAAATGTCCCTCAATGGAGGAATGGATTCAGAAGATGTGGTATATTTACACAATGGAATACTACTCTGCAATTAAAAACAATGAATTCACGAAATTCCTAGGCAAATGGTCAGAACTTGAAAATATCATCCTTAGTGAGATAACCCAATCACAAAAGAACACACATGGTATGCAGTCACTGATAAGGGGATATTAACCCAGAATCTCGGAATACCCAAGATGCAATTCACATATCAATAGATTTCCAAGAAGATGGAAGGAGAGACCCCTGGTCCTGGAAAGACTGGATGTAGGGGAATACCAGGACAGAGAAGCAAGAGGGGGTTGAATGGGGAACAGAGGGAGGGAAGGGGGTTTATGGGACTTTCGGGGAGGGAGGAAACGGGAAAGGGGAAATCATTTGGAATGTAAATAAAAAAATATAGAAAATAATAAAAAAAAGAAAAAAGAAAAAAAATGAGAAAATCATCAAGACAGACAAATACTTAGCCAGACTAATCAGAAGTCACAGAAACAGTATCCAAATTAACAAAATCAGGAGTGAAAAGGGAGACATAACAACAGAAACTGTGTAAATTCAAAAATAATCAGACACTGCTACAAAAGTTTATACTCAACAAAACTGGAAAATCTGGATGAAATAGACAATTTTCTAGACAGATATCAGGTACCAAAGTTAAATCAGGATCAGGTAAACCATCTAAACAGTCCCATAACCACAAAGTAAATAGGTGCAGTCATTAAAAGTCTCCTAACCAAAAAGAGCCTGGGCAAGATGGTTTTAGTGAAGAATTCTATTAGAGCTTCAAAGAAGATCAAATACCAATACTCTTCAAACTATTCCACAGAAGAGAAACAGAAAGAAAATTACCCAATTCTTTCTATGAAGCCACAGTTATAATGAAATTTAAACCACAAAAAGACCCAACAAATAAAGAGAACTACAAGACAATTTCCCTTATGAAGATTGATGCAACAATACTCAATAAAATTCTCGAAAACTGAACCCAAGAGCATTTCAAAACAATCATTTACCATAATCAAGTAGATGGGATGATCATAATCAGGGATGCAAGTATGGTTCAACATATGGAAATCCATCAATGTAATCCAATACATAAACAAACTCAAACAAAAAAACCACATGATCATCTCATTAGATGCAGAAAAAGCCTTTGACAAAATACAGCACCCATTCATGTTATAAGTATTGGAGAGATCAGGAATTCAAGGTGCCTAGCTAAATATAACAAAAGCAATATACAGAAAAACAATAGCCCACATCAAACTAAATGGGGAGAAACTCAAAGCAATCCCATTAAATTCAGGAACTAGACAAGACTGCCCACTCTCTCCCTACCTATTCAATACAGTACTAGAAGTTCTAGCCAGAGCAATTAGACAACAAAAAGAGATCAAAGGGACGCAAATTGGTAAGGAGGAAGTAAAGTTATCACTATTTGCAAATGATATGATTGTATTCATAAGTGATGCCGGAAATTTTACCAGAGAGCTCCTACAGCTGACAATTTTAACAGAGTGGCTTGATATAAAATTAACTCAAACAAATCAGTAGCCCTCTTCTACTCAAAGGATAAAAGGGATGAAAAAGAAATTAGATAAATGACACCCTTCACAATAGTCACAAATAATATAAAATACCTTGGTATGACTCTAACCAAGCAAGTAAAAGATCTATATGACAAGAACTTCAAGTTTCTGAAACTGAAGAAATTCTCAGAAGATGGAAAGATCTCCCATGCACATGGATTGGCAGGATAAATATAGTAAAAATATCATCTTACCAAAAGCAATCTACAGATTCAATGCAATCCCCACGAAAATTCCAACTCAATTCTTCATAGATTCAGAAAGAATAATTTGCAAATTCATCTGGAATAACAAAAAATCTAGGATAGTAAAAACTATTCTCAACAATAAAAATACTTCTGGGGGAATCACCATCCCTGACCTCAAGCTATACTATAGAGCAATAGTGATAAAAACTGCATGGTATTGCTACAGAAACAGGCAAGTAGATAAATGGAATAGAATTGAATACCCAGAAATGAACCTACACACCTATAGTCATTTGATATTTGACAAAGAAGCTAAAACCATTCAGTGGAAAACAGACAGCATTTTCAACAAAAGGTGCCAGTTTAACTGGCAGTCAACATTTAGAAGAATGCAAATTGATCCATACCTATCTCCTTGCACAAAGCTCACGTCCAAAGGGATCAAAAAACCAGATGCACTGAATCTAATAGAAGAGAAAGTGGGGAAGAGCCTTGAATACTTGAGCATAGGGGAAAACTTCCTGAAGAGAACACCAGTGGCTTATACTTTAAGAGCAACAATCGACAAATGGGACCTCATAAAACTGAAAAGATTCTGTAAAGCAAGGGACACTATCAATATAACAAAACAGCAACCCACAGCTTGGGAAAAGGTATTTACCAACCCTACATTCAATAGAGGGTTAATATCCAAAATATATAAAGAACTCAAGAAGGCAGACTTCAGAGAACCAAATAACTCTATTAAAAAGTGGGGTGCATGTCCTTTTGGGTCTGAGTTACCACACTCTGGATGATATTTTCTAGTTCCATCCATTATGGGGAGATCCCAAGGCCTGACACTATTACCAAGGCTATGGAAGGCTTATAAAAAGGGACCTAGCATGACCACACTCTGGAAAAACCAACAGGCAGCTGAGTCAGATGCAGATATTTGCACCCAACCAATGAACAGAAGCAGCTGACCCCTGTTGTTGAATAAGGGAAGGCTGAAAGAAGCTGAAGAGAAGGGAAATCCTGGAGGAAGACCAGCAGTCTCAATTAATCTGGACCCCTGAGATCTCTCAAACGCTGGACCACCAAACAGGCAGCATACACCAGCTGATATGAGGTCCCCAACACACATACAGCAGAGGACTGTTGGATCTGTGTTCATTCAGAAATGATGCACCTATAAACCTCAAGAGACTGGAGGCCTCAGGGAGTTTAGAGGTCAGGTGGGGTGGGGACTGCGGACATCCACATGGAGACAGGGGAGTGGGGAGAAGGTATGGGATGTGGAAGAGTCAATGGGTGGACGGGGGGGGGAATAAAATATGAAGTGTAAAAAATAAATTAACTAATTAATTTTTAAAAAGTGGAGTGCAAAGTTAAATAGAGAATTCTCAACTGAGGAATCTCGAATGGCTGAGAATCTCGAATGTTGAGAAATGCTCAACATCCTTAGTCAACAGGGCAATGCAAATCAAAACAACCCTGACATTCTGCCTCACACCAGACAGAATGGCTAAAATCAAAAACTCAGGTGACAGCAGATGCTGGTGAGGATGTGGAGAAAGAGGAACACTCCTCTATTCTTGGTGGGATTGCAAGCCGGTACAACCACTCTAGAAATCAGTCTGGTGGTTCCTCAGAAAATTGGACATAGTATTACCTGGGGACCCAGTTAAATCACTCCTGGGCATATACTCAAAAGATGCTCCAACATATAACAAGGACACATGTTTCACTATGTTCATATCAGCCTTATTTATAATAGCCAGAAGCTGGAAACAACCCAGGTTTCCCTCAACAGAAGAATGGATACAGAAAATGTGGTACATTTACACAATTGAATACAACACAGAGATTAAAAACAATTAATTCATGAAATTCACAGGCAAATGGATGAAACTAGAAAATGTCATCCTGAGTGAAGTAACCCAGACACAAAAGAACACACATGGTATATACTCACTAATAATTGGATACTAACCAAAAGCTCACAATCCCTATGATACAACCTACAGACCAAATGGAGCATAGAAGAAAGGAAGATCAGGGGTAGATGCTTCAGTCCTGCATGGAGGGCAGAAAAGGACAATTGTGGGAGAAGGAAGGAGAGGGAGGGAGAAAGGAGGAGGAAATAAGGGTAGAAGTATCAGAATCTAGAGGGATTGTGAGAGAGGTACAGAGGGTCAGGGAGGATGAGGAACTGGGGAGAGCCATTGGAGGGTCCCAGACGCCAGAAAAACATGAGGCTCACAGAGCGCAATGGGATTGACTTTAGCTGTAATGCTCAGAGAATGGGGAGATAGAACCTGTGGGGACCACCTCCAGTGGATAGAAACGGCCCATGGCTGAGGGATGGAGATACCCACCCATCTCAAAGTTTTTTTAAGCCAGAAATGTTCCTCTCCAAAGGAAGAACAGGGACAAAAATATGAAACAGAGACATTAGGAAGGGCCAACTGGAAACAGCCACCTAGGGGATATATCATGTCTGCAGACACCAAACCCAACACTGTTGCCAGGGTCAAGAGGCACTTGTGGAGAAGAACTAGGCAGTTACTAGGGAGGTCCAGCCAGCAACTGCCAGCAACTGACCAATGCAGAGGCAGAAGCTTGGAGCCAACCATCCAGCTGAACTTGGGGAACCTGGTGGGGGAGCTGGCATAAGGACTGGAGGAATGGAGGGGGATTGCAACCCCATTGGAAAAACAACATAGGCTGGCCTAACCACCCAGTTCTCCCAGAGACTAGACCACCAACCAAGGAGTGTACCCAAAGGGATCTTTAGCTCCAGATACATATGTAGCAGAGGATGGCCTTGTCAAACAGCAATGGAAGGGGAAGTCCTTGGCCCTAGGGAGGGGGATGCTGAAGCAGTGGAGCGGGAGAGTGTAGGTGAGTGGTGAGCATACCAGACAGGCAAAAGGAATGAGGGAAGGCAGATGTGAGATTGGGGGGAGAGGGTGACAGAGGGGTAACCGGGAAGTGGGATATCATTTGAAATGTAAATGAACAGAATGATTAATATTAATAACAGAAAAAAGGAAAAATAATAAATGTATATAGTTTTAAAATTAAAAAAGTAAGAATAATATCTATTTAATAGGCAAGGATACATATTGCAGAGGATCTATATATCAAAATGTAGCAACATTTGGAAAAGAAGAAAATCAAGAAGCAAAAATATGTAAAGCTCATCATGGCTATGGTAGAAAAAAAGGGAGAGACACACTCAAAGCAATGCACATCAAGTGAACTGATTTAGACACAATTATCGAGCAAACAAAGCTATTCTATGCTTGTAAAAAGAGATCAGGGCTTGGGTGGGTCTGGTGAGTTGGCCAATTGACTATAGAAGCACAGGAGATTACCAAAATGATTAAAACCTCCACAGCTGGACTGTGGTGGTTATGTATGAACACGTTTGTAAAAGCTTGTGCTGTACACTTTAAATGGCTGTTTTATTCTGCACGAAAAAAACCTTCATTTATATATATGTTGTAGTTATGTTATATATTATCTACTTAGATATCTGCTTACATGAATAATTTTCATATATATAAAAAACTTAAATATTGAAGACAAAACCTCCCGCATATACTATAAAACATCTGTCTCCTACATAAAGAATTTTGTGAAGACACCATATAAACAAACTCATAAATAAGAAGACATGCATTAAAATTATAAGCTTATTTCTGTAATACATTAGAAATAGCTATAATAAAATTATAAGCACTGAAAAGATATCAGAAGCACATGGTTAGTGAGATGGGTCCTGTGGTAAAAGTAGTTCCTGTGCAAACCTGGTGTCCTTAGTTCAATCTCTGGAACCCACATAAAGGTGGAAGGAAAAATCAAACTCTAGAAAGATGTATTCTGACATCTGTGTGCATCCCAAAGTTCATAAACACATATAATCATCTCACACACACACACACACATTTGTGTGTGCCCACACACTATAAATATATACATAAACATGATAAAAGTATCATCAAGATAGTATCTTTCTTCCCAGTTTTTAAATGAAAGAAACATAAAACTTTCACTGTTGGGAACTTTTTCTAAAAGTCATAAGAATCAAGAAATATAACCAAATAAAATGGAAATAAGCATTAACTTTAGTACAACTATGAGAAGCTAATAGATACGTAAGTATGCAAAATGGCTGCTCAACCTCATTGTTGATACTCAAGTGAAGACTACAACTGGATATTGCCTTGACTCATTCTTAACTCCTTGCACTAAGCTCAATTCCAAGTGGATCAAGGACCTCCACATAAAAACAGACACACTGAAACTAATAGAAAGGAAACTAGGGAAGAACCTTGAACATATGGGCACAGGGGAGAATTTCCTGAATAGAACTCCAATAGCTTATGCTCTAAGATCAAGAATTGACAAATGGGACCTCATTAAATTACAAAGTTTTTGCAAGTCAAAAGACACTGTCAAAAAGACAAAGCGGCAACCAACTAACTGGGAAATGATCTTTACCAACCCTACATCCGACAGAGGGCTAATATCCAATATATACAAAGAACTCAAGAAGTTAAACTCCAGAGAGGCAAGTAACCCTATTAAAAATGAGGTACAGAGCTAAACAAAGAGTTCTCACCTGAAGAATATCTAATGGCTGAGAAGCACCTAAAGAGATGTTCATCATCCTTAGTCATTAGGGAAATGCAAATCAAAACAACCCTGAGATTCCATCTCACACCAGTCAGAATGGCTAAGATCAAAAACACAGAAGACAGCAGTTGTTGGCGAGGATGTGGAGAAAGAGGAACACTCCTCCACTGCTGGTGGGATTGCAAGCTGGTACAACCACTCTGGAAAGCAGTCTGGCAGTTTCTCAGAAAACTGGGCATAACACTCCCGGAGGATCCGGCTATACCACTCCTGGGCATATACCCAGAGACTTTACCTGCATGCAATAAGGACACATGCTCCACTATGTTCATAGCAGCCTTATTTATAATAGCCAGAAGCTGGAAAGAACCCAGATGTCCCTCAACGGAGGAATGGATTCAGAAGATGTGGTATATTTACACAATGGAATACTACTCTGCAATTAAAAACAATGAATTCACAAAATTCCTAGGCAAATGGTCAGAACTTGAAAATATCATCCTTAGTGAGATAACCCAATCACAAAAGAACACACATGGTATGCAGTCACTGATAAGGGGATATTAACCCAGAATTTCAGAATACCTTAGACACAATTTGCATATCAATAGATTTCCAAGAAGATGGAAGGAGAGACCCCTGGTCCTGGAAAGACTGGATGTAGGGGAATGCCAAGACAGAGAAGCGAGAGGGGGTTGAATGGGGAAAAGAGGGAGGGAAGGGGGCTTATGGGACTTTCGGGGAGGGAGTAAATGGGAAAGGGGAAACGATTTTGAATGTAAATAAAAAAAACTTAGAAAATAAAAAAATAAAATAAAATAAAAACGAAGTCTTTAACAAAACTGAATACAAATAGTGATGGAACTGCTTACACTGTCACGTTAGCGTTCCACATTCTGTGACTTAGTGATCCTACCTGGGAATGAAATGATACAAGTGGAAAAAAAGTTAGGGAATCGTGTAAGCCAAACTTTTTTAGATCAGTTGTTCTAGAGTTTTGGCTCACATCAACATCATTATCAAACCAAGAACCTAGAAGTAAGTGCACAGGTAACTGGTCCTAGAGAAGAACCTACTACTATTGTCTTTCTAAATGGACACAGTATTGAAGCCTTAAGGGTTTCTTAAAACACAGCCTCCTGTAAGCACAAATATCTGATCCAGAAGTCATTAGTGGGCCACTAGAACTAGCATTTCTACTGGTATATCAGATGGTACTGATGTTACTGCCTTGGAAGCACAATAGTGAGATGCTCTGGTCCAGAGTAATGCACTGACACAGATTTGTACCTCTGTGTAAACATGGAGTGAGAATACTTGTGACTTTTCCAGCAGTAGCAACACTGAGGAACAGTAACAAAATAGAACACACAACTGAATGAATTGAACTCAAGGGAACTGGCTGCTCCTTGATTTTAAAACACTAGACACTCAGAGACATATTATCTACTTTCTATCCTACAATCTGAAAATGTGATACTAACACTTTTTCAGCCACAACAAATTAATCAATCATTTTGTAATTGGGAGTCTTTCCTGTCAGCATTTCTAGTATCTAACTAATCTGTGAACTGCTTTTTATAGAAAACTGAGTAAATTATGCAAGAGATCTAATTATACCTATTTTTCAGAAGACAAGATGGGTAAACTACAGACTTAAGTAGCAAGAAATGAACATCTGATTTTAATTTACCTGTTCTCAACATCAGGAAAAAGAAGAAAATTCCAATTACAGGTTACATTTACAATGTCTAAGAGCCTGACAACCTCTAAACAATTCATTTTGAAAACAATTGTTTTGCAATTCCCAAAGATGTCACCCCTGGGGCTTTCCATGACAGGTTTTAAATCATAAAATTAGGCAAAAATTGTGCAGGGTAGAGAGGTTAGGGGTTAGATTTGCCATTTCCTGCCTTGACATCATCAAGCAATGTCAATATAACCTCATCACCCTCTATGGCTAGCAAAGGAAAATACATGTTTATGTGAGAGGTTCAAATCTTCAGGAAGAATTGATTTACTCAAAACAAGAAACTTCCCATGTATGAGCTTTTCACAAGTTAATGCAAATAAACTCACTTCTCTGGGATCTATGTAATCTGTTATAAAGATTAACATAATAATTAGTTATTGGTAATTTCCACAAAAAAGATAGGCATGTTTATGTGGATTTCATGAACAAATAGTAGCTGTCATAATTGTTGGTAGTATCATATAAAGTAAAGTAATACTATCAAATTAGTGAGGAAGGAAACAGCTCAAAGAATTGTATGAGAGTTGAAAAATAATGATACAAAACTTGAAAAACCTCCAGGAATTGTACAGACAAAGGACATGTTCCCATAGACCTAACCAAGGTACCAATACATCAAAGTCGGCCCTGGAATCCAAGGGAGGCCTTATGCTATAGACCCTACCTTTTTACTAGCACTGAAGCTCTCCTATGGTACAGTGGAACCAATCTGGTAGGCTCCCCATTCCAGTAGATGCTCTCTACCAAGGCACCTAGGTCAAGAGGTCAGAGGAAACCAAATACCCTCCATGCTGGGCTCAGGTATTTCCTATATTGCCATCAGATGCCCTTTTCTTTTTCCTTGTGTATTAGTTGCGACATGTTGGTAGCTCATTCCAATATTTTCAGAGTTAAAAGGAGGTGAAAAGCTAGCACATGATAAACACTTATAAATGCTGAATACTTTTATAAAGAAATCTATTTTGAGTTAAACATAAGAGTGGGGGTTGAGGACAAAGATTAATGGCAGAGAGCTTCCCTAGCATTCAGACGGTCTTGGGTTCCATCTTACATCAAAATAACACTCTGGGTTTTGTGCTATGGAACTGTTACAAAGAAGATTCCCAGTTTGAAGACTTAAACTGCATCCTTAAATGCATGTGGGGAACATTAAAGTATACAGATTAAAGCTGACTTTTTAAGAAGTAAAATATGCCTGCTGAAGTTCTGGGTTGTTGGTTTGATTTAAGGTTTATTTTTATTTTTATTGCTTTGTTCTTTGCTTTGGTTTACTTCTAAAACTTGATTTGGCAATTTCATGGAACGTCTTGTGGTGGGGGATTGTTGTTTGGGTTTGGCTTTTTCATTTCTGTTTTGGGTTTTGCTTAGTTGATTTTTGTTGTTCTTGTTGGTGGTGGTTTGGGTGCATTTTGCCTGGCTGAAAAGCATCTGAGAGATCTGTCATTGTCTGTGCTTGCTTCTACAAGCAACATGATCAAAGCTGAACTGTCCATGACTTGTAGCACAAAGCAGTTTTTGCAAATATCAAGTTTAGAGGGAAGTTTCTCACCGTGGTTCTGTGTACAGACCGTTGACTGCTACAAGGCTAGATCTTTACTGCAGTCCCAAACATGCCTCCCTACTAGAAGCAACATATTTGAGGCTTTTCCTACAAGTTGTAAATTCCTTTCAGACTCTGTCCCCAGGCCCCAACTGACCTTGCCAACCCTGGTCCTAGGCAAAGGCACAGAACTAATGTTCCATTTTTCCTTTCATCAGGCCTTAAGAGAAAAAGCCTTGGATAGGCCTAGTTCCCAACACCTGACAGTCATACCCAACACCTTGTGATCAAACCCCAGTGCTGACAAATAAGTTGTAATAGCAAAAAACTATCTGTTGCTTAACAGTTTTCTCAAGATTGAAACATCCAGCAGGGATGTGTTATAAGCAGGAAGGTAAATTCGAATAAATAAGCGAATCATTTATCCTAGCCCTACAGCAATGCATGAGCTTTGTGTGTCTTCTTTCCTATGAAATGCAGCAGAACCTGGCTTCACATCAGCCAATTCTAAATAAAGTTACCTTCCCCAGAACTTTCTTGTTCTTTGTCCTCTGCAAACTGGTGTGTGCAGAGCTGAGCATGCTGAAGTGTTGGTATAAAATCTCATGATTAACATTTAAGATGATAGAGATTTTTAAATTTATGTCTAAACATGGAGACAGAAATTGTTTTAAACAGTGAGAGGTTTGGACACCACTTCTGGGCTGAAACTTTGTATTTGTCTCATCTCAAACTTTCCCCATCTACATGATCTATCTTGAGCCTCCTGGCCAGTGGAACTCTTCTGCAATAACTCATACTTGTTTCCCCCTCTTTAGAACCAGGATGAACTGAAGAACTGTACATTTCGATTACCTATTTTATTCTTCAAGTGACATTCCACCTCACTGATACCATACAAAGTGTGAGACACAGAGCATGCATTTGATAAACGTGTATCTTTGAAACTACTTCTTTTGATCACCTGCTCTCATATATTAGAAACTAAATTTGACCTGGGGCTTTTGTTGTTGTTTTGCTTTGGTTGGTTGGTTGGTTGGTTGGTTGGTTGGTTGGTTGGTTGATTGGTTGCTTGGTTTGTTGTTGATGCTGTTGTTGTTGTTGTTGTTGCTGCTGCTGCTGCTGCTGTTTTTGAAAGCTTGTCTTTTAAAGCCAACCATAATGACCCAAACCTATAATCCTAGCACTTGAAAATCTAAGGCAAGGAATTTCCCAAGTTCAAGACCAGCATAAGCTATAAAAATAAGGCCCTGTATCAAAATATATAAATCAATAAATCTTAGCGATTCACACTGCCACTTAAGGAAAAGGGGACAGTGCAGAAGGGTAGACAAAGAATACAAGAGCTGGAGGATAGGAATAGTGGCAGAAAAAAAATCTCATCCTTCACAAAGGACATAACCAATATAATCACAATCTCACAGCAGCTATGGCTGGTTGGATTAGGTCAGCAAAGGACAGGTTCTTTCAAGAGTAGACATGGATGGAGAGGAGACCATATTCCATCTTGATGAACTATTAGCTACTGATAACTTCTGGGAGAAGGGGGAGCCATTATTTTTGATTGGTAAGCACTGGCAATTCTACCAGGTTCCAACAGATAGTTCTGGTCCCATGGGCACATACAATGCCTTGGTCAAACCGAGAAGGACAAAATCAAAACAAACCAAAAAAAACAATATAAATAGACATGAACATGGGTAAGAAGTGAGTAATAAACGTAGGAGGGTGGTAAATAAACAGGAAAAGAAAGGGAGTGAGAGATGTTGGGAAATAAAGACAGTAAAGGTGTTTATGTATATGTATGAAAATGTTAAACAACAAATGTAATTAATAAATAGAAACATCTTTTCTTATTTGTTAAATAAACCAATGAGTTTCCCTGGAGTTGTGACTAATGTGTTACACATATATCCTTGTAGTTTTTTCACTATTCCAAGAACTTACAACCATATTCATTTTTGAAGCTCCATATTTCCAAGATGTGTATTGTTATTCCCTATAACATAAGGATATGCTGAAGCCACATGAAAAAATAACAACAGGTTCCTTAACCTCTGCTTGCTGCACACCTGTCTAGAGACAGAGCTGTAGAAATAGAATTATTCTATTGTTATGAGGAAAGTCATGTCCTTCCTAAAGCACAAGAGACACAAAACTATTGGCTGGTAACAAATTGCAATCAACCGAATGAGTTAGATTATATGATTCCGCAGATACCTTCAATCCTTAAAACTTACACCATTCTTTATTACACAATACAACTAAACTTGAATTGCTAAGGATTGATAGAACATGAAAACATATTCTGAGATAGTTAAGGTGATAATGATGATGCATTTAGAAGTCTGGTCAAGGTTTCTACATCGATGATACTATAATCAATTCAGCTGTAAGAACTTAAATGTTAGAACATACTTGAAGCCTATAAGCATTTAGTGGGAGAAAGTGAGCCTGACTGATGTAGTCTAGTATGAATACCTACTGCACCCTGCATGTGGAACTATAACTGCTCCCAGACAAAACTAACAGTCTCCTTAAACACTTACACTTTTCCTTAACCTTAGTCACTATTTCATCTTTCTCCCTTGTTCTTCATCTATGTTCTTTCCTTTAGGCTGAGAACTCAGAGCTAATTTTTCTCTGAGGGAACTCTGAGAAGTGACCACTGTCAGTCCCTTCTGTTCCTTTGCTTTTCCCCCAATACCACTATATTACCCTCCAACTAAAGTTGTCTCTTTATCAACCTGCCTTTGCACTCCATATTCAAGTCTTCAGCTTTCTGCCAGCTTCACTCCTTCTCTTCACCTCCCAAGATCTTGAATGAATAATTCAGGTTTGCTCCTATCTCTGAGATGCTCACTCACTGTCTCACCACAGTAAACTACACCAATGGCCATGTTTCAACTATCTCTAATCAACACATTACAAAGCTGTTTCACAGACCCTCTTCTTGTTCCCCACGCAACTTCCCACAGTCCTACCACTTATCATCCTGAGTTCCTTTATCTCATAGGACCGTTATTTTCAGGTATGCCTAAGGTCCCTTGCTGCTGTTCCGTAAATGTGAGTAGCACCACAGGCCTCCACTCTCCTGGATTTCCTCACCTACCTTCTTAGTATTCCTGGAACTTCAGATTAGGGTCATGGACTATTAAATATCATCACAGAATACTAAATATCTCATTCTCTTCTTTATAGTCCAGACTATATCTTGTTCAACTTTCAAGCAATATACTCTGTCAAGTAATAGGGATTAAAAAAACAGGGTCAAAAAATTTACTTCCATTAACTTCTTTAAACATAATTCTGAGAACATCTCCACTTTTATATATACTATACATGTCAACCAGTCTAAAGATGCCACCCTCTGCTGCCCAGACCTTGTCCCAACCTCCTCTAGAGAACTCTTTCTTCTTCTATGTTAAATAATTTGGGATAAAACAATTTCCTCCCCTTTGCTCCTACTTAGACTTAATTTTGGAATCCACCCTTCTCCTCTGCTCCCAGGAGAGCTGGATTCAGGTCGCTGCTATTTCAGGGAGGCTGTGCTCCAATTCTGCATCTCACAGTGGAACAGATGTGAAAAAGCAGCAGAAAGAAACTCACAGGAACAGAAGGGGGCAATAGTCATGGCCAGTTCGATTTCTAGAAGTACAGGACAAAGAGCAAGGGGGTAGGTAGAGTCAATAAGTACAAGAATAGGACTCTAACAAGGGGTACTAAGGAAAGCACTTTAGCTGCTGCTCTGTTCACCAATAAATATGGACACCCATGAAAGAGAATATAGAAAGAACTGCACTTGTTCTGTTGCTTGAGGTTCAATATGAAATGGTGTTATTTCTATCTTTGTTTTAGCATTTACAATATTTGCATTTTACTATGATCTCCTCTCCTCAGAACCTGATACACATGTAACATAAGTAACTGTTGATTAAATATTAAAATTTAGTGTTTATTGCATATCTATCAAGTGGCATGCACAGGAAACATACGTTAAATATGTTCAAACTTTTAATACTATTTAGAGAAGAAAAATGAATTCACGGTGTTTACAAGATTTTGGATCGCACCTACAATTTATGGATGATTAAGTTGGAAATAAAGTCCAGTTCTGTCCAAGAAGGAATTCCCCACTCTATTGATGCTGTCATAATGAAGAATTCTCAAAAGTTTCTGTTTTTACAAAGTATTTTGAGAGTTCCTCAAAGACCTGACCTTTTTCCTCCTCCATGCATGAGATCTCTTTGTAAAAAAAAAAAAATAGACTCAGGGTTAAATCTAAGTTATTTTTATTTGTTTGAAAGGAAAGTAGCAAGGGTTTTATAAACACATGGAAAAAACACAGCAGACCAATATTCAGAGACAGGAGATTCCAAGGTTCCTAACTCACCAAATTGTTCAATTTTGCCCAAGGCCAGTCTTGTATTATTATTTCCAAATATCTAAAAAATAAAATTTATCTCCACAACCCAACAAAGTTCATTAAGTATAGATGACAAGGAAAGAGAAGATCTGAGACTAGGGTAATCCAACTCCTATTTGCCCAAGGCAAAATCTTGGAGGAAAATAATATATACTACAATGAGTTTCATTCCTCAAACCTTTGATGTAATTTAGAATATATGCATTTTGGTTCCCAGATAGTTAAGGGCAATATATTGACTTATGTCCTAAATAACTAGTGTGAATTATTCAAACCCAGGAGTCCTTTCATTGCCAATACTTAACACACAAAACAGAGCTAAGTGAACCTCTTCTGCTTGAGAACCCACCATGCACCAATGCACCAACTATGTGTAATGCTAACACTTATTCTTGCTATGTCGTGGTTCTATTAACAAGAGGGTTAAAATCAATTGAGAAAGTTCAAAGCAGTCATGTAAAACTTCCTGAAACAAGGTAGGTTCCCAAATCATTAGTCTCTATCCTAGAAATTCCCTTAAGAACAGAAATGGTAGTATAGCTTATATATCACTCTGTCTGCTTGAGGCCATAAAGTGCTAAAGGAGGTACCACAATATCAGTCAATATGTGATTTTTTTAAAATATGAAGCACAACAAGTTTGCCTGATATTTCTAATTATTCAGGCAAAATGCAATGCTGTCTTTATAGTCATTCTGGCAAAGGGCTCTATTCTCATTCTGCTAAATTCCTACATACATCTTTGAAATCCTCCAGTGAAGCAATTCTGTTTTCATATCAAGAAGTGTTTAGGGCAGCTTTGGTCCACCTCTCCATTTGCCCTCTTGGCTCTTCTCTCTCCCATCTGTTCATCAAGTTGATGAGCATCAGTTGTAACCTCTAGGGAATGAAAATACCTCTTATTCCGTCTTCTAGGTTTTATGAGGTGAATACTGAAGTGCTACAATAATATTAGTTAATGAAGATGAAGCTGTCATCATTACATGCACTATGAATCCCTCTTGTTCTGACTGTCCAGGTGTTGGATAGATACTCTACTGTTCAAACACCCTGTTGAGAAACTCTTAAGATGAATGTGAATGTGTCTTTTCCTGTCTTTTGGGATAAGATTGCAAGCAATTAACCAATGTTCATAATGTTCTTGGAAGGAGATCATGTGCCTGTATAAATATACAGGTTATCACAACATGGAGCCTAAAATCATAGTCATCTCTAGGATGCATCCCCTGAAAAACGAATAAAAGACTTCTCAAAATAGCCTTCTTTCAGAGGAATGACATAAACAGAAACAAGACTCAATGTTCTCTTGTGGCAGATCAATCAATATCAGACCCTTTAGCCTTCACCCATACACTTCCACAATGTAGGTGTGAAGCAGCTATGTGTCTAGATGTGTAATATTGATTTGAGGGAATTCATATATTATTGGAAATATAAATTATTAGGTAACATATGATAATTGATGCATAGGTAAATAAACATGATAGATGATAAATTGATAAATAGGTTAGATTAGGATAGATAGATGATAGATGACAGATAGATAGATAGATAGATAGATAGATAGATAGATAGATAGATAGATAGATAGATAGATAGATAGAGAGAGATAGAGAGACAGATAGACAGACAGATATTCACAATCCAGTATTGAAACACTAATACAATTTGAGAGATGCTGTTTAGAACTGGGACCTCTAGGGTACCACAAACACAACTAGAAGCAATACAACCTAGAAGGCAAGGGACATTAGTAAATGAAGCTTTTACTTTTACTTCCAGTTTGCTTAAATCACTCCCAGTTTTTGCTTATGGCATCCATATGGATATCAAAGCGGTATATAAGCATGAATATATCCAAAACCAAGTTTCTCATCTTCCAAAACCTGATGTTTGGCTCTCAGCCCCCAAACCCTATTATCTCAAAATAAAAACTGCATCATTCCAGGTGCATATGTCAAGAGCCTGGATCCATCCTTCCTGTATTCTTTGTCTTATTGTCCTCCAACCCAAGAGTGGAACTTTTGGCCCCATTTTCTAAACATCAGGATTAGATGGCCTCCCACCATCTTTACTGCTGCTATCCTAGCCCACATTGCCACCAATGCTTGCCTCGGACATTGAAACCCAATTGAGTTTACTCATTAATCTTTTCTGCATTTTAGTATATTTTCAGAAAATAAATGCATGAAATTCCTTTGGGCACTGCTCTAAAACAACTGCATTCTTGACTCCTCTAAAAAACAGATTCTTTGTAAAGACTTGAAAAAGCCTACACAGTCCATATACACCACACACAACTTGTCTGAGTCCATGCTCCCCCCTTCCTCCTTTCTGTCTTCAGTGGCCTTACCACTTCCTCAGTAGTCATGTCCCTGCTTCATGGTGCTTGCCTTTGCTGTTCTAATTGTTGCAAATATTCACATTACATGGTGCCTCACCTCTTTCCCATATACACATTAGCAACTCACCAAGATCTTTCCAAGTCTTCTCTTTTCAAAATTTGCAAACCTTACAGTCAACCTGTCTCTTTATCACTTCTCTGCAATTTTTCTTCCTAGAACTCATCACCATGTGCTATGAGCTTATGTGTTGACTGTCTACCCCACACACTTTGACTATAATCTACAGAATGACAGTCACTGGTGTCAGTTTCTTTTCTGTCTTTTATCTGCTCTTTTTTCTAATGCCCAGTGCCGTATCTGACATATGACATTGAATAAGTACTTCATTTTCTGCCATTTTACTGGTGCTTGAGATCACTAATTATCCAAAGAGCTACATGACTAGAAAAGAGTTTTCTTTACCCCAAACACTTGAATATGTAACTTCCAAGCATGAAGATATAAAAGAGAAAAATGGGAATTTGATTTTTCCACTCATTATTAATATTTAACACTAGTCTTCTAATTACCAAATACTACAAGGCTGGTTTTCACTGGAGAACCAGGCTGGAGGATAAGAAATCAAACCAAAATGCTCATTTCACAACTCTGGCTCTGTCCCTTGGATGTAAGAGACACTTTTGTTCAACATCTAAAACAATATTTTTAATGTGTAAAATTGAAAAGAAAATTAAAACTGGCAGCTACTTGATGTTTAGGAAAAAAAAGCTTCTGTGTAGCAATCATGAAGATCTAGAGCTATAGTAATTCCTACTAATAAAAAATAATTTATGATTTTCTCAGAACTGAGAAAATGTCAGTACACCTGAACCTCTCTAGTTTATAAAACATGCATTTCCAGGGTTTTTTTCAAAATGCATTTTTATTTCAGTTTTAAAGTTCTTTAGTTAATGCCAATCATTAGAAAAAAACCTTTACAAATAAATCATAAACTAAATTGCAGGGGAAATGAGTAGACTTAAGATCTTGTCTTGGACAACCATCAGTAAGATAAAACTTTACCTGACTATCAGACCAGAATGTCCAAATCATACCACCTTAGCTGTTAGCAGAAATGGCATTCTATTGGAGTTTTATTTCTACTGCCATCATAAAATATCCTTACTTGGGGGGAAAAGTTTTATTTTAGCTCAGAGTTTCAGTTTATAGTCTATCGCTGTGGGGAAGTCAAGGCAGCAGGAGCTAGTCACATCACATCAACAGCCAAGAGCAGACAGAAGCTGAATGCATTCATGCTTAATTGTGCTCAGACCCCTCTCTACAAAACCTAAGCCCAGGGAATGGTGCCACCCTTAGTAGATGATGGATCTTCCCAGGATAACTAACTACTGCAAATAAGCCAATCCCCGACACACAAGTCCACAGGCCAACTTGATCTAGACAATCTCTCAATGAGACTGTTTTCCCAGGTGATTCTATATGATGTCAAGTTGACATTTAAACCTAACCACTGCTCATACCATTCTTGTTATCTATCCCATTTCTAGAAGCCTCTAAAGACAAGAATGTACAGACTTGCAAATGACCTTATAAGTGGCTAGAATAACACCCAGCAAAATAAATGTGGTGACTACTAATTTGTTGAAAGAATGAATGCATTGAACACCTTTTTCCTTGCACTGCGTCAAAGTAAAGGTAGGATTTCAACGTTTGGAAACTGGTGAATTAAACTGAACAGCTAGTATTGAAGGCATGATTTTGCAAAGTGTGTGTTGTCCATATAAAAATCTGTGCTGTATAAAAGAGTTCTATTTAGTGTGAGCCCATCCCTGCTGCCCTCCCCAACTCCCAGTACAATAAATGAAATGTACATTTCTGTTGGCTTCTATTTGCTGGATGACATTTAGTTTTAATTCGAACTGGTCTTCATAAATTCTGGCACTGTGCACAACATCTTAAATGGCTCTATTCTTTATTCAAAATCGTCCCTCTCACTCCCAGAATTGCAGTAAATAGATCTTCTAAAGGGGAAATAAAACTATTTCAACAACAGGCCTATTTCAGCAGTTTTTTAAAAGGTATTTCTTTCATTCCCTTGGCTAGACTTTTCGTTTTATGCTTGGAAAGTTGTGTTATATATACATGTATTTTAGTCCAAATGGATGTGGTACTTTTTTGTTGTTGGCGCTATTGTTGATTTTGGCTTTTCTATTTTCCACTTCAATATGTTTGCAAAAGCAAAACTATGTATTTCTTTTATTCTTCCATTTGTGAGTCTCTATTATTGAACCTGTCTTCCCCTTTAAAGAAAGAATTCTCTGGATACTCTGATTCATACTTTCCCGAATGAAAAAAAAAATCAAACTTATAGATCAGAATATTTATACCACATAATAATCTTAAAACAATTGTTCATTTTTCTACACACTTTTAGGAGTACCTAATGTGCAAGCTTTTCCTAACTTTTCTTCCTATAACCCATAATGTCAACTAGGGGCGTCAGAATTATAATCTATCTGAAAAGTCCTTAACCATCTCCATAAAAAAGGCAACCAATACAGGAAGCGAGGAGGGTTCTTCAAGAACATGTTTTTTTTTCCTAAGGAGCATGTTCAATGGTGCTAATTCCTCCTTCAATTCAGTAACATCTAAACTTCGGAAAAATGAAAAGCAATTTGAATAAAAGCTAGAGAAACAAAACCATAAACAAAATGAATATACAAATGGTTTTATCACAATGTTGTTCTATAATAATAGCAAAACACATAAATACACACACATGTATAAATATATGCAAACATATATATATATATATTGAAAATTGAGAATAAAAACAATGAGACAAAATAATATCACATTTTGATAATATATCTGAATAAAGTACTGATTATTCTTGTCTCCCACTTTTGGAGACAAGTTCTAGCTATGTAAACCAGACTGAACTTGAACTCTAGGACCCCTTAACTCAGTTTCCCAAATACTGGGATTACAGGCGTGCACCATTCACTTGTCTCTATGTTCTTTCCATTTGTAATTTCCCCCAACAACATGATTTCTAATTAAATCCATTTCAAAACGTTTAAGAAAAATATTTTGTGCATGAAAACTTGAATCCTATGATCCATTTTTATGTTTAATTATATATCTGCCCTAGTTATAGGATTAGAAGATTAGAGTATGACCTACATTGTGTAGAACAAATGAGTATCACATGCTGACATGTACCCTCCCCTGAAGTTCAACTACTAGAAAGCTTGTGGACACAAACAGAAGGAATACATAAAACCAGAGGATGGCCATTCCTCATTGCTAAGGAACTTGTCCTTTTAATGATCCTACTGTTCTCCCTTTACTCTTAGATAATTAAAAAGTAGTATGTAATCACTGAATGGATTCCACCCACCATACAATGATCAGTGACTTTTCAGGCAGATCTTTAGTTAAAGAAATACTAATTCACAACATTATAGAAACATTTTAACTAGCGCTATTAAACTTCCATTCATGCAATTTTTATTTACTCTTTACTAAAATTCGTAGGTAATTTTCATCACCTACTTTAGTTGCTTTCATTCTTTTGAACCAACCCTATCCTACATTCCTACTTCATAATATTGTAAACATGTTAAAGATTTTGCATTCACTCTCTTCAATAAATTTTTACAAACTAGATTCTCATTTGAATTAATTGTGTGATTTTAATCCAAAAGAGGAATTTGAGTTCTGGACTAGACATATCTCTCCCCAGTGGCACAAACTCTAAAAGTAAATACAGCTATTAAAATTAATTATGCCAAATTGCCTGAGCAAGGTAAACAACAAACTAGGGCCAAGTGCTAAAACTTGAGGGTTGCTTATCAAACTATCTCATAAAAGCCTCCAAAAATCGATAATCCTCCAGCCTTACTTTTATGATGGCATTAGAAGTAGCATTTAACTTTTTTATATAAAGAGCAATCACATGGAAAGCTGGCCTATGCTAATCCTTTAAACCTATTACTAACAGTTTATGCATTATAATCCTAAGTAAACCAGAGTATATATACATACACTTTCTCCCAACAATAGCTCTTTCGAAAAGGGTTCCTGCTAGGCAGCCACACCATCTATTCATTAAACATTGCCTAGCCATGCATGCACGAGCCTTGCATGACTCATATTAACATGAGTGGAAGTTTCCCAGTCACATTCCAGTCTCTGTAACAAATGAAGTAACCCAGTATTGGATGTTCTCTCATATACATTTAACAGAGGGTGGAAGAAGAAGAGGGGAGGAGAAACAAGAGGAACAAGAGGAAGAGGAGGAGAAGGAAGAGGAAGAATTTTCTTTATTACTCATTATTCACTCAGCAAATACCTTGAGGTTCACATTTTTACAATTAGTTTGTCCTTTGGACTCAGGTATCATTTTTCTCAGGAGTTCAAAAGTAGAAGAAAATCTACAACTCTAGCCATTTTTATATGAACATTTCTCAATTTATTTTTTGCTATTTCTCATTTTATTGACATAATTATAAATACAACAAATGAATGTGATCTTCCAGGAAAAAATTTTCGCAGAGATTTTGATGTTGTACTCTAGTAACACCAAGCATGGCATATGCTCACCCAACTGAGGGTGACTGCTTTACAATAGAGACATATGTTAACTCACTTTCTTAGTATTCTTGCTACTCACCAAATACCAGTGCCCACTTGGGGTTATGCAAGCAGTTAAGTCAGAGGCAACTGTCTAAAATCTTGTAACAAATGGTTAAATAAACTGTACCCAGTCCATACCAGGAGATAAGTACTCGTTATTCAATATGGTGGGCATGTCTCAGTTTATTGTTAAACAAAGGTTTGCAGGACAAATTAGCAATTAAAAATAAACCATTAATCAATACCAATTTTGTTCCAACATACATCTGTATTATAATGGAGCACAGAAGAACACAAGACAAACACTTTTTAACATAATGTGCTTATTTTTTTAATATGTGTGTGCCTGAGTGTATCTAAGTGCATCCTATGAGGCTAATGCCTGTGGGGTTCAGAAACTGGTCTCAGATCTCCTGCAACTGGGATTACATGGTGTTGTAAGCTACCATGTAGGTGCTGGGGACCAAGAGTGGGTCTTCTGCAAGAGTAACAAGAGTTACTGCAAGAGTGCTCTGAACAGCTGAACCATCCCTATAGCCCCACAGGCAAACTCTGGTCTGTGTTTACCTCTGGATGTGATATTACAAGTGACATGGTATCTTTGTTTTTAACCTGTCAATGCTCTGAATAATGGCAAATAGAAGTTTATTAGCTAAAAGACTCAGGAAACATGATTTTAAGAAACAGGAAGTTTGTGATTAGAGGCAAGTGAGAGAGAGAAGTCTGTTTGTCCTACAGCTTTCTCAGACACATACATGGAACTTCAAATAAATGATAACTCCATTGATTTGGATTAAAAGTACAGAATTTAATAATCAGCTGGTGACATCCAGGATACAGATGGTTAAACCATGGAAAACCAGGGTGTCTCCGCTGTTCTTTGTCCTGTGCGGCAGACTAGTTCAATTTCCTTACCCACATGTCCTCCATTAATTGCCTTTGCAATGGATTGCTAATAAGTTTTTGATGTTAAGCAAACATCAATGCTCCCATTAAAGTGAGACCAAACACTGTGACTATTTGTTTAATAACACAGTCTGAATGAAGGACGAAGTTCAATTAGCACTGGAGCTGATACAGCCTTCATTAGGAAGGAGAGGCAATTAAAAAGTGGAAGGCTGCAGGAGGCACTGATGTGCACATCATGCAGCAGGCAGAAAAGGACAAGCAACACCAAGTTCCCTTTGAAAAAGCTGGAACATGAAGACTTCAGACGGAAAGAAGGATCATTAGCTCGGAATTAAGCACTCTAATAGGGTGATCCTTACCTCGCTAGCTCCTGAAGAAATATGAGGTCAAATCATGTAATCTAAATAAACTGTGGGGTGTCGGGACAGTTGGAAGAGACAGGACATCTCTAGCAGGTAGACCTTCATTTAGTACAGGGCTGTGTTTATAGACACGTTTCTATGGATAGTACTGAGCACTGTTTGGGGAGTCAGAGGACCCACCTGCATCATTAACTAATTGTGTGACCTTGAATCTGCCTCCAACTTCTGTGAGCTTATTTCCCTGTCTGTATAAAACTCAAAGGGAAATAAATCAGCTTTTCTAATTACAACTCTTCACAATTTTATAATCTAAGTATTTACCCCTATCATTGTTACTCTAGTGATGCTAGATACAAATCACAAATTGCCTAAAGGTAAGCATCTGATTTTCTGAAAGGGGTGTGCTAAGGAGTATGTGTGGCAGATTTATAGTGTGACTAAAACTCCAGAATTTAATAATCATCTTGCAGATTCAATGATGCAGTTAAAGCACAGAAACTCAGACTGTCTTCTCCTTTCTTTGTGCTGTGTTGTTCTGTCTCGATTTCTATATATGGCCCAGAAACTTTAAACCAACCTGATAAATATAATTTTTTTTAAAATGCTCTCTTTACAGTAGTGAGTGTTTATAGCTTGGTGCCAGATATTTGGAGATAATAAATGGTCTAAATTGTGAAAAGGAGAATTCTTTCATCTATTAAATTGTTTAATGACAACTCGGTTGTACTCCAAGGTCATTCTTGACATCACCGCTTTGTGAAGTGGCCCACTGGGATCAGACCAGCTGCCTAGAGTCTGTTTTGCCTGCAGAGCTCCCACGAGGGAGAGAAAGCTAGCCAGCCTTCCAGAGTCAAACAGTAGACAGGAGCACAGAGGAGCATTGAAGAGGAGCAGAAAAATATTGCAATAAAACAAGTAAGAACGGAGATAGGGGTAAAAGGCACAGGATTTGAAGAGGAAGATAATTTCACTCAAGTGCAAAAGGCAGTTCTCCCACTTTGAGAAATTCATTCTCCAGAAACGTTTCTTTAGTATATTTGTTCAACAGCCATTTAACAAATAAACGACAGCAGCCTCTGACTAGAGAGCTAACGGAGAAATAAAGAAATGAGTTAGGCATGCGAAGTGGTGAGGGGGTGACCAAAGTTTCCTGGTCAGTGTGAAACAAAAATTCACAGATCCTAACAAAAACTGTTTATTCAAATAATAGCAAATATTTTAATGTTGGTGATGTAAGGAGACTATGGAGGGAAAGTAGAAGAAACAGAAGTTGGGAAAGCCACAAGGCGCTGGTTCATGGAGAACCAGTGATTGTGACTCACACTTTTAGACATCAGGGGGTTATATGGGGTGGTGCATCATCGATAGCCTTTCAGCACAGTGTATCTAATATAAATGTTTAAATATCACTCTGGGCTTCTAGTAAAGAATAAGCAATGTAAGGTGCAGGATAAGGCAATAACTTGGAAAGAATGATGACTTGGGCAATGTGATGGTGAGAAAAGATGCTGAAAAATGGCTAGTGACGGCTTTCTCTTTCAAAAGTCTAAAAGACTTGACCGTGGATTAGTTGTAGAGTGTTAGAGAAATGACACTAAGAACAGTGACCAGGTTCCAAAGCTGACTAGATAATTACAACAGAGGGAGGATTCCAGTGATTGAACTTTTAGAGTGTATTGCTTCATCAGAGGGTAAATATCTATGAGCAGTGCATAGCCATACAAATATTGCTAAACCTATCTATGTAACCAGAAAATCAAGAAAGAACTGCATGTCTTCTCATAGAAAAACATCTATGTCATAATTAAATTGGTCACAAGCTATAGAATACTTTATTGAGGTATTGTTAACACACATTTCATATCTGTATTTGCAGATAGAATCAAATGTTGATACCAATTCTTTATAAATCTTGAAGATTGAAATAGATTTTCATTATCAACTTATATGTATAAGTATTTGAAGCCACACTTCTGCTGTAATTTTTAAAAGAAGTTGTGCTTTTGTTAAGTAAGCAAAAAAAAAAAAACCTGTCCAGTGAAGCAGTATTGGACTGTGGTTAAGGAGTGAGCTGGTGAAATCAGGCTCTGAGTTCAAATCCTAGGTTTATTGCATTCTGGCTGGGTGAACTAGAGAAAGTGCTCAAACTCTCTGTGCCTCAGTAGTTCTTCCTTTAAATGAAATATTATCTATTTAAGAAGTGTACTGTGTCATTTGATCAGAATAACCAAAAGGTCCTTAGAACTGCTTAGTACATAGAATGCACAAAAATGAATTATGAATAAAAGCCAATGACAGGGTGGAGAAATAACTCACCATTAAATGTGCACACTGCTCTCTTTCTGGAGATGGGCTCACAGCATCAGCATCAAAGCCTGCCTCATCAGTCTCCCTCCAGTTTTAGGCTCATGGATAAGAACTCTGTATCGCTCTTGTAAAAGATGGGAGGTGGTGGCTACAAAGGCAGACACCAAACCCAGATGCTATTGTGGATGCCTGAAAGTGCTTGCTGATGGAAGTCTGATATGGTTGCTTCCTGAGAGACTCTGCCAGAGCCTGACACATACAGAAGTGGATGCTCATAGTCAACCACTGGACTGAGCTTGGGGGTCCCTGGTGGAGGAGTTGGAGAAGGGACTGAAGGAGCTGAGGTGGTTTGCAGCCCCATGGAGGGAGTGACAGTGTCAACAGGCCAGAACTTCCAGATCTCCTCGGGACTGGACCACCAACCAAAGAGTACACATGGAGGAACCCACGGTGCTGGCTGTATTTGTGGCAGAGGACGGCCTTGTTGGACATCAGTGGGAGAAGAGACCTGAAGGTGATCGATGCCCCAACGTAGGGGAATGCTAGGGCTGGAAGATGGGAGTAGGTGGATGGGTGGGGGAGCACCCTCACAGAGGCAGGGGGAGGGAGGATGGGATAGGGGGTTTCTGAAGAGAAGGTCTGAAAAGGAGAAAACATGTGAAATGTAAATAAAGAAAATATCCAATTAAAAAAAAAAAAGATGGGAGGTGGGTTCCCAACCTCGGGCCTGTGAGAGCATCTTATTCTAGAGTACTATACACACATGCACACACAAATGCATAAACACATACACATATGCATACATACATACACACACACACACACACAATTAAAACAAAGTAAATCTTTTAATAATACCTGAAGATGAAATATCACAAAGCTTAAAGGGCTTTGGGGGTTTGTTGTTGTTTTCTAGCAATATGGAGAGATTGACAGGCCCTGTGCATGTATTGTATCAAGATAGGAAAAGTCGTTTATCAAAGGAGTTATAATTTGGTAGCCTAAGTGTCAGTAGAATAAGATATTCGTGAACTCAGAGAAAAACATTCTTGTAGGAACAACAGATATGCATGAACTATAACAAAATGACAAACTCCAGGTGTTGGCAGAACACACCTTTAGTCACAGCGCTGTAAGTTCAAGGCCTGGTCTACAGAATGAGTTCCAGGGCAACCCAGGCTGAAACCCTATCGAGCAAATGAATGAATGAATGAATAAGTAAATAAGTAAATAAATAAATAATGAAAAGCCAGACTCAGTATTTGAAGGAGACCTGATTTTGTTTAATGGACCACTGCTCTTACTGTGGCTGATTTTTAAGTCTTCCTAACTACATACAACAGAAGAGATGGTAGCCCAAAAGACAAACTCCAAGTTATCCATAAGAGGAGTCTAAAATGATGTACAAGGTCAACTTCCACATCTAGATGCTTACTTAGAGACGAAAGAGCTAATTTGATATTTTGGTATGTTGCAATCAAAAACAGTACAGTGACACCAAGTTATCTTCAAGTCTGTTTGGTTGGCTGGTAACATGATTAGTTTCTTGGACCAGGGTCTCATGTCTTAATTCACTGAACAACCGAGAAGGCCGTTGATCCTTTCACCTCCCCCTCTCAGGTGCAGGTGGCATTAGTGTCTTCCACCCGGCCTGGATCTAACCCACCTTTCTCCGACGCTCTCCCGGTCCTTGAAGTAACTTTATTTAAATGCTACACAGGCAGCTACGCCATTGTGACCTGCTCCTTGCTGGATCCACACTGTGTGACTGCTAACAGTTTTCTAGAGCTCATCGTGATCACTTCTAAGTTCTCAGAAATGGTGTGTGCTACAGTCAGTAGCAATATTGTGCATGGCTCAAGGACTCAACGGCGTTACACATGGACACGTACTTATCAGCCTACAAGAGTCTATTTCTCATCTCTTGGGCCCAAACACACAGAAGTTTGCCTTGTAAAGGACCCTTTTCTAAATCCGCTTTAGTACAGGGTGATTTTGCTACCCATACCTGATTCAGTTTACTCAGTCTTCGAGGATTCTGGGATCAAAATCAGGCTTTTACACATGCTTGACAAAATGCCTACCATCAAAGCTATGCCTCTAGTTCTCCTACTAAGGATGTTTTTTAAGTATTTTATTCACAATAGCATGAGATGCTCCACCTCATGAGGTACAATCTCTAGGAACAATGACCAAATATCTATCAAATTTTGTAGTCTTCCTTTAACTTACTATGCCATATGATCCTTTTAAGTACTCAGATAGGCACTGCCTGAGGTCACGTGGACATATGGGCACATACTCAGCCTAAGTTGTGGTGCTCTTTTAGAATGCATCTCTTAAGAGAGGTTCCGCAATGCAGCTGCAGTGAGCCAAAGATCCCACAGAGCAATAGCACCACAGGAGAGACAGCTGATATCCCACACCGCACTGTACTCCTAGGCGGTATGAGGTTACGTATATTAGTCAGATTAAACGTATTTTCAGCTCACAACACTTTATTTCACAAGGATCTTATTGCCAGATAACCCCCACTGCAAATGGAAGAACAGCTATAATGTTTTATGATCCTCAGCATCTATGTGTTTTTAATGTATAATTTTATTGGTATATATTCATATGCATAGTAATGGGTTTCATAAAGACATTTTTATACAAGAACACCACATACTCTGACCTGTTTACACACAACACACCCTCCTTTTGTTTCCTGTTCCTCTCCCACTTTTCCTTTTCATTTCTTTGAACAGTTTCGTTTGTGAGTGTGTGTGTGTGTGTGTGTGTGTGTGTGTGTGTGTGTGTGTAAATAAAAATTTTTCTTATAATGCATATTGTTAAAGCCCAAGAACTATAATGTTTGAAAACCTTAGAATTAATCCTTTCTAGATTCATCTTTTAAAAGTAAAGGGTTGACAAAGAGGATACGTAGGCTGCACCTGTGCCCCCAGTCCTGCACATATGTAGCAGATGTGCATCTTCGTCTTCATGTGGGTCTTCCAATGACTGGAGCAGAGACTGATTCTGTTGCCGGCCTGTGAATCCTGTTCCCCTAACTGGGCTGCCTTTTCTGACTTCAGTAGGAGAGGATGTACCAAGTCTTGCGGTGACTTTAGGTGCCACAGTGGGTTGGTACCCAAGAGAGACCTCACCATTTTTAGAGGAGAAGGGGGGAAAAGGCTGGGGGAGGTGGACTGGGAGAGGAGGCTGAGATTGGAATGTGAAGTGAATAAATAAATTAATGGAAAACAAAAAGGAAAAAAGTATGGGTTGAGTAGAGAAAGTGTGGTAGTTATGCTTATGACCAGGATTTCTATATAGTTATGACCTCTGACATCAGTGGGTAGAAATTTTCTGTAGGACAATCAGCTGTGTGGGAAGAAACGGGAGGCCACATCCAGGCAATAAATCTCTTCTGAGTGTTTGATGACAAACGTGTGTGTATGTATGCATGTACATGTGTGTAGATCTGAACTGTGAAATATTTCTGATTTTTTAAATAGGTTTAGCATCTTTTATTTTATTTTATTTTATCTTTTGCTCATGTGTAATATATGTGTGTGTATATACATTGCGTATTCACATGCAAGAAAGCATATGGAACCCAGAAGACAATTTCACAGGTTGTTGGTATTCCTTGGGTACCTTTATGTTAAAACAGGGTGGTCTTCCTAGGGTACCTTTAAGTTAGGGCAGGGTGTCTCACTGACCAAGGATTCACAAAATAGTCTGTGCTAGCTAACCAGCGAGCTCCTAGCATTACCTGTCTCTGTCTCCTACCACATGATTATAAGCAGGGACTATCACATACAACTTTTCCTACATGGGTTCTAAGGATCAAATGCAAGTCCTTACCTTTGCAAGACAAATTTTCCAACCTAAGTTTTCATTCCTGGCCTCACTAGGACTTTGCTAAGCTTTTTAAGATTATGAAAATGAGTCAGGTATACTTTTAATTTCAGCACTTGGGAGACAGAAGCAGGCGGATCTCTGTGAGTTTGAGATCATCCTGGTCTAAAGAGAAAGTTCCAATGTAGCAGGCCTGCACAGGGAGATACTGTTCCAACAGCAACATATTATAAATAATGATCTTTGTCTTTACTCTGTTTAAAATTTAAAGGTAGTTCTTTTGAAAGAGTGAAATTACATTGATTTTATTCTCTTTCGGACTGCATTTTCTAACTAAATCAACATAGGCAAATTATGCTCTCTGAGACTCCATTTCCTCACCTATGATGTGGAAATAATAATATCTATTTCACTGAGTTAATATGAAGAATAGATGAAATAAGACACTTAGTAGATGTTTTCAGTAAATATTAACTATTATTTCATTATTATTTTTTTTAAAAAAACTGTCTTATTTTTATGGGACCTTTGCAATCCAATTGTTCTGGGAGAACAATACAATACTAACCTGATGTTAAACAGCTCTTGTTTCGTTAATTCATTCCAACCACAAAAGCAATGTGTAATTAACTGCTGCATGTATGTCAGATAGAGTCATGAATACAAGGAGAGATCACTTTGAACAGACTCATCAGAAATACTTTAACAGAAGCTCCAAGCTTCTATGCATGAAAAGGATGTGTCCGGCATGTTGGGGCGGGGGGGGGGGACACAGGCAGCCAGCGTCAGCAGCAGTCAGCAAAAAGTAACTTCAAATCATAGAAACTGGGGTAGGGAGGGGTAATGGGGAAGGAGTTGACAACAAAACACACCAAGTATTCCTTAGTCTGATTCTAAGGCCACCAAATCCTTTAAAAATCTTTTAGATACTCTCCCATTCTAAAGTTCCAATATCTACTTTTTTTTTTGATAGGGGAAAAAGCTATTTTCCCTCCTCTCATAACTCATTTCCTATCTCTTTTTCCCTTGTCCCTCTACTAGTCTACATCTCTAAGATTCTCAAATGCAGGAATGCTAAACAGACAGGTCTATTGGAGGATACATGGAGACACTTGTCTTTAAAGGTATGGGGAACAGTGGTGGAACAAGTATAGGCTGAAAAATCATCCTTAAGTTTCAGTCCAGGCTTTGCTGACATGAACTATACTGCAGAGCCTTGCTCGCTCTCGGTGTCAAATGGGATGGAAAGAATACGCTGTTAGAATAACAACTGGTTGGATGCTTACTGTAGCTTCTATGAACCTGGAACTCAAACGACGGATGAGATTGTTACACAAAAGGAGGTACATATAGGGAAGAAGGAATGAAGGTAAAAGCAGACTGTCATTGTAAACTTTTTTCTTCTTTGCAGACACTTCTTGGTTGTGGGAAAGAAGACACGGAAGATAGAACTTAAACAAGAGAAAAAATATGGCTTCAAAATTATCGCTCTGGATCCAAGATCCTCATCTGTTAACATTTTCAGCTGATTGCCGTCACATAACTTTGTGTTTCTTTATAGTTGTGATTTAAATCAAATCCAGAGTTTATGTGGGGCAGGCAAACATGATACCACTGAGTTACATCTTCAGCCCATACAAGAGAGACTTTAAGAACTTCCTCTTCCCGACCTACAGATTCTGAACTACCCACTCTAATTTAACTCCTGCTGTGCTTTAGTAAGAGTGTATTTTTTTCCTCTCATAATAGAAAGGCTCATAAGCTTCTGAATGATTTTCTTATAGGCAGAAACTTCAACTCACAAACCAAGCATTCCTCATAGGTATACTAGGCTAATTAGTGAGTCTGCGTGCAATTGACTTTTTTCAGTTTTGGGTTCATCGACTGCATTTATTTTTTCACATAACCAAGAACAATGTATGGATCTGAATCTGTTTTGGTTCCTTATATGGGCAAAATAGACACAGGCTTTCTCTGTACCTGACTTAGAATCTAATGAGTTGTATCATTCAGTGAGAGTGGTGGCCAAGGAGTCATTCCCAGAACACTGGCACAGCATCAAGGACCTCTGTTTTGATTTTACCTTACAGCTCTCAAATGAACTAGATCCACCCAAATGAACCACTTGACCATATTGGTATTCACTGAAGCTTTATTCCAATGAACAATATTTTTTTAAGTTCAGTGTTTTGGGGGCTAGAGAAATGGTTTAGTATTTAAGAGTACTTGCTGCTTTTGCAGAAGACCTGGGGTCATTTCCCAGCACCCACAGATGACTGATCAACTGTAACTCCAGATAGCCTCTTCTGGCCTCTATGGGCATCTACGGGCATTTGCGAATACACATAAAATTTATAAAAAAAAATTATTTTCTTAAAAAAATACTCATATCTTCTCAAATTATAGGAGTGAGAAGACTGGAATGATATTATTCGACAGTTAAGAACACATACTGCTCTTCCAGTGGACTGGAGTTTAGGTACCAGTACCTACAGCAGGAAGTTTATGTAACTCCAGCTCCAGGGGGGCTAACATTTCTGGCCCTCCACGGGTACCCACACTCATTTGCACAGATTCACAAAGATCCACACAAATAAATATAATTGAAACAAAAATCTTGTTTTTAAAAAAAGAATAGAATGGTGAAAAACTTGGATGGTTCTTCAGAGCACAGCTTACTGGCCTAACATAAACACATGACTCAGTAAAATCTACAAAAGGCAGAACTACCAATCCTAATACATTCCCCAAGGGACTGAGACAGTGAACTCAGAGACTGCATTCTCACAATCACTATGGAGAACCAAAAGAACAAATAAGGCTCCTAAACAATCTGAGACTAAAATATCAATGTGGGGGCTGGGGGGAGATGGAGAGATGGCTCAGTGGTTAAGAGCTGGCTGCTCTTCCAGAGGACAGAATTTCAGTTCCCGGCAATCATATGATAGTTCACTCACATCTGTAACTCCAGTACTATCACCATCTTCTGGGCCCTGAAGGCAACAGGCATGAACATGGTACACAGAACTACATGCAGACAAAACAGTCATGTACATATTTTATACCAGTTACCTTGTTTTTGGGGGGGTTTTATGTTTTGTTTTTGTTTTTTTTGTTTTTGTTTTTTGTTTTTTTGTTTTTTGTTTTCCCAGAACTGAGGACTGAACCCAGGGCCTTGTGCTTGCTAGGCAAGCGCTCTACCACTGAGCTAAATCCCCAATGCCCACATATTTTATAAAAGAGTTTAAAGTTAACAATCACCTACAGACTTCTCACTGCCACCTATTTCCAGCCTGGAAATGAGCACAATTAGAGTACATGAACAACTGTTGTATGAAAACCTTTGCACGTAATGAAATAACATTGACAAAATTATGTGAGCAGGATACAACAGGATATACCTATAGCTTAACAACCCAATTGACAAAGGCAGCAAGATCAATCAAACTCAGAAATTAGACCCCCCCACCTCAAATAGATGGATGGATGGATGGACGGATGGATGGGTGGATGGATGGAAGGAATGATGGATACATGGATGATGGATGGGTAGAATGATGGATGGAATGATGAATGCATGGATGGATGATGGATGGATGCATGCATGCATGCATGGATGGATGCGTGGATGGATACATGCATGCATGGATGGATGCATGGATGGATACATGCATGCATGGATGGATGCATGGATGAAAAGCTACAGGGCTATAGGACAATTGACAAAACTAAAGTCTAGAGTCACAGATTTTGTGATATAAACTTCAGAAGGGACTTCTTATTCCAGAGTTTTCCTTGTGAATAAATTAGACATATCAACACTACTTCCTTACCTCCCATGATGGGAATCTTGGAATTGTCTGGGTCCCCTCCACAGCCTCTTTCCTGAGACCAATTGAATATCTTAGTTTTCTCTTATACTCTCTCCTAAATGTATGATTTATACTACATTTCATTTGGAATAGAGCCTTATGCATCTATATCCCTTGTATGGAGAACAAAAAAATTAGAGTGAGAAGGCTGTTAATAGCTTGTATAAATTATAATCATAAAAAAACAATTATTTCTCTTGGCACTTCTGTAAATGTTCTGACTCAGCATTAGGTACCTGGGTCAACCTTAAAGCTAAACAGGGAGCAAACAGCTCTCCCCTAATCACTCAATTTTCCTAATGGTCAGTAAGCTTTGCAAATCAGACTGATATTGGGTTAGTGGATTTTTTTAATCTCCTAGATGATCTGAACTAGAAAGATGGCTCAGGAGCACGCCAATACTGAATTAATTCCCTTTACAGTGTGCATTTCATGTCTCTGGTTGTTCTTGACTTTAAATAAATGTAACCTTACTTTAACTAGAGCATCAACTTCCTATCCCTGAACCTAACCTTAGCAAGCCTTAAGCACACATCCAAACCTGAACAAAAGAAAGAACGAAAGAGAGTAATCAAATCAAAGGATGTCAGTAACTCAGATTACTCACTGACCTCCAGATTCCCAGATCCTAAAGCTTAAAAACCATGGTTTCTGTCCTCTTTGAGCTTACACTTTAACCAGCATCAGTGTGCTGATCTGTAACTATAGCCAGGACAACCCCACATTCATTTAAACACAGATTAAAAACACAAAACAAATAAAATTAGAAGATAAAAAGGAAAGGAAATTAAAGTAGATACATTGTTCTTTGGGAGAGCTAGCCACATACTGAATAAAGAGCTGGACTTTCCCTTCCTAGGCAGAGCTCAGGATGGCATTGACCACACCCTGTTAGCTTGCCCTGCATCTCTCCTACGAAAAGATACCTGAGTCTCTCCAGGATCCACTCTCTGTCCTTTTGGTGATATGTTTTCCTGATCTGAAATAGTCAGCTATTTCATGGAGGTTTTTGTTGTTAACCCAAGCATCTTAGGTGAATGCTTTTGTGCTAAGCACAAAAAATCTCATGAAGCATGTGCAGGAATGCAGATCCCGGGCCTTTCTCTGGTGATACAGAGTCCACTGTCTAGAAGATTCTGAAAACACTTTTAACAAGTCTACTAGAGTATTCCATTTGTGAGGCCAGACAGCAAGCCTTACATGCTGTGTTTCATTTACTGCATGAAACAGTTCTGTTGTGTAGACATTCAAGGGCAAGAATATTAAGTAAGTTGCCTGCACTTACAAAGTGAAATCTAAAAGGATAGCATCTTACACCTGGTGGAGTTCCCCAACACACAAAATACAAAGCCCAAAATTGGCAAACCCAATATCAGAGCCCATTACTCAAAACTAGTAAGACTTAAGGAGAAACAGAGTGAAGGGATAGATTCACAGGAAAGGAGAGTATGCAACGAAGTCAAAAGGGAACCCAATGCTGGTTTTGGCAAGCATCTCAATTTTACTTAGGACCAGGTCGACTGATGAGAAAGAAAGCCAGAAGAAGTCTATCAGCTCAAAAAAGGAGATGCAATTTCCATAAATGTGTTGGGGAGGCAGGAATGGAAGTTTTACATGCAATTAATTGCAAAGACAGTTTTTAAGGGCAGCCTCCTCTTGCCTTTCCAAATTAATGAGTCAGAAAAGCACTGCTCTCTATAGTTTCTTCAGAAGTGAACAAAACCCCTCCTGGGCTCCCATCAAACAGAGCACAAGGACCTTCAGCTAAATACTACAATGTCCTCCGTTTCAGAAAGTCGTCTCCAAGCTGTAAAATCCCAGGCACGGATTCTTTTCTGGAATCCTGTTTGATTTCAGATGAGCAAGGAGGTGGAGAAAAAGATAAAGATTTATTACGTGAGTGAAAGTGTCTTACAACATTGCATGTAACTCATTTGAAATATATATTGTTCTTTGAAGAAAAAAAAATGTCCTTTTTATTGATGACTAAAAACTTATGCAAGCAAAGAGGCAAAGTCGAAACAAAACAAAACAAAGGAAACTTGGATCTACTGTTTGCAAGGATGCTATTCTTAACAAAAGTTTTTCTGACCAGTATTACCCTAGGGTGTGTGTGTGTGTGTGTGTGTGTGTGTGTGTGTGTGTGTGTGTGTGTGTGTGTGAGTAATCTATTATTAGGGAAGAATTAATATTGAACTGCTTTTTGTTTTATGTATAAAATCCCATCTCTGAAAAGACCAAGCCTAGTGGGCTCAAGCTATCCCAAAATTAAACTTCAAGGCCAGGGTAGCTACCTGGGGGTTTGCATTCTGCAAAACCTTGCCTTTTAAATGAACCGACAAGGGCCTACCTGTGCTCGTTACATGTCCCTTGGATAATTAATGCTGGTAATAACACCTCAGCGTTAGCACACAAAGCACCTGGAATGTGACTCGCTGTACACATTCTAATCACACCTGCCACCGAACTCTCCAAATGACCTTCTTCAAAACAATGACTGTCTTTGAAACCACAGAAAGCCAACTGAGGAGGAAGTGAGTCCCCAGCAATTGGCTGTGGCTGCGTGGTTCATAAAGCCAGAGTGGCACCAAGCGGCCGCAAGTGGAATTAGGCTGTCACTGTGTATTCACATCTTCAGACTGAGCATTTGATGTTTCTGCCTGGCTGTTTCCAGGCAGCAGAGATGGCAAGCCCAGAGACACTGAGCAGGGTACCACACCCAGGGGTGAGGGGTACTAGAGGCCTTCTCATGTCTTAAATAAGATTTTTAAAATCCTGTGTGTCTGAAACTCTCTGAACTGGTAAGAAGATCTATACTTTAACAAACATCAGAGAGACAAAGGTAGGAGGGGGGACCTCATTTTCCACATTTTTGTTCTTAGTACTTGCACAGAATTTCCTTTTCTAAATTAAGGTTTGTGTCATTGTGTACACAGACACAAAAAAAGTGCTAAGACACATTGTCTCTATATTCTCTATATTATATATTAGAAAGGAAGGTTAAGTGGGAAGAATTATAGGAAACCTGTCTGTCCCCAGGAATTGTGTCTATGACCTCGCATCCTTGTGTTTAACTGCTGAGCCAATGCCTTCTGCTGTCTCTTAGCTCTTTACTGCTCCAAACATTTTGCTTATCTCTTCCATACACCTATCTCATATATGGTGTCCCCTAGACTGGTCCCCCTACTACATATTCTGATTTCCCTCTTTTTAAAAACTACTTTTCCTTATTTTTCTTCTTTCTACCTCCCCCCTAATGGCTCAGACTCAAATAACTTGGGTGGCTTCAAAGACCAGTATCAGAAATGGCTTCTCCCTCCTGTGGCTTCCTATAATTATAGACATATCATTTTCCCACAATGCTTCAGCATCGTTAATCACTTCAAATAAAGAAAAAGCCAGGCAAGCTTTCCTGTGAACAGAGAGCTCCAGGTCCCATTTCAATTTGTGATTATATCAATAATCTGGAGACTGTCTTCAGTGAACTAACCCATTTCTAGAGGAACCAGAAGGAAGCTGCTCAGATCTTATAGGCATACCCTTGCTGACACAGGGAATATCTGCTGGTTCGATAGGAAATTCCACATGACATTTGTCAGCTGCTTTGTCCTGCATTTCTAAGTGTCAAAAAAAGGCAATTTTGTCTTCCCTGTCAAGACATTCATAGGGAGAACTGTGAGAGACACTATCATTAAAAGCATGAATTATTTGTAGATCTCTCTTGCACACAGCAGAGGCCAGTATGAATCTAAAGTGCTTATAGATCAAAACAAAACAACAACAAATTAATCCTGCCATACTTTTCTAAAATACTCTAGTGTAATGTTCCTGCTGCGACTCCTATACCCTGAGACCACAGGCAAATCTTGCAGCAATTTCACAGATAATCTCATGGCAGATTGGAAAGATTAGAGGAAGCAAAATTTCTGAAGAAATCATTTCATACAAAGGCGGGGGGGAGAAGCTTAACATAAACATTGTCATTTGTATTGATTATTTCTCATGAATACAGCTTTAATCAGAGGATCCCCAAGCGGAGAACAGTAATTATACAATGTCCAAACAGGAAAATACCTCCAGATTTCAACTGAACACAACAAAAGAGAAACACACAAGCAGCTGTGGTCAGGCAGTAGAATCACAAGACTGCAGGAGACTGCATTTGAATGCCTAGAGCTTACAAAATTAAGTACACTGATTTGTTGAAATAAATGTTCATTAAGCACACACGAATGATGGAAAGACTTCGCGATGATAAATAAGATCTCTTCCCTCATGAGGTAACACAGAAGTAGGACTGTGGAATTATGCTGTCTAAGGATAATAAACAAATTAACATAATGTCCTCTCAGGTAAGGAAGCAACATAAATACTGATGATAGGTAGGTACCCTAGACATGATGCTGTCTGGGCTGAGTGAAGACCAGAAACAAGTAAAATATACAAGCATAAGCATACCCACAACATCAAAGTCCACAGCAGGCAGAGCTGAGCTTCAAGGTCTTCAGGCAGGGAAGTGTTCAGTTTAACCAACAAACATCAGGAAGGTCATTGAGACTGGAAGGTTCTAGGCAAGAAGAGGAATAGCAGGTTGGCTCTCAGAGAAAATTCCTAACTCTATGCTCTATAGACTGTCAGTCCATGTTGGAAACTATGGATTCTTTTCTAAAGGTAATAGAAAAGCATTGGAAGGAGATGGGAGAAGGGCAAATGGTCTTATTTATGTATTTGAATGGTTGTTATTGCTGCTGCTGTTTGTTGTTTGGGAGGCTGACTGTAGAAGAGGTAGAACAAGGCAAGCTGTGGCACTAAAATTATCCTCCAGAAAAAAACGGAGAAAGACAATTTGAAACTTCCATGGTGCTTAGTTTTCTGTTAAAAAAAAAAAAGAAAGAAAGAGAGAGAGAGGTAAAATAATCAAGAGGCAAAAAAAAAAATATGTATTCAAGTCTTTTAGGGCTAAACACAGTTGTACCAAAGTCAAGACCATTGCACCATCCCTTGAACTCCTGTCACATCAAACCAATACAGTGGTGGGACACCACAAAATCTTTGCCAATGGTGCTCAAATTGGAATAATGTAAAAGTAAGTTGAAAAGAAAATGTAAAAATTTTGCCTACTGTAGTTCAGGGAAAAGGCAAATTGTTTGTCACTGACTTGATGGATTAGTCATACTGAGGCAGAATTCCCATCATTGCTGACTTTATTTAATTACACCTGTAGCTGCCAAACTCAGCTGTATTGAGTCATAATGTTTTTCCTACAAAAATGGTTGTTATCCAACTGATCTACCATATTTTAACACCTTGCACTTTAATTTGCCTCTGACTGAAATCACTGGGGTTGTGTTGCATTTTCAAGGGCTCCCAGCTGGCCCTATCTGTAGTCAGGGTCCAAATGAGGAAGCCATTTGCCAATGATGCCCTTTTATCTATTAAACCACAGCATGGAACATGTCACAAACAGCTGAATGAAAACTAAAACCATAAACCCTCAGGCATCTGTGGAATCCTGATCCAAATCCTGGGAGTATATTAAGTTTTAGAACAGTTTACTTTGTTGTGGTTTTTATTCAGATATTTACTGTAGGTATATTACCTCAGTGAATTTATTTTAAGAATCTGTTTATAGACTCACGTATGTGCCTACCAACAATCAACTACCTTTCAGGAGCATGTTGGGATTGGAGAAAATGTAGTCATCCAACTAAATATTCATTATTATTATTAAGATCTTATGCAAAAGGCACTATGTACTGGAAATATAGAGATGGACAAACAGAAAAATCACTGAACGATAACTACAATAAAAAATCTGAATGAAGATATTGGACTCATTCATTTCATCAGCAAGTGCTTATTGAGTGCCTTTGGGGTGTGAAATACTAAACAAGATGCCAGGAGTGTGATAGCAAACTAAACAGACAAGGGGCCTTGCTTACTTCAACTCTACTTTTCTGTGAAAGGAGTCACAGATCACCACACATAAAGGAACAGTATCTGTATACGTAATTCATAGGAAGGTTTATTTTCTATTAACAAAAGTTCCAAAGGTTAAGGAAATATGATAGGAAGAAGTGAAGCTTTGAGGTGGGAATTAAAGGGTAGGACCTCAATGGAAATGGAGACAGGTTGGCTAAAAGGTTTTGGGCAGAGAAAGTCCATGATCAGGTGTGCATTTCAGGCTGTGACTCTGATATTAACCAGCAGAAGGATGAAGACGCCCCAATCACTAGGGACACCATCTATTCCACGTAGGGAACAGGAGCATTAGCCCTTTGCAAATTATGAATCATAAATGATGAATATCGAAAGACTTTTCCCTCTTTTCTTAGACTCTCGGAACATATCCAGTCCCTTCTGTTTTGACAAAGTAAAAAAAAAAAAAACAAGTGCCATGATAAATACACCACCTTTGACATTTCACAGTGGTTGGAATTAACTGCCATGGGAATAATAGCATCAAACTTTAAATTTGTGACAAATGTTAGCTTCACATCAGTTATGCAAATAGAGATTTAAATATATGTAGATTTATGACAAGATCCTTAAGTGTAATGTCTTTTCTTAAACTTCCAAAGGAATTTGTAGCATAAAATAAAAATGAGGAGAAGGCAAACAATAGCCATCCAAAGGGGTTTTATATAAACGCAGCCATGAAGCTTGATCCAATAGTAATAATAAGATAAACCCACTGTTTTCTTTCACAGAGCTCATTTTACTGAGCTGTTGCATGTATCAGAAGGCAACAGCAGCTGGCAATCTGGAGCCACAAAGATTTCGTCTCACTTTGCATATGCAGGCCTCATGCTGTGGCATTAACAACTTTTAGATTGTTCTACTGCAACCATTGAGCTGTTGCATTTGGATATGATGTATATTTTTTAATTTAAATAAAATACATTTAATATTGATTTCTTTTCATCCATATTCAGTATGCCATCCAAACTAGAAAATCTACTGATGATGAAAACTCCCTTTCCGGGCTTGACAAAAACATCTCTTCTGACTCTTGGTTTCGTTTACTCTTTGTACATATTTACAATTCCAGAATGCCACAGCTCTCTCCGGTCCAATCAATAACTATCGATAATTTTTACATAAAATATTGTGCTCTAGATACTAGCCAAGGATATTATAAAATGTGCCTTTCCAGATTCAATAAAGATATACAATTAATTCATTAGATGAGTGCCTTATAAATCAGGAATGTATTGGTCTATTACCAAAGTAACAAATTTGCTAAGACATAATGAAGTTTGGGCTAGTGAACACACTGAGTATAATCAAAGGTGTTCAGGAGAACTGTGAACTAAAAATGTTTTCAATGTCTCTAGCACTGGGACCAGAGAAAGAGTGAAGCAGATAAAAGCTCTTGCCATGAAAACCTCATGGTGTGATTTTTATCCATAGAAATCATGTTGGAAGGAGAGAACCAACCCTAAAAGTTGTCATCTCCTCCACATCAATGCAGTGGCACCTCTGTTCCCATACTCCCACATCACACTGTAAACACACACACACACACACACACACACACCAATGTTAAATAAGATGTAAAAGATCAGAACCCTGAAAAGGAGCAAGAATGTTTGACAGAATCACCAAAATATCTGCACAATAATTGTTTAAAGAACTCTATATAATCTCATCCCAGAGAAACAAGAAGAGAGATTTCTGATTGCTACCACTGTCCATGAGTTGCTGGATTGTTTTATTTATTTGAAGAGGTCATAGTCCATACAATCACTAAATTGGGAAAGATGATTAGAACAATGTTATTGGAATCAAATATTTCCCCCACTGGAGAGTTAAAAATAATGTACAAGAAATGAGGCATGAACTCTAACCCACAGTTGTAGTTTCTTTCTGAGTGTTAGGTGAGCACAAGTCAGGATTTTTATGAATATGCAGAAAAGTCAGATCCTATAGGACAGAGAAAGAAGAAACACTTGCTTGAAAATGAATCTCACAAAAAATTTATAATTTCCTGACAGATCTTCTCCTGTCATCTTCAAAGACTCTCAGAGAAAGTTTTATTTTCATCATTTTTAAGCATTAAAAAAAAAAGACCTTAATCATTATCAAAAGAATTTAAATTTGAGATACCCATCTGTTGCAATTTTTAGAGGCTCCAAACACCCTCACAGAGAGAAAAACCTTGGTTTTGAACTTCAGTGATTAAACACGGGTCTCCATTTTACAATCTGCTTATACTGCTGTTAGGTAGCAAGCAGTTTAATGCCAGCCTTCAGTCAAGAGCCTCTTGTCCTACAAGACACTCATTATTCAAGAAGAAAACAATCTACATTTTAAAAATGAAAGAATCTGTGCTCATACAAGTGTTTTACGTTGTATTTTTTTAATCTCCAATTCAGAGACCTTGCAACTACCAGAATTATAATGGTTTTATTCCTCTGAAAATAATAAAGAAAACATTTAATTATCATCTCATGGTCATCTTTCTGCCTATGTGCAGATTGCAAAGTCCAATCACAATTTGAAAGCATTCCTCCATGGCCACAATCCTTCATGCCTGGGCTACAGCTTTCAGAAGATGATTCTATGCTCACAACCAGAAGGTCACCACACAAGGCCAAAGTCACCCACTAGATGCTTGAATTCTTTCCCAAGTGTGTGCTAACACAATACAGGGTGAATGGCTCTGAAGGGAGAAACAGCTTACAGAAAGGACAATTTTCAAATGCCCTGTAATGCTTTGAAAGATAATCTTTAAATAAACATGACAATGAAATCTAGGCAATAGGCTGATTTTTTTTCCCAACATGTTAACTAGCTCATGGTCTGAATTAAAAACAATCATAAAAAATTGTACAAAACTAACATTTTACAGTAATGTTCACCGAAGTAGTTGAGACAGGGCTTAAATGGGAGGAACCTCTAGGAAAAAGATAGAACCCTACTACATCAATTTGCTATAAACGACAGCATGTGTTGTGTTTTATTTTGAATTCTCTGATAAATGAATGTTTATCCTGGGATCAATGGATCTGGGTGAATGGCAGATTGCAGTAGCAATTGCTTTCTTACCGAGAGAATTATCTTAAATCAGATCTTCTTTGTTTGATGAAACCTAAATTGCAGGGGGAATATTTAAACATCTAAGGAGAAAATCCATAGATAAGCTAACACATGGCTCCAAGATGCATTTAGCAGAACTAATTGTCTCTATTATTCTTTTATTCCAGGAGCCACAGATAGAATGTATAAGTCAAATAACAAAATACCTATCATTATACCTTCTTGATCAAGGACTGTAGGCCACCAAAGTAGTATATTTACTTCAAGTGAAATAGGAGGACTGGGGCAAATGGGACAAATCACATCTACCACAAGCCCAGCTAAATAAAAAGACTAAGTGTAAAGACACATTCCTCGTTCTCTATCGTTATTTGTAAGACCATCAGAATGGTGGTAGCCATCTCTCCTGTATACTATTGATGGTTACAAGTACACTCAAGGCTCAAAAATAGTGAGAAGGCTTGCAATTTGTTGGGGAACACACACCTATGCCCTGAGAAACTGGTGAATATGTAACCAGGGTTAAGATCTGTCCCTCAGATGAAATAACACACATTTGAATCCCATGTTCACCAAACACTGGATATGGAATTCGAAGGAAAGGCATTTTTAAACTAGGTAGCTGGGAAAATAAATTTTGAAACGCATGAAGTATTCAAATGATGTCTCTTTAACATGTTCTTGTCTGTAATAGCCTACTCGTGTGCCTCCGCTCCTCAACACACCCCCAGACTTATAGGCATGGTCCCCACTGTCCTGGCTACATCCAGACACTGAAGAGTGTGGTCTGAGACAGTCCTTTCTTTTTATTCTTAGACCTTCAATCTTTGTTCTCACTAAGTTTGTCTATGGTGTATTTCTTTTTGAATCACCTGGAAAGATTAGAGACTTTATGCAAAAGAGAGGCAGAGCCATCCTAAAACAAACTAAAGTGTTCTCTTCTACATTCAGCAATACGTACCCTCCCCACCATGATTTTTAAATTTAGGTAACAGACAAACATTTATCACGCGCTGAAGAGCAAAGAAAGGAAAGATGAAAGCCCAGGGCTCACTAGGATCCATTCAGAAGCCCATTCGCCAATTAAGTGCTGCCCCTGGAGGTTCGCTCTGGTCAGACGCAGGAATCAGAAGATGCCTTGCATTTTGAGGAAGCTGACTTAGAGCCCCAGGCCTGGGATCTTCTTCTTCCTTTAAAAGACTTACTTAAAATAAATAGCCAAGGCTTTATTTCTTTGCCACAGCCTCACCTGTTATGAGCTGAGGTCAGGACAAATAGCTCCGGTCCCCTACACATGGCTAAGAGTGAAATGGCTCCATTGTGGAATCAGTAAATCACACAATCCTCCCAGCGCAGGAGAAACGGAGTTTGCAGCGCGCCGCAGGCTCAAACAGGTATCAACAGGGCTTGGACTGGAGCCTGTTATGTTTCAGCTTTGCCCCAGGTCTTTGCAAATGCCCTTTGAAAAGATCACTCAGACTCTCCAGCACCGGCTACACCCCAGTAGAGGGACCCCAGTAGAGGGACTCATTGCCTTCTCACTGCAGATTCGCCACGGCTGTCAGGGACATTCACAAAGACAAAGACTGACAAATTACACTTCTTCCATTAATTTTCAAGTAGGTTTTTAAAGCGCAGGCCTCTGATGAAGTATTTTGAGTAGTGCTGGGTATGTCAAGGACACATATTAAATATCTCGCTCATAATTTTTGAAAATCTTCCTCATTCAAAATTGTCACAGCTTGACAGCTTAGCTCTGTTTTGAGTATATTTTACAATGTACTACAAACTGATTGAGGAGCTGACATATCTGACTCCACCCAAATAAGAATCTTTAAATCTAACTGATTGAAAAGAATATTTAATGAAAATGAATATACAGATGTCCCATGTAGCACTCTACCGGGAAAAAAAATGTCAAATTATACAATTAATATATCTTTGCTGAAAATACACCTCTACCACTGTCCCTTCAAGAACAGCCACACTCTTTTTAAGACAAAATGTGACAGTGATTAGAAACCAGTTTGATTAAATTGTCATCTAATTCTTTGTCTAAAAGAAAAGTCCAGAATTTTATTTCCTACACATTTTAATATCCTACTTAGCAATTCTTTGAGTCCAAGGACTGATTTTTTCTTATACATATGTCTCATAACAAGAAAAGAATAAGACGGAAAAGGATTATTCCAATTCTCTAACCTAGGCTAGAAATTTAACCTTAAGATTAGACGAAGAAGAGAGGAGGAGGAGGGAGCAGGAGATGGAAATGATGAAGAAGAAGATGAGAAAGGATGGGGAAGAAGAAGAGAGAAAGAAGAGGCAGAAAGAAGAGGAGTGAAAAGGAGGAGATGGAAGTTGAAGATAACCACATCCAAGGAGTTAAACACCAGAACATCCTTATAGGCTGTTCTCCTCAACCTGAGGGCAAGGCCTCATTGCTGAAGATAGCACCTACACAATTCATGGAACATGAAGGAGTCAAGATTATTTTTCCATAGAGCCTTCTTACCGACATCCTCATTTCTTTGGTGGAGGAAGGTACTCTTCAGGCTCTCAGAGAAGGCACATAAACACTAATCCTACAAACCCTTTGATTTGAGATGGTGTCCTGCCTACCAGATATGCTAGGGCAATGGTGGCACAAATCTTGTGAGAGGACCAACCAATACCTGATTCGACTTAAGGTTCACTCCACTCGACTGAATCTATACCCAGTACTATTTGGATGACCAAGAACCAGAGACTAGATAGTCCAGGGACCTAGAATAAAATCAAACACCTCTGTTCTTCTAAAAGAACATAGCAATAAAAAGACTCCTAATGACATTCTGCCACACTCATAGGACAGTGTCTTGTTCATCTGTCATCAGAGAAGCTTCCTTCTGCAGCAGAAGACAATAAAGGCAGAAACCCACAAACATAATGTGAAGAGAGTAAGAGACCTTGGAACACTCAGCCCTAAATGAAATGACTATATCAAATCCCTCACCTCAAAGCTCAGGGAACCCTGTGGAAGAGGAGACAAATAGAGTATTAAAGCTAGAGGTGATGGAGGACACCAGGTAAATTAAGCCTTCTTAATCAATAGGATTTACACGCATATGATCTTACAGAAACTGAGGCAGTGAGTACAGGGCATGCACTGGTCTACACTACCTGGGATCCTAGAGATGAAAGAAGTGGACACACGCACCCATTCCTAATCCAGAAGCTGTTTCTAAATGATTACAAATTGCAAATAAAATTTTACTTTTCTCCAAAGGAGTCTTGCTGGGGAAATAAATTACTCTGCAGTGAAGACTGAGTGCCCAGCAGTACATGGTCAACACAAAACAAACTCAGTGGCATCTTTGCATGGTCCTTGTCTCATGATATCATATCGACACTTTTCAAAATTGTATTTATTTTGTTTTATTTGTATATTTCTTCTATTTTTTAACTTAACAAGTCCCTTACATATATACTACAGCTTTCAGTATAGTGTTTTTATGGGAATCTTGAGTGTGCAAACAGGCGGGTGTGTCTATATCTGTTTCTTGTGCCTTTTCTTTGGAATCTTTTCCTTTTGTCTGTTTGTTTTACCTTATTCTGGTGGGTTACCTTTGTTCTATCTTATTATATTATATTTTCTTTTATTGTTATCCCTTTGAAAGCCTGTTTGTTTTCTAAGGAGAGACAGAGAGATTAGACCTAATGGGAGCGGATGTAGGAAGGAACTGGAAGGAGGGAGGGAGGGAAGGAGGGAGGGAGGAAGGAAGGAAGGAAGGAGGGAAGGAGAGAGGAAAAGAAGGAAGGAAGGAGAGAGGGAGGGAAGGAGGGAGGAAGGAAGGAGGGAGGGAGGAAGGAAGGAAGGAAGGGAGGGAGGGAACATGGTACATGAGGCAGGAGGGGGATGAAGTTGTGTGCTGTCTAGAGCTGGGAAGAAGTTAAGGATTAAAAGAAAAGAGCAATGTCAGGGCACCCTAGGACTTTGCAAGTTCCATGAAGTTAAAAAACACAATACCAACACTAAAACTCAATGTAGACAATCCCTTGCCAAGGTTCTCTTCACACATGATTGCAGATCGTATCAAGTTGACCATTACAACTAACCATCATACCCTCTCTCCTGGGAGTAGCTGAGGGGGCAGCGAGTATCTCACGGGAGACACTTCTCCACAGAGACAACAGTGCCATATCATAGTCTCTGAACCAGGCAGACTTACACACCAGGCCCTTCTGTGAGATTTCCAGAAGCCTCTTCTCCTCTGAGTCTCTCTGGGAACAACTCCAATGATATGAATATGATGTCTCCTTTATCTAGTTCTCCAATGTCCCATTCTATACAGATTTTCACCACTGGAAGTCCTTAATTGGAGCCTGAAATAGTTCTAACTGAAGCTCTCTTGTGGCATACCATTCATACATTATCTTCTTGGCCACTAGCGATTGTGTAATTCTCTAGATTCAGTTTTGCAGCCATGATGTCCATCTTTATTAAAACTTCATTGACACACTGATATGAATGAAGCGCAATAAGCCATGGGGATTCCAGATGTAGTCTCCTGGCAGTTCTTTTTGGAGGCCCCAGCACTTAACCAGGCCTTGAATGAAAAACCCTCCATCCCATTTTCTTGTTTATAGGAAAAGAGAGAAATTAGACAACTATGCTACAATGGAACTAAGAAAAAATATGTTCCTCATGTTGAATCTTATAATCACAATGTCCTGTGATTCATTTAATGAAAAATTACTATGACCATCCAAGGTAGGTCTACTGATGGAACAGACCACTTAGAAGTCACCATATTAGGAAAAGAACTATCTCCCCATCTCTCTCTCCCTCTCCATCTCTGCCTCTGTCGCTCTGTCTCTCTCTCTGTCTTTGTCTCCCTCTCTGTCTCTCTCTGTCTTTGTCTCCCTCTCTGTCTCTCTCTGTCTGTCTCTGCCTCTCTGTCTCTCTGTGTCTCTTTCTGTCTCTGTCTCTGCCTCTCTGTCTCTGTCTCTGTCTCTGTCTCTCTCTCTCTCTCTCACACACACACACACACACACACACACACACACACACTATTGTGCTTATTGATAGCAAGAGAAACATGGAATGGATAGACAGCTTACTAAATATGAGCCATAGCCAATTTCCAAGACAAGAGCTATAACTGCCATAATTTCATGAATATTTCTTTTTTTTATTTTGTTATGATATATCTCTATATATGTGTGTCCACTTTCTTATTATTTTACAAAATATCACTGATCTCCTGAACTTGTACCATAGAATTTTAAATTTCATTGACTTTATACAATGATATTAAGCTATAGAAGTCATAAAGAGGGGTTGGGTATATGATTCAGTCTATATAGTACTGTGTAAACTTCATGTTTGTATGCATGAAGTTCTGAGTTTGGATCCCCAGAACCCAATTTAAAAGCCAGGTTCAACATTAATCTCAGTGTTGTGGACTCAAAGACAAAAGGATACCATGTTGGAGTTGGGGAGCTAGTTAATAGGTGAGTTCCAGGTTCACTTAGAAATCCTGTTGAGCAAAATACAGTGGAAAAGAAAAAAGAAGACACCCAATGTCAACCATTGGCCTCCACATATTCACACATACACGTGTATGTGCACTCGCGTGTAAATATGCACACATAAGCACATAAAATAAATAGGGCAGTAAAGCCTGCTCAGGAGTCAGAGCTCCTGCTGTTTTTTCAGAAACTGGAGGTTAGTTCCCAATACATGACAATACAGCAGTTCAAAACCACCTGTCACTCAAGGCTCAGGGAATCCAGCACTGTCTTCTGGGTTTTACTGCCTTCATATATTCATACACGCATTTAAATTTTCTCAATCTCTCTATGTCTCTGCCTCTGTCTCTCTCTCTCTCTCTGTCTCTCTCTCTGTCTCTCTCTCTCTGTGTCTCTCTCTCTGTATATCTCTGTCTCTGTCTCTCTCTCTCTCTCTCTCTTACACACACACACACTGAATTCTATTACTTTGGAAAACTGGTTATATATTTAGAATAAAGTCTCCAAAGAAAATCTGTTCACAAAATTCACTCTTGTCTGTATTCTGACCCATTCACAATCTTAACTGATGGATTTATCTTCCCTTAAGTGATGTATTTTAATTTGACACCTTACTTGGTCAAATAGCACCTGTTATATTTTTTTACCTCAGACATATTTACTATATGCCCTGATAGGGGTAAAGGATAGAAGACAAGGCTCTGGAAAAGGATACCTTGGAAAGAAAGGAACTCCAACTTAGTGTCAATGACTTGGTCTGCAGTGAGCTGTAGCAGGTGTCAGTCAGCCTGTAAGAATCACATCTTCAAATTACAAATTCTAGGAATCCTCCCAGGACAAGGCAGCCTTAAGTAGGGTCAACTCCCAACTGTCTGTTTTTGTCCACAGAAGATGTTTTTAAACTAGAGGAGCCCTCCACTCACATAAGGGGAGTTTATTATTATTATTATTATTATTATTATTATTACTATTATTGTCGCCATCGTCATCATCATCATCATCATTTTATTTTCTTCCAACAGAGAGAATAGTTAAGAAGAATATACTTGACAGCAATTTTAGAAAACAAAGTTACATGTTTGCTCACAATTATGATCTAAGTCATAGTGGGAAGTTTGACTCTTCTGGTGTGACTGTGCATAGCATTTTGAATAATTCTATAGCTGTCTATAGCCATCTCTAACTGTGAACTGATGTTTCTTGGCCATAAAAAAATACACCATGATAAAAGTCAAGGATACATACATCTTGGATACTGACAGAATGTGGGAAAGAACATCGTTACCCAGAGGTGACATAAGGGTCAGATAGAATTATGGTGACCCACTGACAAAAACCAGTGCCTTCCCACTAGCCTCCTCTGGAGTCATCTGTAAATGTTGAAGTTCTTGGAGAGAACAAAATAGGAGGAAATGTCAGAATGCTGATATAATTATAACTGTATTTTTATTGTGGTGCACAAGCAAATAACATGCAGAAGTGCACTACTTATAAAATATTCATTTCATATTCTTAAGAGAGGGAGGTCATAAACTTCATCTATTTCTTGATATTAATAGTTGCGTATGATGATAGGTACTGGAAATTGACATTTTGAACATGCTATCCTTTGAGCAATGAAAATTAACAATGGAGTATAGTAGTGAGAAGCCCATATTCTAAAGATTTGTAATAAACCACTTATTACTCTATGACTTTGGAAAAAATATGCAACCTTTCCACATCACATTTCATTATATGTAAAAAGAGGATAACAGTAGTGCTCTTATATGGAATGTTATTAGAATTAATGAAGAGGCAAGGAATCTATCAAGCTGTTAGAATAATGTCTTGTATGTGGCCAGCTCTCTATAATGATATCTTAAATATAAACAAAGTAGTAATACACATCAACATCATGATAATAAATAGTGCAAACTGTGTATCTAAAATATTATATATATGGATATGTATATAACACACAAATACATATGCTTATTCACTCTCAAGAGCTTTGAAGAACTATGCATTTCATTTGTTTTTTTTTCTTCTAAGCCTGTTATTCTTATTTTCTTTATAATATACAAAGAGGAGATAAAATTGTAAGTATTATTTTAAATTGGTTAGATCAAGTGATCATAAAAACTACAATTAAATTGAGGTTCTAGTGCTTGCTAAAAATTTGTAACTAGCATTTTAACCAAAGAAATGTAGGATGGGGGAGATAAAACTGATAATTAAAAAGAGAAAGACAGCATGGTATGTATTCACTTGTAAGTGGATATTAGCCATAAAGTACAGGATAACCATGCTATAGACAAAGAAGCCAAATAGCAAAGGTGAACCAAGGGAGGATGGTTGAATCTTTCTCAGAAGAGGAAACAAAATAAATATCAGAGGTAGATGGAAAGAAGGAACTGAGTGGAAGAGGAATTGGGGAGGGAAGGGGAAGAATATATGTAAGGAGAGCAGGGGAGAAAGAAGAGAGATTGGAGGTTCGTGGGGGGCAATCTCTAGGATATGCCAGAGACCTGGAATGGGGGGAGGCCCCAGAGACAAATCTGAGACTCCTAGCCGTGTGATATGGATCCTGAAGTGGCCACTCACTGTAGCCAGGCACGACTTCCAGTGGAGAGATATAGACAGCAAACTACCCATAAAACTTTTGACCCAAAGTGGGTCCTGCCTACAAGATGTGCAGGGAAAAAGATAAAGCAGAGACTAAGGCAATGGCCAACCAATGACCGTACCAAATTGAGACCCATCCCATGGGCAAGAACCAATCCCTGACACTATTAATGAAACTCTGTTATGCTTGCAGACAGGAACCTAGCATAACTGTTCTTTGAGAGGCTCTACTCAGCAGCCAATGGAAAGAGATACAGAGACTCACCCCCAAACATTCGATGGAGCTCTAGGAGTCTTATGAAAGAGTTGGAAGGAAGATTGAGGGACTGGACGAGAACAGGGACTCCACAGGAAGACCAACAGAGTCAACTAACCTGGACCCTTGGGGACTTCAAGAGAATGAATCACCAACCAAAGAGCAAGCATGGGCTGGACCAAGGCCCCTTGCACCTATGTAGCAGATGAGCAGCTTGTTCTTCATGTGGGTCCCCCATCAACTGGAACAGGTACTGTCCTAAGCATGTTGCCTGCCTGCCTGTGGATCCTGCACTCCTAAATGAACCACCTTGTTCATTTAGGTTCTGGCCGGCCTCAGTGGGAAAGTATGCGCCTAGTCCCACAGCAATTTGAAATGCAGGGGCTGGCGGTTGGAGGGGGGGTTTAGTTGAAGAGGAGACACTCAGAGGGGGGCTTCCCCTTCTCTAAAAAGGAGGGGATGGTGGATTGGGGGAAAGACTTGTGTGGGTTGGTACTCAGAGGAGAGGAAGGGCTGACATTGGGTTGTAAAGTGAACAAATAATTTTTTAAAAAAAATAAAAGGACAAAACAAACATCAGTATTTCATAAAGAAAATATTGAAACAAACCAGTGTTTTGAAATTCAAATTGCCATCATTTTGCAGCATCTTAAGAGTATTTGCAAAGTGGAATTTTAGAATTCTAGGTATCACAACCAGCTGATATTTAATCAGACCTATTATCTGCCAATGGAATGATTTTCCTGATGAATTCTAAAACAGGTATTTAAAATTCAATATGATCAGCTTAATGGCAGGAGAATGAACTCAAATATTATTAAAGACTTTTGGGAACAGGTATGCAGTAGACCCCTGTCCAAGGCCAGCCTAGGCTACACAGCAAAATACAACAGTGAATGAGTGAAAGAAATGAATTGCTTAAAAAGATTTTTTTTGAGTTGGAGAAGGACGAATATATCTATATTAGCCCATTTTCATCACTGTGATAGAATCCCTGACAGAGCCACTCACAGGAGAATGGATACATTTTGACTCACAATCTCAAAGGGTCTCAGACCACCAAGGTTGATTAGGCATGGCGAAGGCTCATCACATCTCAGCTGACCTAGAAGAGAGGAGAGTTGCAGAAACAGCAGCCAGGCTATAACCTTCAAAGGACCTTCTCCAAAGACCTCCACTGAGGACACCTCATCCCCTAAATGTTCCACAGCATTCCAAAGCAGTACTTCAAGACAGGAGCCTGTTGGGGTGGGGTTACCTTTCAGAAACAAACAATAAAAGTACTGTACCTCAGTAACCAAATACTTTAATTATCTGGAATATTTCATTCTCAGATAATTTGACTTTATATGAGTTTTCTACATTCTGTTTCCATTTTTGATGTATAGCATCGCATTTATAGTTTCGATCTTTTGTGCTGATAAAAAAAAACATTGAACACATATAATTTGACAATGTGCTTATTAACAATGAAGAAATATGTCTGCAACTGCTAACATACACAAAAATATCTACTCTCGGTCATCATCTGTTTACATAAACGAAAGCATCTAGTTTTCCAAACCAAACAGAAATGAGCTATGTGGAAGTAGATTTAATATAGTAGCCACTCAGCAAAAGCATTTAATGTGTGGTAAGCCAGTGTCTCTAAACAGGTTACACTGCACACCTGACTGTGGCATGCTACAGTACACAGTCATTAAATCACAACCACAAGCTTCCCAAGCTTCCCCATCTCCCAGTGTGATTTACACACAACTGTAAGCCCGCATGGATGAAACCTATTAGTATTACTGCTTTCTGCTCCTAAAGACAGTAATACTAAGAAAACATCTCAGATTTTAAGTTATTCTCTTTACAAAACTGGGGAGCAGTGGCTCACACCTTTAATCTCAGTAGTCGGGAGGCAATGATAGAAGGATCTTTGAGTTCAAGGCCAGTCTGGTCTACAGAGTGAGTTCCAGGACAGCCAGAGCTACACAGAGAAACCCTATTTAAAAAGAAAGAAAGAAAGAAAAAAAGAAAGAAAGAAAGAAAGAAAGAAAGAAAGAAAGAAAGAAAGAAAGAAGGAAGGAAGGAAGGAAGGAAGGAAGGAAGGAAGGAAGGAAGGAAGGAACGAATGAACCAGGGGGCTATAATTTTTCTTCCTGAAGAACATAAAGACTGAATGTCATAGGCATTTTGTCCCACTTATCCTTTGTCCACAAAAATCAGTGTCTACCCTTCCCCTTCGGTAAAGAATCTCTGCTCTGAGACACAGATATGGAAGTTCTCCTGTTACTAAGGTAAAGATAATTTTAATGATAAATGCTCAGAGACTATTCAGTCTGTTCCTAACATATTTCACATAATTCTCTCTCTCTCTCTCTCTCTCTCTCTCTCTCTCTCTCTCTCTCTCTCTCTCTCTCTCTCTCTCTGTGTGTGTGTGTGTGTGTGTGTGTGTGTGTCCGTCTGTCTGTCTGTCTGTCTGTCTGGTGTCTCATTATGCAAGTCTGACTGGTCTGGAAGTCAAAGAAATCTACCTGCTTCTGCCTCCAGAGTACAGGAACTAAAGACATATACCACCACACTCAGGTTACACAAGCTTTCTTGTGCCCAGGCAATATCCAAGCATCACTTCCTTTCATCCACCCTCATGTTATATGTATGAGCCTGCCAAATGGACAGCCTTGGTAGCAAGGGTAAATAGTATTTTCTCTTCTTTCTCTTCAGCTTATGTGATATGTAGGGGGAGAAAATCAAAGATTAAAGTGGTGCAGAATAGCTTAAGTAAGAAGATTAGACTCTAAAATCAATATACGTTTGATTTTTCATAAAATCCTTAGCCTCGTTTCCTCCTCTGTCAAATTGGATGACAACAATACCTACTTCTGGGACTGTACTCAGAATACTAAATGAGATCCATTTAGTCAGTCATAGCCATTCTTCTTGAGGACCTACTGGGCACATGAATGGCCCCAGACATGGATGCTGACCCAAGGAGCAAGGATGGCAGAATTTACCTGTGATAGAACGTCATTCTAATTGGGGAAATAAACAAACAAGCAATGATTGCTAAGCAATGCAGAAAACCACACTGGAGAGACACAGCCAAACGAAAGTCTTAATACCTGGCTTGAAATCCAAGTATTATTTGGGAAAACAGGGCTCAAATGCTCTCTCCTTGGAAATGAGATATGAAATGACAGAACAAGCATGCGCAGGCTGGGCGGAGGGAGATCTCAGGTCAGGATGAAAAATGTGTGGAAAAAAAAACAAAAAACAGTAAGGCGGGGTCTTTACATAGCAATGAAGAAGTCCTGAAGAGAGGAGCACAGGAGGAACTGAAACCTACAAAGTAAGAAAGAAAGGTGTAAGCACAGCTTAACGCAAGCCTAGGACAATTAATTATTCTATAAGGTGGCTATCTGTCACCATTTCCTCCCTGCACTAAAGCAGGCTGTGATTAGATAGATGGCTTCCTTTAACACTGTTAGCAAACTCTCTTTCAGAAAATTAAAAAAAAAAAAACCTTGAGCAGCTTTTCACCCCACACTCTCCCTCTCCAGTCCCAGTGTGGTACTGGGTTTGCACTGACCCTGGCTTGCAGTAGGTGACAATTGTTTTTTCTCTCTACCCAAGGTCCTGCTTGTCCTAATGAAGATGCATCGCTGGCACTTGCTTGCTGTATGGCTGGGAAAGAGCAAGGGAACCAAAAGTTCTCGTCCAGATGGAGGAGCTCAGCTGAACATCTGCCTCGCCTGTCTGTCACTCCCTACCTCCTGCTGCTGTGCTAGCTGCCAGCCACTGCAGCAGCTACTGAGTCAAAGGTCCTCCTCTTCTGGTGTTTCCTCAGAGCTTTGACTAATTATCTGCATCGTCATGCCCAACAGCATCATGCTGTCATTCTTCAAACCACAAGAAGATCCTGTTAGAAATCTGAGTCCTTAAAGAATGCACTTCCATGTGATTCCAAAATGAGACCCAGAAAACCATATATATATGACAGCAAACTATGCATCAGTTGACATTAGACAGCTGATACATCCCATCTGTTATGTGCATGATCTACAGTGCTCCACAGGACCCAGAAGATAGGAGATAACTATTGACAGCAAATTCATTTCTACTCCATCTCCACTACCAATATCATAGTACAAAGCACTCCCATCTTTGCCTAAAATGTTGTAATAGTTTTCCAACTCATTAGCCCAAAACACTTTAGTCCAAATTGGTACTTACCTATTCATCTCAAGTAGTCACTCAACTGAGTCTTCCGTGACGCCAGCTGACTTTGCACAGTCGGGCACAAGGGGTAACATTTTTGAAGCCAAATTTTAAATGTTTAAATTCTGTGCGGACCTTCTGTGGCTTCTCAACGTGCTGAGGCTTATCTTTTATAGATAAAGGTCCCCTTTGGCATCCTTAACTGAATGATGTTGGTGGCTTTTCTGATCTCTTATCTAACAGCTTTCCTCAACACACACCTTCATATTGCCCTTTCTTCTAGTCCCCCATTTCACACCTTAAGGCTTTTCGGAATACCATTTCCTCTGACTTAAAATTCTCTTCAACCTTATCTCACTTCATGAACAAACTCTCACTGCTCAGATCCACTCAAGCGCTCCTGGAAAAGGCCCTCCCTGAAAAACCCAGACTCTGCTAATATTCTCTGCTCAGTTGCTCCCCTGTTCTGATTCTGGGGTTCTTACAATTGGTAATTGCATGTCACAGTGGCTATTCAATTTCTATCTCCCTCTTCTATGATGAATTCGGTAGATACCAAATGATTGTGTTCACTTTTCTCATGACTTGGATCCCAGTGTTTCTGCAAATCCAAAGCTGGCATACACGGTTACTGCTTTCTGAATGCATTTGTCAAAGAATAAATGGTCACTTGAATAAAAAAGGTTCTCCTGTAAAAACTAATTTTAGAAATCCATATCACTTGATCTGTTCTATAAGACAAATAAATAGGACGCACGATAGCATCTGTAAATACATATATGAGGATGTTTTTTTCCATTAATTTATTTCTTTACATCCTGATCAAAGCCTCCCTCTGCTCCCAATAGCTCCCTCACATAGCCCTTCTCCCCCCTCCCCCTCCTCTTCTTCTCTAAGAAGCCCCTCTCCCGCCTAGATATCAACCTATCCTGGTACTTCAAGTCAATGCAGGACTAGGCAGGTCCTCTCCAACTGAGGCAGCCCAGTTAGGGAAAGCAGATCCATAAGCAGGCAACAGAGTCAGGGACAGCCCCACTCCAGTTCTTGGGGGACCCAAATGAAGACCAACCTGCACATATGACCTGTGTCCATCCAATTCTTATTCTTTGGCTGGTGGTTCAGTCTGTGGGAGACCCCAAGGGTCCAGGTTAGCTGATTCTGTTGGTCTTCTTGTGGAGGTCATATACGAGTTTTAAGCTAAGGACTAAACTAATTGCTGAGGCATCCATAATATCTGGTTATGGTAACATTTTGTGAACCCAAATTCTTTCTTATACCCTTTCTTCCTGCTGAAGGCACATGCAAAATCCCCAACCTTGTGCATAAGCATCAAGGTAATGTTAGAATCAGCGAAACTTCTGCTTCTGTGATCTCATCCAATCAGTTCCAAGACAATGGCATTTGCATCCTTGGTTCTCATGGGTCTTACTTGCTTTCTTTGCTCCAAATTTCATATTCTAAGTAGATTAAAAGTAAAGCCTTGTCTATTGTAACATCATTCCTCCTTTCAGAAATAAACTTTTGCATCAGTATATCTAATAGCAATGGGTCAACTGACTCCTTGTTATTTTGCCAGACACAGTTTCTCTGTGTAGCCAAGGCTGACCAGGAACTCACTCTGTAAATCAGGCTGGCCTAAAACTCAAGAGATCTGCCTGCCTCTGCCTCCTGGGGGCTGGGATTAAAGGCGTGTATTACCATGCCCTGTTTTAAACTGCATTAGAAATGTAAAGAAACTGCATTTCTAATGCTCTTTCAAAGCATTAAAATTTTTCAAAAAAAATAATAATCTGCCATAGTTATAAATTACCATGAAGTATAATAAAAGACAAAAGTATGTAGACATAAAAGCTTCATGTGAAAAGAAGAATAATTAGTCTTACAATTAGGGATTCTATTCTAATATTGACTCGATATTCTGCAACTAATCACTAAATTATTAAAGCTGAGAAAATGATACAGTTTTATATTCAGATACCATGATAGTTAAAAATGTGGAATAACCACCTAACTTGGTTTACACAGTCTATAAATACATATTGATCTTACACAATACACCAGACATTCTAAATATACCTGGGCGTCTACAAATTTATAGATTGGTATGTACAGATGATCAATGAACAATAAATATCAATATTTCATATAATTTGTTAGAATAAGGTAAATGCTACAAGGAAAAGAAAAATGGAAAGTAAATTGTAAGTTTCAGGATGGGGACTGTCATTTAAAAAGGATGAAGGCAAAAATCTTCAGTGAGGAGGAAACATTGGAGAAAGATCTGAAGGAAGTTAGAGATTCAGCAAAAGGAATATTTGGGGAAAGTGCATTTTAGGCAGAAGTAAAGACTATATCTGAAATATCCCAAAAATAGTAAAAATACATATTTGGTAAAATTCAAATAAATGATACAGGGAAAGGTCGGGGAGTTCAGAGACCTGACGCCCTTAACTTCGTAGTTCTCTCAGGTAATGGAGTTCCTTTTTTAATTAACTGTTTTTATTTTTTTTTTGATATTATAATATAATTCCATTATTTTTTCCCTTCCCTTTTCTCCCCACTTCTATATACACCTCCTTGTTCTCTTTCAAATTCATGGCCATTTTTAATTATTATTGCATGCATATACGTGTGTGTACAGAAACATATATTCCTAAATATAACTTGTTCAGTCTATATATTATCTGTATGCTTTCAGGGCTGGCCATTAAGTACTGAATGGGCATTTGGTGTGTATTTCCCTAGGGAAGACTATTTCTCCTATTCTCTGCATACTGCAGGTTCCTGTTGTTCTTTGTGCAGTGTGCAGAGCTCCTGGGCTTTCTAATGTCTATTATTGATATCTTTTTTTTAAGCCCCTGAGACAGGGTTTTTCTGTGTAGCCCTGGCTGTCCTGGAACTCTATCTGTTGACCAGGTTGACCTTGAACTCACAGTGATCCTCCTGTCTCTGCCCCCTGAGTGCTGAGTTTAAAGGTGTGTCACCACAGCCTGTCATGGTTTTTTTTTCCATACAATATATTTTAACAGTGTTTTTCTCCTCTTTCAATTCCAATTTCTCTCAGATTCTCCCTACTATCCTTCTCACCCAGTTTTATATTCTCTCTCTCTCAAAAATAAAAAGAACAAGAAAAAAGAAAACACAAAAATATAAAAAACAAAAATCAAAACAAACAAAAGACAGATAAGACAAAAATGTCCAAATGAAGCAAAATAAGACAAAAAGGAAAAGAACAGACAAAATTGTCTTTGAGATTTTTTTGCATGTGCCCAAGTAATCCTAGATTGTGGTCTGGTCTGCAGTGTGGTTAGCATACCCAGTGAGACTCCATTGTAGAATTTTTTTTCTTTTGCCTGCGGATATTCGTTGCAGATAGCATTTTGTTCAGAAGTGGACACCTGTGTCTTTACCGCCCCTCAGTTCTGAGATTCCCTCTGGCTTGAGTCTTTTTAGGCCATGTACTTACTGCCACAGTCTCTCAGAGTTTATTTGTGTCTCAGTTCTGCTGGGTGCGTGTAGTGGGAAATAATTAAAATGTAGTACTGACCTGCCAGGCCTCTGCTCCAAGTCCGGGGGGGGGTCTCTCTCTCCTGCCCAGCACCCACTACTTCCAAGTATTCGGCAAAGCATAACTCTTAAACTTGAGTAGTTAACCAAATATATTTATGTATATGAAACTCCCAATTACATAATGCCAAATTACAATGATAAAGCTTTATCTCAATATTTCTAACCTCTCAGCACACCAGAAATACATCTGACACCATCTGGATCTGCATGTCTCCTCTTCCGCTCCCTTGTGTAGTTCCCAGGCTCCCTCCTCTTAGCTCCTCCTCCTCCTCTCTCCCCTCCAATCACTGGCTTCTTACTGCCTCAATGTGAATGGATATGAAATATCTTGCAACAGGTGTAGAAGATGCTATTTCTTTGCAGCCACCATACCCTCTGGTCTTTACAATCTTTCTGCCTCTTCTTCTACCTAGCTCCTGGAACCCTAAGGGGAGGAGTTTGAAGAGGACATTCCGTTTAGGACTGAGTGCTCCAAATTCTCTCACTCTCTCCACATTATCCAGTTGTGGGTCTCGGCCATGCCTCTGCACTTTGATTGGTTGTGGTTTTTGTAATGTTCTCCATCTTTTGCAATGAAAAGTTTCCTTAATGATGAGTGAGGACTACACTTATTTTATGTATAAGAACAAATATTTAGAGTGTAATTAGGGATTACGCTCAGCGAGTAAAGTAGTAATTGTAGCTTCTCCTCCAATCTGTGACTTCATCAGCCCTGGGCAGTTCACTGGATTTCTAGTACACGGTATGACTTTCCTCTTATTCAACAAATCTAGTTCAGGATGAAATGTCAGTTCTAGTCTTTGCCGAATTGTTAGTTATAGTTTGCTTTCTCACTGTTAAGTTTCAAGCATTATTTAAAAATTTTGGAATCAAACACTTTGTTGGACTCCTAGTTGGAAAATGATCTTCTCCATACTTAGATAGTCCTGTCATTCTGACAAGAGTATTTATTCTTATGTAGAAAACGTTTTTAATTTTGGTGAAGCTCAATTTACAATCTTCTTTTATTATTTATGGTTCTAGAGTTCCAGCTAGGAATGATTTGTTTAAATCTAAGTCATGAATATTTTCCTCAAAAATGCATAATTTTATAACTAAATCTGTGGTCAACTTCTGAGGTTTTATCAGATGTAAGAATAAGAGTAATATTCATGTTCTGAAAATGGACATTCGATGGTTTTAATACTGTTGACCATACTTTCTCCATAAACTGCTTACGAATATTTGTAAAACTCAAAGGCAGACATACAAAGGAATCAGCAACAAGAATAAATAACATATTTGAACTGGCTACAAATGATCTGATTCCAAGTGTGCAGCATTCTGGAAAAAGTGAAATCACACACACACACACACACACACACACACACACACACAAATGAATAAAACTATTGGTTACCAAGAAATTCTTCAGGAACTGGTTGACCAATGAACTGTATACTGTTTTAGGGTGATGAAACTATTCTGTATGATTCAAAGTTGTTGCTATACACACTATGCTTCTGTCCTGTCGAAACTCATTGGCCTTTGCAGCAACAGGCAGTACAGAAAATATATTCAAATTATTAAAATAACATAGAAGAAAGTGACAACCCCATCAACCTGCCTTAGTAACGTATGAGACAATTTGGCTGGAATGAGGAGGGGACTCGTGCAGACCTAAGCCATCTGCAAATAAGAGGCATATGTAGAATTAAGGTTGAAACAAACTTTACCTAAACACTGGGCTAGAGCCAACAAAGTTGTTCCCATTATTAATGTGACCAAAATTTAAACTATACATAGATATTGATATTAAGCAATTAAGAAAATGATGGTATTTAATGGGATCCAGTATTTTCACTGTCGAAATGTAAGATAATAAAAACTCAAGGGAAGGAGCTACAGTTACACATAGACCACCATGACTAGTGGTGGAAACCCCAGAAAGACCTCATGAGTTGCTAACTATAGATGCAAATGATCATAAATGGAAATATGTGTAGACAGGTGTATGTCTGAGCATGCAGTTAATTTATTAATTAGCACATATCTTCATGTGTTTCAAGCATATGGGATTTCTCTTTCAGTGGCATTTGTAACTTCAGCGTGCAGCTCCTAAACATATTTTATTAGATTATGCATAAGGATTTCATCAGGTAATATTTTAGTGATGTTTTCTTGTTTTGCATTTCAGTTTCCAATTACACCTTGCTCATGTTATAGGAAGAAATGTTTTGGGTGCCATCTTACTGCCTTGTGAACTTGCAAACCAAACTCAGGAGTGTCTGGCGTTTCTGTTCAGTTTGGGTAGTTCAGCTGGTGGCTGTTCATTGTGAATGCCTTGGGATCTTTGTTTTCTGTGTAGATAATTATGCCATCGGCAAGTAGAGATGTTTTCGTGCTCTTTGCTTCAATGCCTATGATTCCCTTCATCATCTGCTATACCAGGTCAGGTTAACTTGGAATGGCATGAAAGGAAATATTTCCCTTGTTCCTAATCTTTTCCAAAATCATGGTTAAATGATTATGACCTGGTTGATTGATGTAGGCCATAGCCTTTCTCTCTCTCTCTCTCTCTCTCTCTCTCTCTCTCTCTCTCTCTCTCTCTCTCTCTCTCTCTCTCTCTCTCGTGTGTGTGTGTGTGAGTGTGTGTGTGCTTACTAGCTTAAGAAAATTCTCTTCATAGTTTTGAGAATATCATGAGCAAATAATACATTTCAGCTACAACTTTTGTATCAGTGATGTTTTTGTGCAGATTTTCATCCTTTAGGTGTTAATTCAGTGTACCCCCATAATTTATTTTTAGAAATTAAGCCATACTTAGATTCCCAAAATGAAAGCTATATATGATGATATTGTTTTATACATTTCAGAGACTGTGCATTCCACATCCAAGTATTTTGTGGAGGATTTCTGTTTTTATGTTCATGATAAATATAACTTAATTTTTTATTTTTCTTTATCCTGTGTTATAAGATGTTTATGTCATGATTATGCTACTTTTGTGCCGTGTGTTGTAAGCATTCATTTCCCTCATTTTCTGTCAGAAATTATGCAGATTCTATATTAATTTTTTAAAGCTAAAGTTCACCGGTGAGTCATCTAGGCTTACAAATGTCCTTTATGGATTTTTTTATAACATGGACTCATTTTTTACAGAAATATAACTAATGTAATTTTCCACTTCATTTTGTTAGTTTGAGTGGTTTGCAATCTGTCTGTTTTGTTTTTTGTTTTTTAAGAATTAGCATGTTTTATTTATGGTTGAATTCACGGACACAGAATACTTTGTAAGATTTATTCACAATTTTTTAACATCTGCAAAATCTAAAGTCATGCCCACTTATATCTTGGTAATTTTCTTTTATTTATTTTCCATTTTGTTCAGTCTAATTGACAGAGGAATAGTTGTGATACTTCATTCAAAAGCTCTTGTTTTATAATTAGACAAGAATGTTAAAATAAAAGTCTTCATACCATTTTAATTTTAAATTTACCTCTGATTTAAAGTGTTGGTGATAAATACTGACAACGTGGACTTGACACATGCACTAAAACTGATACTGCACATAAAATGGTTGTAGTATCTGTATTCATCTGCTAGCTACTGTGATTATAAGATCGGCAAAAGAAACGCTTGTATAATTGAAGTTAAAAAAAAACTTGTTTGTTGGCAATGAACAATGGCAAATTATGTAATGTGATTTGTGGAGTTTAGGAAACAAGTCTAAATTTTAAAACCTGTTTTCTCACAACATTTTTAATAAGATTGTCTACAATTAGACATGCAATATTCAACTACTTTGAAATTTTAATCACTTCTGAAAAATCATTAATACTACTAAAAATTCAAAATTGTTGTGAACACTTGTACAGAGCCAAGGAATGTGGGCAGTTGCTTCACTTTTTCCAGCATCTTATGCAGTTCTTTGAAGAGCAGTTGTCCACATGGAACCCTAGAATGCAGTTTGTTGACTCATAGTCTTGAGGTCTTTGCTTTTATTACCTGGAGGCCTAGAACATGCACACCAGCTTGTTCTGTACTTCAAGTTAATCAAAGCATAGTTTATAGAAGGATGCTCTGAAAAGAAATAAGTCACACTTTGTACTTTTACACCCTTCTTTTATAATAGCTTGGAGTCTATGGGCAGAAATGGCAGTAAAGAGGGCCCTCCTTTTCCTCGAAAGCATTTAAAATGGACTGCCTTGGCATAAACCGGGTTGTCACTCCATTCTCCAGAAGGATCTCCTGAATCCCCTTCCTCTGTAACCCACAAACCTTCCACCTGGCAGTTGGAAAATGCCCCTTTATGGAGAGAGTGACCTCCTAAATATTGAGCTCTCAGAGTTCCAAGAATTTCAAACAGGAAGGAGGCCTGGGCAATAACATGATGAAAAGAACTCCAACTGCAGGAGAAAGGAGAGCATTAGCTGAGACCAACACACTCAGCCAGGATTTATGCAATGCTAAAGTACTAACTCTCAAGCCAACAGCTTACTTCCAGGCTATATGCAACCACCAAATTACCATAAATTATGCTCAGGAAAAAAATAAGGTCATAAAATGGACATTTTACAGTGGCTATTGACTACAATGTTCAGTTTGCATTAAATCTTTTGAAACACTGTTACTCTGTCAACTGAATTAGTAATTGCTGCCTTCTTAGGAGCGAAATATATAAGGTTTCCAACTCCATATATATTACTCACCACAATTAAAGTCACTCGCTGTAAGAAGCCACTATCTATATGTATCAGACTAATTATTTTGTGCTTTTTTTACTAAGAAAATGGGGTATTGCTGCCAGTGGGCAAATCCTGATCATACATTATATCACACTGCCTAGCAATTTTGATGAAAACTACAGGTGGAGACAGATTATAATGGGAACATCTAATTGAAATTCATCTCCACTTTGCTTCAGATGGAAGACATGCTGCTTGAGCCCTCAAACATATTCAATTTCATTCAAATTGAATGCAGATTTTTCAGGCAAAACTCAATTCAAAAAAACTGTATATTTGAAGGGGGTCTTAGAGAAAGAGACACAGGATAATCATAAATGGCGACCACTTGAGTTTCTCAAAACTAGTGCTGTCTAAAACAACAACAACAAAAAAAAGTGACTTTCATTAAAGGTCATTACCACTGGTAGTTGGCAACTCCAGTTCTTTACAAAGGCCATGAGGAGCACTGTGAAGTTCTTTAGAAATTTCTAGAACACTATGATTAGATCTTTCATTGGTGTGTAAGTGTTTCCTATGCCGTTCTGTGAATTCTGGCAACGTGTCTGTCTTGCTTACTTAAGGGTTTTATTGCTGTAAAGAGATACCAAGACCATGGCAACTCTGATAAAAGAAAGCATTTAATTGGGTCTAGCTTATAGTTCAGAGGTTTAGTCCATTGTGGTCATGATGGGGAGCACAGTGGCAGGCAGACAGACATAGTGGGAGAGGTAGCTTAAAGTTCTACATCTAAGGCAGCAGGAAGAGAGGATGAGCCATATATATATGTATATATATGTGTATGTATATATATATAATGTTAAATGTGATTGGGTACATGTAGGTACACTATCCTCATATTCATTCACTGCTGACAAAGTCAATAAAAATCATTTTATATAAAAATCATGAGTCAACTATTAAGATAAAACAGATACCAGAGAGGATGTGGCAGCATGTATCAGTCTTAGCCTTTAGCAAATTTCTCTCCATAGCAAAAGACAAAGATATAAATGTGCCAGACAGTTGCCACAGATATATACTATGAGGGAAAAGGGGGATTCAGGGTACAAAAGACTGATGGTCGCTGGTTAACATATAGTAATCATGGAAGGACTCTCAGGAGGTCTTATTTTTACAAAAATCTGAGTGAGATAAGACAGCTGGGGACAGAACTGAGGGAAGAGCATTCTAGGCTGAGGGAATGGAATGCACAAAGACTAGAATGCAAAAGCACAATCTAGTGGAACTATGCTGAAAAGGGGAGAACTGGAAGATGAAGTCAGAGGGAGCAAGGTACAACATAATATTCTGCCTTAACCACCCTCGCATTGATTCCCAGTCAGATGCGAGACCCTAGAGGGCTCTGAGCAGAGGAGCAACATGACTTGATCAGTCTTTGCATAGGGATTTCTCTGGCTGCTGTACAGAAGGAGAATAGAGAGAAGCAAACAGAGAGATGGTATGACAATACTGAACCAAGAGTGGGATGGTGGTACCCTGCCCAGAGTACTGCAGGGATGGTAGTGGGAAGGAGTCAGAAGCAGGATGCATTCTGAAGGTAAAGATGACATTGGGAACTGCTAAAAGATTTCTGTTGAGTGTGAAAAAATAATCACTCTAACTCCATTGGCTCTGCCCAAACAACTGGAAAAAAAAACAGGTTAGATGTGAAAAAACTGGGATGAGGTGTCAAAGATGATAGTGATAAATAAATGTGATATACTCTTCCACGTGAGAAATGATCAAAATCAAATGACTGTTGCCTGGGACACAATAACAATATTTAAGCTGTGCAGAGATATATATGTAGCAAGTTCCCGGCCTGCTAAGGTTACACAATGAGACCCTGTCTGGTAACAAAACAAAAATAAGGAATCAGAATATAACCTTAGGTTTCTCTGGGCCAAAGCATGACTTTATTTGACATTGTTTTTTAAAAAAAAATCTTTCTTGGGGCTAGAGAGATGCCTCAGTGATTAAGACTGCTCATCCAAAGGTCCTGAGTTCAAAACCCAGCAACCACGTGGTGGCTCACAACCATCTGTGATGGGATCAAATGCCGTTTTAAGAAAGGGAATGACTGGGCAGAGGAGAATTTAGTTCTAAAGAAGGTCTGAGCCTCAGAGGCTTGAGGAACTTGGACTTTGTGGAGGATTGGAAGTCTGAAAACCCTAGTAAATGAAAACCTTGAAGACATAAGGAATATAATAAAAAGTTGAAGATGTGGTGAAGTGGAAACTTAAGAGTTCTTTGGAAAGTTGTGTCAGATGGTGTTTTCTAAGGCAAACACATGAAGGAATGTATCATTGAAGCAGACACAAGTAAAGGACTAAGGCAGACTAAGTGCTGCTAAAGCAAGCACTTGAAAGAACACATGATGAAGGATTCTTCACTAACAGTATGCATGTATTGGTTCAACTTATATTGCATAGTTGAGCTCCATTTTTCAGAACTCCATAGAGAGAAACACACCAAAAAACTACTGGTGATGTGTTGCAGTTTCTTATTGCTTCCTTAGACTCAGGTTGAATGGCAGGGTGACTGATGTCAGCTGAGACAGATGCACATGCTGAGGCAAGACCCGTGGAGGACACGTGGTATTTGAAGGGAGTATAAAAAAAACTCAATGGACAGTGATGGAGACTGAGCTTGGTTTGCTAGTACAGCTAGCTGTGCAATGCTTGTGGGTTTCAAGTCTTCACTGATCTTCACTTTGCTGAGAGAGGCACAGCCAAGAACTTTCCTGGCATTACTTCCTGATCCCTCCTGCTGACTCAAGCTGAGACTGAGGCCTGGCTGTCTCTGGTAGGTAGTGCCACCACTGCTGACTCGTGATACTCTCCCGACTCTACCAAACTGGACTGCTGGTGTATCCCTGAAATGTTTGTGAGTGGATCAAGCTGCCGCTACTGACCTGTGAACTGAACTGCAGATTTTCAGACAACACAGATGGGAGTTGCTCCAAAGAACCTTTCCAATCAGGTCCACTTCAAACATATCCTTTCTTTTTCACTACTTCTGGTGGATGATGGGCTAAAAAGGAGGTTAAAGCATTTAAGAAACATCATTAAATTTGACTTCTTCCTTTCCAATTTGTATCACTTTGACCTCCTTTTGTTGTCTAATTGCTCTAGCTAGAACTTCAAGTACTATATTGAAAAGATATGGAGAGAGAGGGCAGCCTTGTCAAACTATCAGTATTTGCAGACAATATGATAGTATACTTAAGCGACCCAAAGAACTCCACCAGAGAACTCCTACAGCTGATAAACACCTTCAGCAAAGTGGCCGGATATAAAATCAACTCAAGCAAGTCAGAAGCCTTCCTATACTCAAAGGATAAGAAGGCTGAGAAAGAAGTAAGAGAAATGATACCCTTCATGATAGCCACAAACCATATAAAGTATCTTGGTGTGACTCTAACCAAACAAGTGAAAGATCTGTATGACAAGAACTTCAAGTCTCTGAAGAAAGAAATTGAAGAAGACCTCAGAAGATGAAAAATCTGCCATGCTCATGGATTGGCAGGATTAATATAGTAAAAATGACCATCTTGCCAAAAGCAATATACAGATTCAATGCAATCCCCATCAAAATCCCAACTCAATTCTTCATAGAGTTAGAAAGAGCAATTCAAAAATTCATCTGGAATAACAGAAAATCTAGAAGAGCTAAAACTATTCTCAAGAGTAAAAGAACCTCTGGGGGAATCAGTATCCCGGACCTCAAGCTGTACTACAGAGCAATAGTGTTAAAAACCGCATGGTATTGGTACAATGACAGGCATGTAGACCAATGGAACAGAATTGAAGACCCAGAAATGAATCTACACTCCTATGGTCACTTGATCTTTGACAAAGGAGTTAAAACTATCCAGTGGAAAAAAAGATAGCCTTTTCAACAAATGGTGCTGGCTCAACTGGAGGTCAACATGCAGAAGAATGCAAATTGACCCATTCTTATCTCCTTGCACTAAGCTCAATTCCAAGTGGATCAAGGACCTCCACATAAAACCAGACACACTGAAACTAATAGAAAGGAAACTAAGGAAGAACCTTGAACATATGGGCACAGGGGAGAATTTCCTGAATAGAACTCCAATAGCTTATGCTCTAAGATCAAGAATTGACAAATGGGACCTCATTAAATTACAAAGTTTTTGCAAGGTAAAAGACACTGTCAAAAAGACAAAGCAGCAACCAACTAACTGGGAAATGATCTTTACCAACCCTACATCCGACAGAGGGCTAATATCCAATATATACAAAGAACTCAAGAAGTTAAACTCCAGAGAGGCAAGTAACCCTATTAAAAAATGGGGTACAGAGCTAAACAAAGAGTTCTCACCTGAAGAATATCTAATGGCTGAGAAGCACCTAAAGAGATGTTCATCATCCTTAGTCATTAGGGAAATGCAAATCAAAACAACCCTGAGATTCCATCTCACACCAGTCAGAATGGCTAAGATCAAAAACACAGGAGACAGCAGTTGTTGGTGAGGATGTGGAGAAAGAGGAACACTCCTCCACTGCTGGTGGGATTGCAAGCTGGTACAACCACTCTGGAAAGCTGTCTGGTGGTTCCTCCGAAAACTGGGCATGACACTCCCGGAGGAACCGGCTATACCACTCCTGGGCATATACCCAGAGGCTTTACCTGCATGCAATAAGGACACATGCTCCACTATGTTCATAGCAGCCTTATTTATAATAGCCAGAAGCTGGAAAGAACCCAAATGTCCCTCAACGGAGGAATGTATTCAGAAGATTTAGTATATTTACACAATGGAATACTACTCTGCAATTAAAAACAATGAATTCACAAAATTCCTAGGCAAATGGTCAGAACTTGAAAATATCATCCTTAGTGAGGTAACCCAATCACAAAAGAACACACATGGTATGCAGTCACTTATAAGGGGATATTAACCCAGAATCTCGGAATACCCTAGACACAATTCGCATATCAATAGATTTCCAAGAAGATGGAAGGTGAGACCCCTGGTCCTGGAAAGGGAATGCCAGGTCCTAGGGGAATGCCAGGACAGAGAAGCGAGAGGGGGTTGAATGGGGAAAAGAGGGAGGGAGGGGGGCTTATGGGACTTTCGGGGAGGGAGTAAATGGGAAAGGGGAAATGATTTTGAATGTAAATAAAAAAAACTTAGAAAAAAAATAAAAAAAAAAGTAGACTTTAAATACATTGAAAGAATGCCTACAGAAACACCAGAACAAAGCCAGCTCAGGGCACTCTTTAAGGATACATGAGCAAAGCTGTCTCTTTAAAGAGAGATCTTGAGAATAGCCAATGTGAAGCCCATGTTGGTTACAAATGTAAATACTGCCCTAGAAAGTATAAATTCCTAGATACAGAATGATAGGACCATAATTACTTAGATGGAATAAATAGACTATCCTCCAGATATGTCACTAAATTTAGAGTTGAAGGCCAGGCAGACAATCACAATCTAAAATGTATCCTTGTGGCCTATGCCAGAGACAGACTGTAAAGTAACTGAACTGTGAACACAATGCAGAATGGTAATTGTCTAAGAGGCCACCATCGCTCCTTGAGAGTTTACAGTCTTTACAGTGAAACTTCGGAGGCTATTTTCACACTGAAAATAGATGTCACTATGTAGGACAGCAGAGTTGCACATCTTCTAACACCAAAATATGTAACCAGAAAATGTGATCTACACTAGTCTCACTCCTGAGTATAGTTTTTTTTCTGAGAGTCTGACCATTGTGGACTACTCCAACCAGATACCCTGGTCCTGTGAATTAGTTCAGCAAAAATCAGGAGGATACCAGAGATCAAGTAAGAGACAGGTCGGGGCACTGGTTTCTCCATTCTTCTCATTGTCGGACTGCAGGGTGATGGTGGCAGTGTGTGGCTCCTATACTGGAGGTCTTATTCCTATGATCCTCACTACGTACTGGGAATTCCTTCTTCTTGTTCCTATTTCTGACTGCTGCCAGCTCAGAGTGTCTCACCAACTTTGCATAGTTCATCTTAACCCTGTGAAGACCTTTGTAAACAAACTGTCTCTGTCATGTTCCTTGCGGTGGAGACAAATATATCAAATTCAACTCAAAAGGAGAAGCATTTATTTCAGTCCCCCAGTTTCAGAGTATAGATCAGCGTGACCAGGAAAGAGTGACAGAAAGAGAATAGGGCTGGTGTTCACATTATGTCTACAGTCAGGAAGCAGGAAGATGAATGCTGGTACTGAATGACTTTCTAGTCAATTCAGGACCCCAGCCAGGGGAATAACACTGGTCCCATCAGTGTGTGTCTTCCTTTTTCCAGTTAACTATCCTGAGAACATCCCCCCCCCCAACAGATACATCCAAAACTGTGTTCTCTTGATGGTTCCAAACCAAGGTTGAGAATAAAGCTAACCATTGCATAAATTATGCAAGCCCCTATTAAAATTTTCTCAACAGCGCTAGAGCTGAAGTTCAGTACTATGATGCTTATCTTGAATACAGGAAGCCGTTAGTTCCATGCTGGCTTTATCCAAAACAACATCCTCAACAACCCGTGTAGTGGTTTGAATAAGTATGGCCCCCACATCTATGTGTTTGACTGCTTGCCTCATAGAGACTGGCACTATTACGAGGTATGACCTTGTTGGAGTAGATGTAGCCTTGTTAAAGGAAGTTTGTCACTGTGGGGACAGGCTTTGGTGTCCTATATGCTTAAGCTATGCTCAGTGTGAAACACAGTCCCCTTTTGCTGCCTGCAGATAAAGATGCAAAACTCTCAGCTCCTCTAGCACCATGTCTGCCTGCACTCTGTTATATTTCCTCTTGCCGTGATGATAATGGACTGAACCTCTGGAACTGTAAGTCAACCCCAATTAAATATTGTCCAAACTAAGAGTCTCCTTAGCCATGATGTCTCCTCACAGCAATAGAAACCCTAACTAAGATATCCCTCTTGAGTTTATTGTCTGTTTCCTGTTTGACAGCTTATGCATGGAAATACTCAACTTCCCTGTGGGATTCTTCAGAAACACAGATTTCCAGATCCTATCCAAGGTCTAATGACTCTACATTTCTATGCAGTGAACTAAGAAATCTATAACTAACAAACAACCCAGGTGGTTGTGATGCAGCCAACCTGGCTGCCATCACCAGATGAGCATTTGGGAACCTCCCCTCTGCAGAACCTATCAAGTCAAGTCAAAATGTTTGGGATTAAACACACTGCTTCCAGAACACAACCTCAGCTCCACCTCCCTGGGATAACGGGCAGTTCTCAGATAAAGCAATGGGTTCCCCACTGGGGACTTTCAAAGTGGAGGAAAACAAGCAGAAGGCCTGCAGTGGGAAGGGATACTCCTGAGCACACGAAGCAAATATTCAACTACCCCTTTCACATTTGATTAGCTCTTCAATTGAAAATCACTTTTCAGCCATTTTTACAGGAAGCAAAAATCCATTTCCACCTCCATCTGGTGCCAAAATTAGCAAACCGAAAACCACCAAGCAGTTCAGGCCTACCTAACTTTAGCTTAGAACAGGCACGAGAGTAGCCCAAATCTTTCCACAGTGAGAGAAGGTTTGGTTACTCCTGAACACCAGAGGCCTTTGGTAGGACCTGCAGATAAACAGAATCAAATGTCCAATCCGCTCCAGTCGCTGAGGGTCCACTCTCCATTCAGAAGCCGAAGTCATCAGGAGATGGGCTAAGCTGACCATCTGTTCTTCTCTCGGATAATATGTAATTAAGTAATTTATTTATTCAGCACTTGAACCTCCTCCTCTCTCCTCCCATTAGTCAGGGGTGATTATGCCAGACCCAGCTGTAGTTAACATATTGCACACTCAGGCAAGCACTATGCTACAAAGCACTCTGCTAGCCTCCTGGCTATGGCCACCTCTCAGAGCCAACCATAGGAGTGCCGGCATGAGACTTGCCGCTCGGCTGGCTCAACTTTCTTCCCCAACGATTAGGCAGCCTTCTCCTGCTGTGCATTAAACCATTTGCTCTGTGCATTCATTCATTTGTTCAAAGATTAATTTACCCACATCCTCTGATCACTTCCACCAGGACAGCTGACTAGCTGGGCAGGACTGATGGATTTTTTTTCCCCATCTGGTGAATTTTATCTATGATATAAACAAGCCCAAATGTACACAGAGTCTGACATACAACTACAGAGCATAAGGATTGATTCCATAAGCCCCAGGCAAAACACGGAGCTGAAATATGATTGCATATAGCATATGTGATGTTGAGCATATTACATGTAATGTTATACACATCTGTCATTGTGGCCAGCCCAGCAAATTGTTTCCTTTCTTCTGAGAATGGCTTCTTTAATGTTTGACAGGAAAACCATCTCATCCCTTTACTCTGTGTCCCTGCAGTTTAAGTGTGACTGGTCTCATCTCGAGAAGAGTTTTTACTCTTGGTCACCCCAGGGACTGTGCATTTCAGAAACTATAAGCTGTTTCCACTTTGGTTTAAGGAGACAGCATTAGATCCAGGATCTGATGGTGGATTCTTTGCCTTCTAGGCACTAGCTTATGGAATGAAATAACATGCAGTGACTGGGAAGTGGGGACACTATGTCCTGAAAAACCATGGCTCCTCATAAAGTAGCAGATACTCCCTGTCTTCATGTTTTGTGAGTTAGTAAATCCTGTCACTGTGCAAATACCTCAGTTATAAGGGATTTTCTTTTGGGGGGGGTGATACTTAGAAATGCAAGTAAGAAGGAAGGAACAAAGGAAGGAAAGAAGGAAGGAACAAAGGAAGGAAGACAGAAAGAAGTATATTTCATTTTTAATTGTATGTTTGAGTGCTGACATCAACAGAGGTTATAAGAGGGTTTCATAGTCCCTGGAGCTGGCATTACAGGCATTTATGAGCTGCTTATCATGGGCACTGGAAACTGACCCTGTAACGTCTGCAGGAGCTGCATGTACTCTTAACCACTGAGCAATCTCTCCAGCCCTGGAATATAAACATTTTTATTAATGTCCTTTCCATGTGATAAATGTGCTAAGACATTCATTGAAACACCTCAATAGTCATTCAAGCGTGGGTTGAGATAGACTCCCTGCAGCTTAGCACATTCTCATAGATAGATCAGTCAGTCAAGTGGAATGTAAACAAATGCAAAGCAAACTACGAAACAAAAAAAAATCAAAACAATCATTCCAAAAACACCAGATTCTTGAGACTGGGAAAGAGAAGTAAAGGCTGTTATAGGGCAAGTAACTAGCCATGGCGTTACTTCTCCAACATGAATGTTACTCAAAGGGGCGGAGGAGAAGAGTAAAACCTGCTTAAGATGTTGTAGTCATAGCAGATACTAGTGTGACCGCATCTACTAGTCACTGTGGTTCAATGAATAATAGAGCCGAAAGCATAGCCACATCCTTACCACTATAGTGTTATCTATTAGACAAAAAGGGTGGGGGGGCGGCTAGAGAGATACCTCAGCAGTTAAGAGCACTGACTGTTCTTCCAAAGATGCTGAGTTCAATTCCCAGGAACCACATGGTGGCTCACAACCATCTATAATAGGATCTGATTCTGGTGTGTCTGAAGACTGCTACAATGTACTCATATAAATAAAATAAATAAATCTTTAAAAAAAAAGAATAAATAAAATCACATACCAATAACATTGGGTTGAGAATTATGAGAAAGAAAATTGTTCTTGATTGTAAAGATGAGCCCTCAAAACAATAGCAAGAGATATACAAAAGAGAGAGTTAAGTACAGGTAGGGAAGAAAAAGCCTTTGACCAGAAAAGCAGAAAACAGAGTGATACAGCCACAATCCTAGAGATGCCAATAGTCACCAAAAGCTGGGAGTGGCCAGAAACACACTTCCCTGAAAATGTTCAGACAATACAATCCTGCTAACACCCTCATTCTGAAACCCAGAAATTGACATTGGGCACCTGTCCTCTAGAATTGAGGGAACAGATTTCTCTTGTTTTAAACTATGAAGCTACCAAGCAGTTTGTGGTAATGTGTGATAGCAAGTTCCAGGCTAGCTTTATCATCTCTGTCAAGCATCTCAAGGAGGGAAAACAAACAAATAAATAACTGAACCCAGAGTGTAAAAGGAATGGCACCACTAAAACTAGAAGTTAAAAAGCTATTTTTTTTCAGATTAACAAAATTGAAGAGACAGATAAAAGATAAAGATAAAAAAAATCAGATGACTACAATCGGCAATTAAAGCCAATTATTAATAGCATTGTAGACCTAAAACTATTATAAGACACACTATGAGTATTTGCTGGAAAGTGAAGGAAACTATGTGAAAAGAACAAATATCTAGAAAGGACCAGGCTACCAATAATTCTTTAAGAATAAACAGAAGGGCTGCAGAGGTGGCTCCCTGCTTAAGAGCAGGTCTGTTTATGCACAGGTTCTGAGTTCAGTTCCTAGCACCAACGTCAGGCAGCCCATAACTATCTCTAGCCCCAGGGAATACAACCCCCTCTTCTGGCTTCCTGCTTTCACATGCATGTGTAAACACACATGCAGGACACCATATCCCAAACTACATAAAGTAAATCTTTAAAAGATACTTCAGACCAATTCTTAACAACATACTTAAACAAGCAGAGTTTCTGCCTAGAGAGTTTTTCAACATGCAAAATTCAACATACTAATGTTCGTAATATTAATGAAATAAACTATGAAAATGATATGGCCACTTAGAGAAACATAGAAACAGTTGACAAAAGCTTCCATTTTCAAGGTGTAGGGGTGGTCTTGTGGTCTGTCTATACAGCTCTGACTCTCCTGGAGCTTTGTATATAGACCAAGCTGACCTTAAAGTCTACCTGCTTCTGAGTCTTGAGTGCTGGAATTAAACTAGTGGCCACCACACATGGCAAATTCAACCATTCTGTCATATTGAAAATACTTAACAACCTAAAATAAAAAGGAAACTTCATCACCCTGCTTAAAAAAAAAAAGCATGTACAGATAGCCAAATACTAATATCATATTTAATGTTGAGACACTTTAATGTTTCTCTGAAATATGATGAGGTTATCCAATTTCACTGTTTCCTTCTGTATTGTACTCAAGGTTCTATTTAGGTTTCATCAAGGGGAAAAGAGAAGGCATCTAGATAAGAAAGGAAAAAATCAAATTGTATCTGTTCTCAAGCCTGGAATGGTAGTTTTTAGGAGGCAGAGGTAGACAGATCTCTGAGAGTTTGAGGTTAGCCTGCTCTACATAGTGAATTCCAGTATGTGGAAAGCTACTTAGTGAGACCCTGTCTTAAAAAGAAAGAAAGAAAAAGGAGAAAGGAAAATTATATATATTCTTAAATGAAGGTAGAAATCTTAAGGAATTTTCTAAAGACTATATGATGTAATAAATGAGTTACAAAAGTCTGTAAGATACCAAATACCAAATATACAGAGAAAGAGAGAGAGAGAGAGAGAGAGACTGTTGTATCTATATTCCCCAGGAATAAAATCTACAGAAATGGAGCCAGAGAGATTGTTCTATGGTTAAGAACACTGGCTGCCCTGCTAGAGCTTTTGATTCTCAGAATCTTCAAGGTTTTCAGAGGGTCTGTATTCCAGAACCAGGGGGATCCAACACCTTCTTCTGGTCTGCTTCAGCACTGCACACATGTGGTTCACAGATTTATATATAGGCAACATACCTAAACACATAAAATAAAACATAATATTGAAAATTGATTAAAATATTAGAAAAGATATACATGAGCATAAAATTAAGGAAAATTGTATGTTCAGTAACAGCATAGAGAAGAAAATGCTTATAGCTAACAAAAGAATTGTAAGAATTATTTACTGAAAATTATGAAATATTGTTGAGAAGAGTTAAGGAAGATATAATTAAACTGAAAGACATTCATAACCATCAATTCAGACAGAACACTGTTGTGATAGTAAGGACCAAAATTGTATCTGTAAATTCTACCATCCCTTATGACTGTATAAGCATCATCTTTAATTTATTTTTATTTTTGATAATGCCATACATATACATATATACACTGACTATATATATTGAATATTATATATACTGAATATTATATATATACTGAATTTCAGTAATTTTAACCCATTACCCTCTATTATCCCCTTACCCCTCCCTCAGATACCCTTATATTTCCTAACAAGTCTTCATGCTACTTTCATATCTTTATGCGTGTGTGATCCACTCAATTTACCTAGGGTTGTCTGTGTGAGCAGAGATGAGGTGGAGGTGTTATTTGTTGAAGGACAGACAACTTTTCATTGACTACACCACTGAAAGATGTGAGTCTTCTTGCAGACACAATTAACTGTGGACAGTCATTCAGGGACAGGGGACACCTCATGACCTCATCCCTCCTGTGATGAAGTATGATTGAGTCATCTTGTGCAGGCCTTGCGAAGGTAACCACAGCTGCATTCAGGCATTCAGAAGTGCAATAGCCATGCCATGGACAGAAGATACTTTTGCAACACACCTCCAAGTCCGCTAGCTCTTTTATTCTTTCTGCCACCTTTTTTTGAAATGTTCCCTAAGCCTCTGATGGGGTGAGGCAAATGTGACTAGCATTTTACCACTAATCTTCACCTTTGACATTAATTTGGAGCACTGACTCTAAAAGTCATTTGGAAATCCAAAATACACAGAATGCCTGAAATGATCTTGAAACAAACAAAAATAAGTGCATTTATAGGACAAAGCATTCCCAACTTTAGTCTATTACAAAATTATAGTCACCTATATTGTATGGTTGAACATAAAATTAGTAAGATGGGGGGGTAAGACAGACAGACAGACACACACACACACACACAGAGAGAGAGAGGAAAGGAGGAGGGAGGGAGGGATGGAGGGAGAGACTGAAGGAGGGAGGGAGACAGAGAATTCACAGTCCAGAAGTTAGCCTTTACATTAATGACTAATTGAAAGATACTCAGAAAATTCAGTGTGAAAGAATTTCACATCTATGAATGAATGAGGTTGAAACAGCTGTAAACCATACACAAAACAATAACACTGGACTCTACGTCAGACCATATACAAAATCCCCAAAGGAATCAAAGACCTAAGTATAGGAGCTAACTTGTAAACGCTTAAATGAAAACATAGATTTACTATGCATGGCTTTGGTGTAGGGGATAATTTCTTGGACACTAAGAAACTAAAGTAAAACTGGGAAAGACTTTGAATCACATATCCACAATATGGTTTTACATTTCAAAAAATATCATCCAAAAAGTAAAATGAAACTCATGGGATTAGAGAATACTTGCAAATCATAAATCTGATAAACATTTTTATACATAATATGAAAAAAACCACATGCACACACACACACACAAGAAAACTCTTTTAATAATCCAATTTCTCCAAACAAGATACACATGGTGGCAAGCAAAAAGGTTTTCATCAAGGAAAGATTTTCATCAAGGAAATGAATACCAACGCACAATGAGAAATCAATTCACTAGGGTGGCCGTGATAAAAGGGAGGGGAGAACAATAATAAGAACTGACAAGGATCTAAAGAAAAGAGACCCCTTGTACATTGTTTGTGGGGTTACACAACTGACAAGCTGCTTTAGCCAGTTTCCCAAGAAATTAAATTGTCCAAGCATGGTTGCTCACACCTGCAATCCCTGCATTCAGAAGCTGAAGTAGCTGTTGGATCATGAGTTGGAAACCAGCCAAGTTCAAGGCCAGCCAAGGATATAGTTGTGCCTTATATTTAAAAATTGAATGTGGAGCTGGAGAGTGGTAAAGAGCACTGACTGCTCTTCCAGAGGCCCTGAGTTCAATTCCCAGCAACCACATGGTGGCTCACAGGCATCTGTAATGGGATCCAATGACCTCTTCTGGTGTGCCTGAACACAGCTACAGTGTACTCATATAAATAAAATAAATAACTTTAAAAAAATTAAATGTGGAGTTGCTATATGATTTCATAAATCTACTCCAATCCAAGATAAATGAAAACATATCCACTAATGTATAGTAGATCTCTATAAAATATTTATATTGTTACATAAATACACAAAAATCTACAGTAATGTCTATGGCATTGTTAGTCACAATAGACAAAAATGTAAATAGTCTAATTTCCATTAGTAAAGGAATGAATGAACATGTCATGTGTAATATATCATGCAATAGAATACTCTTCATCCTCAGCCATAACAATGTGAAGTACCGACACATGTAAAATGAGTGGACCTTGAAAATGTTATGCTAAGTTTAAAATTCTGTCACAAGAGCCATATATATTATGATTCCACGAGTATGAAATATCCAGAGGATGAAAATTCATAATAGAGAGTAGCCTATTGGTTGTCAGTAGAAGGGCGAGAAGTGTGGAATGGAGTGTGACTGCTCATGAATATGGATTTCCTTACAGAACTTGAGAGTGGTGATGGTTGCATAAATTTGTGAATAAACTCAAAACCAATGAACTGTACACTCTAAAAGGATAAAATTTATAGCATAAATTACATCTCAATAAAGCTATTAATAAGAAAAATTATAGCCTTCCCCAAATCACCACCTTTTTACTCTGCTTCCTCAATAAATCCCTTTAACATGGAGAAGGGATAAATGTCAAGAAGTGTGGGGGGGGGAGGAGAGAAAACTTTCAAAAGGGATGAAGAAAAAGGAAGTGAAAAATAAATATTCCAAGACAAGGAAATTCCAGGAAGAGTTCTCGGGAATAACATTTGCCTGAGATGATAGGAGAATGGAAGAGAAAAGTAAAGAAGGCATAGCCTAAACCACTGTTATTAGTCCACAACATTGCAGGACTGCAGGAGAAGACCAACTTTATAGTCATATTATTGTATTAGACCAATTGAGCTAGGTAGTGGTGGTGACACATGCCTTTAATCCCAGAATTCAGGAGACAGAGACAAGGGAATTTCTGTAAGTTCAAGGCCAGCCTGGGCTAGAGTGAGTGCTAAGACCCAGGACTACACAGAGAAACCCTGTCCCAAAAAAGCATAAAACAGAAAGAAGGGGAGAGAGAGAGAGAGAGAGAGAGAGAGAGAGAGAGAGAGAGAGAGAGAGAGAGAGAGAAAGGAAGGAAGGAAGGAAGGAAGGAAGGAAGGAAGGAAGGAAGGAAGGAAGACTGATTAAAATAGATGTATTCCAAAACACATCAATGTGGCATTCAATAAAACACTAAAAAAGAAAGGGGTATTGTGTAAATTTTATGGAGGATAAAAAATAGAAGATAAATCCAAAAGATTGGGAATCAGAATGAATGGCTATTTCTACACAGTCCTAGAACCTAAAAGACAGTTGGACCCAGCACTTTAAAATTCTCAAGGCAAGTCATCATAAGGTACTTTTTAATTAGACATGATTTCAACTATGATATATGAAAATATTTCTCTCCCATTATCTGTTTCACAAGACACTTCCATCACATGTTTTCCACCTGTCCCACCAGATGAAGCTGTAAAGAAAGAACAAAATAGGTACCATGAAAGAGGTGATGTCATAAACTTTGCAGGCAAATGGACGGAGCTAGAAATTATCATTCTGAGTGACGTAACTCAGACCCAAAATTACATGCATGGTATGTACTCACTGATAAGTGGATATTAGCCAAAAGATACAGAAAACCTAGGATATAACCCACAGACCATAAGAACTGTGACAAGCAAAAAGGTTCAAGTAGAGATTCTTCAATCCCACTTAGAAGGGGGAAGAAAATGATGATGGGAGGCAGAGGAAGGGAGAGACCTGGATGGAAGAGGGGAGGAAAAAGGGGAACAGGATCAGGTATGGGGGGAGGAGTAATAGGAGAGAAGCCCTGAGGGCCAGGAAAATGAATGCAAATATGCAGTCTGGAGAGGGGGAAGAGATGGGAGGACTCTCTAGAAAGTACCAGAGACCCAGGAGGTGAGAGACTCTAAGGACTCAATGGGGGTTAACTTAACCAAAATGCCCAACATTGGGGAGAGGGAACTCCAAGAGTTCATCTCTAGTAGCAAGGGGTCGAGTTCTTATCAGAAAATGAACCCTAAACATTCTGCATACAAATAAAACTAGTAATTACATTTTCTTTCTTCAGTCTTGACAGGCAGTGATTTCCATCAGTCAGAGTTATACCTGCTTAATAGAATATATCTGCAGTTCTTGAAAATTATTCCTTAATATGGCAGGTATGAAGATTTCATGCTGGGATCCAAACTTCACCACAGAACAATTTTAATTTTTACAAGTATTATTATTAAATTGCTCCAACACACATGCACACAAATGTAACGCCTCATAATGTTCAAAGTTATAATGTTATCAATGTTGAATTAGCTAGGACTGCAGAGATGTGCCCACTTAAGAGGTCATCTGTAGAACTCTCCTGCAGTCTGGTCTCCTGGGTCTTCTCAAGTTTCTCAGCCATTCAGGTAATGCGAACAAGCATTAATTACAGTTAGAGTCCAGCTAGAGGAAACCATTCTCAGGCCAGGTGGTCTTGACTAAGACAACTGTGTCACAGATTGGCAAAAGCTAATTCACCTCATAAAATTTGTTTCTCCATTTTGGGAGGTGGGGGAAGGAGTACTTTTTTTTTCTTTTATTGAATATTTTCTTTATTTACATTTCAAATGTTATCCCCTTTCCAGGTCTCTCCTCCAGAAACCCACTATCCCATCCTCCCTCCCCCTGCCTCTATGAGAGTGCCCACCCACCCACTCCTGCCTTCCCCCTCTAGCATTCATTCCCCTACACTGGGGCATTGAACCCCCACAGGACCAAGGGCCGCTCCTCCCACTGATGTCCAACAAGGCCATCCTCTGCCACATATTCGGCTGGAGCCATGAGTCCTTCCATGTGTACTCTTTGGTTGATGGTCCATTCCTAGGGAGCTCTGGGGGGGTCTGACAGATTGACACTGTTGCTCCCCCCCACGGGGCTACAGACCCCCTCAGCTAAAAGGAATACTTTTATTTCTCAAAAGAAAATTGGGAAAATGAATGTGCAGCATGATTTGCTAATTTTTTGAACAATTCGGACCTGTTCATGCATTTAATGTACTTCCGAGTGACCTCAATGGTGGAGACCACACTGGATACCTATCTTTAAGGAGCAGAGAAGCTAAAAGAGAACTGTCAAAGAAAATCAAGAGACCTTGAAACTGGGGGAATGAACTAAGATCACAGATGGTTTGGCAGGTATCACCGAGGCTACTTTGCTGCATAGGGCTCTGTAGCATGCTTCGTTCTCCCTCCCTTCCATCTACGCTGCATGGCTGAAGTGTGGGCTTCAATCATGGTGCAGAAAGAGCACACCAGGTTTCTCAGATGCACTCACTGCACACTCAGCCTTGCCCTCTACAAGGAGAAAGAGAAGCCTCTACTGCTGTGTTCTGGAGTGGGAGGTGGGCATCATGGCTAGCTGTGGGATAACATCTAAAAGATCTCATATATGAGTATATGTGGGGGAAGGGAGGGGAGACCAATTTTTAGGAAGCATCTTATTTTTCTAGTGGGACTCACGCTTCATCTCCAACACAAATGTGCTATTAGGTGAATCTGAAATAGCTGATACAAATCTCTCCACTGAGCCAGTGGGAGAATCCAACCTTTCTAAGTGCTAAACCAGCAACCTTTCAGAAAACAGTATCTATCCTTTTGAGCTGTTTCTGGGGAATTGTATATAAAGCATTCTGAAAACAAAAATACTTCCTTATTTTTTCAGAATCCATTCGGCAAGCTTGATCCAAGGCTACCCGGGACAGACATTGTCAGGGCTCAGTGTTTTTAAACTTATGCTCACAGTTAAAATGTTTTTCCAATGTGGCATTTGAAAATCAAAATCAAAACAGTCTTCAAGGGGGAAAAAAGAACACATTTCCTAATTTTTAGTCCCTATAAAATATAAATAAATCTATTTTTGCTACCAACATTCCTATCATTTAATGACTTGACAGTCTTTTTCTGAAGAATGTCTTTGGGAGATTTACATTTAGAAGAACTTGGCACATTTTGATTGACCATACAAAGCTACAAGGTGGCAAGTACTGATTGATTTAAGACAGGAAAGAAAAACCATACGCTAAATTTTTCTGTCTTCTTCTGGATGAGAAGAGTCATTATTGATCAAGTCCTGGGGGGTTCAAATTGCTGAAGTACCCAAGACTCATTTTCTAGTTAAACCTTTAAGCCATCCCTCCAATGGTTAATTCAGCTCTATGTCTGACTTGGAAAAGGAAGTCAGGGGCAAGATCTAAACCTAAATTCTTTGGGCTTCTGTTTTGACAAAACTACTCAAACATAATGATATATAAACAATGGAAGGAAGGAAGAATTTATACTTAGAAATCTAAAAAGAAAATAACAGAAGAGTTAAGAATATTTGAGTATAATTTCTCCTGTTTGTGGGCCTTGATGGACTGAATTTTTATGTCGTTTCCTATCCCAAATTCACATAGTAAAACCCTAACCCTCACTGTGAAGGAAAATATTTGTAGAAGCGGGTTGGTTTTTGTTTTTGGAAAGTAATTGAAATAATAAATAAGGCTGTCATTCAGTGTAGAGCACTTACCAAGCATGTGTAAGAGCCTGAGTTTAATGTTCAGTACCACGCAAGAAGTAGATAGATAGATAGATAGATAGATAGATAGATAGATAGATAGATAGATAGACAGACAGATAGATAGATCAAATAATAAGGAAATTCATTTAAATGAGAGTACATTGATAGGACCTCATGATGGCACTAGCTGTCCAGATGAGAAGACCAGAGAATATCTCTCTTCCCCTGTTCTTTCTCCTGATCCTTTTTCCCCTCTTTCTGACTTTAAATTTCCTGGTCCTGTCACCCAATGACATCCCTGATCTACTATGAGCTTGAATTAAGGCTTGTGATATGTAGAAACTAGAAATCCTTGACCAAGTCTCCTAGAAGAAGAGACCACCATCCTTTCTAAGTTTCTTCATTGAAATGAGAAGATAAGTAATCTGCCGAATGCATACTGTCTTTGAGTACAGAGCCCCTGGTGTGTAAAAACCACAAACTGTGGAAGAAGGAGTTATCTTCCTCACTGCCTTCTCTGTTAGACAGTTCAAAACCCGCTTTGTCTCAGAGGCAGTGAGCACTTCAAACGTGATGAGGACAGGCTGCATCAAGTCAGTCCCAAAGATCTATAAGGAATGCTACCCAGCCCTGTGATGGGAAATACTGTTGTCATAATTATTCCTACTCAATTTTAATTCGGAAACAACACACCCATTTAAATAAAATAAAAATAAAATCCCCAGGAAGAGAACCAATGTCTGATTCCAAGAAAACCTGAAGATTTCAGCCTTTACAAAGAAAGACTAATCCTGCCAAAATTTAGCACATTTTACATTTAATTTTGCTCTGATTTATGTCTAAATTTCCTGGGTACCAATGGTATATAAAAAAAACCCATTAACTCTGTGGAGGCAATTGTTAGTTTTTGTAATAAAAAATGCATACTGCTTATACCATTATTGCTTAGGAAATTAAGGAACACAGCTTCTAATACCCTGTGCATGGAATACTGTACCAAACCACTTAACTTGCAATAATAGAGTATTGACTGGGTACAGTGATATGTGAGACACAGTCGCAGCCAGATTAAGCCGCCATCACACTGTGCTCGATAGAGCGATAGAGTAGCTCTCATAATACATTCATTCCACCTCAGTCAAAGAATTCCAAACAGATTAGCTGTGAAAAGACCAGCTGCAAAATATATACACTTTTACTTTTGTTTTTGAAGACCTAATTTCAACACTTACTTATTTCTATTCCTATTAAAAAAAATGATCTTTAGAAATCAGTAATACCACACCATTGACTTAAACTATACCTGGATTAATAAGAGACATTTCCGGGGCTAATCTCATGTTGACCCTTTAAGATAATCATCTTTGTAAAAAGCTCGAGCTATATCGTTTGCAGGTCTGGAAATATGACAATACACATCTAAGAAGTGATCTTGAAAGAGAGAGAGAGAGAGAGAGAGAGAGTTGTTTTGCACAGTGAGAGGACATGATACAATATCCCCTAGTCCCTGTCACTTTTCTTTAATGGACACTGCAACATTCAGTCAGAATTATTTCCTTAGCATCTTAAACTGAAGCCCATTAGAATTAGAAAAAGGGTGGGTGAGATGGCTCAGTCAATTAGAGCACCCAATGCTCACCCAGAGGACCAGGGTTCCATTATTAACATCCACTCAGTAGTTCACAAACTTCTGTAAATTCAGTTCCAGGGAATCCAACGCCACCTCTGGCCTTCTTGAGAACCAGGCACATACATGGTACACATATTTATATGCAGACAGACTGTTCATAGAAGTAATAATTTTTTAATTAAAAGAGTTAGAGAAATTCTAAGTTGTTATATCAGAAGAGCTTACAGAAGAAAGAAGAAACAATACTCTGAAAAAATAGACCAGAGGGAAAAAGTTTGTGTAACTGTAAGTCCAACACAACAAATAACTAAGAAATTCCTTAAAACACTTTTTCTGGTTTTAGGTCATTAGCATTGCTTCCATTAACGTCAACCTTATCCACCTACCACTAATTATAAAAATATAAATCTGTAGAATATTGTTGAAGGATAACTCTTTGTGAGTCTCAAAGTTCTACAAGTCTTTGGGGGTAGAGACACTGATAGTTTCTGAGCTATCATCAAAAATGGGAAACAAGCAACATTCTTGAAGGATAGAGATAGAATCTCTTTCTGGAGCAAAGAGTAGACATTTTTCCTAGCTGATATATGAAAGGTAACATCTTTCTCTGAGGCAAAGTTTAGGATTTCACAAGTTCGAATGTCCTCATCTAAATCTCATAGTCTGTAAAATACTCTCTTCAGCCTTCCTCTGAAACCATTGTGACACTCTGGCACCAGGGAAGTTCATTCTGCCCAGTGAATCATAAAGGATGAACCCCTTTGTTTCTGACATGGAAGTCTCAGGTCTTCTGCCAAAATATGTGAAATTGTCACCTGATGATCTGTTAGCTTGTAATTAAAGTTTCAGCCCTTAGAAGTCTAAACGTCATTCTCCAGACATGGCAGGAAACATAACTTACCAGCTCTTGTCTCATAGGAATGGCAGATTGCTTGACTCCTAAATTTTGACTGTTCTAACTAAGTAAGACTTATTTGAAATACTATCATTTATAATATAATATAATATAATATAATCATTATCATTTTATGGGTCACACATGCTCCTAAACTGACATGTAAGCTACTGTTCACAAAAAAAAATATTACATAATAGCTGTCTCTTTATTCCAGAATCCATTGAACACCAGCTTATTAAGCTATCCTGGGAATGCCAATGGCTGTGCCAAAACACTATCTGTGGATACTGCTCCAAGCTTCCCCTCTTCAATTCAGTGCAGACTCTGATATGGAAGATTTAAAACTATTTTGCTCAGATACAAAGTTTCCAAAGCCTTTTATTTGAAAGGCAGGCAAGCAGGCAGGCAGGCAGGAAGGAAGGAAGGAAGGAAGCAGTGATCCTCCTTTTAACACAAACTACAGACACAAGCTCTTATATCAAAGATTACAGACAGATTATGAGTGAAGTATATCAGATTTGGATTGTTTAGTAGTAAGGATAAATTCATAAAACATCCCCTTAATTATCTTATTTCAAAACCATTTTAAGAATATCTACTAAGCAGAATACCAAGAGCTAGTGTTCTCTGTCTGTCTGTCTGTCTGTCTGTCTGAGAGAAAGAGATAGAGAGAGAGAGAGAGAGAGAGAGAACAAGTTGAATAAATACGTAGCACAATACAGTAAGAAAAGACACAAAAGTAAATAGCATGGGGACAAATGTGTATAGATACTATTCCAGCTCCTGGCCGACAGAGCAAGGGTGTCAAGGTTGCCATCAGCCTTGAATACTTCTGTCTAGAGCCATAGCCCTTTGCAAATGGGCCCCAGGCTTTGAAACTGGTCACGCTTCTCTCCAGGTGGCAAGGCCCATTTGTATATCCAAATACACTAACCGGTAATTACGGAAATCAGTACATGTAAAACATGGGGGAAATGGATTGATTGCTCAATGTGAAGCAAACTAAAAACTGAGTTTTGCTGTCCCTCGTTTTTCTGTTTTCCTTCTCTAGACAAGAAGAAGACACAGACATGAGAGGGGACAAGGAAAACATCTGGGTCACAATGACTCCAAGTTTCACATTCAGGCCTGCCATCCAAGTGAGGATTTAGGAGCACTTCTCTTAAACCAATGACTGAGTGCTGCCTGCCAATTCCTCCCAGAACTTGGCTTTTCTTAGCAAGCCATTCCATTGCCTTTATCCTTTTTGTCCTTTATAATGAGAATAAGAGAAAATGATGAATTGTACACAGTCACCAGGGATATTATAGTAGTAATGGATGCAGAATAAATTAAATACAACAAAAAGAGAGGGGAGGGGAGGCTTATCAAGACAATGGAACTTCTGAGAAAAGCATACAATTTATTAAAAAAAAAACAAGTAACATATAGAAAGCTTAACACATTGACCCATAAAATGATAATTATTAAATTTTGTTTACTAGCCTAGAAATTATTTATTAGTCAGGCCTGTGTTTACAGGAAACTGATAAATTCATAAAATGTAGCCGAGACCAATTCATTAATTAAAAAATAAAAGGAAAGAACTATGCTAGTTCAAGAGAACAAATTAACACTGGTTGATGTGCTATCTCGACTGGAGTTTCTCAGCCTGGTGGTCCCATTCCCTAGTCCTCTGAATTTTTCTACTGCCAGAGTAATAGCATTTCTGCAACTATAAGTCTGAAAATGAAATACGCTCAGTTGAAATAATATTCTGACTAGGCACCATCTGAGAAGAAATTGTCCACTGGACACTTGATCCTGAAAGAGGAGTTTTGAAAAAGCTGTCTTAACTTTTTCAAGATTCTCAAGGTTGTGTCAACTCCCTGAACATGAAAATAATTTAAGCAACTATAAGAAGGTTCAGTGAATAAAACTCATGATCAACATCATGGGCTTAGGGGAGGCCAGCCACTAGGTAAGAGATTTAAACTGAACAGCTTCTAGGAGTTCATTAAAGCAAAGGAGGAAAGAAGCATTTCAAATGTGCACAATTATACCAAACCAAACACTCAAAGGATCCAGGAAGGGTTGGGAATCAGGTTAGCTTTCTGCTGGAGAAGGCCACCTTGCATCCCAGTAGTAAGCACATGCCTTATTTGCCAATAAAGGTCTGGATCCATGGACTGGGCATCCAGGTGACCCCCATTTCTGTGTAAATGCTTCAGCTGGTGCCAAGGGCTGCATGCAGCTTGGAACTGGCAAGGAGGAGATTAAACTGAAGGCATAAACACCTGCCTCAAAGCCTGTGGGGAGCTCTAGCGATTCTGACAGGCCGTTGGTGGTAATTGTCCTGTCTCATCCAATAAACCAGCTATTCCAACACTGAGAGGTTGATGCCTCCTGTCAGTTGACCGTAATTCCAATCATCTCCATCACACATATATGTTTTATTTGCATCACACCTGTACCACCACAGAGCAGGAGAGACCAATTAAACTATGATTAGCACATATGCTGCCCAACTCTGACAAATGGCTGTTCTCAATGAAATCAAAGAACTGTGGAGAGAAAGCCAGATGACCATATAAGTGTGGGAGGATGGGACACGGTGACATTGAGAATATGCGATATACAAAAACAGATTTAAAAGAAATAAATTTCACTCTTTGTATATTCCATGACTGCCGATACATGAGGAACATTGATAGTACATGCTCAGACAAGGGGGAATGTTTCATTTTAAACACTCACTACTAGTAAATGAAGTAGCAAAAGGAAAGATGGGATCATGTGCCTTGACTCAACTAAGTTTAGACTGCAAGGACATCTGGACATTAGCATCTGGAAGAAATATCATCTGGCCTATTGAAACTCAAGCAAAAATACAGACAAGGTCATTGCAATGATGATGCATCATCTTGACTTGTCTCTGTGTCTATATTAGTTAGGACCAATGCAGCTGCTCTTAAAAATAAAACTGTTGTATCCAGTAACAACATTCTTAGTAATCAGGCCACACTCTTCCATGTAGACATTGAAGCGATAAGCAGAAGCTTCTCATCTGTATTTCTGTCTATTCTAAGGCTCCTAGCATCTTGTTTGACCAGGTACCAGGGGGTGAGGGGGTGGAAACAACAGCAAAGGACTCCTGTTCCTCTTATCTTGGAGGAGGAAAGAGCTCAGAGACCACATCTCCCTGTGAACCAGTTAATGTTACAAGGTGCTGGAGAGATATTATTTAGAGTGATGTAGCTACTGGTAAGCTATCCATGCTTTGGTAAATAACCCTTTGCCTATGCTCCTAAGTGCAACCCTAATGAAACTCAGTGAATGAAGCACACACATGCACATACATGACACTAGCAGAAGGATGATGAACTAGGAAGGGAAAGGGATTGGTAGGAATGGAAGGGAGACTAGTGTGGGTAATGGGGAATGATCATGATCAAAATGTCTCATATGTACGTTTGAAATGTCATAGTGATCCCTACTATAATAAACATTTATTTTAAAAGAAAGAGATTGGCTTCTTAAAATTCAGATCAAGGAAATAATATCCCTGCCCCTTTGAAAGAAAGGCCAGGCACATGGCCACACCTAGATGGAAAGAAAACTTGTCTATGTCCTACCAAAGGAGACCATACATTGTGGAAATAGCAATCTTAAATTTCATTAACAGTCTCTTCTACTCTTGCATGTTCTCTTGTGTGAGAAAGTGGCTACCTGGGAGTTGTTTTGAGATGCCAATCATTTCAGCATTTACTTTCCTGTTGACTTGGATTGTTAGGACACATTACCCTCCTTCTCCATTACTAGGAACTTCATGTGACTGTTCTTCAGGATGATGGAGGAAATCTGACCAGAGAATGAAGATGTTTCATAATGTACTGTTAGGAGAGGGAATATGACATAATCACCTTTCTTCTAAAGAAAGACAGTGTCACCACTTATAACCTTTCCTTCATCTTTGCTTCTGTTCAGTAACAGTGGTTGGTATCTGATTCTGTCACAGAATCTTGGAATTCAGCACACACGTATAAAGCTGTGTATAGCTGCATGCATGCTGGGAACAGCAGAGACAGGGGGATTGCTGAGACTTGCTGGTTGCCAGCTTAGTTTTAGTTTCACAGAAAGATGGATTCAAAAGAATAAGAATGGAGAAAAACATAGAGCAGAACACTCCACAGCATCCTCTGACCTCCATGCATGCACACAAATACACAGACATGTATATTGGCACACACAGGTAAACCACACACAATATGTGAAACAAAAGACTTGTCTGATACACACCCAATAGCTCAAGAAGGAAAAATGAATCAAAGTGCCATTCATACAGGGAGGAAAATTCAAATATTTTAACCATGATTTAGAAAGTTCCCAAAGTCTATTTAAAAGGAAATCTGGCAAAGTTTGTACTTCCATGAAATATAATATTTGTTCCATTAAAAAACAGAGTTTGTAAGCTACTGCTTTTGTCCAGATTAGTAATTCATTAAGGATCCAGGGCTGGAGTTTCAACTTCTAAAATGCATGACAGAAAGCTCTGTTGATTATGGAGTCTGATTTCCTAGTCAGCATCCACCAAAAGCAGCAACTCAAAGTGCCTCTGCTGCACAGTTCTGCTGACTTATGATCCCAACTTTGCCAATGCTCATCTGCTTCTAGGCACAGCTGTTTTCAAATGGAACAGTGCTTTATGCAGACAGTGCCAGCCCGCCTGGCCTCAGAGCAAGAGAAGAGAATCTGGGCAATCGATATTTCATAGTTGGAGCCAAGATTCTGGGCCATCACCTGCAAATTCAGATTCCCCTGATCTGGTCCTTACTGAAATGCACAGCCACAAGCAGGTTTTAGAGAAATGCAATGACAACCCAATTCTCTAGGTCTTTGATGGCGTCTTTGAGCCTGTCAAGAAGTTGAACAAACTGCAGCATGATGAAGAAGACACAGTGGCATGCATGGTACCTTCTCTGCCTTTGCCCAAGCTGGAAGAAAAACAACTGCACCCAAGTTGATAATTACAGGATTCAAATCTATGCCACTTTCTTGTAGCTGTTTTGCTATCGAATTCAGCAATTCGGAGTATATATTTTAAATATTTGTTTGTTTGTTTGTTTTGTTTTGTTTTGTTTGCAGAGGACAGAAAAGGTGTCTGATTCCTTGGACTTAGAGTTACAGGTGGTTGTGAGCTGTGCAAGGTGAGTGCCAGGTACTGAACTTAGGTCATCCTTGCAAAAACAGCAAGTGCTCTTAGCCATTGAGACATCCCTCCAGACCCCAGGGTGTACACAAACACAAACACACACACACATACACACACACTTGTAAAAATATAACATATGTGTGTATACAATATGTATGTATAATCCAAATGAAGAGAACATAATATCAGAGCCAATGGGATAGTTGTTAATGACAGTAAGACCTGTGAAGGGTCCCATTCCTCATAGGACTTAGCAGTCTTTCCCAATATTAGACCTCCCCTTGTCCTCCTCTTGGTAAACACCAACTGCTACAGTTCTACATCTCCCTGGACCTTCTAAAGCTAGGCTCTGATCCAAAATTCCAGGTATAAATTGTGTTTCGAAGTCATGGCTCTGGAATGAGCACACCTTTGTTTATTACACACTACGCTTATATTATTATGCACTTACTGTACAGCAGAAAGTTATTCTATTGTTTGTTATCTCTTAAACCTAATTCAGACACAAAAAGATAAAATATAAAGACATAAATTTGTGTCCATGATGTGTGTACGTGTGAGTGCATGCACAAATGTGCACATGCACATGCATAAGATGCCTAAAGAACAACCCTGGGTGTCATCTTTGACAATGCTGTCTGTTTCCTTTGAGTTTCTCAGCTCTCCAATTGTGTAGGTTCGGTGGCTACTGAGCTCCAGGATCCCATTTGTTTCAAGTTTGCCAGCACTGGCCTCATAGGAGCTACTACACCTGGCATTTGCACTCGGGCTCCGGGATTTGAACTCAGGTCCCACGTGCTTGTGAGGCAAACACTTTGCTGACTGAACTATGTATACCAACCCATTTTTTTTTCAAAAGAATTTTAAATTTAAAACATTTTAAATTAAATTTTATGCACATTCATGCACAGACAGACACACAGACACCACACAGACACACACACACACACCCCTGCATTTGACCATTTGTACTAGTTCATGTGTGGCATGTGAAGGCTAGAAGTTGATTTTAGGTGTCTTCTTTCAACTGATTTCTTTGTGTGATGGGACCTCTCACTGCATCCAAAAAGGATTGATTTGGTTGGACTGGCTATCCAATGAGCTTCATGGATCCTCATGTCTCTGCCCCAAACCCCTTGTCAGCACTGGAGTTGTAGGCACACACTACTGAGATCCACTTTTTATATGAGTTATGGATGTGCAAACTCAAGTTTTCTTTCTTGTGTGGTCTATGCTTTCCAAACCGTGCCATCTCTCCATCAGAATCTATACCCCTAAAAAGCTCATAAGGCTAGAATGTGACACCAAGCATTGAACTGTTTCTATTTATCTTCCCTTTCTAAACTTGTGTTTACAGTAAACATACATTATTACTATACCAAGAAGATGATGGCATTCATTATACAATAAACCTAAGAGTTAAGAAGCAGTTTTAATGGAGTGATTCTTGATGAATCCACACAATAGTTAGATATTCATTTTTCTCCGACTATTGAAAAAAATAACCAAATTTGATTTAAAATTCAGTTGACAGGCTTAATTTTAGATATAGATATAGTGTAGTTAAAATATACAGCCCACTTCCCATGCCCCATGCTGTCATTTGATTCTATTCCTTCAAATCTTCACAGGCTGGTGGCTGGCTCCCTCAAAGAGCCAGATTACCTTCTGAATCAGATTCCATGCTGTTACCAAGATATATTCCTCTTTGGTTTGCCACAAAACCATCCTTCTACTGGAATGTTTTTAACAAGTTATTGAACGGCAGAAAGGACATTGCTTTCAAAGCTGTTGTCTCATCCAAGAGCCCTGTTGGGATTCTTGGCTCATTCTCTGGAAGCCCTGACAAAAAAAATCGGCAGACAGAGGCAGTCCCACTTTGTGATGACTCCCCGTGCAGAGGGTACATCAGCCAGCCCACTCATTAAAGAAGTTCTAGAAGATAAAAACCCCATGTCACAAGATTGACAGTAACCGCAAACAAATTGGAAAGCCCTCAGCATCATGCAGACAAGGGAGCAGGTCACAGACATCAGAATTCCCAAAAGAAGTCAAAATTATGGTACAGTGGGAATAGTCTGGAGACACCACAAAACAGTGAAGTTACCAGTAAGAAAATTAATAAAGTGCTAGCAGATAGACAACTGGTTTGCTCCCCACTTCCAAAGCAACTTCAGTATGTTCTTAAAGACAAAGCTTAAAGCTCTCCCTACAAATAAAGTGAGAGATATCCTGCCCCAAAATCAAATTATATGAGTACTGGGATTAGGTAAAGGTTGTGTGAGACTCCTGGACTCCCGACGTCAGTTCCTGATTCATGACATATAGTCTATGTAGCTAGGAACACCTCTGAGAATTTGTAGGAGGATATCTTCAGAGTTTAAGCGAGTAGAGAAGACACATCCTGAATATGTATGACACCATCCCATGAGGTGTGGTCTTGAATAAAATTAAAAAGAGAAAACCCTCACTGAGGACTAGATTTCATGGTATCAAAAGGTATCATACAAACCTGTAAGGGGGAGAAGCAACCAATAGTCCTACACAGCTATGATGCCTATGAACTCACAACAATAGGCATGGAGCAATAACTCTCCAGGTGCAATAGTGCACCCGGGTGCACATGTATTTTGGCAGTAACCAACAGCTCTCTAATAGGACTTCTGTCCTGCTCAACAAGAGGAAAATCATGCCTGCTACTAGAAACCTAGCCAGCTACCTAGCAAAGTCATGGATCTTGGAGGAAAACCTGCAACCACCACTTTACTAAGCCAGTATAATCCCTAACTGCATTCTAAATATTTATTTATTTTCTACTAGACAGAAAAGTGCGGCTCTTACACCTTAAAAAAGAAACCTCTCCTTATAACAGACAAATACCAGTACATAAAACCATGACTGATCTTTGATACAGAGAACACAAGTGATTGTGTGAGCCCACCCTCATGCGATCCTTCTCCATACAACACAACTGTTCACCTAAGGCTCAGGGAACATCACAAAAGAAGGTACAAAGCAAATGTAAGATCCAGAGAAATAGAATTTTTGCTGTGAAATCGTGTCTCCTAGAAATGTCAGGGAAGCTACACCTACACAGTCTCTGTAACATAGCTACCTAAACAACACCTAAACAAGGATGACAGCAACAGGCATGCTAGCATCAAAGGAGAAATCTCATGAGTCCCTAACCCTAGATAAAGAACTACAGGCAACTAAGGAATGTAAGAACAAGAGAAAATAAGCATCCTAGGGAAGAGTCCCCTAATTGGTTTTCCAATACCAAGTGGTCAATCCTGAAATCATATACATACAAATAAAATTATGCAAATTGAGAAGATTGAATTTATATATTTATATCAACATTTAAAGAACAGTCCAAGAGACTATAAGAGAGCAAGAGGAAGGTATTCCAGTGGGGTTGGAGGGAGGAAAGGCAAAGGGGAAATGGTGTCATTATATTTTTTAAAAAGATTTGTTTTATGTATATGAGTATACTGTAGCTGTCTCCAAACACACCAGAAGAGGGCACCAGATCTCCTTATAGATGGTTGTGAACCACCATGTGGTTGTTGGGAACTGAACTCAGGACCTCTGGAAGAGCAGACGGTGCTCTTAACCGCTGAGCCATCTCTCCAGCCCAATGTAATTATATTTGAATTTCAAAGAACTAATTTTAAAGGGGAAAGGAAGTGAAACAGTCACTGCCTCACCATGTGACCTACTGCCTCACACAACAGCTACTTTCTCTTCCCTGACTCATTGGACCATTCCCTCAGACTGTGAGCTGAGACAAAGTCCTTGCAGCTCACAGTGCTTTTGTCAGATGTTTTGTTTCAACAGGAGCAGGCAGAATCACAAATGTGACAGGAGGAACCAACCATACTTGGCAGCCTCAGCCACAGACACTCCCTCTTGTTCAGTAGCTACTTATGCACCATGTGACAAAACTTAATAGTTGTAACAGAGGCTAAGAACATGTAAAGCCAAAACTCTTTATTTCTGGTCCAGCTACAGAAAATATTTTCCAAACCCTGGCTAGGAATTTTTAAAGACAGATGACATGGGTGTTGACGACAACGACGGGAAGCAAGTAGGATCTCAGGCATTGACAGTTGGGGTGTAGATTGTCAAAAGCACTTTTCAGAGCCCTTTGACAGTTTCTAATAAAGGTGAATGATAGTTTCCGTGTTTATCCAGAAAGCCCATGTCTATGTCTATTTCTGATTTACATATGTATATATATCCCAACAAAGACACATGCAAGCAGGTGTACCATGACACGGAATAAGGAAATTGTATTATATTCATATAATGAAAATTTTAAAAATATATAAGAAAGAACAAACTACCATGGTCTACACCACATAAATGGAGCTCTAATCCAGACTGATGAATAATGACAGACACAGAAGAGAATTTACAATGTGATTTTACTTATAAGAAGGTCAGAGCTTAAATTTTTTATTGGTTGCAACGATAAAAAAAAAAAACCACAATTGTGGATATTTTGAAGTATGCGTGCAGACTGTGAAGGTCATGAAGAAGACTCCTGCATGAAGAAAACATCTGTAAAATCTCCAACTATCTACTTAAGTTTACATATCTGTTATTGTTGTGACGACATAATACTATTGTAAACAATAGGTGGGGTAGTATTCGTAGTTCAGTCAGAAAAGTGTTTGCCTCACAAGCACATGGGACCTGAGTTCAAATCCCAGAGCCCGAGTACAAATGCCAGGTGTAGTAGCTCCTGTGAGGCCAGTGCTGGTAAACTGGAAACAGATGAGGTCCTGGAGCTACACCGAACCTACATAAATGGAGAGCTCCAATCCAGTGAGAGGCTCAAAGGAAACAGACAGCATTGCCAAAGATAACACACAAGGTTGTCCTCTCGGTACCACATGAATACACACACACACACACACACTCACACACACATATTCTTTTAAAAAGCAGGTGGGGCAGTCAACAGAATGGCACAGTGAGTAAAGGTACTCATCAAGGAAGCCTGACAACCTGAGTTCAAACCCAGAACACATGATAGGAAAAAAAACTGACTCCTGAAAGTTATCTACATACACACTGTAGCTCACATTTACCCACACACACACACACACCCCACACACACACATAAACAAATGATAATAAATAAAATACTTTGTCAAAAGTACAGGTAACATTCTCCTTAAATTCCAGCACTCAGGAGGCAGAGGCAGCCAGATCTCTGTGAGTTTGAAGCCAGCATGTTCTACATAGTGAATGCTAGGACAGCCAGAGATACACAGAGAAGCCCTGTCTCAGAAAAACAAAAATAAATAATTAAATGCATAAACAAACAAATAGTAAAAGAATAAAACGCATAAGTAGTCCCCCAAAACAAGACTACAGAATAATCATTACCAATTAGTTTTAGGAAACAGGCAGACTTTAGGATCAAATTACTTGCTGAAAACATAGATCTTAAAAATACAACCAGCTACAATAACATATAAACACTTCTAGATAATGAATGAAAATAAGTCAATTTCAGCAATATTCAAAGGTACTACCTAGCAAAAAAGCTAAGACACCAAAAATGCACACATTGTAGGTCTATTCATATAAACTTTGAAACTAGACAGATATAAAGCATTCATATTAGCAATACATGCTTAGATGGTAAAATGGCATGGGAACAAAAGACAGCGAATTCCTTTGGGAAAGGAGGTACCATGCATGGGTTTTACAATAGCCATGATAAAGAAGCAGCAGGTCACTTCTGGGACCTGAAAGTATTATGTCTCAATCTGCTTGATGATTAAACTCATGTTCACTTTACCTAGTTTATGTTTTAAAGTATTTCAATTTTTGCTTTATTTCAAATAGGATGTGGAAAATATATTAAAGATATAGAGGAATTGAAGACCACTCTGGATTTACTATTTTACATGCATTCTTTCTTCGTGTGTGTGTGTGTGTGTGTGTGTGTGTGTGTGTGTGTGTGTGTGTGCGCGTGCATGAATCTGAAAGTTACACAGGTACACTTATCGATTTAGTATGTAACATGTCTTTTTCATACCTAAGTTTGTGTCTATACAGATACAGAAGAAGTATTCTATTCAAATGCCCATAGATGCTTTTCCTAAAAGTCTGTTCCTAGCTGGAGATATTTCCTCACTGCAGTGGATCGATGATCCCTGCAGATTCCTCATGCTTTCATTTTCCAGATATGGTTCATCTATGGAATTACTATGTCATTGTTTACTGGACATATGGGATGACGACTCACCATTCAGTCAAAATGTTGTAAGATGGATAGAATCAAATCCAACCACATCTGGCATAGAACCACACAATACCTAAAAGGCCTGAGCTTTGACTCTGAGGCTAACTGAATAGGACTCAGGACTTGCATTTCTTAAGAACAGTATGAGAAGAAAAGTACGCCTATGTGCTAGACAGCAAAAACAATGAGCAAGGAGAAGGATTAATAATTTGTGAAAACCTGTAGTTTTTCTCCCTTAGGATAGCAGTATCTTGAGAAATGACTGGATTCAATTCTTAGTAGATAGTACCATTATTTGTCGGTCATGTAATAAAATACATCCAATAGAACATGAGCTAAACAGAAGATCTCAACTTCCAGATCAGATACATAAACCTCCTATACAGTATCCCCTCTATATTTTTAATAACTTAGAGCTATCTAAAAGGGAGATTAGGGCCTAAAATAGTCTTAAACTTTTGTTGAAGATAGAAAAGTTTTCTTCCTCCCAAGAGCCTGAGTAACTGAAATGGTACAGGCTGCCCCTTTACACTGACAAAATCCTACTCTGTGAGAAAGGAATAAAAGACAGCGGTATCTGCCATTCTTTCTTTTCACTCTCTCGGTCAGAGCAGTTAGCCTACACTAATACATGAAGTGGTACTAGAACCCCATGTGTAGTGGGAATTAAATGATAACAAGAGAGAAGGAAGTTTAGCACAGTGTCTCTTGCTTTTAAGTGCTGAGTGTGTAGCTTAGTAAGAACCCAGGAAGTCGCTGCAAAGTTTCGAGTCTTCTAAATGATTAAGTTTCAAGAGATGAGCTCTTGAAAATAAAGGAAAGTGATTGATGACAGTCGGCTCAGTCTGTTTCTTCCTGCTAATCACTCCTTCCTCTAAAGAATCCACCGGGTTTGGTTATATGAGTTGCACAGTGGGCTACCAAAGCACAATTGAGCAATAACGTTGTGCGACAAGCTCAATGCGCTAACCATCAGGGACAATGACAGAGCAGCTGGAGACTAGACGCGTCCCGCACATCAGCACATGGAGAGTGGGAAATCAGATTGAAACATGTATATTAAAGATTGGTATCTTTCCCTGTTTTATCTTTCTTTATGTGGCAAGTACATATGGGCAAACACACACTCACTCACACACACACACTCACTCACACACACACACACACACACTGACACGCAGATAGATTGCCACACTGCAAAGTGTATTGGTGATTTTATTGATGAATCTCTCAAATCATCACCCAAACAAAATAAGCTGTTCACTTCACAGCTGGAGTCAAATGGAGTGAAGACAGTTGTCTCCCCCTTCCCTGATGATAAATGAGTCCTCCCCTGCTTATTCGGGTCCTTGACCGAAATTCACAGTTATTCCAGTGACCCAGGAAGACCTTTGAGGAAAAAAAAAGCCACACTCACAAATGCCTAATGAAGCTTGTCTGGGCCATTACTATTGTACCCTGTCGCTCTAACTATAATTGATTTGCTAAACTAACTTTTTTTTTCATAATCAGCTCAGCAGACAAAAAAACACCTGATAGAAATTCAAACATTTTGTCCTCTCTTGCTCTTCTACCTTCTAGAGCCCTTGAATCTCTTGCCTATTTAAAACTTTCAGTGAAGTTACATGCTACCTTCTTTTATGATGAATGTAAGCGTATGGGTATCTGGTCTTTTAGAGAGTCTTTGATAAAAAGGATTTGAGGAACACATAAAGAGAATATTTTTGCCCATGAGACAATCATTTTCATTGAGGCAGAAAACTCAATTGATGAAGAGAGACTTCCTAGAGCATTCTAACAATATTTTAGATGTCACCTCAGGACTTAAGTGGACAGAATGCCGTAATCACATAGCAATATCAAATGTGACATATTAGATGTGGTTACATGCATTTATTCTAGGAGTCAAGGTGGAATGGCACGTAGAAAATTCCAGAAAGCAATACGTCTATATAGCAATATCTCTTATGTAGATGCAGAGGCATTTAATACCCCCAGCCTCCAAAGATGACAATATAACCTCTTTTCACAGCACTTACCTTAAAATTGCACTTGGTGGCTCCTTACAAACATTTCCTTTAAACTCTTCACAAAGGTAAAATTAAACAACTTTCCGGGGGAGGAAATGGAAAAAGCAAAACAAGTCTTAGAAGAAAGGTCCTGGGGTTTCTGTGTTCCTTTCACAGAGCCAAGTCCCCACACGATCCTCAAGCCTGAGTTTCTCGGGGAAGCCATATACTTTGTAGCTGCTGGACATCTTTCTTCAACAATGGGAAGGTACGTGTTAACAGCCTGTAGTGACAGGACTCCATTATTTCCAGAACATAACATCTCAGAAGGACTCCTAGCCACCCAGAGGCTGCAGAGAGTTCAATTCAGCCATCTTTGTGAACCATGAGCAACTGAGAAAAGAAGAAAGTGGAAGAGCCAGCCCTGGGGAGGAAAGGGCTTTTTCCCTTTCAACTTTCTGAACTTTTCTAGGTCTGTGGAGGTCCAAACCACAGAACCAAGAAAGCTCAAAAGGAAGACAACAAAAGAAGTTACAAATCAAAGAGCCTTCTCCACTGCCCAGCTCCTCCTGTTCTGCTTTCATTGCGCACCAGTGTCTCTTGAGTGGATGGCAGCCCCTCAACATTCCTGTACAAAGCCAGCACATGTGTCAAGGAGTGTGCACAACTTGCAAAGGAGTTTGCTGGCTGCCCATGGACTGCCCTGGTCCTTCTTAGTCTCTCTATCCATTGTATGTTTGTGGGGCTAGAACCAGGGGTGTTTTCTCTGTCCTATAATTATGGGATTTCTCTGCAATATTCACCCCATACTCACCCTTTACACATATGACCATGCTTTTTCACTAGGGTGTTGCTTTCCCTAGGGAGCTGAGCTGAAACCCTGGTTACTCCAGATAAGATAGTGCATCCACGGGGACAAAGAAATAGGTCTCTCCATAGCCAGTCTAGTGAATCAGTAAGTTTATTGGGGTTGTTTATAGGATCATGGGTGAACAGTTACTCAGAGGAGCACAATTTAAAAAAAGCTCCATCATCAAAATATCCCAACCCAGCATGGATAACAACTCACAAAGCCTGCATCACTGCAGTTGCCTGCATAATGTGTTGGTAAGAAGAGCCTCATGTCTATTAGTATTTATATTTTGCTACATGAGGAACCTTCTGAATATCCTGGGTTGTATAAGATTCTTTAAGGTTTATGAGCTGACCCTTGGGAAATAGCTACATAGTACCTATAGAGTGATTTCACACCTGAGACCTTTCTCTGCCCACTTACCATATAGTCCTCCTTCCCTTCCTGATAAGTCTTTAGAAGTAGCTGTTTTAATCAAAACTCTCTTAGTTACAGGTAAGAACAAGAAAGAACATTCAGAGATCATGTGACTAGGTTAGTTCGAAAAAAATATGAGGAGCAGAGACAAAAACAAGTCAAGTAAGATTTAAAGATTAAGCAATTGTGTGTGAACACAGTAAGTGTCCCATTTCAAGCACAAAATAATCTAAGAAAGAGAATACTCCTTAAGAATAAAAAAATTATAGCATTTTGCAACAACAAAAACCACAATAAAATAATTCTAATAAGTAACACAAACACCCAGAAAAAGTATGCTAATGTATATGTTAATTAACTGGCTGACTGATAAAACTTTTGTAATAAATTTCTCCTCATTTCATCTATGCTATTTGATCATCCCTACAGATGACAATAATTTGTAATGCAATTTTGCATAAGAAGATAAATAATTCAGTTTTTCTTCCAATTATATGGGTCAAAATCTACTCCTGAGGGGCTAAGGGTGTAGCTCAGTTGGTAGAGTACTTACCAAACATGGGTTAAGTCCATGGTTTGATCTCCAGCTTTGCATAAACTGGGTACGGTAGTACATACACCTGTAATCCAAGATGAAGGTGGGAAGATTACAAATTCAACTTTATCCTTCACTAGCTGGTGAGTTCAGGGCAGCCTGAGATACCTATGATCTTGTACAAAACAAGAACAAAAACAAACAAACAAAAACACATCTATTGCTAAAGCTGGGGTACAGAAAACATAAAACCACCACACACAGACCCACTCACAGCAGTATTGTCAGTGGAACCATTAAAGTGGGAACTTGCAAATTGTGTTTTGGCCAGACAGTGATGGCACATTCCTTTAGTCCCAGCACTTGGGAGGCAGAGGCAGGCGGATTTCTGAGTTCGAGGCCAGCCTGGTCTACAGAGTGAGTTCCAGGACAGCCAAAGCTATACAGAGAAACCCTTTCTTGAAAAAAAAATTGTGTTTTATATCAATCACCTCAACAGAAAAATGTGTACTATACAATAAGATATATTTCTCAATTATTTCCTTAAAACAATGTATTTCGGATGATTATAGTCTACCTATTCCATTGTCAACAAAGGCATTATACAGGAGTCATAAGACATGTCTGAATGTGAATCTCATTCCATTTCCCCATGCTTTTCTGTAGGAAACAATTACAGACACAGGGGGTGGGATTGAGGTCTACAGAACAGGAGAGACTAGTTTTGAGGCTCATTCCACTGTCCTGGTGAACACAACATTGGTGTAAGCTGACATACTCACAGTGCAGATAAAAAGCAATGGAGTGAGACATAGTCCAAAGGAAAAGCCAAAACGATCTGCAAGCTGATGTGAAAGGCAAAAAAAATAAGTTCAGAGTGGCACTTAGTCAATTACATATTTACAGAGGATCATTCTCTGTACTTAGGTCCATTGTGGGACCTGAAACAATGGTATCGCAAGAAATACCCTACATGGAGGAGCTAGAGAGATTTCAGCAATTAAAAGAGAATAATCTTTTGCAAAGAAACCCAGTACAGCTGCCAACATAGGTAGTAGGTGACTCACAACCACCCATAACTCCAGCTCTGAGGTTATCTGAAGCCTTTGACCCACAGGCACATGCACATACTCAGACTTGCACTCACACACAATTAAAAATAGTAAAATAAATCCTTAAGAAAATATTGGTTGACCTGAGGTTTTTGTTTCCCTTCATATCTAGAAAAAAAATCATGTGGAAGAGTCTAAATTTTTACTGTTATGATGTCAGTAAATATTTCTAAAAATCTATCCTGCTATCCCTTCACAAACCTGCTGAGGCCAGAGAAGAGAACATCCAGTCACTGTATATAAGCTATGGCCCCTGCCTTCTTCCAGCCTCTCTGATACTTCTCTCCTGAAGTTCCTGTTATTCTGAATGTAGAGTACCTTACCGCATCTTCCCTTGAACCACGTGCAAACCTTCATAAGTGACATTTAGAAGACTGAGCCTCATGCTCTGTAGAAAAATGTTATATTTAGGAAAGCATTTGAATTAAGATAAAAATTAACTAGTTTAACCTGCTACCACAATTTAGGAAAGCATTTAATAAAAACTACATAAGAGTTCTAGATAGCAGAAGTTATCGACCAGAAAGGGAATCATATTAATTTGACGAACAAAATAAAATTAATATCAATAAACTTATGAAATCTGGATATTTTTGCTTGTTCTTGCCTAGAATGGTAGAGTAACTGTTGAGTGGTAAGCTATCACAAGATATTAAGTGGGGGAAATTAAGAGAGTCACACAGACTCCAGACTTTCTGTGTTCATCCCACTATCTGCCCACCTTTCGACTCCAATCAGAAACAATTACAAACAGTTCCATAGGTGGTACCCTAAAATGGATTATTTTAGTTTAGCTAAATCTAAATTAATTTCTCATTTGTAAATTAACTATTCTCTTCTGCTGCCACAACTTAGTAAAACATTTAATAAGAATTACATAAGAGTTCTAGACAGCAGAAATTATCAACCAAAAAAAAGTATCATATGAATTTCATTAAAAAATACTTAGCATATAATAAGTAAACTTATGAAATATGGAGATCCAAAAATAGAAGATTAAAATCTCAAAGTTGAGTATGATAAATAGCAACTAGGTAAATGTTCCTTATGGTCAACAATCTTCATCTTGAAAGCCTCAGGCTTTTCACTTATCTTCATTAACCAACCAGCTTTGCTACACTATACCTGCCTGTGTGTTCAGTACTGAAAGTACCACTAAGTGTCTCTCCATAAACATATTTATCTTGTCCAGAGACACAGGAGAAGCCACAACCCCCAAACAAGCAGCATGCAGGAGATATGGAGGCTGTGAAAAGGAAATGGGCAGAAGACAACAATCTCACCAAGATTACATTCCATAAAGCGCAATTGGCAACATCTGCTCAATCTACTGTAGATAAACAGTGAACTATTTTCCATCTCATTAACTGAGAGGATGAGATATTAAATAAACCCCAGGGGCCTTCTGCTTTGTTATCGCATTTAAGCCTTGGCCCAGACTTGCTGTGTTAGCTAATCTGCATGGTATTTTATGGACTAAAATCTCTCTCTCTCTCTCTCTCTCTCTCTCTCTCTCTCTCTCTCTCTCTCTCTCTCTGTGTGTGTGTGTGTGTGTGTGTGTGTGTGTGTGTGTCTGTATGTCTCTTTCTCTTATCTGTCTTTCTCTCTGTCTATCTCTCTGTGTGTCTCTCTCTGTCAAAATACACACACACACACACACACACACACACACACACACACAATTTCCAAATGGCTTAAGACCAAAAGTCCCTGCTTAATTTGCCTGTTTCTCTAATTACTAGACACTTAGCTTAAATTATTAACCATGTCTTCAGCTGTGATATATGATACCTGTAGGTCTCCAAACAGGATTCTAATAGAATTATCTAATTCTATTAAATTGCAAACAACTGTCCATTAAATATTTATTAGCCAGCTTGCATTCACTGAAGATAGATTGGCGTGTCAGCAAACCTCTGGCTCCCCTTTCTCCGAGTCCAGTGGCATAAGGGCTAGGTAAGGCACCTCATCAGAACTCTGCGTATTGATCACCTGCCAATTACCTGTTTAATCAAAATCAATGGAAACAAAAAGAGTTTAGAAGAACTTACAAGGTGTGGTATGGATTTTTTTTTAATACTTAGTTAAATAAGTAAATTGGTTAAAAGCTAGCTAAGTTCATTGTAAACACTTAAGGCTTATTTTACCATGGGAGAAACTACTGGCAGATAAATAATTAAACTTTCGTTTTTAGATTGTGCGAATTGTATTTTTAATAAAGAGTTGACAAAGTGTCCAATTTAGTCACCTGGGAGAAGAGCTCTTTGATGTCAAAATTTGGGACTGAAATACCTACTTTTTTAGCACCATGTGATGATAACCTGGCACCTTTGGCAGACAACCCTTCTTCAGATGGAAAGCACGTGGGCAGTTTTAGACAATCAGATTATGCAAGATGGCACATATTCCCTCACTAAAAATGCAAGAACCATCTGGATTCTCACAGAGGATCTGGGAAAAATGAACAGGGACTATCAGTCCTCCAGAAAATCCACTTGAATGAAAATTATTCAAATGTGAAATCCTAAATCAACTCTTACCAACAAAAGGCCAGAATGGAGGAGGAGAGGGAAGGGGTGCCTTCTCATCTGACCTTTGTTCAAATGGTTTCTCAATAATCAGAGATAATCAGGCCTGAAAGGGGAGGCATTGCTATAACCTATGAGCAACAGTAGCAGGCATTGCCCACTCCCATGGGTTACCTTAAAGAGAGCAACCCCCATGGCAGCCCTGGAGTTTGCTTTCAAGAAAATGCAATTGTCCGGAGTAGTGTAGTTAGAATAAACATGAATATTAGCACTAGACTCCCCCATCATTTAAAGCAAACCAATCAAAATAAAACTGAAAGCTAATGCAATCTACAAAATTAATTTCATAAACCTTGCATTAATTGCAACTATACCCAAATAAATGGGTATTCTGTATAATTGTTTATATAAAAAACCATAAAACCTTAAGGTATTCATAAGCAGAATTGTGGCTGCTTTTGGCAGTGAGGAAGCACATAGTGACTGGAGAAGGGGTAGCAGAGATGGCTTAGATGTGGTTTGGTAGTGATCCCATCTTGAAGCTGGTTGCAAGGAACTAATCTATTTCAGGTTGGGGTTTTTTTCACTTTCTGAATATATATGATTTTTCCAATAAAATGTTACTGCCTGAATAGTGAAACAACAGAGCAATTTATTTGAATGGCCTCTGGCAAGTCACTTATCTCTGGACTTCAAAGTCCCCACCATGTGTAAAATAGAGAAGTTGAACAAGACAATCTTCAGATTTCTGTTGCAGAACTGTTCCAATACTACAAAGATCACTAGTTCCTCTAGAAAAAAAAATAGATCAATAAATCTGGTCTGCCATCAATCCCATGTTGACTTCCAATCTCACATTTTATAACTTCACCTCTTTCTTTTGGTAAATGAAGAAGAGAATTCTGGAAGGCTTTGAAGCATCTGAACTCAGTGAATTATCCCTTTGTCTGGATTAAATAGGTTGAAAGATAAGTCAGTAGATAGATAGATAGATAGATAGATAGATAGATAGATAGATAGAAATTCATATAACATAGATCAATGAAAGGTATATAGAGGATAGATAGACATTAATATAATATAGATCCATAATAATTAGATAGATGGTAGATAGATAGTTGGTAGATAGATGATGATGATGATAGATAGATAGATAGATAGATAGATAGATAGATAGATAGATAATAGACATTCATATAACATAGATCAATGAAAGGTAGATAGAGGATAGATAGAAATTAATGTAATATAGATCCATGATAATTAGATGGATAGATAGATAGATAGATAGATAGATAGATAGATAGATAGGATAGGCAGATAGACAGACAAATGATACATGGAGGAATATAAAGTAACAGATACATAGAAAGCTAGTCGCAGAGAAAATTGAAAACTTTCAAGAAAAGAGATGTAACTGTAGACCATCATATTATGTTAAATAAGCCTCAAAAAAATAAATACTGCGTCTTTTCTCTCACATATTGAACTTCAAGAGGAGACAGAGGGAGAGGGGGAAGGGAGGGAGGGAGGGAGAGAGTGAAGGAGAGCACATGAACACAAAAGGGAGACTATTTTGGAAAGAAGGACTCAAAGAAGTATGAAGGAGACAAGAGAAGGTAACAGAGGTGAACTTGGTCAAGATACATGACATATTTAAATAAAACTGTCATCATGAGACCTGTTCACTTTGTATAATAAATATATGATAATAGGTTTATGTTATGGTTTGTTGAGACAGGATTTTACATAGTCCAGGCCAGCCAGAAATGTGCTGTGCAGCTGAAGCTAGCCTTGAATTCTTAATCCTTCTGCCTTCTCCTTCCAAGAGCTCAGATTTCAAGTGTGCACCACTGCACCCAGTGAAGCTATTTTCTAAAATGAAGAAATTCAGACAAAATGAGGAAAGGAAGACAATATACAGATAATTCCAGCCCATTTAAGTTAATGCTATCTTTTTAGTTTCTCAATTCTTCCTTAATCTTAAGAACTTGCCCCTGAAGTTTCTTTCATACACATAGAAGTAGCTCATCTTTGAGACATCTGGTGCCAAGAGTTTATGGTTCTCAGTTCTGAAATTAGGCAGGGTGGGCATCTAAGAAATACTGAACCAAAACAGTGCATCCTCCTATTTTCTTGCCTAATTGCCTAATGTTCCCTTCTTTAGGGAATATTCCCAGATGAAGGCAATTAGACAGATCACAAGCATTATCCACATTGAAGACAATGCTAGAAAATCAAGGGCCTGGTGTGTTTACAAAAGAGGCCATACTGGCACATCTCCTGATCAGCCAGGGGTCAAAAGGAAGCAGAAGGTTGTGAGGAAATGAGGTCTAGCTATTCACTGGTCATTCCACACTCAGCAACAACTTATTGCTGATTCTCCTTGTATTTCTACAAAGGACAAAGTCTTGTGGATTTCACCACACAGTGAGGAAATAAGATTCCACCAACAGCCTCCTTTCCATAAACAACTGTAAGTTACAGTAAAAGGTTTCTGTTTCTCAACTATTAGTTACCCATGGAGCTATACAGAAGCACTGTTGAAATTTTTTCACTCATCTGTGGTAAGAAGCAGAGCATAGATCTCTCTGCTCATAGAGCTTTATTAGGGCATGTTGGAGATTCATTGGGGAATGAGTAAATGTCACCAATTCATAGTCAAAATAATGGACAGATAGAACCTAAACCCCTCAAGTATGAAATATTACAACTTTTAAATTCCCTAGTAGTGCATCTTTTAAAAGGACAAAATAAAGTACAAATCAAGAATTGTTCTTTGGAGGAATATTCCTAGATCATGTTGTCAGGGAACGAATAATATGTCATTCCTCCTTAGCTTCCTAGGAGAGTGGAAGTATCAGGAGAATATGCAATGAGCAAGTTACCTGCTGCTGTGTGTTAGGAATCTTAAACAGAGACCAGAAGCAGGTGGATTGCTTTTTCTTAACAAGACACAAGCATCTCTGGAGAGCACACCCTCCCCAGGCAACAAGCTGCCTTTCTAAATGTCTCTGTTTGATTCTCTCCAAACTAGAGCTGAGGGTCTGCTCTCTGCAGAGCAATATTTTGAATTTACAGTTAGTCCTCCTTATCCAGAGGCTCCACATATTCCAGTGCAACTAACCACAGACCAAAAATATTCTGGGGAAAAAAAACTGCATATGTCCTAAATATGTACAAGCATTTTTTACAGACATGTTACCTTAAGCAATACATCATAGCAGTTATCGATGTAGCATTTGCACTGTGTTAAAAATTGTAGGTAATATAAAGATGGTGTATTGAGGGAAGTTGCAGAGATTATACCCATACTCCATAGCATTTGTCATAAGAAATTTGATCACACAAGAATTTTAGTATCCCACAGGATCCCCTATGTATACCAAGGGACAACAGTATATGTTTAGATGTCAATTTGCTTTTCTGATCATTGAAAAAAAAAACAATTGTTCAAATGTTTTTAACCTATAACAACTGTAATTCATCTAAGCCCAATAAAGAGAGTATCTATGATTGAACAGCGTTTCTTACCCACAGGAAGTGGAAAGGAGTCAGTAGAAGAAACAGAAACATAAGCAAGAGGCTCTTCAAGGAAACAGTGACACTCTACTGCAGCCAGAACTATCCATGAGGAGCTGAGGACTACACCATCATGAGGCTATAAGTTAACCATCCTGAGGCTATAAGTCAACCCTCAAGTCAGCCCTCAACCTCTACTAGACCTGAGATTCTAATCAGCCTCTCCATGTTACTTTCCATAATAATAGAAGTTTTGTCTGTAAGTACAACTGCTATGTTAGACTCCATCTGCCAGGCTTCCTTATAGGTAGGCTTGTCTATGTAATAAGTCAGGGAGAAATAGGAAAAGAAATGGCTCGTGTGACTTCCTGGTCATGTCTGATAGACAAGGCACGTACAATTCCATTCATTATTCTTTTTCCTTCCCACTTGCTAGAACTCAGACTTGGTGATAGGATCTAAAGAACCCAACACAGAACAAGAGAAATAACTCACATGGTAAAGAAAGAAAGAGTAGAGACTGGAGAGTGATGATGGCTCAGTAGTAGTTGGGCTCAGTAGACTGTTGATCATGCTGGCTGTGGTGGCTCACACCTTTATCCCAGCACCTAGGAGGCAGAGGCAGACGAATCTCTGAGTTTGAGGCCAGGCTGGTTGACAAAGCAAATTCCAGGACAGCCAGGGCTATACAGAGAAACCCTGCTCTCAAAAAAGTTTCTGCTCTTATAAAGCACCCAAGTTCCAAGGATTCACATAGGCCAGCTCATAGCCACCTGTAACTTCAGCTCAAAAAGACCTAGTTTCTTTTTTCAGCCTTGGTAGGAACCCACACACAGGTGACATCCACTCACACACACACACACACACACACACAGACACATATACATAAATGAAGATGAAAATAAAATCTATTCTAAAAGAAGCGAAGAGTAACATCAAAGAAAGGGCTGAGTCCACCCGCTAAAGCCCTAAACCGGTTACACTCAACAGCTAAGCCTATATTCTACAACAAACACCTGTCCCATCTTCATCATCCTATGTGCTATTTGGAGTGATGATTTTCTCTACCCCTGACTCTGTTAGACACCCCCATTAAGCATAAATGGTCTCTCTCTCATCTAATAACCTGGCCCTCCACCATCACTACCAAAGCCAGACATTAATACGTATAAACAACTTGTAGAACCATGGTTATCTGAATCACAACAAAAACCACCCTCTGATGCCCTTCTCTCCCAGCAAGGAAATTTAAGAGGCAAGCCTGAACCAGAGTACCTAAATATATTACAACAGCCATAATCTGGTAACCGAAAAAAAAAAAAATAAGTGCATGGGGAAGGGGGGAAAGAGGGATGGACCTAAAATAAATTTAACAGGCTGACTCCTCTTTGTGCTCTGCTTTTAATCAGTTGGTTTCCAGGCCTGGCTTTGCAGAGGAGGAGATGTGACTCACAGGCACACTTGCCAGAGACAGATGCTTGTGGGATTTTTTTTTTCTTTTTCTTTTTTTTTTTTTTAAATTCTATCAGACGGGGATCTGCAAGAAATTTGGATGAGGAAAAAGGCCAATGGTAAACATGCTTGGAATCAAGGCATATTTTCTGAGGAAATTGTGCAGGATTTTTTTTTATAAGCTCAGAGTTGCTAAAACTCTTTTCAAAGACAAGACTAAAGGGTGAAGAGTTTAAAGACATTGAGATAAAATACTCAGAGGACATTCAGTTCAACCTTGTCTTCCTAAACAAGCATTGCAGCACATAATACTAAGTGGGCAAGCATATGGATTATTGTGGTTGAATAAACAATTGTCTGGCTAGCAAATAAAAGTGTTAAGGACCTTGTCCAAAATCATATAGGATCCAGGAAATTTGAGGTCAGAGTGGACTCAACCCCAGACCCATGAAGTTTACTATGCTTCTTTTCCCATTGGGTGACATAATCTTTCATTTTTAAAATTAACATTAAAATCCAGGCCCACACTTTCTATTCTCCAGGGTTCCTATCAGTTAGGATAATTCCAGCCGTAGGTAACAGAAAACAAACAAAACGAGGCTGAAATTATGAGATGCCTATGATTACTTCACAAAAAAACTACGTGTTCAGGTCTGACTCAACATCATCCAGGATACAGGAACTCTCCATCTTTCTGCTAGCCATTTTGCGTGCTGCTTTCACCACTGGGAATGTTTCTCCAAACTATTCAAAGTATTATAGCACCTTTATTCATTTTATGAAACTACCAAATTAGAAGGACCAAAAAGATAGAGTCCTAAATGATTTCTTCCTATGCAACTGTGTTTGATTTCTTTGTATAGTTGTTTGTTTGTTTGTTTGTACAAAGTCTTACAATATAACTCAGTCTAGTCTCCAACTGAATGTCCTCCATTCTCAAGACCCTGAGGGCTACACAGGCATTCACTGCCACACTACACCTGTTAACAAAGAAAAAAAAAAGTATTTCCCAAATTCTTCTTACTTCTGATGGTGTCTCATTGGCCAAGATTGGATCATGTGCCCACTCCTAATCAAATCTGGCAAGGAACAGAATAAGACTTTAACAAAGGACTTTAACCAATCACAATTCACCTACTAATGTTTGACACCAGTCCACTCCACACAAATGTGTTAATAAAGATGAAGAATAAAAATGACTATTTGAAATCCCTTGTGAGATTCCTCCCCATATCTGAATTATTTTGACACCTCTGCTTTCCCATGATTAAGAATAACTTATTGAATCCCAGTAACAATAGACATGAGTGAAGAAGCTCAGTTCAACAAATATTTGGGAAGCACTGCCCTTTTAAAGTTATTATATTAGTTCTTTGAGAATTTCATACAACGTGTTTTGATAATATTCACCCCAACTCCCTCAACTTCTTCCAGATCCTCCCCTTCCCATCCTACCAAAGTTTGTGTTCTTTCTCTCTTTTTTTTTTCCACACACCAACTGTAAATTGTGCTTCCCACAGTCTTGGATATGTGGCCTTCTACTGGAACATGGTCAACTCACTGGGGACTATACCCTTAAAGAAACCCAAAAAGCTACCAATCAGCAATAGCTCTGTGACTAGGGGAGGGACTTCATGCCCACCTTCCCTCTCCATGCTACTCTGGCTTGCACATGCTTTTACAACCTCTGTGAGTTCACATGTATAGCTGCCCAGCTGCATCACTATTTCCATATCGCCATCCACCGCCTCTGGATCTTATATTCTTCCCCCCAAGCCCCTTCAGCAATTTTCTCTGAGTCTCGGGGGAAAGGGATGTGATATAGTTGTCCCTTTGGGCACTGAGCATTTTGCAGTCCCTTGGTCAGTTGTGGGTCTGTGTGTTAATAGCCCTCTACTATACATGGAGTATTCTATAATAATGATTAAGAGATGCATTAATCTATGGATATAATGATAAATCATTATAGATCAGTTTAATACTGTGTTCATTTAGCAGAATAATAGAGGTTCTTCCCTAGGGCCTATGACAACTAACAACAAAATGCTTGGCTTGATATGACTCTGAGTAAAATTTCAGCTTGTGAATTGTGATCTTAAATCCAATCGGAAATTAAATGGTTACCACGCTGATGTTCTATGAAGCATTTTCCATGTATGTGGTCTTCACAAAGGACTGGTAGCTAGAACAACAGTAGAGTGATGCTGTTTTTGTAATCCTCGGGGAATATACTATTCAATGGCAAATGAAGAACACAAAATACATGACTGCAACACACTATGTTGCGTATTCTTAAGGAAAAAAATCATTTAGAAACATAGCTTGTACAAAAAACATGAGCAGGCTGGATGTGGATGTTCATACAAGGGTCCAAGGTCAGGTCCTACCTCCAGAAGCTAGCCAGGGATCCAATGGAACAAGTCGAGTGTTTTCCAGACAAAACAAGCAGGGGTCAACTGCAAGGGACCAATGAGACTAACATTGGGTCGGAAAGCGGAAAATTCTGTCTGACTACCACACGGAACATAAGGCAGAGAGATCAATGGAGACTCGAGAGGTAACAGCTGGGATAAGAAATAGCTTGGGGAAAAAAAAAAGAAAGAAAGAAAGAAAGAAAGAGCTTGGGGAATGCTGGTAACTGATTTCAAGTTTTTGACAATCTGATGAAGGATGTAGGTGGAGTCACAGGTGTGAAAACAGCTAAATGGCAATAGACAGTGAGGCTGCCTCCTCAAGCCATCGCTTGCAATTCCCTTTGCCAATTCTCCCTCTATTGGGGCTATTACAGACCAGGATGAAAATAATGTACCAGTTCAGCATGTCAACAGCTTCCCAGCAGAAAGGCTAGTGTGGATAATGAGTGAACCCTGACAGCCCAAGGTCAAATACTTAACAATATTACAGAGGGTAAGTATGATACACTGAGCACTGTCTTAGAGCCTCACTTGAAAGGCTCACAGCTGCTAATATTTACAGAAATAGGAAGCAATTACAGTTCGCTGCCACAGGAGGAACTTAAATAATTTAAGACTCATAATGCCTCTGATTCTTTTCAAGCCATCTTTTTTCTCCAGAACCAGCTGCTTCTAGCTCTTGGAGAGCCCTCTCTTCAGAAGGCAGAGTCAACCTGATGTGAGGCTCTACTTTCATTCTCCCAAAAACCCAAGCACTCAGCTTTTTGGCAGCTACCCCACTTCTCCCACACTTGTACTTCATCTCTGGAAAGGACCCCTTTTTCTCACCAGCGATGAAACTCCACAGCCATCTGCCTGGGCTAATCTGGGCAAACTGGCATAAGCAGAGAGAACGGTAATGTAATTTCAGAAATTAAACTAATTTATTTTATTCGCCATTTTCATGACATAAATATGGCAGCAAGAACAGAGAAGAAAGGGAAATGGGGGAAGAGAGTTAAATATGTTACATGCCCAGAAGAAGGGCAACAAAAGTCAAGTTTAATGTGCCTCATCAAACTTTACATGTAAATAGCCATGGGAACCTCTTTGCACCGTTTAATTGTGGGTTAATTTTTTTCTACAGTAGGAAGGAAACTGGTGCGTTCAGCAATAGGAAGTAGACAGCAGTACATTTGGGACTTAATTGATTTGTCTCTAGTATCACTGGTGAGTTATGTTTCCACTATGAAATTTCAGCACAGTGCTAACTCTCTGGCTATATTTATTCGGGTCCTCGGTAGCTACTCTTAGCATATTGGATATTCTAAGATCTCTGACTTCAGCCATTATTGGTTACCATGGCATGTCATCACACTAGAATGGAGTAAACTTCTTCTCTGGCACCTAAAAAGCTACCTTGCAGATTCCAGCAAAGTTTGTATGTGGCTCCAGATGCTGATCCCCGATTTCTATGTCTAAAACATAGAGATGCACTCACAAGCATGTTTTAGTAAGAATTAAATTACTGTCAGTGAAAGAATTTGATGTAAAACATCACAGGTTTCAGATTATTGAAAATACCCAGTAACATCCCCTTTCCTTCTGGCACACTGCCAGTTCTGCTTTGTTAACATTCATTTTATCAATAGTTTTAAGAATGTCATAACGGTACTATAATTTACATCTGGAAAACTGTGTACCTCTCAAACATCTATTACATTTGAGGCATATGCTAATCACCTTCTCATCTTTGCATCTTAAAAAGGTACATAAATAAATACATTTTTTTAAACGTTTTGATGTATAAAGTGTCTCTCTCTCTCAAAAGGCTTTTGTGTTGAAGGCTGAGTGAAGGTTGATGTATCCAATCACTGAGAAGTAATTAGAGCATGGGGGTTTGTCCAATCCAATAAGTCTCTTGGAAGATTTATGGTATGATGGCATCATATGGGGAGGGTGGAAATCGGAAGGTAAGCCTGGTTGGATGACATAGGTCCCTGTGTAGGGATGGGGGGAAGGCTGAAAGTTACGTCTTGTCCTAGCCCCTTCCTGTAAATCTCTCTGCTTCTTAGCTGCCATGAAGCAAATTGCTCTGATCCAACATATTCTTTTCCCATGATGTTCTGCCTCACCACTGGCCCAGAGAAAAATGTATCAAGCTAACCATAGATTGTAACCACTGAACCATGAGACAATAAATTCTTCATTCATTGAAGTTGTTTCTTATGTGCTTAGTCATAGCAACCAAGTACCTAATATGGGACTTCTTATGAGTTGAGTTATATCCCACGATATTCAACTACTGCAGTCCTAATTCCCACTATGTTACACATAGTTTAATGTGGAAATAGAGTACTTGCTGATATTATTAAGTACAATGAGGTCTTAATGGAGTTGGGGAAGATTCCTAATCCGATATGGCAGGTGTCCCCATAAGGGGATATTCAGCCATAAATAACCACAGGAGAATGGTATGTAAAATGAGGCAGACATCAGTATGATACAGCAGATGACTAGTCAGATGAGCATAGAATGGGCTATCCCCTCACAGTCATTAAGAATACAAACTCACTGACACATCCATATCATATATAGTCTCCAGAACTGATTGATGATACATTCTTGCTATTTAACCCACCTAGTTTACAGGATTATGTTACAGCATCTCTAGAAAACAAACCAAGGTCTACTGCTATTTGTATTTAGTATACACAGTAGCTGCTGTCACCACGGCAGCCCTTCTCCTAAATCTCCAATGACTATGAGAAATTTGGTTGCAAATTCAATTCTATCCTCTAGGAATAGCATGGCTGACATAGGCGGATTTGGCTGGGTGAAAACATAAACCACTCATCATTGTCTCCTCAGTCATAGAGCACTTTACATCAGAATGTTCATCAGGCATTATGGGTTATGCCTCTAATTCCAGGACTCAGAAAGCCGAGGCAGGAGAAATCTCATGAATTCAAGGCTATGTGATGAGTTACAGGCCAAACAGGTTACCAAATGAGACCTTGTTGAAAAAGGAGGGTGATAATTTTCATTGGTTCTATTTATTTTCCAGTTTTCCAGTTGCCTTGAGACAGATAACATGTCTTTCTTTTCTTCGTATTCACAGCATAAAGGTGGGAATCCTTATAACATCTTTTGGATACCTGATTTCTTCCAAAGACTATAGTAATTACTTTAATATTAGAATCTATGAATTGGTCCTTATGCTTGTCATATGCCAGACAGGTCACTCTCTCACTGCACTTCAGAGTGGCCTGGGACCACTTTAGACCACCAAATGACAAACCACTTCAAAGAGGTTTTCCAGTGACTGTGGTAGATTCTTTGAATTCAGATTCTACAAGCTAATTCTTGTGGCTGATATATGTAAGACATGAATCCTAGACCCTGAAAATATTCTCTTTCATAGCAGATAAAATTGGGCTCAGAACATCAAGGTTACGGGCAGATGATGACATCTTTTTAATTTGCTGATTTCAGGAAGGGGAGAGGGAGGAGGAAGGGAAGAAGGAAAAAGGAAGGAAGGAAGGAAGGAAGGAGCCAAAGTGGAAGCTTTTTTGAATCATGGATTCAGAAAGGGCAAAAAGTATGAGAGAGAAGAAATCACTGGAAGATATCCTCCTCCAAATCATCTATAAGTAAATCACAAGCTATATCAATAAGCCCCACAGAGTAAAGGCACAGTTCCAACCCTGATCAAATGGATGTAAAATCTAGAATGCTGTTGTTCCTGAAAGGAAGTCTGACCCAAAATGACTGTTTTCCTTCCACAGTGTTCAATTATACATTAATTAACCCTAACCCTGAAATTATAATCTAAAATGCCAAATTTAAATTGTAACTTCCTTTTAATTCTCCAATACAGCAATATGAAGCAGATAAATACTTTAAGACAAAAATCAGATCAAATGCATATGTAGATATAAATTAAGGAGAGAGAGAGATTTATGCACCTTTAAAATTTTGAAGAGATTTTGGCATAGATTCTTTTAAAAGACTTCATTTTTAAATTTAATTTTATAACCTGATTTCTTGAGTATTATAATCCTTTATTCTCAGCAGATATATTTGCTAGCACAAATAAGAGGCAACCCAAGAATGATGGCTAGGTAGCATCCACACACCCTACTATTCACATTTCAAAATGGACCAGAACCAACCTGGACCATCTGAGTGCCTAACCAGCCCAGTGAGCACTTTCTGGGTTTAGAATTTTTTTGGGTCCAGTTCACTGCTTAGAAGATGGTTTTCTTCCCTCCAGGGTCCTCTTTGGGGAGGGGGTGCTATTCTTTAAAGAGAAACAGAACAGAATCACAAAATTTTTAGAAACCCTGAAGCATTCCCTTATATCAGGATTTTGTAAACAAACATTTCAGCTCTCACCCACAAGTTTCCAAATTCACTCTAGACTACTCAAGGGGAAAAAAATCTCAACTGTGGATATTCAGGGAGAATTATTGCTGAATCAACACCCTACTGGATGCTTAATGATTAACTCCATTTCCTTGTTAAAATATTCACTACAACCTTGCCTAGCAATTACATCTTGTTTTACAGCACTTCTCAGGAGTAATGGTGAAGGATAACCAATTTACAATCTTTCTTCTATAAATAAAAACACACATAAGCAATGAAACTCCATACCCACAGCAGATTTTCATCCAAAGCATGGAGGTAACTCCCTGGAGACAGACATTACATATAAATATCAGCACATCACGATGTTTGGCATACTGTTTGCTTCTAATAGATGCTGTGTATGCAGCAGGGAGTGGGCAAAGGTGTATGTGTGTTGATGATTGTGATTAGTATCAAAACTGAACAGAAGCTATCAGTAAATGCATGTGTTTCCATATCAATTTCCTAAAATAGTGAAATTTATTTTATTTTTTTTTTATATGTATGGGTGTCCTTGCCTACATGTTTTTCTGAATAATGTGTTTCTACCTTGTGCTCATGGAGGCCAGAAGAGGGTATCAGATTCCCTGAACTAAAGATTTACATGGTTGTCTAGAGTTATAGATGGTTGTGAGTCACAATGTGGATGCTAGGAATTAAACGTAAGTCCTCTAAAAGTACAGGTTAACCACTAAGTGCTCTTAACCACTGAGCCATCTCTCCAGAACAAATGGAAGGCTTTTTTTTTTAAATACTTGCATGGTCACTAAGGGTTGAAAGCAATGGCTTGCCAAGACTGAATTCCTTAATGACAAAATACAAGATGGTCATTCACCTAGAAGCCAAGTCCAGTTTAAGATGACAACTTAAAAAAATAAGGCTTGACTGTGTCAACTGAACATTTAACAACATTCTTTGAACTATACATGTGTGATGTATATGTTCATTCTGTCCATTTACACATTAAAAGATTTTGAATTATGCCAGTAGAATAAGTTTTGTTTGTATGTTTTAAACATTTCTAAATACAAGAAATTAGACACACTAAGACAGAGAGTGGGGCCATTGGAAGTCCTTTTAACACAAAGGTCATTTCTCTCCTGGTTCCATACCGCATTCATCACACATTACATATGACTAAATTCAAAAATGAGATCATAAACATTCTGTTCTTAATGAGATTTTTTTGCTATCATTTCTCGTTTCCTTCTCTGCCTCCTATCGTTTCTTAAATCAGATTACAGCATTAAAGGATTAGCTATCAAACCTATACTAATAGCTATATACTGATTATATTTCTAAGTAATAAGTTCATGATATATATGTTCAAACCCCTAATCGACTGAATGATGTAGAGATGGAGTTCTACTCTGAAATAGAGAGAAACCTCAACACAAGTATTATGTTAAAACTCAAGAGTTTGTCGACAAAAAGCTGAATTTCCTAACACAGCTAACCCTGGTGACTCTAGTTGACCTCAACCTTTTCCTAACAAGATAAAGAAAGGTCTCATTACTACATCAACTCTGCATTTAGGGTTTGGAGGATCTGATGTCAGGAGTGAAGTTAAGAAGAAAGAGAATGAAACATTTGTGTATGTAGCTGGAAGTTTTGTCCAAAATTACGTTTGTAAATTTAACTCTCATTTCATAAATGAATGCTAAATTTGAATCTCTTGAAATACATCTCATAGCACATCATTACCGCAATATTAATACTTTTATTTCTTGCACTATTTCAATGCTCTTAATCACCCAGACATATGCCATCTATATCCAATGCCTACAAAAAAACCACACCCATGGATCTGTGTACCAGTGAGAAGCATTTGTTTTAAGGGAACTGCTGTACACTTCTTCTGCTCAAGGCAATAATTTTAATATCACTTTGTAAAAGAAAAATCAGTAGCCCTGGCCTGAGTTTTGGAGAACTCTGGATTGGACTTAGGACAAAACATTATAATGAACCTTTCAATACCAAGAAGATAGAGAAGACTGAGCACAAGCAAGAGAAGAGAACAGGAACAGTAAAGGGCTAGTGGGACAACTCATTTGTACAGTGTTTGCCTGGCATGCAGAGACATGGCTTAATCACCAGCATTTTGGATGGAGAAAATGAAAATAAGTCTCATCTCTTATGTTAATTTGAATAAATTAACTTGACCCTAATGATGGAAATCTTTCATGCTCACTTGGCTGAAAAAAAGAAAATGTATTCATTAATTTTTTTTCTGCCAATCACGCTAGAGACATTGTACATAAATGTCAAGATTACCAGATGATCCTACGCCTTCCTAAAGAAAGAGCAGAAATTACTCATGAACTCCAAGCATGTGTTTAGGTCTAGCAGGGAAGTTAAAAGGGGAGCTATGGTAAGCACTGACAGCTTCTGATGTCACTAAGCCAGGGCACTGACATTTTATTCATAGTCATTTATCTCCAACCAGTTTCTCCCTGAGTGTTCCTTTGTCCTTGGCACAAGAATAAAGACAACAAGCAGAACACTGTACCAATGTCACTATTCATAAGGGAGAAGTTGCATTGAATCTCTCCAAAGTCTCAAGATCCACCAGACAGTTTCAAATCATCCTCAGGTATCCAATTGCTCTTGAAGCCCTAAATCCTAATATTCATAGGACTGCACTGGTGGTAGAACGGAAACCCAGAACATCCGAGTGTGACTAGGGAGAGTCAGCTTCTGTGTGGAACATGTAGCATCATCATACATTGTATGCAATATAGACACAGGTGTCATTAATATTAGAAAATGCATAGTCCTCTTTAAGCTGAGGAGTAAACAGATTAATTTTGTCACATTCCAAAGACATGATCAAGAATGATGCGCTTATGACTATATTTACAAAAGTCCCTACCTAGTTCTATAGTAGTGTGGCCATTAACAAATGTCTCCAGTATAGGACTTAAGTCTAAAACACGAAGCTTTATTTAAGATACAACATGCAAAAGAGCCAGGGCATCAATCCCACATTATGAAATTGAGTCAAACTAAAAAGAACAGTTGTTCTGTCTTTAAGAAAAAAGCAAGGAGTGGTGTGTAATATTTTTAATATATGGATGACTGGATACAGTAAATGACTGCTGCACAGAAGGTTTATCTGTAAACACTGCAGCAAGTCTGGGGTTTTTAAACACAATAAATGACTGGTTTCAATCAGATGCAGCTAGCAGGAAATCCATGGCCCATAGGAGCAATTACCCATCTCTTGACTGAAGCACAGGGCAATTACAAGCTAGCGAAGTACACTCACGATGCCTGAGCACTTGACTGCGTGATGCTAATGGAACTGGGACAAGAAATAGCGGTCTGTGGCTTCATTTCTCAGCTTCAACCCTTCCCCAATCTCTGTCATGTTCCTCTTATCACTCAGGACAGCAGCTTAGACAGAGAAATTGTGTCCGGAAAAGCATTATCATCTTTAACCAAACCACAGGCATCAGGTTTTCTCTGCCCCACATCCCTGCTACAGCATCTTAGAAATGTTACACTCAGATTTTTGTTAACTACATCTTGCCATGATCACTGGGAGGAGGGTGGAGGGTGGTAACTTCTTACCAGAGTTGTCTATTCAACATTTGGTGTTCATTCTTTTTTTTTTTAAGTTGCTCAAAACAGAATAGGATTGTTTTATTATTACTACTTTTATTATTTTACAGTCCAGTAGTTACCCACCTCCTGGTCTGCCCTTCCACAGTTCCTCCTCCCCTTTGTCTCCAAGAGGATTTCCCCACCCCCACTCTGCCCTCTGCCCTCCCACCTCTACCACACCCCCCAAAGAGACTTCCCTGGGCCTCAAGTCTCTTGAGGGTTAAGGGCATCTTCTCCCACTGAGGCCAGACCAGGCAGTCCTCTGCGGGGGGGAGGGGGGGCTCATATAAGCTGGTGTATACTGCCAGTGTTCAGTGTCTTGAAAGATCTTAGGGATCCTGCTTAGTTGAGACTGCTGGTCTTCCTATGGGGTAGCTCTCCTCTTCAGGTTTTTCCAGCTTTCCCTAATTCAACCATAGGGATCCCCAACTTAAGACCATTGGTTGGGTGTAAGTATCTGTGGCTGTCTCAGTCAGCTGCTTGACAACTAGCTAAATCAACATTTCTAATGTTAAGGAAATGAAGGGAAACTGTTAGAGGAACAAATTACAAAGTATTATCTTAGTCCACTATGAAAAGTAGCCCAACTGTATCTTTGGAGAATTAAGCTTAAAGAAAGAGAAATTAGAAGATAGTAAGTTCCCTTTCAAATAACTAATCTTCCATCCTTATTACTTTTATTTTTGAAAATCTAATACTTTCAGAAGACCCTGTTTGGCAAGAATTAAATGCTTTGCAAGAGTGGGATCTCTGTGACTTTGAGGCCAACTCGGTCTACATAGCAAGTTCAAGGACAAACAGGGTTACACAGGCAGACACTGTCTCAAAAAATATAAACAAATAAATACATGCATACATACATGTTGAAAAAACTGCTGTGACACAAATTTTACAAAATCACTATAAGTTCTACAAAACCACAAAATATTTCCACTGTTATCCCCATTGGAAGAGAAAATGACAGACAGGTAGGGTAAGTTCCTCAAGACACCACTGTTAAATGTGCTGTTGTTTCAGAACTTTAATCAGGCCATGACTCATAAATACCATCTTGTCCCTGTTATTGAGTAATTCTGTGAATTGTAACTATTATGACTAATTAACAAAGTTATGACATCATGTTCCCATGAAAGACATTAGCAATCCCAACATAATTTCTCAGTCAGTGTTGACAAGACCATTCATCACAGTATTTTAGGAAGCTAAGAATCTTGCTCTCTCTCTCTCTCTCTCTCTCTGAGTGTGTGTGTGTGTGTGTGTGTGTGTGTGTGTGTGTGTGTGTGTGTCTCATTATATAAGCTATATCAAGCTCCAATTCACAATGTTTCTTTATTTCTTTTTAGTTTTTGAGACAAGATCTTACTATGTAGACCAGACTGATCTTGAACATGTAGAGATCCACCTGCCTCTGCCTCCTCTGTGCTGGGATTAAAGGTGTGCACCATCATACACAACAAACTCACAACTTTTCTGCTCCAGCATTCCAAGTGATGGGTTTATAGGCATGTGCCACTATGCCTTACACAGCCTTCAATTCTTATGCAAATTCATCTATAAGCTATGCATGATTACAGCACTCTGGAGGCAGAGGCAGGTGGATCTCTGTGAGTTCAAGACCAACCTGGTCTACGAAGTGAGTCCAGGATAGCCAGGGCTGGTTATACTGAGAAACCTGTCTGGGGAGGTGGGGGTGGGGGGAGAATTCCTCTATAAATGATCTTGATATGATGCTTGATTATAGATATTTAGTAAATATTAGAGTTTAAGGTATCACATATAAAAAGAGCATTATAGAAATGATAAATAGATATATTCAGATGCGGACAGACCAGCGTTCAGTTTGCAACTCTCTAATATAAAAGTTACATACCTCAAGCATGTTATCTACTCTCCAGATCTCTGTGACCTTATCTGTAAAGTAAGGATGTTACTTCCGACCTTGCAGAGTTTTCTTAAGACTAAAATAAGATGGTATCTAGTCTTGAGAGGAACCCGACCTTTCAGAAATGCCAACCTGCTAATAGTATTTAAAAAAAATCAGTTTTGTGTGAAACTACTTGAGTCTCCAATACTGAAAGAAATTCAAGAAATATTCTGAAGAAGGGATAATGGAATTAGAAACATCAATGCCTGGAACCAGAACAATGTAGGCTGGAAAGAATTATCCGGTGAAGACCTATAGCACTAAATAACAAGAGAAAGCGGGAACCTGCTCAGCTCTTGAATTGGGATAGAGAAGTGTAAAAAGCAACATTGAGGTCTGGGTCATGAGTTTGAATATCAAGGCATAATGAAAGAGTTAACTCAGGAACTTTAAAAAGGTCAGAGACTAAGTTACATTCCTCAGACCCCAAAGGGGAGGGGGAGACTGACCTAAGGGTGGGGACGCATTCTGAAGGACTGACTGTTGGCCACCTACCTCATCATCTAACAACCAATTAGTTTGAATGTAACACAGTAAGCACTGCCAGTTACATTGTGCTTAATGGTGGCGACCCTGAGGAAGGTATAAAATCAGGCGCAGTACAAGACGTGGGGTCGCTCGCTCTTCATATGCAAAGCGGCCGTAGTACGCTAGTTTTTTAATAAAAATTCCTCATGCATTTTGCATTGATTCTGTCTCTGCTTGGTCCACTCAGGGGACCCCCTAAGTAAGGTAAGACTGATCAAGTCTTACAATGTGACTCAGGAATAAAAACCTAAAGAAAATCATCTACATCTTACTTCTCATCTTAGACCCAGCTAATAGACTAAATTGTTGTTCACATTTGATTGAAAACCTCTTAAGAGGCCTAATAATGAATAGCATGAACTATGGAACTAATTTAAAATACTATTGAACCTCTCCAAAATATTGGTGGCCTGGTGTTCCTGAGGATTAGAATTAAGGTCTGGCTTCATATTGAGGGAACACCAATCACTGTATCTGTCTCAAAGTCCTTAGTGTGGGTTACTTCTCACCCTTCCCCTAAGAAAGAAAACACACGTTTGCTTTTCTGAATGTAACTCTGAGTGCTCCTTACATGGAAGTAAATCATTTCTGCCGCTCAGTAACTGAGTTCCCATACCTAGGAACTAGGTATTGTACCTAATCAAGTTTCCAGCACTCTGAGAGACTGGGACTCCAGCTTTTCCCTTCTATATTTGCATTTTCTCTTATTTCAAACAGTTAGAAGAGCACAGAAAATGCTCTCTCATCAAATCTGAATCAAGGCAGCAGCATAGAGATTCTTATTCCTGTCCACTATAGCCACACACAAATATATAGTCCTCACCTGGCCTCTGGCCATGACATTTGCAAATAGAAAAAAGACCCTGACAAACATGAGTCATACAATAACTAGAGGAGATAGCTTGGTGGTTATGAGTACTGGCTGCTCTCCCGAAGGACTCAGGTTTGATTCCCAGCATCCACATGGCAGCTCACAATCATTTATAATTCCAGTTTCAAGGAATTTGATGCTTTGTTCTGGCCTTCACAGGTACTACATGTATGTGGTACAAAGACATACATAGAACACTCATGCACATTTTTTAAAAACAGAAAATAGACATATTTACACTCACAAAGTATGTAGACATAGATAAAACATAAGAACAAGGATTTGCAAAGAGTCCAGAACTCTTAGGTATACAGGAACATAAAACAACCATTCTTTCACATTATTTTTCTTTCCTGTCTGTCCTTGCTTTGTGACTAAAGGCATACATGTATATATTAGAAGGATAGCACCATGCCATAACGTAGTAATGGAAAGTCACTGATGCCTAAACACCAAGTTCTACCCTGGGCAATCCCTGTTGGGTCAAAGTCCCCTACTTTTATTCCTAAAAGATGCATGTTATTGATCAAAAGTATTTCATCATAAAAAGCGCATGAACTCAGATTCTATGAAAATCTGACGATACTCATTCCTGAATGTATAAAGTGATACTTCAGAGAAAACATGAGATTTGGGATCTTTAGACCTCAGTGGTTAAAATAGTTCTAAACTAATAGGAGCACTTGAGTTATTGACAACATATTCTTGTAGATTGCCAAGGTCAGCTACCTTTGAGGATTTGAGATATTTCTAAACTGTGAGATTAGTTTCATTTTCATGACAAATTGTGTTCATTGTTCATTGCTCACCTTATAGACAACCTCTGTTTCCTACATTACTCCTTTGCAAAGTGTGTGTGCTGCTACAACACTCATTCTGGTCTTCTTATTTCTTAGTCTCCTGGTTTCCCACTGTCCTCCAAAAAAAAAAAAAAGAAGAAGAGAAAAGAGCGACCAAATTAAGAAAAAATATCTAGCTGAAAGGGCAAGGTTTTCTAGAAGAGGAAAAGAGTGGGAAATGAATTATTTCAGACCAAAAGCAATTATATTTTGAAGGCAGAAGCAGACATCTTTTGGCACAACTGTCAAGATGTTACAAAAAGATTAAAGGAGGGGTTTTTGTCATTTAAAATCTGTTTCTAGCTCAAAAAAAGTGTGCTGTTCAGTTTGTGATTTTTAATAAGATTTCTCAATATACTCACTGCTTTAAAAAAAAAGTGTGAGAAAAAAAGAAGCAAAAAAAAAATGGAAGGCCATGTAGTAAACACCGTTGTGACTTTGATACGGTATCACTCATTTTCACCACTCTTGAGAATGTAGACAAGATTTTTGTGGTAGGTTATACCCCATACAATAACCTGTCAACAAAATACACTTTTTTGCAGAGACTTCTCAGGATTTAGACTTCTATATGGTTAAAGAAGAAACATCAGATTAATACCTTTCAAGCTTTCACTTAAGCATGCAAAGACCAGTATTTTCTGCTGTTAATAGCTTGCCAACCTCTCACTCTTCCAGCCTCACATGGTCGAGTCCTATTATACCCATTCTCGGCAATAGTGGCTACTTCAGTTTTCCGCTAAGGACTGAATATCAAACTTCTGTGTGGAAGACATTGCGAGAACCAATCAAGGTTGCCCAGTCGAAGTGGACATGATTTTCAGAAGATCCCCTGCCCTCTCCCCACTTTGTCTAACTTTCTACGAGAAAAGTGAAAGAAAAGCTTCTTCACCCAGTTCAGTATTCACATTTGAAAGCTTTTCCTCTTCATCCTTCCTAGAAGTCCCTTTTTCCTGATGAGAATGTTGAGTCCAAGTCCTGACCCAGTTATGTCTTTAAAAACTTAGAAACTGAAGACCACTGCAGGAGGAGATAAGTTGGTGAATTCTCTCTTGTCATTTTATGTCCAGTGTCCAAGACCGTATACGTGGCTTAAGTCTTGGGTAGGGTGAGTCTAAAAGCTGTGCAAGACCACAGAACATAAGTGTGTGAAGTGAACCCTCCATGTAAATACTTTACACTCCTTTGAAAGACGTAATGCTTTCAGGGCACAGCATGACCTCCCCAAGTGACTTAGTTAGGGTTTTACTGCTATGAACAGACACCATGACCAAGGCAATTCTTATAAGGACAACATTTAAGTGGGGTTGGCTTACAGGTTCAGAGATTTGTTCCATTATCACCAGGATAGAAGCATGGCAGCATCCAGGCAGGTATGGTGCAGAAGGAGCTAAGGGTTCTACATCTTCATCTAAAAGCTGTTGGAAAAAACTGGCTTCCAGGCAGCTAGGACAAAGGTCTTAAGGCTCAGGCCCACAGTAACACACTTCCTCCAACAAGGCTATATCTCCAAATAGTGCCACTACTTGGGCCAAGCATATTCAAATACCACACCCAGTTCCTCTAGTCCCTACATTTACATCTCTTCCTGAGAACTCTTAGAACACTTTCTCTGGAAACATGAACCTAGAAAACAGCCACACTGCCAAGGTCTCTGCTCTAATCAATACCAGTGGTAAGTTTCATCTTTGTTTTGTTTCATTCAAATCCCTATCAAAATTATCTTCCTTGGTCATTTCATTCCATCAGATATATACCAGTCTCTAACTTGATACTTGCATTGCTTTTAAATAACATGAATGTAAATCCTTCACCATTCAAGTGGTCAAACTAAAACCTTAACTTTTTTTTTTAATCTAACATTCACCAAATGGAAAAAGCTAAGAATCTAAAGAAGGTTATTTTGGGTGAGGAAATACAATGACACTCCCAGAAATTTGGAATTAGATGAATATCTAGTTTCTCATTTAACTGAGCTTTATGCCTTTGGCCAGTCATCTCTACTTACTAGTGACATGAAAGAAGACAGACGATAAAACTTAAGTCAACGTTTATTAATTGCCAGACTATGTCTTTTGAAAAGAAACTTTTCTGGGAAAGAGATGGAAAGTAATATGTTTTGCTTGACATTTTATAAAGCCCACTTAGGGGGCTGGAGAGATGGCTCAGCAGTTAGGAGCACTGACTGCTCTTTCAGAGGTCCTGAATTCAATTCACAGCAACTGTCACAAGGATCTGTAATGGAACCTGATTCTCCTGGTGTGCTTAAAACTCACTTCATGTTCCTGAAGTCACATGGTAAATAAAAAGGGGAGAAAAATGAAGGCATTTTAAAAAAGAGACATTTTAAAAAGCATAATTATTACACATGATGTATCATACCCTCATCTAGACCTTCCCTAAAAATTGTCTTATCCAATCTTCATAATCATATCCAAACTCAGGGCGATGGTCTTATTTGAATTACTAAAAAAGAGATAAGGGAACTCAGTGTTATGAACTGAATGTTTGGGATTCCCATCCCTAGATTCACACATAGAAAACATAACACCAATATAATGTATCAAGGGAAAGGACCTTCGGAACTAGATTAGACCATGACTGACGGTGACTGCAGTGTCTTCTTAAATGGGGGTGCCTCTTCTTCCTAGGAAAGATCTGAGGGCTAGAGGCGTGACTCAGTGAAACATGCCTAGCCCTTTAGGAACCCTCAGTTAGTCCCTAGAACCCAACTCTAGTAGAGACAGAGACAGGGAGACAGAGGCAGAGACACAAAGACAGAGCACTTCCTCCCCATTTCTCTATCACTTGAGGATACAATGGGAAGTTATCAGGTACAGATGAGGAAGCACACACCCTCTGGAGACAGCAGATCTGCCAGTGCCTATGGACTTCCAAGCCTCCAGAACTTTGGAAACTAATTTCTGTCCTTGAAGCTACCCACCCCACAGTAGTTTGCTATAGCAACTCAAACTGGCTAATAAGTTGAGAACTCCAAAGCTCAGCTAACCGGATGATACAACAAACACATGGGAAAGTACTTGATTTCCATCCCCTCCCCTTTCATTACCTCTGAGGTCTTATTGCACATCCACAGACAGCAGCCCAATGGCCTGGACCATCAAAGAGAGTGAAAGCCTAAGCCACCAGGGTAGACAGAGATCAGGAGGGAGAGCCTGGGATCATCAATCAATCTCCAGTTCAGCGTGAACCTCCTCACGACCCAGCAGCCATGTGGAAGATAGAATTCCCCACAGTAGCTCCCTGCCTTCAGAAGCCTGACCACAACAATCAAGCGATCATAATTCCCCAGGGCAAAACTACCTGCTCGGTGTATCTAATTGAGAGGAAAGGGTGACAAAGGTAACAAACAGAAGGGGGAAAAAATGTGCTCAGAGTATTTTGTGTTTGTCAATGTGCAGGCGGCATGGGAGTGACCCATGGTATTGAAATGGGACAGGCTGTGGGTAGAGAGGGCTGCTGCCGAGAAAGGAGAGTGTGGGGGATGAAAGAGAGACAGATAACTCCAAATTTTTCCCTTTCAAATTTCAACCTGTTGGATAAAAACAATAGCAAATGAGGCACTGAATATGCATGAGGCAGGGAAGGTATTTTAAGTTTTTCAGGAGACAGCTCGCTGAACGGAATTGCTAATTATGTCTCACATTGCTCCGTCCAATTCAGTTAGCTTGATTATGGCTGAGTTGTCAACTCCCCTGCTCTTGAGGTTCCACGGTTTCGGCCTGTTCTGAGGCTTAATACTAAATTAGAATTATATTTTTCAAAAAAAAAAAAAACAAAACTGTTTTCCCTTATTGAAGTGCTAGCTTTAACCATTGTGACAATATAACCTTTCTCAACAAAAATAAAATTAAAGCCGCCAAGGGTTCAGATTCAAGGGTTTTTTGGAGTCGGTGGAATGTGAGGAATGTAATCGCAGCTGTGACAATTGCAAATTAAGATTGAACAATGAGCCAAATTAAAAGGGTGAGAAAGTGCAGAACACCATATGGAGTTCCTTGCTGCTACCCCCACAGGATATCTTTGATTTCTTAGGATGTGCAGGATTAGTCAACAGAAGAATGGACTAAACAGAGCCTGGGCTCTCCCTAGCCCCAGCCACGGCCTTCATCAGGCTCAGCCTTTACTTAATCTCCTTGTTTTTAAAGTGGAATGTCACTTCAATCATGCTACTGGTTCAAGAGAGGGATGGGGGATAAAGCAAAGCCCTCCCGGGCAGGTAAACAAGGTCCAAGCCCATCTAACTGTGTTAGACTCTTCATCACTGTGACGGGATCGCTGAGAAAACAACTCACGGGGAGAAGTATCTTTTGCTACCAGGTCAGATGTTTTGGACCATTGTGGCAGAGTTGTGAAGGAACAAGGCAGCCTGCCTTATAGTGAGCAGGAGGCAAAGGAAGAAGAACAGGCAAGACCAGAGAACAGCCCCAGCCGCCTTCTTCCACAGAGCTCCTTCTTGTCACAACTTTTATCACTTTCAAAGAGCACCATCATATTAATTCGTTGAGGAATTAATCCAATAATTGGATCAGAGCCCTTAAAATACAATCATTATCCCAAAACCCATCAACTGGCAGTAAGCTCTCAATACATGAGTCTCTATGAAAGACATTTTAGGAGTTATGGGAGAATTCACCATAAGTTATAGAGAAAAGAGAGCGAGAGAGACTCTACTAAATGAATATTATTAGGCTAAGCTCATCCATTCCTTTCTGTCAAATCCATTCTATTTTTGTCAAACCTCTCATGAACATACAAAGAACAGTAAAAGGTATTGTTCAGTGACGAGGGTACAAGCAATTCTGCCTAGGGTACACCTAATGTCTCACCCCCAGGGGGAAAGTAGCACTGTTCTCAGTTCTCTGCAGAAAGAAATACTGGTTGAGAGACATGAAGGTCCAGAGTACTGGTCCAAACCAAGATGCAGTCAGAGGTGTCTACACTGGCAGCTCCACCATGCTGGAGTTCACTGAGTGGCTGGTCAAGGCTGCAACAGCGGACAGACCAGCATAATTTCAAGGGAAGGGTCTTAGCTGAGAACATCTATATCATATCCCCTAGAAATACAGGAAATTATTTGGAAAAGGAGGAGGTGTAATATTTGTTAAGAGGGTTGGGCATTATGATTGAGTTGGCAAATTGTGGCTACAATATATGAAATCCAGATTATCCTATTTCGGAGCCATGAGAAGAGATCTAAGCCTCACTGCCCTAGAGCACCAGCCAGTTGCAAAGATGATGAAAACTAGGCTAATGAACACATACACACATACACACACACACACACACACACACACTAGAGAGTTCAGCCTGCATCACATGGAACAGAAATGAGCCAGTCCAGTTGAACTGTGCCCAACAGCAAAAGTATAAGTAATAAATGGTGGTTATTTTATAATACTGTGCATGGCACTAGATAACTATTACAACCAGTACTAAATATATTACATTTATTCCTGGTAAACCTCCCTTTCAAGTCAGGGGAAAAAAATAGTTTTTGAAAGCAATCCTAATTGTTTCTAAGCAATGTCTGAGGCTGACCTTAATCAGTGGCACTAGAGCAGTAACAATCATCTTTCATACTAAAATTCAAGTCTCAACTACAGTACATCGTTCTGCCTGAGCAGAAAAGTCTCCAATAGCAACAGCTTCTATGCCCACATCTGTCTTCCCTGAATAGCATCAGAAAGAGTGTTATGTGCATGCATTTCAGCCTCAGAGATGTACCAACCTCAAAATGAGTTTGGAGTTTAGGGTGTCACCCCTTTATGCAGGCTTGTCTATTCACTCCACTGGGTGGCTGGCAGAACTGACCCCAAACATCCCCATCCCCATCTGGAAAAGAGAAAATAAGCATCGTATCTATAACAAAAGCAGCCAAGTGACAGGAGAGGGGAGAAACCAGCCTAAAAACAAAACAAACAAAAAAAACAAAAGAAAACAAACAAACAAACAAAAAACATAGTAAAGAAACACATTCAACGTTATGACAGAGGATTCTACTTCCCAGTTTGGTAGGTGGCTCTGTTAGTCCACCTGTTTCAAGAGCATAACCAGAAGATATCTTAAAAAATATACAGGATTGTTCTTTTCTTTTGAAATCTAAATGATGGAAAAGTCAGAAGGCACCACTTTTTTTTTTCAATCTGAAATGTTCCTTATTTCTGTTTCTCACCCTGTCCCTCTGAAATAAACTCAAGCACCCTTGTTTTGGAAGAGACTTTCTTAAACAGGATCTTCCTCCCAATTGAATCTTGTGGTCCCACACATCTCTACTACTCCAGCTCTGTTAAGGTTCCATTAGTTCTATCTGAGCTTACAATTTGAACTCTCGGTGATCATGGAAATATAGAGATATATTTCCTATTTTCAATGATGTTGGATTAGGCTGTCATCCTTTAGCAGCTGTGGTGGAGAAATTAAAATCATATCATGAAATGCAGCAACTCCTTATGCACTTGAACTCTTCCTCACAGAAGCTGTAGAGACAAGTACATCAAGATGTTGTTTATAATTAAGTAAAATTACCCCAAAAATATATCCTGTTGCACATGATTTCATATGTCTCTGGATACCTGTCTTTAAGGTAAGAGTAATTGGTTTTATTGCAATAGGTTTGACTGCTTGCTGTGATGGTGTATGCCAGTGAGAAGGCTCAACTCTAAGTTGATGGTGCTTATAAGAAAAGTGTTCCCATGATTCTAGTCAAAAGGTTCAACTACCCCACCTTTTCCACTCTCGACAATATAACACACACCAGAAAGCTAAACTAAACTCCATTTCCTATATGTTAATATTGAGCTTCATTTCTGTAACAAAAGCCAACTCGAAAAGAAAAGCCCAAGCAGAGGCAAACCTAAGCCCTTGCAGAAACAAAGCGTAGAAATCTGAGACTATCAGACTCACCAATGGGAAGAACTGGAAAAGAGTTTCTGTCTTTTGTCACTTAAATCATATTCAAGACACATCTTCGGACTGGAAGAGGGGTCAGAGATTCATAACAGTGCTCCTGCAGCCTCCACTGAAATGAGCATTTATCATGAATAGCTCCAGGTGAGAAGAAAGGGGCTTCCTTCCTCTCCCCTAATCCTCTTATGGTATGGCCTGCTGGAGGTCTTTCCTTGATGTTTACAATAAACTCCTTCAAAGACTGTTTAACTACTGCAGTTCTGCAGGTGGCTCTGAGAGATGTCTAGGAAGACACACCATCCTATAAATAACGGAACCTAACATTTTTCGTTTCCTTCCTAAAAATTTCAATACTTGTAATATATCAGTCAATGGCCCAAAAAAGTTCTGTGGTGCCTATTTCCGACCATGAATGCAGCTTACACCACAGGGTTCTCTGTCACATGACAGTGGTATGAGGGACAGTCCTAGTGCCATGTGGTCAGGACTGGGTACCATAATATGATTTAAAAAACTAAAGTACTATTCCTGGTGTCACAGGATTGGTCTAGAGCAATGATATGGCTTGGGGGACAATCAGTTACATTATTATCAATTTATTTAAGGGAGGAAAAGGTTTATTTCAGCATAAAGGTTAAATTTCATAAAGGGTCAAGGTAGGAATGGAGTTCAAGACAGGGGCTTAGAGCAGAAACCTACCTACTGCTTTGTCCCTAGGCTCATGTTCATCTGCCTTTCTTCCACATGTATGTATGTCCACATACACAGAGATACTACTATCCACAGTGGGCTGTTTTATTATCATTTTTTAATTTTTCCATTGTTGGGGATCAAACAAAGGACTTTGTATTAGGTAAAACATCATGATTGTGTGTGTATGTGTGTGTGTGTGTGTGTGTGTGTGTGTGTGTGCATGTGCCTTCACATGTGTGTACATTCTTGTTCCCAGGAAGGCCAGAAGAGAATACCAGATCCCCTAGAGCTAGAGTTGCAGATAGCTATAAGCTGCCAAATATGAGTGGTAGGACATCTGAAAGATCAGTAAACACTCTTAAGCACTAAGCCACCTCTTCAACCCCACATCATGATTTCTTTAAGTCAATGACGTCTTTAATTCTAAATTAGAGAACCTGGTGGCAATAAAATACCATTATTCTCACTGTAACCCCTATCCCTGTTTGCACTAAATGATTGAACCTAAAAGAAGCAAATCAAAGGAAACAGATCACAGTGAGTCCCCTGTTCTGCAACCCATACTGACAACTCCTAAGATCATAGTTAGATTATATACATACAAAGATCTCTCTGCAGACACGGATGCTGAAGTGGGCTACCGACTACACACTCTTTTGCTTCAGCAAAATTGCTGTCATAACCAGAGAACCCTAGTTATTGAAATAATTGCCATTATTTTTTTCTCTCCAAAGATAGAAAAACTGAAACACAGAGGAAATAAATAAATTTTCCAAGATCAAAGTGACATGGATGACAGAATCTGGGTTCAAAGTAAATTCATTAGTGTTGGCATTGTGAGTCCTCTCTTGTTCCCTGGGACTGGAACTCCCTTAACCCCTACCACCAAGATGTAAGGGTTTCAAATGTACATCAAAGAAAACTTTTTTCTCACAGACATTTCTACCTCTAATATGTGTGTTTCAGCATCGCATCAAGTCCAGGCGATGACTCAAAATCTACCTCTTTCTAGTTTCTCCTTTTTTAATTAAGCAAAAACAGAGGAATGTTGGCATTCCTTCTAGGCTCTGCCCAACAGTTACCTGGCAACAGCCAGGTAGCCCTAGCTAGCTATAAAAGGGGTTGTTTGCCTCCTCCTCACTCTCTCTGACTCTCTGACTCTTTTCTCTCCCTAACCCCTTTCTCCCTATCTCCCCTTCCCTTGCTTTCTCCTCATGTCTCTCTCTGTGTCTCTGTCTCTCTCTGTCTCTGTCTCTCTCTCTGTTTCTCTCTCTGTCTCTCTGTCTCTCTCTCTCTCTCTCTGTCTGTCTATCTTCTCTGTCTCTACTCCCTTCTCAACTCCCCTTCCCATGCCCTAATAAGCTCTGTTCTATAGTATACCTGTTGTATGGCTGGTATCTCAGGGGAAAGGGATGCCTCAGCTTGGGCCTGCCAAAGCACCCCTCCCACCTCATCATACCATGCTCTACAAAACATAGACTTGGCTTTTTATAAAACACAACAATTAGAGTGGCAGAGTCAAGGCCTTTTAATCATCACAATATATAATTTATTACGCAAATCTATTACCTCCGCCATTTTTAGAGTAAAACTAGAAGTAAAAATCTTCTCTGAAAGATAATTTTGTTGCCAGATGATGGTGGTATACACCTTCACTCCTAGAATACCAGAGGCAGAAGCAGTTACATCTCTGTGAGACTGAGGCCAGCTTGGTCTGCAAAGCTAGTTCCAGAATAATTAAGGATACACAAAGAAACCTTGTCTTGAAATACCTCCCCCCCCCAAAAAAAAATAAAGAAAATAAAATTTTCTATGTAAGAGAAATACAAAGAGGTTGCACAATATAAAAAGTCCTGGGCCTGGATTGTGCAAACGTTTGCACTGGTGAGTTTTTAGTGTAACTGTAATGTAATGGAGAGTCATCTGGAAAGGGGGAAGAACTTCCACTGAAAGTTCGTTTTATCAAATTGGCCTTTGGAGTTATCTGTGAAAGACTGTGTTAACTGATGATTGATGTGGGATGACCCAGCCCACTGTAGGCAGCACCATCCCTAGACAGGTAAGTCTGGCTGTATAAGAAAGCTATCTGAACATGAGTAAGTTAGACAAAAAAGTCGCATCCTCCATGATTTCTGCTTCAGTTCCTGTTGACTTCCCCCAATTGTTGGGGGCCGACAGGCCAACTGCCGGCTACATAGACAGGCCGCCTCTCCCCTCGAGTGAAACTCCTGACCTTCCTGATGGAACATCAAGACCAAGATAAAAATCTGACCTTCGCGGGAAAAACCGCAGAATGTCCCAGGCACCCGGCCCAGGGCTTGGCCCATAGGTTACTTCCCCATAGTTCCCCCTCCCAACTTCCTCATCCCTACTGCTTAAAACGTGCTGCCTGTGTGACAATAAACCAGGCCTTGACAATGGAATCTTGCTTGGTCTCGTTCTTCTCTCCCCCCCATGACCCTCAGGTAGCGCCTCTTCGGGACCCTGAATAACTAGACCTGCTGGACGGGTCAAGTGGTGCCTGAACAGGAACCCAAAGCACGGCCAACTACCGGACGACGGAGGAACCCCGGGAAAAGGGATCGAGGACCTTTCACACCGCATCGCTCGTGCATCGCTGGAAAGGGAGGTGAGTTTGGCCAAATAATTGTTGTCCGATTGTCACGGGGAAACAATTGTCTAAGGAAGCTTGTTTTATAGGAGAAATCAAGCGTTTACTCAGGGAGAGAGGAATAAGAGTTAAGAAAAAAGATTTAATTAAGTTCTTTTGTTTTGTTGATGAAAAATGTCATTGGCTGGTTTAAGCGGCCCTGATATACACCCACTTACGTGGAATAAGGTTAGTAAAGATATTAATAAGCTTTTAAAAGCTGGTGACCCGAATACGAGACCTCGCGTCCCGTATACAAAAAACCTAAACTTAAACATATCAAAGAATTACACTCAGCTGTTAAAAATTATGGTTTAACTGCACCCTTTACCTTGTCCGTTTTAGAAGGACTCTCGGGGTCCGGATATCTGACTCCTAGTGAATGGACTAAGGTGGTGCAGTCTGTCCTCACCAGAGGGCAATACTTAACTTGGAAATCTGAATTCATGGATAGGGCCGAGAGTCTGGCAGCTAGGAACAGAAAAAACCCTCTAGGCAGGACCGCCTCTTGGACAGCGGACAAGTTGTGTGGGAGGGGCCCATTTGCCTCCAAGGAAAAACAATTAGGATTGTCCCCCGGGCGTAGTACTAGCTCAAACAGCACAGGCCGCCTTATCTGCCTGGAGAGCAGTTCCTGCTACAGATGCCCTCACCACCCTAAACTAAAATAGTCCAGGGGGCCCAGGAACCCTACGCTCAATTTGTGGGGAGGTTACAGGAAGCAGCAGAAAGAATCCTAGGTCAAAGTGAAAGTGAGGGGCTCCTCGTTAAGCAGTTTGCTCTTGAAAACGCTAACTCGGCGTGCAAAGCTGCGCTACGAGGCAAGACCAAAGATCTTGATATTACAGGAATGATTAAACTTTGCAATGATGTTGACTCCTTCTCACATCAAGTGTCCAAGTCTATCAGTTTAGCTATCGGGGCTGTGTTCCAAAAAACTGGAGATTCTGGCCGCCCTAAAGGCAAAACATGCTTTAGATGTGGGCAGCCTGGTTACTTTTCTAGAGAATGTAGCGCTCTCAACCCCAGCCAGCCATTTAATCCCGTCATTGGCCAAGGGGCCCCTAAGCCTACCGCCCCGGGAGTTTGTCCTCGCTGTAGGAGAGGCCGTCATTGGGCCAAGGAATGTCGGTCTAGAACTGATGCTAATGGGCAAGCCCTCCCTGTGGTCCAGGGAAACGGCCAAGGGGCCCCACACCGGGGCCCCTACCCACAGATGACCACACACCCCCAAGTACAGCACCAAGCTCCTGAGGCACCAGCTTATCTAGGGCAACAGCAGGGAGCGCAGGACTGGACCTGTGTGCCTCCTCCCACACAATTTTGAACCCCCAAGATGGTGTTTAGGTTCTCTCCACAGGAATTTTTGAACCCCCGCCATCTGGCACATCTTTTCTCATTATAGGGCATGCCTCAGTTACCATGCAGGGTCTCAGTGTCCACCCGTCACTTGTGGACGCAGACTGTACTGGAGAGATAAAAGTTTTAAGACAGAAAAGGGCCCGGTCACCATTCTCCCTGGTCAGAGAGTAGCCCAGGAGCTCCCTCTCCTGCTTGATTCCTCTGGTGCTCACATGGGAGGGCTCAGAGGAGATAGCCAACCTGGTTCCTCTGATGTCTACTGGGTCCAGCAACTCTCTAAGGAGCGCCCCTCCTTGTGCCTTACGTTGGACGTGTGAAAGTTTGTCGGCATTATAGATACGGGAGCTGACACCACAGTTCTTAGTTTGAGCTCCTGGCCTTCTGCCTGGCCTCTCCGGCCCTCGATGACTCATTTACAAGGCATTGGCCAGTCTAAAAATACCTTACAAAGTTCAAAGTTGTTGACATGGAAAGATTCAGAGGGAAATTCGGGCACTGTGCAGCCTTTTATTGTTGAGGGCCTCCCTGTCAATCTTTGGGGGAGAGACATTCTCTCTCAAATGGGGATGATGATGTGTAGCCCCAATGAGGTGGTTGCTCACCAGCTCGCTCAGGGAGTTAGTGCGGATTGGGGTACCCCTGACACCTTGTCCCTCAAAAAAGCGCGCCCGAGCTTTCGGATTCTAACTGGTCCCCTGGGTGCTGCACTGAAGGCAGGCGAAAACACTTAAGGTTCCTTCCCTGGGAACTTTATGTCTGCCTGGGAGGTCATCGCGACTGCTCCATTGCCCGAGCATAGGAATGTTGGGTCTGTTATTCACCCTCCCCACCCTTTTACGAAGGGATTGCAAGCTTTGGAGAATTATTACCCACTAATGATACCTCACTTCTGCGGCGGAGTCCTCCAGAGAAGCAAGGACTCACCCTTGGCCAAATTTCTGGCCTAGGCATGTGCCTTCTGGGACCTGATATGCTGCCCCCAAGACCCTGATTGAGGTTTGCAATCAAACTATTGTAATTAATGCTTCCTTTCAATACGTTGCTGTTTCTAATGATTCCTATCTTGCTTGCTCCTCGGGATTGACCACTTTTATAGTTTCAACTGCCTTTTTAGGGAATAGAGAATATTGTGTGTTTGTCAAGCTCCTCCCTCGATTGACCATTCATGATTCTGATGAGCTCCTTAATTTTTGGGAAAGGGGAACTCATTTGTCCAGACAAAAGAGAGAACCTATAACAGCAGTCACCCTGGCTATGCTCCTTGGTTTGGGAGCCACAGGGGCCGGAACAGGAATTGCCTCCTTGGTCACTTCCAGTCAGCAGTATGCACAGCTCAGTGCGGTGGTCGATAGAGACCTACAAGAGCTACAGTTAGGACTAAAGAATCTTAAAGATTCTGTTACAACCCTCTCTGAGGTAGTGTTACAAAACAGAAGAGGTCTAGATTTGCTCTTTTTACAACAAGGTGGGTTATGCACTGCCCTTAAAGAAGAATGCTGCTTTTATGCAGACAAGACAGGATTGGTTGAAGATAGCTTTAAAAAGGTCAGGGAAAGTCTAGAAAACCGCAAGAAAGAAAGAGAGAAAAAAAAATCATGGTATCAAAACTGGTTCTCTATATCCCCTTGGCTCTCTACTCTGTTACCTAGTCTTTTGGGACCTTTGGTGGGTCTTCTGCTCATTTCTTTTGGGCCGAGGGCCTTCCAAAAATTAACTCTTTTTGTCAAGTCACAGGTGGATGCCGCTTTCACCAACAATCCGGTTTCAATGCATTACCATCATCTAGAGGTCAGAGATAATGACCCGGGTGCCTATGAGGAGCCCTTGGGCACCCCCTCTGCTGGCCTCAATTTCTCGATCCTGGCCGCAGACTACCGAAACCCTTGGTATAAAAAGCTATGGAGACGTCCATGACGGGAGTATCATGATGCCACATGCCAGATGCACACCTGAGAGCCTGGCTAACTCAGTCGGTAGAGCATGATCCCAGGGCTGTAGAGTAACTCCATGATGGGAGTAGCATGAGGCCATTGCCCAGGGAGCAAACTCCTATTGGGGGTTCTGGGCATGGAGGCACCTCACGTAGCCTAAGACAGAGGCTCTACCCCTCCCTTCTAGGTGCTGGCTGTGGGTGCACATCATGTAGCCTAAGACAGACTCTCCATCAATTATACAAAGAAGGGGGACATGTTGGGGGCCGACAGGCCAACTGCCGGCTACGTAGACAGGCCGCCTCTCCCCTCGAGTGAAACTCCTGACCTTCCTGATGGAACATCAAGACCAAGATAAAAATCTGACCTTCGCAGGAAAAACCGCAGAATGTCCCAGGCACCCGGCCCAGGGCTTGGCCCATAGGTCACTTCCCCATAGTTCCCCTTCCCAACTTCCTCATCCCTACTGCTTAAAATGTGCTGCCTGTGTGACAATAAACAAGGCCTTGACAATGGAATCTTGCTTGGTCTCGTTCTTCTCTCCACCCCCATGACCCTCAGGTAGCGCCTCTTCGGGACCCTGAATAACTAGACCTGCTGGACGGGTCACCCAATGATTGATTGTGATCTTGAAATGTAAGCCAAATAAGCCTTTTCCTATTCCAAGTTATTTTGGTCATGGCATTTATTACAGCAACAGGAAACCAAGCTAGAGCAATGGCATTCTTCAGAAATACATTCTGCTTAGCATTACTTGATCTATTCTTCAGAACAGTTCTGTGAAGTAGAGATTGCAAAGAGTTTGCTATCCACTTTTGCAGGGAAGGACATTCTCTCCCAAGATGACTCTGCAATGAAATGAAACCAAGTTTGGGCATTTTCCTTCTAAGTCCAAGTCAGTTCCTCTCCCTTCAACATACCAATTATTGTCATTTAAATCACAGAAGTATTGTTATAACATTTAGAAAAAAGATAAAGTTCAGAGACAAAGAATTTAAATCTCCCACTCAACGTTGAAACACTTGGAAAATTTTTGATAAAAATGTTTGTCCAAAACTTTAACAGTAAATATTTTTTACCCATATGTGTAATTTTTATATACATATATGTTTCAATATATTTTAAGTGAAACAGAATTATGTCCCTTCCCTTCCCTTCCCCTCTCTACCCTCTAGCCTCTCCCGGCTACCCTTCCCAAATCTTTTCTGTGTCTCCCACTTTCTCAAGTAGATAGTATCTTTCTTGGATGTTTATTGTTATACGTGTATTGCTCGCCCAGTGCAGAGTGGTCATTCTTGAAACTATATACACATCAACTTAATGTACATGTACTATGTATTTTCTCTAATTCTTTTATATCTTTTAGGTTTGATTTGAAATATATTTAGAGTCACACCAAGATACTTTATATGGTTTGTGGCTATCGTGAAGGGTATCATTTCTCGTACTTCTTTCTCAGCCTTCTTATCCTTTGAGTATAAGAAGGCTACTGACTTGCTTGAGTTGATTTTATATCCAGCCACTTTGCTGAAGTTGTTTATCAGCTGTAGGAGTTCTCTGGTGGAGTTCTTTGGGTTGCTTAAGTATACTATCTTATCGTCTGCAAATAGTGATAGTTTGATTTCTTCCTTTCCAATTTGTATCCCTTTGACCTCTTTTTGTTGTCTAATTGCTCTAGCTAGAACTTCAAGTACTATACTGAAAAGATATGGAGAGAGAGGGCAGTCTTGTCTGGTCCCTGATTTTAGTGGGATTGCTTCAAGTTTCTCACCATTTAGATTGATGTTGGCTACTGGTTTGCTGTAAATTGCTTTTACTATGTTTAAATATGGGCCTCGAATTCCTGATCTTTCCAAGTGGCCGGATATAAAATTAACTCAAGCAAGTCAGTAGCCTTCCTATACTCAAAGAATACGCAGGCTGAGAAAGAAGTAAGAGAATTGATACCCTTCACGATAGCCACAAACCATATAAAGTATCTTGGTGTGACTCTAACCAAACAAGTGAAAGATCTGTATGACAAGAACTTCAAGTCTCTGAAGAAAGAAATTGAAGAAGACCTCAGAAGATGGAAAAATCTGCCATGCTCATGGATTGGCAGGATTAATATAGTAAAAATGACCATCTTGCCAAAAGCAATATACAGATTCAATGCAATCCCCATCAAAATCCCAACTCAATTCTTCATAGAGTTAGAAAGAACAATTCAAAAATTCATCTGGAATAACAGAAAACCCAGGATAGCTAAAACTATTCTCAAGAGTAAAAGAACCTCTGGGGGAATCAGTATCCCGGACCTCAAGCTGTACTACAGAGCAATAGTGTTAAAAACCTCATGGTATTGATACAGTGACAGGCATGTAGATCAATGGAACAGAATTGAAGACCCAGAAATGAATCCACACTCCTATGGTCACTTGATCTTTGACAAAGGAGCTAAAACCATCCAGTGGAAAAAAGATAGCCTTTTCAACAAATGGTGCTGGCTCAGCTGGAGGTCAACATGCAGAAGAATGCAAATTGACCCATTCTTATCTCCTTGCACTAAGCTCAATTCCAAGTGGATCAAGGACCTCCACATAAAAACAGACACACTGAAACTAATAGAAAGGAAACTAGGGAAGAACCTTGAACATATGGGCACAGGGGAGAATTTCCTGAATAGAACTCCAATAGCTTATACTCTAAGATCAAGAATTGACAAATGGGACCTCATTAAATTACAAAGTTTTTGCAAAGCAAAAGACACTGTCAAAAAGACAAAGCGACAACCAACTAACTGGGAAATGATCTTTAACAACCCTACATTCTACAGAGGGCTAATATCCAATATATACAAAGAACTCAAGAAATTGGAGTCCAGAGAGGCAAGTAACCCTATTAAAAATGGGGTACAGAGCTAAACAAAGAGTTCTCACCCAAAGAATATCTAATGGCTGAGAAGCACCTAAAGAGATGTTCATCATCCTTAGTCATTAGGGAAATGCAAATCAAAACAACCCTGAGATTCCATCTCACGCCAGTCAGAATGGCTAAGGTCAAAAACACAGGAGACAGCAGTTGTTGGCAAGGATGTGGAGAAAGAGGAACACTCCTCCACTGCTGGTGGAATTGCAAGCTGGTACAACCACTCTGGAAAGCAGTCTGGCGGTTCCTCAGAAAACTGGGCATGACACTCCCGGAGGATCCGGCTATACCACTCCTGGGCATATACCCAGAGGCTTTACCTGCATGCAATAAGGACACATGCTCCACTATGTTCATAGCAGCCTTATTTATACTAGCCAGAAGCTGGAAAGAACCCAGATGTCCCTCAACGGAGGAATGGATTCAGAAGATGTGATATATTTACACAATGGAATACTACTCTGCAATTAAAAACAATGAATTCACGAAATTCCTAGGCAAATGGTCAGAACTTGAAAATATCATCCTTAGTGAGGTGACCCAATCACAAAAGAACACACATGGTATGCAGTCACTGATAAGGGGATATTAACCCAGAATCTCGGAATACCCTAGACACAATTCGCATATCAATAGATTTCCAAGAAGATGGAAGGAAAGACCCCTGGTCCTGGAAAGACTGGATGTAGGGGAATGCCAGGACAGAGAAGCGAGAGGGGGTTGAATGGGGAAAAGAGGGAGGGAAGGGGTCTTATGGGACTTTCGGGGTGGGAGGAAACGGGAAAGGAGAAATGATTTTGAATGTAAATAAAAAAAAACTTAGAAAATAAAATAAAATAAATAAAAAAGAAATAGATTTAGAATCAAGGTGTTATATGAAAGGAACTTTCCTTCCTCTATCATTCACAGGCATATATTATAGATTATTCTAATATTTTACTGTGTATCTATATATATATATATATATACAGTATATTGGAATATATATATTTCAGTATATATACAGTATATTAGAATATATATGTAGATATTCAGTAAAATATTAGAATGATCTATATTATGTTATTTCTGAGCTTTTAAAAATAATCTTAGTATAGAAAACTACAAATATGGTGTTGGAGAGATGGCTCAGTGGTTAAGAGCACTGACTGCTCTTCTAGAGGTCCTGAGTTCAATTCCCAGCACCCGCATTGTAGCTCACAACCATCTGTAATAAGATCTGATGCCCTCTTCTGATGTGGCTGAAGACAGTTATGGTGTACTCATAGAAATGTAATAAATAAATAAATAAATCTTACAAAAGGAAAAGAAAACTACAAATATAAAAGACAAAGAACAACAAGGGAAAAAGGTAAGGAATTTTTATTTGTGAAAACACACAATCTATCATCAATTGGTTTAAAAATAATATAGATCTATAACTAGAAATATGTATGTTCATACTTATATGATTGAACAAAACTCTTACTTTTCAGAATTAAGGACTATTAGTAACAGTAAGAACCAAAGAAAAATAAACTATGACAACTTCACTAGTGACAAGGGGAAATGATCACCCCCTCTTGCTGCTATGAAACCTGAAATGATTAGTACCTTTGTGAAATTCAGTGAGGATCTGAAAGACTGGTGTATACTGTCTACTGATTATCTTCTATAAAGCTATTTCCTTTTAGTGTGCTCCTCAGCCTACTTCAATAACCAATAAGCAATTGCAAAGTTAAGCAATAGCTATGTTACTCTTCTTGTCACTGTGACATAGGACTGACAGCCAAAAAGTAGAGAGATTAATTTTAACTCAGTTTAGAGGTTTTGAAGCATCATGTTGGGAAAGTATGGCACCTAAAGCTGCTTGGTCTATGGTCTATGGCGGTAAGAGTTTGCTATGTGGCTGATTTGCATCTCAGCAGACAGGAAGGAGCAAGGTCAAATTATAAACCTGAAGACTCAATTTCCAACACATTCTTACTCCTTCTAGTCCCCCACCTCCTTAAGTTTCACAGCCCCCAACCCAACAGCACTATCAACAAAGATCAAGTGTTCAAACACATGAGCCTGAGATGGCCATTCAGTATTCGAACCATAGCACTGATAATGTTATACTTTCTACTTGCAATGGAATATCTTACAAGCCTGCACACATAGTCATCTAAAGTTCATGAAGAAGCATCAGGCTAAGCTTTGGAAATACTCAGACCCTACCATTATGCAATTTGTGTTCTAGTGGGACAGTCAAAAAAACACACAGAATTGAAAAGCCATAATGGTGACCTGTGCCTAAAAGGATTCCAATAAGCCCTGAAACCTCCTTCAGGAAACAGATTAAGTCTGGAAAATCAGGAGAGATTCTCAAGAGTCAATTGATTTTGAACTGAAGTGAAGCATGAAAGAAGAATCTCATAGTTTGGATCTTAAATGTCCCTAGAGACTCAAGTCTTGTTTACTAGTGTGGCACTATGGTAGAAACTTAGGATGTGGGGCCTCATGGGAGGTCTTCAAACCTCATGGGATTGTCACCATGACATCAAAAATGGTGGCACACAGGCAATTGCTCTTCTTTTCACTTCCTAAGATGAACAATGTCAACATCACTATGCCATAGGCTCCCAACATCATATCTCGCCCTCAAAGACAGGATCAATGAGTTTTCTGGATTATACATGGAACCCACCAAAACTGTAAATCAAAATAAGAATTTCTTCCTTATAATTTGACTATCAGTTCTAGTGAGGGAAATCTCAGTGACACAGGAGAGTTACCTGCGTAAGTAAAGGGCAGTACAGTAAAGAATCCAACTGCATAAAACTTGACTATTAACTATTTTGTTGCATACTGTGTATATTGCTAAAGAAAGTATATGGATGCCAGGATTAAAAGAATGACTAGGGTGGAACAGAGCAGAAAGCTGGATATTTGATTAGGAATTCAATTCACCCATATGAGGGATGTTGTTATCTAACCCCTCTCAGAGACAAGCTTTAAATTTCCTTAAATAGAGAGAAAGTTAAGAAAAAGGACAAACTCCAGAGTGAGCAAGCCACGTTTCCACACTTGCATATCTTTAGTTACAAATGACTATTTACCTGTCAGTTGGGCTGAGAAGGAGAACACCATCATCGGTTTGCCTTTGAAATAAACCTCTCAGATTTAAAGAGGGGTTTTTTGTTTTTGGGTTTTTTTTTTTTTTGAAGGCTTACTTGATCTAAGTTTCAGGCACGTTTGAAGTTGTGACTTAATGGAAGATTATTTTTACTCACAGTGATCAAGCAGTTAATGAGATAAAGTAGTGAGGAGACAAGCTTAATAGAATATGTGGTTGCACTGCATGTTAATCTTTATAAAAGGCAGAATGAAAATAACAGGAAACCAGGAAGAAATTGGGACAGATGGCTGAACAGCTCAAAGACAGGAAAAACAACTCTTGCCTACACAGGCTTTTCAAAAGCAAGCCCTTCTCATGTTCGGTTCAATACATAAAATGGCATCAAAGAGAGGGAAGATGGAAAACCAAGACTGAAACCTTCCCGATCGCTGTTGCCTTGCAACCTTCATCTAACCCTCGTCCCTTCCCTGCCATTCCTCTGAAGGGCAAAATGCACCTGGAACAGTAACTACAGGTTTTCAATAAAGAAAGAAGATAAAGATCACAGAAAGTCACCATCTGTGTCCATGTCCCATTATGTACCACACTGACTTCCATGAATTAACAAGACAAGGGGAACTCTCCGACCTCACCAGATTCAGTAACCACGCACTGGGGAGGCCACTGAAGCAAGTAGCAGAAGACAGGGGAGAATGGCAGCTCCATTTACTAAACCAGCCTCCACATCAGTTCAGAAGCACTGCTCTTTGGAGGTGGAAGTGGTGGGAGAGGGTTGCTATGCTTGATTATTTTTCCATCTAGAGCAGACTCACAAAAAAAAAAAAGTCAATCTACTTCATTTTCAATTCAAATCAGAAAACATATGTAGCTGAGATAGTCACAGGGAAGAAAAAGTAAACCCTCTTTAGCAGGTATCCGTTTAATCAATGGGTTTAACCTACTGAGATAAAACCAATAGTGGATACAGTTTGAGCTAATTTTGAGAATATGGCAAAGCTGAATTTCCCAATGGTCCTTTAGTAGCCTCTGAATTTTACTCCTCCTAGATGTGTACTAAAGATCCCTGGCCAAGCATGGTAATACACACCCAGTATTCAAAAGGTATATTTCTGTGAGTTATTGGCCAGCCTCGTCTATATACTGAATTCTAGGACAGTCAAACTACACAATGAGACCCTAAGTCAAAAAAACAACAAAAGACATATTCTTGATCCTGCCTCCTCAACTGTTTTGACTTGTTGGAATAGAGACAGAACACGATAATTAGGGCTTTTCAAACATTTGAACATCCTTCCTTTCTGTAGCTTTTACTCTCAATGTCTACAATGTTTGGAGTATTATATTCCTTTTTTTAGGATTTATTTATTAGTTATATATAAGTACACTGTAGCTGTCTTCAGACACACTAGAAGAGGGCATCAGATCTCATTACAAATGGTTGTGAGCCACCATGTGGTTGCTGGTATTTGAACTCATGACCTCTGGAAGAGCAGCCAGTGCTCTTAACCGCTGACTCATCTCTTCAGCTCTGGAGGATTATATTTCTAATGGAGCTTATTAAAGATGTGGTTGGGAACTGGAGCCAGTGATAAGCAGGCCTGATATCTGGAACCCAGAGATACTAGTAGAAATAACAGCCCTTAAAGGAAGGAAATATGTCTATCTTGGTTTTTGCTCTCCAAGCTGCAGTTCCACTAACCCAGGTACTCAGAATTAGTTCCAGGGCTTCTGTCTTTTAAGATCATGTAAGGAATGTGACATCACAAAAGAGCTGGCCAATAGAACTGAAATCAGGATAGCTCTAGGTTGTATTCCTTAGGCAATGGTACAAGTCTCTTCCCATCTGCCTAAGAATGAAAGCCATATGAGAGCTGGATATCTGGGTGATCTCACCTCCCATACCCCCACTGAGGTCACCTCCAAACCTTCTAGCCTCAAATGCAGGACTCTGCTTATCCCCCATAGCAGTCTTAGCACTCAGCACTCATTTCACTGCTTTCCATCTCAGCTTCCAACCATAGGAATTTTCCTTCACTGTTCATGAGTTCAGTTCTTCAGTGACAACAATTTCCTCTATACTTTATTTAGAATTTCTGGGAGCTATGGAGTGGGAAAGGTATTCAGACATTGGAGCTTTATGAATTGCTGAAAATAGACATTTTTAGCAAACACCACAAGTGATTCTTACCCACATGCTAAAATTGGAGAACATCGTCTCCTTCAGTTAATAATGAGACTTACTCATGGCATAACAGCAGGGTATAAAACACTTGTATTTGTTTCATTTCATCCTTGTAACAACCTTGCAAAATAAGTAGAGCTAGGACTGTCATTCTAATTTTTTCCTCAGATAGATTAGTCAGACTTTCTTTTGTCCCAAAGAGATAAAAAGTAACTAAACAACGAAAATAGACCCCTCAGATCTCCTGATGATTGGCCCATTGCATTCTATTCCATTATTCCCAGAGTTACAGATTAGCTTTCTTGGATATCTTTATCTGTTGGAAGATTCTAAATCAATTTGAAAGAAGTTTGGTAAACTATATCAGAAGGATATAAATCTGTGCTTTTCTGTGTTTGCTGGACACAAACATTCTGGTACATGATCACTGAATTGCTCAAAAAGAATTTCTCCAGTCCCATTACAGTACAGTATACCTGCCATCTTAGCCACTTGGGAGGCTGAAGGGATTAAAGGCCAACTTGGACAATATATTGAGACCCATTTCATTCGTGTGTGTGTGTGTGTGTGTGTGTGTGTGTGTGTGTGTGTGTACAGACAGAGGGATAGGTAGGTGATAGATACACTTGAAATATTTTAAAAATAATTTCTCTGAGTAATAATACCTACTTTTGCTAAACAAGGAGGCTCATGTCTACAAACCAGAGCACTCAGGAAGATAAAACTTTGTCTGAGCTTGGGGCTCACTTGGAGTACATTGTAAGATGAGGCTATTCCTTATAACACAGCAAGACCCAGTCTGGAAAACAAAGAAACAGAAGAAAGAAAATAACGATAGCTGTATTGAACTGTTCAAGAACTCCTCCTCTGCCTCCTGACTAGCACATGACCACCACCACCCTCTCAGCCAAATATATTCCATAAACAACCACTGTGTGCCTGGGAATAACCACAGATTTTCTGTTAGCCAGCCTATCTCTTTATGCTCTGTGAAGAAATTTACAATGGAATTAACATTAGTGGTGGCTCCTGACCTTCCTAGTGCTACAACCCTTTACTACAGTTCTTCATGTTGTGGTGACCCCAACCATAAAATTACCTTGTTGATATTTCATAACTGTGATTTTGCTATTGTTACGAATCATAATGTAACAATATTTTTGGAGCAAAGGGTTATCAAAGGGGTTGCGACCCACAGGTTGAGAACCAGTGCATTAACAAGTTCAGCTTACTTCCTGGGGGCCCTTGAGCATAAGTCATGCAACTACAATGCTTTTCTGTTCTGCCCAGGGTTAACAGCACCACCTTGTCTCCTTACAGGTCTCTCTTTTCCCTCTTAAACTTTAAAGTTCACGGTGAATGGATGTCTTTCCTGTAGAAGACATGCCAAGAATTTTCACACGCGATCAAATTGCCATGAAAACTTGAAAGAATTTGTTTAAAGGGGAGTTAATTAATTTTATTTTAGTATTGTTGTTCAAGTGCCTTTGAAATTGCTGCCTCTGTTTTTTCCCTTCAGGGCTGAGCTGGTTCCCTTTAGTCCCGTTAGCACAGTGGAATTTGCATGAATGTAAAAACATTTTATCTGCATTAACATTCAGAACATGATTGGTCTATATAGTTAGGCTCAGATCAGACAGGAAAACGAAATAGTTACCAGCATAAGGGCAGATCTTGTTTATTCCTTCAACCTAATACTCAAAGGCCATCCCAAATTGTGATGGTCTTTCACTGTCAGTGACCACAGCAGAAGAACAAGTTAGAGCATTCAGTGAATAAAGTTAAGCAGAATACTAAGCATGAGCCTGGGGGCATAGCTCAGCTGGGAAAGGCTTGCCTAGCATTCACAACACTCTGGGTTGAACTCCCAGACCACACAAACCAAGTGTGTGTGCCAGTACTCCAGCACTCAGGAGGCAGAGACAGGAGGATCAGAATTCTAAGACAAACCTGGTCCATATGAGAAACTAAGGCAGTGATTCTCAGCCTGTAGGGGCTTGACCTCCACAGAGGTCTCATATTGGATATCCTGCGTATCAGATATTTACATTATGATTTGTAACAGTAGCAAGATTATAGTTATGAAATGGCAACAAAATGATTTTATGGTTCAGAGTTACCACAATATGAGCACATGTATTAAAGCCCTGCAGCATCAAGAAGGTTGAGAACCACTCCCTGAAAGGCCAGGGAAGGGAAGTGAAGGGAGGGGAGAGGAGGGGAGGGGAGGGGAGGTGGTACATTCTTATAATCCTATCATTGGGAAGGTGGGAGCAGAAGATCAGGAGTTTAAGGCTAGTATTGGCTACATTGTGAGTTTGTGGCTAGCCTGGGCTGCATGAGACCTTGTCTGAAAACAAACAAAAACAAAACAAATGAACAATAAGCCAGAAAGCAATGAAGAAAGAGAGAGAGGGAATGGTGAGTGGGAAGGAGGGAAGGCAGGAGAGGCACAAAGTTTGGCAATAGTTATAAAAAATATTTAGAATCTTCTACTAGTGAATAAGGAAGAGAAGCAAGAAGTCTCCAAGGTCTCATTTTTTCAATTCAGAAATGCATCAATAAATGGAAAATCTGAAAGCATTTTTTTTAAATAGGTATTATTTCTAGACAGAAAGACTAGCTTAAGCCCTGCCTAGGCTTGAATACAGTGGCTTAAAAATGACTGTTAAAAATTGATCATTGTCTGCAAGCTACAGAGTTCCTAAGTGATTGTCAGCTATACTGACTGTCCACAGTGCCTCTGATATCCTGGGATGAGAAAGTCCCCAGTAAGGGAAAAGCTTCATTCTCTTCAAAATAAATTTTAACTTCTATCTGGTGGAAGATTCTAGAACTCAGAAAAGTTTCAGACAGCTGTGTGGGTGCACAGTATTATAGCGGGTACAGCTATGGATAGCAACAGCTTTATATCTTCTTTGTGAATGTGTATGTATGTACACGGAGTGTGCAACTGCATTTGACCAACTTGTAGTCATTCTCCCATTGAGGGTTTCTGAATGAACTACAATATGTGTTAAAGGATGAACACAGTTTTTTGTTTGGTTGGTTTTTGGTTTCTCAAGACAGGATTTCTCTGTGTAGCCCTGGCTGTCCTGGCACTCACTCTGTAGACCAGGCTGGTCTCGAACTCAGAAATCTGCCTGCCTCTGCCTCCGAAGTGCTGGGATTAAAGGCATGTGCCACCACTGCCTGGCTGGATGAACGAAGTTTTATTTGTTAGTTTCTGTCCACTAAGAGTTGATGGGGATTGCTGTGTACATGTAACTCACCATGGTGGCTTGGCATCAACAACAGGACTCTGCTATTTCACAGGAAGAGCCCACTAATACGTCACTCACTAATATGTCACAACTATGACAAACTGTTCTAAAAGTTTCTAAGTACAGTATTTAGTCTCTCAATCTCAGCAGAAACCACACAGTATTGAGCCACAGAACACACTTTGAATACCACCAGTAAAAGAGCATAGAGATGGACTGGCAGGACTCAGTAGTTCAGGGCCACCATCACCCTGGCAGAAGTCCTGAGTTCAGTTCCCAGCACCCACATGGGGCAGCTGACAACCACTTGTAACTCCAGCTCCAAGAGATCTGATATTCTCTTCTGGCCTCCCTATGTTGGTACTCTTATACAAACCCACACAGAGACATAATTAAAAATAAAAATAAAATCATTATCTAAAGCATAATGTCCTCATCTCCATTATTAGTTATGAAATGCAATGAATTGTATCAGTGAACAGAAAATAAACATAGAAAAAAGTGTTAACTTTTGTTAACTTTTTGATCAGTTTACTTGATAGCTATTCTGACCGAGAAAAATAATCTGATTTAATTAATATTTTGTACCTATAGAATTTTCAGTTCTACTTTTCTTAACTTATAAATTCAAATGGCCATTAACAAACACATAGGCATGTTTGATATTAATCTCCAAATGGAATATTAATCATTAATAAAAAAGAATAAAGCATAGGCTTAATGATAGAGACACACTATTATAATTTATCAATAACCAATTCAAAAATTATGATTTACTCATTCAGTAATCCCATTTTTGATTAAATGCTTTTAGGCATTGCAACTAAAGCAGCAAGATAACTTAAGAGAGTTTAGTGGTCTGATTTGAACATTCTACATTATATTCAGAAATTATCACATCAGACATGGGTGTGCTGGAGCATACCTGGGCTCCCAGGTCTCAGGCAGGTCAAGGCCAGTCTAAAGTCACATAGGAAGTGCTGGACCAGCCTGAACTGCACAATGAGATGTTGTCTCAAAAGGAAAAAAAGTTATATCATTTTGAACCCAAAAAATTCAACTATGACTTGTCAATATGCAATAAAAGTAATAAAAAATAAAACACAGGCAGTAAATGGAGGAGCGAAGGCAGCTCCTTAACCTGATAAATAATTTCAAAACAGAAAGTTACAGCAAACAGAATACATAAGGAAGAAAAGCTGGAATATTTCCTTTCAAGTCAGAAGCTAGCCCTGACTCAATCACGGAGAACTGAACCAGAAAGAAACAAGTCAATAAGAGAGTCAATGATGCAAACTATCTGATGGAAGAACTATCAGTATTCACAGATACACAGAATTTTCTATGAAAAAACAATTAAAATGAATACAAACACTCAGAAAGTGTGTTAGAAATATGATCAACTGTTTTTTTGTCTTTATTACATGTATTCAATAGAAGGGGAATATGTGTCCATGCACAACACAGCACGCAAGTGTGGAGGTCAGAGAACAAAGTGTGAGAGTCAGTTCTCTACTTCTACCACATGGATGCCACAGCTTGAACTTGGGTCCTTATACTTGGTAGCAAGAGCCCTTATCCTCTGCACCAGCTCACCAGATGTAGGACAAATTTTTTTGAAAACACATTCTAACATATGAACACTTTCAGAATGCTGAGAGCAAATATGATACGGCTTTCTTCCTAAATGGCCTTTAAAAGTGGCACTGAAACTGCAACCAGATGAAAAACAGAAATCCTGGAAATCCACACACAAAACCTTAGTCTTTTTCTGAGGACAATGCCTTGAGCCTCTGCTATTTTTGTCATGGAATGTCCCCTAATGGATCAGACATTAAAGGCTTGCTCTCCAACTTGACCCTATTTGGAACCTCGAAGAGGCGGGTCCCAATAGAAGCCTTTAGCCCATAGAGGGTATGCCTTTATAGAAGACTGTGGGACTCCATTCTCCTCCCCTTTCCCCCATAGGCTGCTTTCCTGATAAAAGCCTAACAGACTTCCTCCAGAGCATACACCCACCAAAGTGTTCTGCCTTGCCAAAGAACCAAAAGCAACAAGACCAACCAACCATGGACTGAGAAACCTCCAAAGCTCTAACTGAAATAAGCCTTTCTTCCTTATTAGTTGATTATATCAGATACCTTGTCACTGTGACAGAAAGCTGGCACACACAAACCTTTATGTGTTTCAGAGCCTCGCTGCAGCTGAGGTGAATTGGCCAGAGAAAGGTAGGCTACAAAACCCCATCCAAGCTACGACTGCACTTTTCGATCTGCCCGTGTGTCCTGAAGACAGTTGCTGTCTAAACAATAGCCAGCTTACACTAAAAGGATGAAAATTCCATTAACATAAGTCAAATTCTGCCTTTTGATTCACAAAGGAATTGATACAAATAGGAGACAGCAGCCTAATAGGAGTTTATGAAATACAGATGTGAGGCATCTGATGGATAGGAACCCACAGTGGGTGACAGCTATTAGAAAAGCTATTAGGAGATTATAAATTGCAATAACAGCCACAAGATGGAAAGAAAAAAAATCCTCCTGGCCTCTGCAATAGCCTGGTAGGCTATAATGTCCTATTTCCTGTGTTAGACCCTTCAGCCACATTTTAAGAGGTGACTTTAGACATTATCGTCAGGAGGCCTTGTAGCAGAGGGTCAGGTGGCCATATTTTTTTTTCTTGCTCCTGTGCATCCAAACCCATATCCCTGCCCTTTGCATCTGAGAGGGCTCTATGACAGTTCTGATCAATAAAAATGCAGCTGACTCTCTAACAGCGTCTGGGTCTAGAGCTGAACTTACCAGCAGCCTCCACTTCTCCGGAGGAGTTAGCCACCATGTAAATGATCTAGCTTCCCTGAGACTACCATGCTGTGAGAAAGCTAGGCCACATGAAGAGGCCCCATGGAAAAGTAGATCTCTGTCACAAACCAGACACTGGTTATTCCAACCGTCCCACACCAGGGGCCAGAGATGTTGGATGATGAGACCATCTTGGCAAGCAAGTCCGCTGGTCTCACTGCCAATCTGGCAGTGAACCCATGAAAGACCCAAGCAAGAGCCGCCCAACTGAATAGAGTCAGCCTATAGATTTGCAAGCCATACTTATTGCATTATCATTCCACATATCATCATAACGTATATTATAAGGTACTAGAGGCATGTGAGATGGATTACCAGGAATGGCACTTGCTACCAAGGTTCACTGACAATACAATTTATTTTAAAGATTTATTTATTATTATATGTAAGAACACTGTAGCGTCTTCTGACACACCAGAAGAGGGCATCAGATCTCATTACAGATGGTTGTGAGCCACCATGTGGTTGTTGGGATTTGAACTTAGGACCTCCAGAAGAGCAGTCAGTCCTCTTAACCGCTAAGCCATCTCTCCAGCCCAACAATACAAATTTGATCCCTGGAATCTATATGGTAGATGGACAAAATCAGTTCTTGCAGATTGTACTCTGACCTTCACACAAATACCACGGTGCAAGCATGCACATGCGTGTGCACACAATCACACACCACACAAAATAAATAAACAAAAAAATTAAAAATTACAATCTTTCAAAAGTATCTTAGGGTTGTGTTTGTTTAGGGCTGAGGATCAAAGCTAAGAGTTCTGTGACTCTGAAGCAAGTGCCTCCACTACAGCCCATTAGGTTTATTACACTGCAATAGATAACCAGAACATGAGGTTCTTACTTACAAGCTGTTACCAGCCACATAAAGAAAGGTTGAAGGAACAACATATGTTCAGCCTAGAAGGAAACATTCCAGAAAGGGTAATAACCATCTTCAAATATTTAAAACACTTGTTTGTAGGATAAAGAACAGTTTTCTTTTCCAATAGACAGAATTGGGTTCCAGTTTACATAAATAATGAAGTGGATAACATCAGGGTCCGAAAAGAAGACCATCCAATCTGAGTGTGGTGGCACATGCCTTTATTCCCAGCTCTTGGGAGGCAAAGGCAGGTGGAACTCCATGTTAAAGGCCAGCTTTGTCTACAGAGTGAATTCCAGGATAGCCAGGGCACAGAGGAACCTTGTCTCACAATAACAAAGAGGAGGAGAAGGAGGAGGGAAAAAAAGAAGAAATAATTGTCCAGATGATAATATGGTCCAGGAGGGAAGAGACAAGAGTGTCATCATTTCCTCTGGCCATATTTATCTATTCGCAGGTGACAGTTGAGGTATTAAAAATGAGTCTGAAGAGTCTAGAAGTTGTGAATAAGGGACTATAATAATTAATATTTGTCTAAACTAAAAATGCTTTGCTCAGTTTCTATCTGTTTAAAATACTGGCTTGAAGTCTGGGAAGATAGTTCACATATTTGCCATTCAATCAAGAGGACGTGAGTTCAAGTCCTCAGAACCCATATTAAAAGGCTTGATGCAGCGGTGCTATAATCTCTGCACAGAGAAAGCCATCCAACTTACAACCTAGACAACCAACAAGCCCCAGAGTTAGTCAGAGACCCTGTCTCAAAAAGTAAAGTGTAGAATAATTGGAGAAGACCCTTTATATTGATCATAGCCACAAGAACACACATACACACACACACACACAGAGAGAGAGAGAGAGAGAGAGAGAGAGAGAGAGAGAACCCAGAAAATAAAATACAGACTTGAAAACAAATTCATGACCTGACTTTAACTAATAGTGTATTTAAAGAAGAGATGCTTGTTTCTTAGCAATTACATGTGCACTGTACTTTTAAGATACTCATGGAAGTGGCTCTCATGTGAACCATTTTTTTTTACAGTTTCTATGAAAACAACTACATGGAAAAGCTTTAAGCTAGAGATGACCTTCATCTCCACCCTGACTACCCAGCATGTACTATTCATAGTATTCTCTTATTTGTGCGACATGAAATTCGATAGGATAAAGTCATATATTTCATTATAGACTATATTTCAAAATAGTCATATATTTTGTATATTATTTTCATTTCTAGTTTATCTATGAGGAGACTGAGGCACAGAAAGGTTGATTGAGCTGTAGCTCAAATATGCTGGCAGGGAGCTCCTATCCCACGGCTCTGCCACCTAGGCAGATGGAGAAAACTTTCTTACTAAATGCAATGCCTTTAAGAAAATCTGGAAGGCTTGCTTCTTTGTTTCCAGGGATCCTTTTATTTCATTTTCAGATGACAATTGATGGTGTTAAGAAAAGCAAAAAGAAGTAGATTGAGAACAGAGATCTCTCCTTATATGCAAAGACGGCAGCGTATTGAGGACAGGTGTCTTAGATAGAGTTTATCAAGATTGTAAACCCTATCCGGTTCTCCCTACCCCCACAAAATCAGACAAACACTCTATGGCATAGTGCACCTCAATGAAAGCTAGGAAATAAATTGCACTGACCCAAAGATAACAAGTGCTAAACAATGTCATGCATTATTATTCCTGCCCATTAAGAACTACAGCTACAATAACAAAGATCTCAAAAGAAATTGACCTAGAATCAAACCAAAGACACTCTCATTATACTTAAGAATCAGTTCACCAAAACGCCTCTATCAGGACGAAATGAAAGTTCATTCATTTCAGGACCCAGCTTGGATTTGTTATCATAATGGTATTGCTATTGGAAGAACTAAGGATAATCAATTGGCTCTTGTGATGTGTAAGCTTACCAGCCATCTTTGGGTCTTCTGAAGGACACAGCTATTTGTGGAGGTTTTTTTTTTTTCCTCTAGGGCTTTGGAAATAAACAGGCCTTTCAAAGTGGCCTAGTGTCTTTCAACTACAGAGCTGTGTGTATACTCAATCTCAGACCAGACGAGCTTGACTAACCACAGAAGTTAGGATAGAAGCCAGATGCATTCCACACATCTCTGTGGTCCTCCTGCCTTCTGGCAAACTCCAGGACCAGATTGGAAAATCTGTGCCCAGTTTGGGGGCCAAGTTTGGTGTGATCCGGGGATGATTTATAAGGCTCTGGGTGGAGTCCACATGATATGTGCTCCTTTAGCCAAGTTTAGCTTTGGAGTTTCTAACTCATTTGAAGGAAAATGTATTAGGTGGGGGCAGATGGGCTCCCTAACCAGGACCAGAGGAGTCTCCTCCAAATCCTATGAGACCCAAAAGCAACTGATTTTTCCACCTCTTTATTCAAAAGTCTGAAAAACATGCAACACACGTGGTGTTGAGAAGTTGGATGTACAAGCACTTTCTAGGATTTGCCAAAAATAAAAATAAATTGCTTTTAATTTCTGAAGGGAGAAAGGCTGGATTGATTTTACAGGCTCTCCTCTAAACAGCAATTTACATGCTGAAACTGTAAAGCTGAGGGTAAAATATCCCTTCCTGGTGATTTGAAATCCGTTGATTAATTTCAAGTTGATGACCTTGTTCCCCTACAACAATAGAACTTTGATTCATCTCACTCCGGCTGCCTCTAACTAGTTTCCAACAATCACTAAACAAGCGGCAAGTCATGGCTATCCGATGGATGGAATCCCTATTAATAAATACAAATTAAATGAAGCATATCAAAAGAACCTGATCCTCATACCAAACTAAATAAGGGTTTTCTCTGCATTTAAAAGAGAAAAATACATCCCCCACTGAAAGAATCTCAGGCATTCTAAAGCAGTGTTCCACAGACATACAATGGGAGTCAAATATACAATTTCACATAATTCCAATAGGCACATTAAAATGTAAAGGTTCATGAAATCAATTTTTAAAATATTCTTTTATTTATTCAAATAGATGTAAAATATTATTATTTCCACATGCAATCATTATAAAAATTTGATGAGACTTTTACTTTTATATTCTTTGAAATCTGCTGCGTATTTTGTTTACCTTTAACTGAATTTCAGTTTTCACTTTCCACATTTCACATGCTCAATAGACTTGTGGGGCTATTGGGTATCATTAACAGCCAGTGAAACTTGAAAGTAATAGCCGTACTATATACATATTAGTAAGGAACTCATACAGTCAACCAAGATGGGAGGTCCCAGAGTACAGGTGGTGAGCGAGAGTGTGTAGCACCATAGGTAGAGAGTTAGCAACTCATAAGTGAGTCCCTTAGCCTGCTCTTCAATACCACAAAGCCAGGCTTGGTGGTACACACCCGCAATCCCAGCCTTGGGGAGGCAGAAACAGGAATATCAGAAGTTCAAGACTGTCTTCAGCTACATAGTGAGTTTGATATCAAGTTGAACTCTCAGAACTTGTGTCAGAAAAGAATATTTTAAAAATATGAGAAAATTATTTTGACAATATTAAAAAAAAACGGCTTACTATAAGGCTCCCAAGATTCTGAGAAGAACCTTCTCAAAGCTTCACTGCCAGGTGCCCCCATCTGTCACATAAAGATAAGAGTAAGTCCTCCAGATATCTTTCAGGGCTAAGTGAGTTAAATAAGTTCATAACATCCAAGTGCTTCTAACAGTACCCAGAATATTTTAATAGTCAACAAGGTTTCACAGGAAAAGGCTGCTCAGAATGTCTTAAAAGTAAGGTCGTCACTGGTGAGATGGCTTGGTGGTTAAAAGTACTGGTTACCCTCCCAGAGGACCCGGGTTCAATTCCCAGCACCCACACGGCAGTCCACATCTGTCTGTAACTCCAGTTTTCCAGGATTTCTGACACTCTCACATAGACACAGGTGCAGGCAAAACACAAATTTTGTGGATGCATAGATAATGGATGGATGGATAGACAGATAGATAGATAGATAGATAGATAGATAGATAGATAGATAGATAGATAGACAGACAGACAGACAGACAGATAGATAGGAGAATGGATGGGTGGGTGGATGGGTGAACAGACAGATGAACAGACAGACAGACAAATGATAGATGGAGAGATGGATTGATTGATGGATGGACGGACGGACGGAGAGAGAGAGAGAGATGCATGTATGGATGGACAGATGGATGGATTGGTGGATGGACAGACAGACAAATGATGTATAGATAGATAAATAAATAGATGATAGATAGATAGATAGATAAATAGATAGATAGATAGATATTTTAAGTAAGATTGTCATTCATCATTTTTTTTGCCCCAGCACCTGTTACAGTCTAGCTGCCTATAAAACAATAAAGACTTCATCTGAAGATGGTCAGGGTAGTGAGCACCTTAGAAATAAAAGGCTTCTGGGAATGTTGCCTACTTTGGGGTAGTCATTAGAAGTGAAAATCTAAGTCAAAACCACAGAAAAATACCATCTTGCCCCAGGTGTTAATGAAAAGACAAAATAATAATGACAATAGTAATAGTAATAATAATAATAATAATAACAGCAATAATAATAATGTTGACAAGAATGTGGAGAAAGGGGGATGAAGATTTGTGGTTTTATCTAATGTAAACCTCTATGATGCCCATTAGGATGGAGGTTCTTTATCAATGTAGAAAGAGAAATATTGAGGGATCGAATAATCCCACTAGTGAATAGATATCCAAAGGCAATTAAATCAGTCTAAAGAGGTATCAGTACATGTAGGTTTACTGCAGCATTACTCACAAAAGCCAAGATGTGGAGCCACAAGTATCCAGCCTCAGGTCAGTATATGAAGAAAATGTGGTACAGAAATACAACAGAATGCTATTCATCCATAGAAATGAATGAAATCCTGTTATTTGGATCTGGAGGACATTGTGTTTAGTTGAATAAGTCAACCATAGAAAGACAAATACTGTAAGTTTTTCACTCAGAGCAGAATCTAAAGAGTTGGTACAGACACACAGCACTTACCAGAGCCTGGAGAAAGAATGCGGAAGGAGAATGGAGAGAGACTAGTTAATGGTATTAGAGGTACAGCTAGTATTCTGTAGCTGTGGGGAAATTATAGTTAACAATGATTCACTGAATGTTTCAAAACCTAGCAGGGATGATTTTGAAGGTCACTAACATAAACAAACAGTTAACGTCTAAAGTGACAGACATGCCAATTACCCTCACCTAATCATCTAAGTGTATTTTATCACCATGCACCCCACAAGTATTCACTGTGTGAATTAAAAATATAAGAACAACAAAGCCCTTTCCCAGGCACTTAGTTTACTACCCTGACTTACACGAAGCATCCCATATAAGTTTGTGTATAGAAACACTTGGTTGAGAGCTGGTAGCACTGTTCTGTAAGACTGCAAAGCCAAAATGAAATAGAGAAATTTGCGGGAGAAATGAAGCCAGGTATAGGTTTGATATTCCTGCTCCAGTTCTTCTCTGCTCTCTGTGAGTGGAATGTGACTAGAGCCTCCATGACTTCCCCTCCACTATAGATAGTGGCCCTTCGTGAACTGTAAGTCAAGTTAAGCCCTTCCTCTCCCTTAAGTTGCTTCTTGTCAGGTTATTTGGTTACAATGAGGAATGTAACATACATTTGTTACAAAACTGACAAGTTCACCCTTTCTCATAGAAGAGAGATTGGAAAAGCCACTTTAGATCCCCAGCTCCTCACCCTCATGTGCATCCCCTTGGACATGCATGCTGGCTCAACATCTCTCTCACGGTCCTGTTTCCTTCCCTTCTTCTCTATCAGTCCTCATTCTAAATGCACTCCCCACTAAACAACCTGCATGTTAACAAACAATACACACAACCACTCCTAAAGAGACAACAGCTGTCTGTTGAAATAAGATTTGGGACAGTCTACATCTAGTGAACTGTGCATCTAGCCAGAGTGAGGGTCTGAGTTCCATTCTCCCTTTCCTTTTTTCAGAAAAGTAAAAAACAGTGAATGTATAATATTTAACCATTTTGCCTAGCAATTTGAATTAACCAGGTCACTGTAGATGCTGTTGTGTACCACACCTTATTCTCTCTCTCTCTCTCTCTCTCTCTCTCTCTCTCTCTCTCTCTCTCTCTCTCTCTCTCTGACTCTCCTACCAGCATCTCATTTCTTTTTCAAGCTACACAACCAAGCAGTGAAAGAAAAAATGAGAACAGCTGGAAGCACTGAGAGTCTTTCAAGAAATCCTCTTTCTTCTTTGGGTTATCCAAGACCACACGATACAACCAGATGCATGCCGGCGTGAGCCCAAACCACTGAATTCTCTCACATCTCGGACTTTCAAAATCTTAAATTTGCCCTTTACTTAAAAAAGTCAATGATTTCACCAAGAAAGTTTGATTAGTTTCTTTTACTTTCTGTAATGAAGTGCCATCCTTTTTACACTTGAAAGGATCTTTGTAATAATGCAACATTGATCTTTTGAATACAGATGAGCTAACCTAGATAATAGGATTTAGAATGTGAAAAACTGGACCTGCAGCGATATTTAAGGTTCCAGTGCCATCAAGAGGAATTATGGCACAAAACATCTGCTTTCCTGAGACACTGTCTGAGTCTCCCTGAATAATTGGAGAATCATGTTTCCTCCCACAAACAGTTTTTATTTCATTCAACATCCTAAGAGAAGTAACATGCTGTATCCCTGGATGTCAATCATCCCATGTTGAGAGGGAGGGAAGAGGGGCATTTAGCTCTCAGATCTGTCTTCTTCTGCTTTTAGTTTTATGCCTCAAAGTTCTAGAAAGAGGACTCAGACCTAATACTAGAAAGCAGTTCTAATAACAAACTGGAGAGATGTTCATTCAAACAGTCTGCGATCGTCTCTGTTAGAGGGTAGAGATATGAAATGATTAAACACACTGTAATCTCCTGACGAGATTAGGGAATCTTGTCAGGAGATTGCCTCCTGAAGAGGCAAGGGAAAGGGCGGGGAGGAGGCTCTGGAAAATGATGTAAGTCCTCCAGAGAACAATAAAATGTAGCTCTGGTTTGGTATTCCTTATTCCTTGAAGGGAAATTGGAGTTTGGGTCAGGGGGTTTTTGTGCACCCACACTCCAAGAAAGGCAGAGCAAACACCTCCTGTATAAATTCTTACATATAGGCAGTAAGTCCTACAGTCAGGGACAATGCCATGCCACCTGTTAGAGTTCCGAATAGAGGGTCAGTGAGATGGCTCAGTGGGCAAAGGTGCTTGCCAAGTGTTTATAGTTATAAAATGGTCAAATTGGGATTTGAACTCATTTTTTTCTGGCCTCAAAGCCTGAAATCTTAGATTACTATGCTATACCAATTATTTGACAGGGTTAAGTGAGGTCAGCACAACAGAGAACCAAAGATCAAGACTGGGACACCCAGACAGGCCTATCAAAAAAAGCAAAATGAGAAAAAGATCCAGATAGGTGCAAGGAGTGTCTTGGGGGAAAACAAGTAATATGAAGTTGAATTTGGAAACAGGGTCAGATGCCAGACCTTGCAATGACAAACCAGGTCAAAGAAATTAGGATAATGCAGAAGGGGACAAAGCAGGATGCACTCACTGAACTGCCTCATAAAGGAAGGTCTTAGGGACCAGGCAAGACAGCAGTAGCACAAATCTAAATGCAAAATCCGAGTTCTGAAGGGCAGTAGCTGGGATGACTACTGCCCTCATCACAGCCAGATGAAGAATACAATTAGCCCAGGAGTCTGGCCTTCAGCGAATCCTGATTATGAATTCAGTAACCTTAACTGTAATGGTCAGAGCTGTATCCACCAGAAAACATTCACTAAGATATTCAAGTCCCATAAAATATATTTTGTTTTGTTTTGTTTTGTTTTAAGTAGGGGGATTCTAACTGAATGCAAATTCATTAAGTTGTATAAAATTTGGGTCTCGCTAATTTAGACATGTAATGTCTTTATTTATTAGTGAGGTTTTTAAAAATAATGAAGTTTATTTAAAAAGGCAAGTAAAATAATGTAATTCATGGAGAGAAGAAAGTGGGTAAGAAGAAAGTGGAAGGAAGGAGGGATGTAAGGGAGAGAAAAGATGGGAGAGAAGAAATCTCATCATCTAGGGATAGGGAGGATGGCTCAGTGGGAAATGTGTTTGCTATGCAACCACGAGGACTGGAGTTTAATCTGTAGCATCCACAAAAGCAACATATGGTTATAACATCAGTGCCAGAGGCTAGTGGCAGGCAGATTGTGAGGCAGGTTAGGCAAACAGCAAGCTTCAAGTTCAGTAGAAGACCCTGTCTCAGGAAAACTACACCCATGGAAACTCAACAAAATGGCTAGCTAAATGAGACTCAGAGAAGAGGTCATGAACTTGTGAAGTGAGGGGAGAGAGAAGTGATGGGAAAGGGTGGAGGGAGGAGAGGGAGAGAGAGATGATGTAATTATATTTTCTTTTTAAACCTTACAAATAAAATATTTTAAAGGGAAAAAAAGAAATAGAGTCCCTGTCTCAAAAACAAGGTGAAATGGTTACAAAATGACATTCCCGTGTTAACCTCTTGTCTGTGTGTGTGCCCACACAGGCAAATGCACCCACACAAGTACATGTGTACATACACAAGCAATGTCTAGACAAACATTGAAGAAACCCTGTATAAAGTCATACCCATTGAGAAAATGATGGTGTACATTAGCATAAAACTCAATTTAAACAAGCAACCTTTTACTTGAGTGCTGAACCCCACAGGGTACTTTCTGGAAAAGTATAGTTTGAGAAGAATATAGTTAGCAGGGAAGGAAAACCATGCTACATTTTGGAGGATGATGAAGAGAATTACAGAAGATGTGGACAGCATGAGAATAAGTTTGAAGAAAAGCCAAAGGTTAGTGGAATTGTAGTCAAGAAAACTCAACAATTCAGTTTGAAAGAATCAGATCTGGATCACAAATCTGGAAAACCTGAATGGGAAGAGAACATTTCTGGAAAAGGACTCATATCTCAAGTAGCTAGGATGGAACGACATAGTCTACTAACATAAGCCTACACCAAAATGAAGTGTTGAGAAGGATAGAACAGAAGGAGATGGTGATGTGGCTTGTATTTTCACTGGTGGTGAGGTGGCAGGGCTTTGAAACCCATTTCAAGCAGGTCGTATCTGTCTTAAGGTCAGCACTATCATTAATGTTACTATAGGCAAGGACTGGCCCTCTCCTCATCCCTTATCTAGCAGGAGGAGAAACTGAATTTTAAAGAAGTACTTAGCATACTCAACATTGCACATCATAGCTAGGACTCAACACCAGATGGGATTTCCACCAGAAGCATAGGTCCTGACCTCTTGCTTTCAAAAAAAAGTCCTCCTTCAACAAAGTTAGTCACTTACCTAATCCCCATGGTGCCTCCTGGCATGTACGGGTTCTCTATTGTGTTCCCCCAAAATATATCCACTTTCCCTCACTTCCTACACAGGAAAGTGTTTACTGAACAGAAAGAGGCAGAACATCTGTGCTATTTTTTTTTAATCCACAAAATTCCACCTTTAAGCCATATTACTTTCTATTCCAAATATTAGCAATTATTATTTCAAGCTAACAGATCCACTCTGCTAAGTATAATACTGGCCATTGCACAGGTGACATTCAGTGGCATCTCTTGAAAAGATGTATCTTAAATGTATTCTACTCATTGAAAGTCCTGCTTTAAGCACCTTTGTGCACTCAACTTCCATATATATATACATATACACACATATTCTTTTGCTTGGGTTTGTTTTTTTTAAAAACAGGCTCGCACTATGTGCCTCAGACTGACTTCAAATCTATGACAATCCTTCCGTCTCTGTCTCTACAGACCATAGGATTCAATTTCTTTTTCCAGTTTCCTTACTCCACAATAAGATATGATAGAACACTCCAGACTCACAAGATCTTAGGATGTTTGTGATTTGTTCGTTTTCCCTAAATACCCCCCCATGTCACCCCTTGGAAGCCCCATGAACTCAATCCCAACGAGCATCCAAGCTAAACCTGTAGCAGAGTCTATTCTCCATCCCAGGAGCTAAAGCCTGAAGCCAGCAGCTGTAGTGTCTCCAGTAACAAAAGACCAGCTACGCTGCCTGTGGATGCAACGGGCCTAGAAAGTCCTAGTGAACTTTGGCTTTGACTTGTAAACAAGGGCTTTGAAGGAGCAAAGTTGTAAGTTTGTCTCCACAAAAGCAAACTTCCCGAGCTGTTTGCTTTGGGCGTTTTGCCGAAGTACACGCAGCAGGGAATGGATTTCCTGTCTGCCCTTCTAGTCACTGTAGGCTGTGCTTGGCTCAGCTGCCACAGAAACTGGAGAGCAGGCTTGGAGAGGCATCCGTGTCAGAAGCCCAGAAGCCTCGCTACTCCAGTTGCTCTTTTCTAACCTGTTCTTCCCAGGCCAGTCAGGGAGTGACTTTCCAATGTGCTAGTTAGGGTTTCCATGGGTCGCCACTCCCAACGGGAAAATAAGAAAAAAAAAAAAAAAAAAACCAAACCTAGGGCGTGACGGACCTCCCAGGGAGTGCTCTCACGTCCTGCTAAGCAGGGCACCGGGACAACAAAGTAAATGCATCCTAGGACTGGTGAGAGGGAAACTGTGTGAGGCACTTTGGGTAAGGGTCAACCTGAAGCCCTCCTGGGACAAAGATGGAGCTCTCCCAGGTGCTGAAATTTGAAACTTGCGAGGTCATTTTATTTCCCTTAGCCTTGATTTTCTTGAGCCATGAATCCCTCCCCGTTTAAATTATCATTTTTCTTTGTTTGAGAAAAACTTCCAATGTGATTACCAAGGCATTTCTCTTTGTTTCTGAAACAAAGCAGGAGAGGGGCTGTGTGGGTAGCGACTCTACACAGCCACAAAGAAGGTGATTGCCCCGATACTCACAGCAACTGTTCAGGCTAGCACTACTACACTGTCCAATGTTGCCAGAAACGCAAGAAATCTGGGTCTTTAATGAGAACCGTTTGCATTTAAGTGTTGACAGCTAATTTGAAAAGCCTGCATGGGCCAATACAGCATGATAAACCACATATGCCCAAGGCAAGAATCCTAAAACTGTCTACCTTTACAATGCATGAATCTCTGCTTCCTCACACCTTGGGAAGAGGGAGCTGATTAGCTTTGAGTTAAGAGCTGAAGAACCCAGAGGGAGGCAAGGACATTAGGAACCCAGCAGGAATCAGCCCATCTGTGAAAGGGACACTTCAGAGTTTCTATGATCATAGGGTTAAGAAAGGTCACACAACATCATTCACACAGAAAGCTTGCTGGATTGTATCTACTTAAAGGTGCAGGGACAGATAAAACACAAGGACGTCCTGGGAAAAACAGGATCTGAAAGGTACTGGAGGGCTTGGTTGAGGATGAGTTTTGCATTAGCCTTGTGACATTTCCAATTAAATGCAAAATCAACAGAACATCTTCTTCAGGGTCGTAGTGATGGAGACCCTCTCACCTAAGCTTGTTCACACACTAATCCCTCAAAACAGCAACAAAGGAGGATAAATCAATTGCCTTTACTACCTTTATCAGCATAAACAAAGAGATAAAAATACAGTATAAAATTTTAACTATCTTTGCCCATCCTACCTGCAAATGTGAAATTCCCCTGTGCTTCAATAAAGGAAAAATACATCCAATGAAGTCTAACAAATGTGCCATCTGTTCAGAAAGTGGTAGACAGGCATTTTTTTACACGTGACACAATTGCCCTCTTGTGGTCAAAGAAAATAGTGCAGCTTTTTTCCAATGAGGTTTTAAAGGTTACACCTAAAAATGTACTTCGCACAAATATAAATCATTTATAAATAGAGCAATATGTATAGAAACTTCCATTTGAAGTGGTATGAATATTATTTATAATAAAATGTCTATTCAAATTAGACCTTGGGCTCTGAGCTTAGTTTTCTTATGAAGGGAAAGGAAATCAAGAGGAAAATAAAATGTCATTTAGAAGCGGCTGGGTGGCGGGAAGGTGCAGCTCATGAAGCTAATGACGGTATCAGTCACTCCTCTGCTGTGGTGCTCTTACCTGGATTCCTGCCTCACTGCCTCCCTGCTGACTTCTGCAAGGGGACAGGGTATGTTTCCTTTCACTTCCTGCCTTCATTTACTGGCTCTCCACTATTCTCTTGTATAGCCATCTTTGGCTACATCATTTAAGCTCAGCATGGCAAGATAATACCATAAAGGTGTTCCTGAATAGGTATCCTTCAAGTGACTAACAGGAACTCACAGCCTGGACAGAGGATGAGAAGACTTTCTCTAGAAAAGTGAACCAGTCAAAATTGAGTGCACACAACATCTGAACCTACATAAACCACCCCCCTCCCCTGACTATCAAGTGACTTGGTCAATAAAGAACAGCAATAAATGTCTGTTTTTAAATGTACACATATAAATATATTATTAAACATTTAGGACATAGATATCACCATTGTCTCAGTTTAGAAGATTTCTATCAACTTGAAATAAACAACCTGCCTTTTGAGTACTTCATATTCTCAGCTCCAGGAATTTGAACACTTCATGTAAGTGAACTCATAACTGTGTTCTTATGTATCACAACATGCTAAGTTGTGTTTACCTGTTCTAGCACCTCAGGTATCACACTGGGGACAGATCAGAACAACTTACCCTCCCTCTCTTGCCCCCCAGTTCTTCAAGATAGCATCTGCCTTTCTGAATAACTTCCTTCACTTTCTACTGGAAAGATGTCAGACTTCACCTAAAGATACAGCGTCCGAAAAAATCAACATAGCACCTGTCCTCACAGTGTCCCACAGATATTCATTATACCCAAGTAAATTTAAACTTAACAAGGTGGTATGTTCTATTAAAGAGAAGCAAGTTTGGCATGGTGGTACCTGTCTGTAATCTCAGCACTCAAATGTCATAGACAGAATAGTAAATTTTAGGCCAGCATAGACCATAAAGAAAGACATTATCTAAACAGGGGTACAAGAAGCTAGGGCAATGTCTCAGCAGCAAACAGATTGCTATGTATTTCCAAGGTCTAAAGTTTGGATACCTGCATCCACCTAGCAAGATGGGCGTCCTATACTTGCCTACAAGCCTCAAAACCAGAATTGCTAGGGCTTACTGGCTTGCAGCATAGCTAAGAAAATGTGGGTGCCCAAGTTAAGAGAAAGACTCTGCTTCAAAGGAGAAAACAGAGAATAGTAGAGGAGAAATTCAGCACCATTTTCTGACCTTCACACTGTAAACATACACACATGCACACAGAGTACACATGCACACTTGCACACAATGTACACATTCATACACAAATAAATGAATGAATGAATTCTTTTTTGACATTCAAAGAGAAAGAATTTTAGTGTTAATCTGAGACAGTTTAATAACATGTATATTTGTCTGTTATGAAGACACTTAGCACCTTAAAAGAATAGATTTTCTGGTCAAAATAATGACATAATTTCTCTTAAAAATAAGGCATTATGATATGCAGTACAATTCTTATCAAAATTCCAGTTGCCTTGTTGAAGAAAATGAGATGTTTTCCCAGAATTCATATGAAATGCACAGCTCTTCCAAACAGCAAAAATAATTTTGAAAAGAGTAAAGTTGTAGGATAATACTCATACTTTCTAATTTAAAAATGTACTACATGGCTTCATCAATGAAGACTGTGTGTTTTACCACAGAGATAAAAATATAGGACAATGGCATAGAATTAAGAGTCTAGAAGTTGATTAATTTTAAATAAGTTCACTAAGATAATTTCATATGGAAACAGTTTTTAACAAATAATGCTGAGACAATCAGATATCCATATGCAAAAATTAACTCAATATGAATCAAAGACCCAAGTGATAAACTAAAGCTACAAAATAGAAAAAACCAACAGGTACCTTGCACTAAGCAATGGATGCGGAGATGCGAAATGATAAAAATACATCATTGTATTTTTACAATACAGTGGCTGGAGAGATGGCTCAGCAGTTAAGAGCACTGACCCCCTCTTCCAGAGGTCCTAAGTTCAATTCCCAGCAACCACATGGTGGCTAACAACCATCTGTAATGGGATCTGATGCCCTCTTCTGGTGTGTCTGAAGAAAGCTACAATGTACTCATATACATACAATAAATAAATCTTAAAAAAAAATACAAACATTGTGTGTGTGTGTGTGTGTGTGTGTGTGTGTGTGTGTGTGTGTGTATCATGAAACTCAGTAGTAAACAGTTGCCTAACATGCATGAAGCCCTGGACGAGAAAGAGAGAGAGAGAGAGAGAGAGAGAGAGAGAGAGAGAGAGAGAGAGAGAGAGAGAGAGGCTAGAGATAATGAAGACAGGACTAGAGAAGTGGTTCATCAGGTAGTAGCACTGGCTATTTTTCCAGAAGTTATGAGTTCAATTCCCAGCACCCACATAGCAGCTTACAAACTCTGTAACTTAGACACATAGGATCTGATGCCTTCCTCTTGTATGTAGACATACATGAAGACAAAATACTTATACACATAAACAAATAGATGTTTTTAGATGCAATCTAGATAAATTAGACTTCATAAAGAGTATTTAAAATTCCTTTTTCCCTCATTGGATGCCTGAAGACAGACGGATATCAGCAGCACATGGGAGTCACCCTTGAAAGCTCAGCCATGGTTTACTCTCTTGGGGTATCTACTCAGATATCATGGTCTGATACAGAAACACAGCTGAAAGTGTGCTCACAGTGTTCCTGTCACTACTTGAAAGACAATGGACTTCATTAAGCTATACTAAGAGACTTTTCTTGACTAGATTATGCAAGAACATCTACCAAAGAGAAAGATAGTACTAGCATTTGTACATAGATATTTTAAGGTGCAAGACCTTTAAAAAATTATTTAAAACTTTGTATAACAAAGTTTCCACTTACAAAGGTTAAAAAAAAAGACTTTAGAATAGGAGACTATGGTTATATTCAGGATATCTGATAAAGGGCTAATATACATAATAAATAAAGAACTCTTAAAACAGCAAGAAGATAAACCATCAATTCTAAAAATAGTCATAAGACTGATGGACATTTCTCAAAATATATATGCAAATGGTCAACAAGAATATAAATGATGCCATTACTATTATCAATATACCATTCCATTTTATATGAATAATCATATCTTTTTACTTCATTTCTATAGAATGGTTATAATGAGAAATAGAGAACTAGTCTTGTCAAGTATTTACAGAATTAGAATGTCCATGCAGTGCTGAGAGAAATGTAAAATGGAACTGGCAACTATGGTCAACAATTTAGCAAATTCTTAAATATTGCACACAAACTTGGCACATGACCTATGTAGTTCTACTGCATGGTAAACACCAAAAAGCACTGAAAATATATGACCATACCAAAATCATACGTGAGTGTTCATAGCAACTTTTAAATAGAAATAGTTCAAATGTTCATGAATTAATGAGTAAGCAACATGTTGTATGTTCCTACAATCGGTTGTGAGTCAATCCATAAGACATAATGAAGTATCTTAATACAAGATACAATGGATGAACATGGATGAAATTTTGTAATGTAATAGAAACTAATCAAGGAAGATCTCGGTTGTATAAAAAGTTTCCAAAGAGAGAGAGCTTCATGGACACAGAAGAAAGGTTAAGGATGACCTAGAACAGAAGAGGAGTTACAGCAGGTGAGAGAATTAAAGGTGAGTGCTAAAGGGCATAGAATGTCGTCTGGATCTGAGGAAGACAATCTGGTTAGATAGTAAGGCTTGTTGCATGAGTCTGCAAGACTACTACAGGGTGCACTAAAAGGGAACACTCAGACAGGCATAGGACTAGTATCTCAAGGCAGGCTTGGCTCCGGGACCCAGCTGAAACAAAACAGATGCACATAAAAAGCTGTAGTAAATGTGTAGCCCTTGTCAGTGACCTTCCAGCTACAAGCCTACACCCAAGGTCGGCTTGGCAGTGCTCCTAATGGGAGTTTATGCTTGACTGAAGGAAGACTGAAAGACAGGAAGCATACTCTCTCTCTCTGCTTCCTATCTTCTTCTATCTCCTACTTCATTGCTGTTCTTGCAAGCCTCAAGGTTATGGCCCTAGGCCCTAGGTCTGCAGCTGACTTTACCCTCAGCCTCCAGCTCTTTAGCACTCCTCAACCATTCCTGGAGCACTCCTTTGGAAAGGACAACAAACCAAACAGTAATGTCCCCGCCTTGAGAGACCTGCCCTCTTCTGAGGCACTGATATACTCTAACCACATCTTTTGCTTCTCATTCTGATGTGGGAGAGCTGCTTCCCACAGTGAGTGTCCCTGTGATGCCTCAGCAGCCAGCCCTTATTCTCCTTGCAGTCTAACCTTGTAAACACATTGCCATGCTAAATTCCCTATATTGAAATATTTTGTTTCTTTTTTTCCTTAATTGCATTCTAATAAAACCCATCACGTGTATTAATAGTCTTTTAACATTCTTTAATTCATATGGTAAATCACCTACTATTTTTCTTAATACAATGACATCCTATGTCATAACATAACCTGCTTTATATTATGGACATCTTTATCAGTATGCTTCCACATTATGTTGGATACAGCCAATATATCCTTTTTATGGTAATTGGATCCATTCCATCTTCTTGTATAATTGTGTTCATTGCCCTAAATTTGTCTAAAGTATACTGGTCTTCTGAGGAACTTTAATTGTCTGGATTCTAATTGAAGTTATTTATTTATTGAGTGCGTATTCTCTAAAAACCATTATACTGGATATTTGAGGAAAGCAATAGGTAGTCAGACTTGCAGTGAAAGGGCTTGAACTTAGTAGGAAGATGGAAAAAAGCAAGACTGTAACTTCATTTTTCTAAATATGTACAGTTTCAAGGTCACTTTCAAAACAATAAGTCTTATGCTCAAGGTTTGGCTTTTGAGGTCAATGTCACAGTAAACACAGACATCTCATTCTCTAATCTTATGCAACTCTTTATCCCACTCTTACCTGCACCATAAAAACAGGGAATCTAATTATGGTTCAATAATGATTTTGAGATTGGAAGAAATCCTGAGAGCACATCTGAATTTAATTGTTTCCAAGTTGCCTGGTCATAGTTTTAAGGATATAAAAGATTTACCCAACTAGAAAACAAATAGTAATAAACTTACACCTAATATTATACTAGCATTTAGAGAATTATCTGAACCAGATTCAACTTTGACTGTATTGCAACATCAACAGACCTCCACTGGGGCTCCAAAAGACATTTTCGTAGACATCCTAACAAGGTCATTTTTCTTGGTGAACATTTTACTCAAGGGTGAGATACCAATCCTACATTTCATTTACAAATGGTAGAAGCCCAGAGGCCCAGAACAATTTATTAAGGACATTTTCTTTAAATAAGTTCTCTTCATAAGCCCATAATATATTCAAAAGGGGGGAAAGGGGAAGTTGGGAATTAAATAAACTCATTGGTCATCACTGAAGAGCACCAACTCATTACTCTGAAATTTGATAATGAAAAAGAAGGGGAGGAAGGTCGGTGTGTATTATGACTTTCTAAGTAAATAAATCTCAGTGTAAGGCAAATAGCCTTAGTGAAAAAGAAGAGCTTCTTCTGTTCAAAGAATTCCAGCTGGCAAAGGCAGAAAAATAAATATAATTCAGCAATCACCAACCCTTAGCCTTCAATAAGATAACCCATGCAGAACATGGTCTTTTAGTTTCCTGGTACAGACATTACAAATTACCTCAAACTTAGATTGTTTAAAATACCAGAAGTCAATTTTCTGACAGGTCTGGAAGGAAGTGTTCCAAGGTCAAAGTGACCATAGGTCTATCTATGCTCCTTCTGCAACTCTCAATTTAATCCTTCTTTGCATCTTTCTCCCTTCTGACTGAGCATTTCATCCATGGTATTTCTGCTGTATCATTCCAACATTTGTGTCTAGCTTCACATGACATTTTCTGATATAAAGGCACAGTCATACTACATTTAGAGCTACCTTACTGACCTCACTTGAACTCTATTATATGAAATAGGACTTTACTTCGACTGACAGAGTCAACTAACCTGGACCCTTGGAACTCCCAGAAATGGAACCATCAACCAAAAAGCATTCATGGACTGGACCTAGGCCACCTTGCATGTATGTAACAGATGTGCAGCTTGGTCTTCATGTGGGTCCTCTAACAACTAGAGTAGGGGCTGTCCCTGACTCTGTTCCCTGCCTGTGGATCCTGTCCCTCTAACTGAAAATATCCGTGCTGAGGCCTTGTCTGGCCTCAGTGGGAGAAGATGTGCCTAGTCCTGCAGTGACTTTAGGTGCTAAGCTGGTTGGTATCCAGGGGGAACCTCCCCCTTCTCAGAGGAGAAGGGGAGAGAGAAGCAAAGGGGCTGTGATTGGGTTGTAACGTGTATAAATGAGTAAATTAGGGGCTGGAGAGAATGGCTCAGCACTACTGTTCTTCGACAGGTCCTGAGTTCAATTCTCACCAACCACATGGTGGTTCACAACCATCTGTAATGGGATCTAATGCCCTCTTCTGGGTATCTGAAAACAGCTACAGTGTACTCTTATAAATAAAATAAATAAATAATAACATAAATAAATCTCAAAAAATAAGCAAGTTAATGGAAAAATCTAAATAAACATTCAGGCTTCTGTCTTTACTTAAAAAAAAAAATCCCTTTTATGGAAAGCCACAGCTCAGAAACAGTCTTAATTCCTCCATATTGACTATTTGATTCAATATCTTCATTTGGAACCATAAGGAGCATAAGCCTAAAACTACTCATTTTCTGATCACCTAATATGTAGCAGATACCAGGGACAGTCAATAGCACCTACTTTCTCAGCCAATCCTGAAATATTCATGTGAAACTAATACCTCTTCAAACCTCCACTTCACAAGTGAAGTATTGATTGATGTTGGTGCCACAGTAGAGTGAGAAGTTCACCAAGATGCTAAGCCTTCATTTCCCCAAAAAGCAGAGGGGTTCAGCCTTCTTGAAAAAGACTGAGAGCTAGCTCACTCCAGTTACTTTATTCAAACATTATACAATGTTAATTGGGGCTGGAAAAGGGTCAGGCTACCAAAGTTATCTTGCCCTTGCTGCCTGTGAGAGCAGACAACTCACACAAATTTCAGTCCGTTTTGACTATGGCTAGTTCAAAAGTAAGAACTCCAGGTTTGCCAAAAGTATCTTAGGACCAAGGTCTGGGCAGTTGCAAATTCTCACGTAACACCAAGTGCAGATTATCTAGAGAAACAACATTTCTTCAAGGTTCAAACAGTCTCAAAACAATTTCTCAGCCTCTACTCATTAACCCAAACATAGCAAGGGCTTTGCTGAAACATTTCATTCAAACGCAGTAGCTAGGAGGTGAAGACAGAAAAATCAGAGATTCAAAGTCATGTTTACCTTCATAAGGAACTTGAAGCCAACATAGGCTATAGAAGACCCTGTCAAAAATAAAAGCAAAGCAAGCAAGCAAACAAACAAACAAACAAACAGCCCAGGCACTGAAGAGAGCTCAATGGTTAAAAGCAGTTATCACTTTTACAAAGACCTGAATTTGATTCCCAGTACCCACATGGTGGCTCACAATTGTCTAGTTGCAGGGGATCCAGTGCCCTCCTCTGGCTTGCTTTCATGGGCAACAAGCATGCATGGGGTGCACAAATGTGCAAGCAGAAAAGATATTCATGCATAAAAAATGTAAAACAAATCAATTTCATTTAAAAAATTAAAAACAAACAAAATAATCCAGTCGTAGTTTTCAAGAAAACAAAATCCTAATGATGCAATAGAAATATTCAAGAAGCAACCAGGGATGTATCAGAGACCAAACTTCTGCAGTCTATAGCATGAAATACCTTAGGTAACATGGAGTAAGAAAGAAACAAAAATGAAATTGGCAGAAGCTGTTTCATACATAGTCATAGACTCATAGTCTATGTTTCATATATAGCTACTCAGCCCTGCCTCCTCCTCACAGAGGGCCATGGAGAGGAACAAGGGAACAAAAAGCAGGCATCCTCTATCAAAAACAGAACCCAGATTCTTGGTACTTGAATTATATCCTCTGGGAAAAACATGACCAAAGATTTCTCTAGGGACTCTGTCTAGTCAAAGGCAAAGTCTCACAGTATTAATATTTTGAATAGATCAATGAGGCAACTGATAACATCACCCTCACGGCTAACAGTCTATGCTCTCTATGAGTTTTACAGCATTTTGTGTTGTGTTCTTAAAAGTTGAAATGACTTGGGGCTGGAGAGTTGTCTCATCACTTATTGCTCTTACAGAGAACCCAAATCTGGATTCTAGCATCTATCCGAAGTTTCACAAATACCTACAACTGCAGTTCCATAGTATTTGCTGCTCTTGGCTGGTTTTCATGAGCTCCTCCCTGCATGTGGTACATATACCCCCATGCAGGCTCTCACACACATATAAGAAAGACTTGACCAGATATGACACATTTCTATATCCCACACTCAAGAAGTAGAGGGAGGAGTGTTTAAGGTTTCCCTCAGTTGTGTAAGGAGTGTTAGGCCAGCATGAGCTAGAGACCATGTTTCACAAAAATGTTCGAAGAAAAGAATAGTATGAGAAGGGTAAAAATGAAAAGATTTATGTGTTTTCAACTATATGATATTCTAGAAAAGGCAAATCCATGTAGGGAATAAATACATGATCTCTAGGGCTTGGTATGGAGGCAGAAATATATATATAGGGCACAGAGGACTTTTGTATGATACCACGCCCGTGGGTATGCACCATTGTGCATTTGTGAAAAGTGCCAAGTGAACCCTCTGGACCACTATGGGCCTTCAGTGGCAGTGAAGTTCACGTCAGCTTGTGAGTTTTGATAAGCATTGGATCTATACACAAAGATAAAGAGATTCGGGTAATCTCTGTAATCTGTGCCCAACTGTCTGTCATTCAGACTGAAAACTGTCCTAAAGAAACAATATCTGATTTTTCAAATGAGAAATTAATAATGACCCTACCAAAAAAAAGAATATTTTCTATCAGGAAGAAAGAAAGAAAAGAAGCAAGCAAACAAAATGTGTTCACATACCCACATACTTGCTACACACCAGACTGGAAGGGAAAAGGAGACCAGAAGTTTCAGGCTGAATATTTTCATTTATAGCTCTAGAAAGTTGAGAACTTACCATTCATGAAAGAAAACCATTATTATTTTAATTTAAAAATGCACAAATAGAGCTAGTTTAAAAGTATGGTGGCAAAAACAAAGATCTGAACAGCTAAACTTGAAGATAAAATTCACAGAGAGTTCCTCTTTCTCCACATCCTCGTCAACAACTGTTGTCTCCTGTGTTTTTGATCTTAGCCATTCTGACTGGTGTGAAGTGGAATCTCAGGGTTGTTTTGATTTGCATTTCCCTAATGACTAAGGATGTTGAACATTTCTTTAGGTGCTTCTCAGCCATTAGATATTCTTCAGGTGAGAACTCTTTATTTAGCTCTGTATCCCATTTTTTAATAGGGTTATTTGGCTCTCGGCGGTCTAACTTCTTGAGTTCTTTGTATATATTGGATATTAGTCCTCTGTCGGATGTAGGGTTGGTAAAGATCTTTTCCCAGTTTGTTGGCTGCCGCTTTGTCCTTTTGACAGTGTCCTTTGCCTTACAGAAATTTTGTAATTTTATGAGGTCCCATTTCTCAATTCTTGACCTTAGAGCATAAGCTATTGGTGTTCTGTTCAGGATATTTTCCCCTGTGCCCATATGTTCAAGGTTCTTCCCTAGTTTCCTTTCTATTAGTTTCAGTGTGTCTGGTTTTATGTGGAGGTCCTTAATCCACTTGGAATTGAGCTTAGTGCAAGGAGATAAGAATGGATGGATTTGCATTCTTCTGCATGTTGACCTCCGGTTGAACCAATACCATTTGTTGAAAAGGCTATCTTTTTTCCACTGGATGGTTTTAGCTCCTTTGTCAAAGATCAAGTGACCATAGGAGTGTCGATTCATTTCTGGGTCTTCAATTAGGGGAATATCAGGACAGAGAAGCGAGAGGGGGGTTGAATGGGGAACAGGGAGAGGGAAGAGGGCCTATGGGACTTTCGGGGAGGGAGGAAACGGGAAAGGGGAAATCATTTGGAATGTAAATTAAAAAAATATAGAAAATAAAAAATAATTCACAGAGAGGTAGAAGTGACATTCCACTTACATATGACATTCCAAAAATTAAAATTAAGAAAATATTTTTAAATAAACAAAGAGGGGGACAGAGACATGTGAAACACAATGCATATAGTAAAATAAGAAGGTGTTTCCAAACGCAAACAAAACTTTAAAAAAAAAGATTTATTTATTATATGGAAGTACACTGTAGCTGTTTTAAGACACCCCAAAAGAGGGTATCAGATCTCATTATGGATGGTTGTGACCCACCATGTGGTTGCTGGGATTTGAATTCAGGACCTTTGGAAGAGCAGTCAGTGCTCTTAACCACTGAGCTATCTCTCCGGCCCCCCAAAAGTTTTTTAAAATTATCCCTCAAAACAAAAGGATATAAGTTTACAAGCAACGAGGTACAAAGTAAGCCAGGAAACTAGAAGTGGACCGATGAGGGTGGGAATCTTAAGGGAAGGAATGTAAAACACAGGTAAAATGAAAATGGAGAAAAGTTTCAAGCCTGGAAGGGAAGAGGAATGGGGGAAGTCAGGGGTTGGCAGAAAGCTTAACTGCAATAAAGTGTGTTATGTATAACAAAGCTATTTGGAAATCTATAATTTTCCAACCCTAGAGAAAAAGTCAATCAGATGGGACAGGAGAACACAGGTAAGTTTGAGTTTGTTGTTGTTATTGTTGGTAGTGGTGATGGAATTGTTTTCTTGCCTCTGCAGCTGTCTGGTGCTAGAAATTAAGCTTGCATGAAAGGGAGAAAAGAAATAAATAAATAGGGAAGAAAGAAATGAAGGAAGGGAGGGAGGGGAGGACGGGAGAGGAGGAGGAGGGAGGGAGGGAAGAAAAAAGAAAGGGATTGAGGGAGGGGAAGAGAATAGTGAAAAGAGAAGAGAGGAGAAGAGAAGAGAAAGAAGAGAAGAGAAGAGAAGAGAAGAGAAGAGAAGAGAAGAGAAGAGAAGAGAAGAGAAGGAAGGAAAGGAAAGGAAAGGAAAGGAAAGGAAAGGAAAGGAAAGGAAAGGAAAGGAAAGGGAAGGGAAGGGAAGGGAAGGGAAGGGAAGGGAAGGGAAGGGAAGGGAAGGGAAGGGAAGGGAAGGGAAGGGAAGGGAAGGGAAGGGAAGGGAAGGGAAGGGAAGGGAAGGGAAGGGAAGGGAAGGGAAGGGAAGGGAAAGGAGGAAGGAAGGAAGGAAGGAAGGAAGGAAGGAAGGAAGGAAGGAAGGAAGGAAAGAACAGAAGGAAGAAAAAAGGAAAGAAAGAAAAGAGAAGAGAAGAGAGGGAAGAAAAGGAAAGGAAAGAAGAGAAGAGATGAGAAGAGAAGAGAGAAAAGGAAAGGAAAGAAAAGGAGGAAGGAAGGAAAGAGAGAAAGAAAGAAGAGAAGGAAGAAAAGTAAAGGAAAGAAAGAAGAGAAGAGAAGAGAAGAGAGAAAAAGGAAAGAAAGAAAGAAAGAAGAAAAGAGAGGGAAGAAAAGAAGAGAAGAGAAGAGAAGAGAGAAAAAAGGAAAGAAAGAAAGAAAGAAGAAAAGAGAGGGAAGAAAAGGAAAGAAGAGAAGAGAAGGCAGAAAAAGGAAAGAAAGAAAGAAAGAAAGAAGGAAGGAAGGAAGAGAGGGAAGAAAAGGAAAGGAAAGAAAGAAGAGAAAAGAAAAGAAAAGAAACAGATTTAAAGTCCATTCATTCCTGATAGCACCCACTCTTTAGACGATAAAATCCCAAATGCTGCCAAATTCCAGCAGTTTCTTCAGGATGGAATGAAAGTAAAGAGGCAAGCTGGGAATCTCAGTAGTGGGGTTGTGACTATCAAAATGACCAAGAGCAAGATCCCTGTAACTTTCAAGATGTCTTTTTCCAAAAGGTATTGGAATATACCTCACCAAAACTAATATTTGAAGAATAAGGTACATGATCGTATATGTGCAGTGGCCAACAGCAATGAGACTTATGAACTACATTACTTCCACATTAACAAGACTGATGAAGTGAATTAAACTCACGATCTGGATTTTTTTTCTATGAATTTATAAACACTATTTGCTAACAAAAATAAAAGACTACAGGTGACATGAAAGGAGAGGTAGGAAATACTCAGCTTAAAGGATTGACTGGGAATGCTGGCTTCAGAAACTGAGTGGGGGTGGGGGGAACACAAAAAGTGAGTTGGCCAAAGCTAAGGATTCAGGAAAAAGCTTTAGGGAACCTCACATGGGTATCTCACATGCTGCCCCAGGATATATAGGTTATTAAATGAAAATATCAGTGTTAGGCAGAAATTACCTCCCAATAAGTTATAGGGTCAGGAAGATCCCAGATATGCCTAAAACAACACAGGCTATTTTACTCCTGATTGCCTTCCATAAGTAGATGGTAATATCTAATTGTTTCAGATAATTTGTATAGCTAAGGTAATATCTATTAACTTAATTTGGATACAGGACAGAATAAAAAAATCAACCTTGAACTGAATAGAAAACTCCCCCTGTAGGCTAGCATGCATTGTGCTAGAATGTTCCATGTAGACTGCTGGGGTAGAAAAGATGCAGTGTTTTTACCCAGTGCTTGCTAAGTCATGCTACAACACTGACCCACTAACAAGACAGGATTTACTGGTGCAATGGTGGCAGGAACACTATGGAGATAACCATATTCTGTTTGGATAGAAGGCCTGCTCCACAGAAAAGAAGTCATATGTAGTACTGTAAACCTGCTCAAAGACCCATGATTGGGGAGGCCATAGACCCAAAGGGTAGAATATAATGTTGATTTTCTAAATGTATCAGCAAACTGTATTATAAGTATTTATGTTTATAACCATATATTTAAACCATTGTCAGAAAGACCTCTTTTCTCAGCAAGTGATGGTTAATGCACAGAGACTCATAACTGGTCAAAATACCAAGTATAAATAATTGAGTGGATGGGTCATCTGTACCAACCACAAGAATTCAAGGCACAGGAAATATGTGGAAGAGGGGAGAAGAAAGAATATAAGAGCCAGTGGATAGAGATGGAAGTTGTGAAATGGCAACTTTTGGACATGTTGTAGTAGCCTGAAGGCCTCCCTCATTTGGGCAGTTCAGGATTATTGATAAAAAAGCAACTAAAGAGAATATAAATCTGAGAGGAGCTGGGGATGAGGGAACTAGGAAGTTGGAGAAGGTAGTAGTAGATGAAAATGACCAATACACACTGTATAAATGTATACAATTTTCAAAGAATGAAAAATGGTTTAAAAAAAATCTTCAAGATGAAAAAATCCCAGTAAAGAGAAAATACAATGAGCCAGACCCAGTGGTGATACACATAGTCCTAGCACTTGGGAGGTGGAATCAGAAGGATCAAAAGTTCAAGAAGAAGACATCCCCTTATTTGTCAAGCCTTCTCTCCAGCCCAGGGTTGGGAGTTCAAGGCCAGATTGGGCTAAATGAAATATTTTCTCAGATCAAAAGCAAATTTTAAAAGGAAGAAAGATAAACATACAATAAAACTAACATATACATATGCTTGTATATATACATTTGTATATTTACATACAGTTATACACACTCTTACTTTTGCTAAAATTTCTAAAACAGCATAAGAAAGACAGTATAAAGCCTTGCATAAGTCTCTCAGGAGATAAGCACTAAATCCTTTATTCAGAATCATACACTTACCTTGATTGGAAATTTGCACAAAGGAAAGAGATATGTAATTTGAACATATGTTTTGTGACTTAACTGCTAAAGAAAGACTTTGGGATCCTTCTAATGGTTCTGGTTGTGGACCCCTGCAGGCTAAAGTCTGTCTACCTCACCTTCTAAACTAAAACAGCACCAACCAGCTCCTTAACAGGGCCATGTGTTCTGTGTCAGCATTGATGAGCAGATCTAAACTTTCACTTCTGGAAGCTCTTGTGTCTGCCTATAATTTCCCTCCCTATATGTTGCAAGAATAGAGCCTAGAAAACTTTTCGTACTTGAGACAATTTCTTCCAAAAACGAAAAATATCCACACAAAATTCGTCAGAACTGAGCCAACCATTTTTGTGTAACAGAATGATCAAAATAACCATGTTTGGGCCTTCCTTACACCTCTGCCACGGTGAAAAGATATTTCTTGGGGATGAGAAATACTTCTCACTTTATTCTGATTTGACCTTGCCTGTGAGATGGTTATAGAATAACCAAAATACCTTTTCGTGCTCCTCTCAGCAGTGGGAGACATCAAAGCAGAGAGAATCATCACTCATCAAAATACTGAGAGTAAGTGACAGCTGAGTGCTCACACCCAAATGGAACATCTATATCCCCGACTCGGAAGCCAAAGTAACTTCCAAGAAAAGGGAGCAGAAAGGCTGTAAGAGCTATAGTATAGGGAGGAGTAGAGCAAAATGCTGTCTTCTGAGTATGACATGGCCATTGCTATCGCAAACACACAGCAATTGTGAGCACTTGCGCACACTTTAAAAAAAGGATGTAAAGACTTAAAAGTAGAAGGGCACCTGGTTGGGGAGATGAAGGAGTCAAGTGGCATAGGAGAGAAATAACAGGAGGTAATAGGAGCAGGGAATATGATCATAATACCTGGCATGCAAATAAGAGACCGTCACTCACCAAGGCTCTGATTAGCTGCACAAGAACTGAACAAGACCAAAGCAATCAATAATTGTAACATGGATAGAGGGGCTCATGAGGTTCCACCTCTGGCTACTTGATAACTTCTGGGAGGAATCCTGCTTCTTCGGGAATGTGGCTGCTGGTACATGGCCTAAGTTCATGCAGACAACATTGATTGGACTTGGGGAGTTATTGAAGAAGAAGAAGAAGAAGAAGAAGGAGGAGGAGGAGGAGGAGGAGGAGGAGGAGGGATCATGGAGAGGAGCCCTGTTATAGAAGCATCATAGGGTGTGAGAAAGTAGAATTGGTGGATACGATCAAGATATATTTTATATGGGTATTACATTGTTAAAAAAATGTAAAATAGTTAAAAAAATATACCCAAAATATTCTGTGCCTACATCAGACAAGTCTAGATAGTACTGTTCTTCCCTTTATGCTTGCAGAAAACCATGAGAAAAATCCCTGCGACATTTATTCATGATACTTATGAGACATGTGATGAGATCACAAAGATTCTATCTCTTGCAGGAAGAAAAAATAATTTCCATGAGAGAGTAACGATGCTCCAGCATTCTCTAATTGACTCAAAGCCACTCTAAAATTTACTTCTGCAAAAGCCTCAGCGTTGCTGACCTAACAGGAGTCAGATTTCTAGTTAATATGAGGATCATCTTTGAAATGACAAAAGAAAGCCCAGCAAGGAACTCCAGCTACTTCTTAGTCAAGATTCTCTTCCCCATTATCTGCAGAGTAGATATAATTGGGGATCTGTCCCTTTCGTGTCCCTTGGGACACTAAAGCCAAGAGTCTCTGCCACAATATATACACAGTGAGCCTGAGCCTGCTCAAGGGCAGGCTTGTGCTGGCCTCTTTTATTGATTTGCTTGACCCTAGGAGCACATAGCAAATAGCACTATGTTCAACTTGAAAAGAGAAACTAGACTCTGAACACAGCCCCTAACAATATGAACTCTTCACTGATTTAAAAACAAAAGAAAGATGACGTGGGGGAGGGGAAGCAATCGGCATCAATTCAAATCCACAGAAAACTGAATGACAGGCTTCAGAAAGCAGGCACAGTGTTCACTGATGAATATAAAAGCTTCAATGCATAAAACTATAACTGCCATGTCTCTCTTCGCCTGTTATCTGCAGAGCAGATATTATTGGAGTCTGCCCCTTTGCCTTGAGTTACTAAAGCCAAGATTCTTTAGGTGGTAGGTCATTAGTGACTAAACACTAGATAATGTGTGTTGGAGTCCAGGAGTCCTTGAGCCCCCCCTGCTTAGACTACCTTGTATGACCTCAGCTAGCTGCCTTATATTTTTAATATGACAGTTGTCCTTCACACTGAGAGTTGTTAAGTCTAGACCTGTGTAAATTATCCTCGTCTTTACTTGGTATTATATGCTCATTTCTACCTATATATTCCTCCAAGAGCTTCTACAGGATAAATGCCATGGAAAATGGTACTAGAAACTCGTCTCCACTTTCATCTTAATGTTTACTCCTAAGTTGATGATGAATGAATTCCAAGGCTTGAGATAGATACATTTGTTCTAATGTAGCCTATGAAACAGATGAGAGTGGTTTAAAGGACAGGAAATAGTACAGGGTCTATAGTGGGAATGCTATTTCTCAATTACTTCACAAGAACTAGGAAAGGCCATTTCAGAAATCTCGTTGGAAATCACATAAGGACACTGTCATCAAAGACTGTGAGCCATACCAATATAGTGGGAAATTGTATATTGTATGATTGTATGAAAAACCCTTATGCAACCCCATACCACATACAATGAATATAAACTAATAAAAATAAAATCTTATTTAAATCAAAAACTAGGAAGATGGCTCAGTGGGAAAAATACTTGCTCTGTAGATATGGAGACCTGACTTCAGCTAAACACCCATATTAAAAGCTGGGAGTGGTGACACAGACCTGTAGCCCTGGCACTTAGTGAATGTTGCAGACAAATCCAGGGCCTTGCTGGCCAGTCAGTATAAACAATCAATGAACTCCGGGCTCAATGAGAGATCTTACCTCAAAAAATGAGATGGAGAGAGATAGATACTCAACATTCATTTTTGATGTGTACACATGTATGCATGGGTACATACTCCTGCTACAGCCCCCCACACACATTTTGGTGAGTGATTCTCCCATTTCCTGTGTGTCCTGGAATAACCTTCGACATGTAGTCAAGTCAAGGCAATGACAGTAAGCTGGAATGCTTCCCTGGCACTCAGAAAAATTAAGTTTCTATATGCACACTGAACAGGTTTCTAAGATAATTCTTCTACAAATGGTGCTCTGCTCACACTCTGAAACAGTACTTTCAAAGCTTATGCAATTACGCAAAGCCAATAGTAAGATCTGAGTTTATGTAATTGCACAATGCCAACAGCGAAGTCTGCATTTTACTCCACCTGACTGAACTCAAGTCAGAGTTTTGGCTCCAGCTGGTTTTAAAGAGTTGAAGTGATAAAGCAGTCTTTCTCAGCATTTCGGATTTAAATCCCAATTTCTCCTTTCAGAAATACAACTTCCATCTCACCTGGGAACTTCAGACAGTGCTGTTGTACATTTACAGTTTGTTTGGCTCAGTAATTATTTGCAAAGTGCTTTATAGGGTCGATTTGGTCTCCCCAGCTTGATCATAAACTCCTGAACTAGGTAGAAAGGTTTTAAAAATTAAAGGAAGTTGGAGAGAAATTTTGCTCAGCACACTGTTGGTGTCTTAGTCAGGTTTTCTGTTGCTGCAAAGAAACATCAAGAACAAAAAGCAAGTTGGGGCAGAAAGGGTTTATTCTGCTTACACAGTTATCATTGATGTTCTTCATTGAAGGAAGTAAGGAACACAAACATGGTAAGATCCTAGAGGCAGGAGCTGATACAGAGGTCATTGAAGGGTGCTGCTTACTGGCTTGCTCCCTATAGTTTGGTCAACCTGTTTACTTATAGAACCAAGGACCTCCAGCCCAGGAGCCCAGGAACCTCCACCAACAATTGGCTAGGCCCTATTCCATTGATCACTAATTATGAAAATGCCTTACAGCCAGATTTTATGGAGACATTTCCTCAATTACAGTTCCCTTCTTTCAGATAATTCTACTTTGTGTGTCAAGTTGAGATAAAACTAGCTAGCACAATTAGTCACAGAAGTGCATCTAAAATCATAGGTATAAGTTTTCTACTACCTCATCCATTTCGACTCTAGAGAATGAATCCCTAAATCGGCACCCACTTGGAAGAATTTAAATCAACAATTTTTTTCTTTTAAGAAAACAAGTGAGGCTGGTCTGCTCAGTGGTTAAAAGCACTTATTGCTCTTGCAGAGGACCAGTTTCAATTCTCAACTTGTACCTGGTGGGTCACAGTCATTTTTAACTCTAGTTTCAGAGGATCTAACACCCTCTTCTGGACTCTAAGGGTACCAGGCATGCATATAGTACTCATATGAACATGCTGGCAATGTTTCCAAATACTCATACACATAAAATAAGTAAAGTTTTTAAAAAATATTAAAGCTACTATGTAATCAGCATGTATATTCTTCTTACTAAAAGAAAAAAAAGAAACACTAATTGTAAAATATCAGGCATGCATGAAATGGAAACACGTTCCTTCACTCATCTATTTATATAGAATAAAGAAAAGCTATTCAACATTAATAAAATAGTTCTCTGTGTTTTTTAAGGTGCTTTGTCTCATTCCATCTCACTGAGTTCTCTAAATGCCCTGAGGAGGAGGAGGAGGCATGTCTGGTTTTTTTGTTTTTTTTTTTTAAGATTTATTTATTTATTATATGTAAGTACACTGTAGCTGTCTTCAGACACTCCAGAAGAGGGCATCAGATCTCGTTGCGGATGGTTGTGAGCCACCATGTGGTTGCTGGGAGTTGAACTCAGGAAGAGCAGTCAGTGCTCTTAACCATTGAGCCATCTCTCCAGCCCCAAGTCTGTTTTATAGCTGGAGATCCTAAGCTCAGAGCTGGCCTGGCAAGTCACATCGCTACCAAGAGTTGCCTTTATTCTGTCTTCTCTTCCCACCGCCAAAGAACATTGCCTTCTTTTCTGAAAAGAGATTAATTCCTCTGTTTCTTCACTCAGCTTTCCAAAGACTATGGCCAATGTTACCTCCCAGAGTTCCTTGCTAGTATGTTTATTGTCTGTACGCCCTTTCCTTCGCTCACAAACTAACAGCTTGTCCTCGGATTATCCAGATGGATGGCTGCACCTGGTTAATTGAAGATGTACGATGAATAAATGGATTAAAGAGGGCAGTGGCTGGAGACCTCACTGCTGACCAGACCTAATTAAGCCACGGGGAGTGTGCAGGGTCTGCTAAGGCATCAGCAAGAGAAGGGCCCAGTTGACCAATTGCCTGAAAAACCCTTCAATTGCGAAGCTGTGAGATGCATTTGCTACTACTTACTTCATTGGCAGAACATCGACGTTGTGTTGCTGACAGGGTGCACACTCTGCTCTTTCTCTAGGATGTTCATTTAAAGCAATGTCACTCAGGATCCATCTGTCAGTCGCCTGTCTGAGAAACATCTGGGTGTTTATTAAAAATTCAGATTGCTTAATCTCTTCCAGGACCTACTGATTTAGTATATTCTAGGACTCTCCTGGTGGTAGTGATGGGGTCATTACTCTGCAGTACCTAACAGCCTTCCTCTAAATTTGAACTATTGACTCGCTGTCCTTTAATAGGCAGGATTTCTGAAATCAGCTTTAAAAGACTGCACACACCTCTACTTTCTGAAACACCTCTAGGAACATCTTTGACTGTCATCAATCAGATCTCCAAAATTATAAAATCCTGGAGTTTACATCAGACATCAAGAGGGTTTGTCTCAAAATGTGCTTTAGAAGCAAATCCTCAGTCTCGCATGGGGAAGCAAGAGGCAGGTGCTTTGCCCATGAGCCTGATGTACTCTACAACTCTGGGACTGCCGCTCCAGACTCACGCTGCTCAAACTTCAGTGAGAGTCTGGATTTTGTGAGGAGCTTGTAAAAAACTGTAAACTGTAAATTTAGGAACTGCAATGCCCTGGGTCATATTGGTGCTGCTGATTTGTAGACCAGGCTTTGTATAGCAAACCCCTGCATCTTTTCTTCTTATCTAACATCAGGGGCAAAGAAAATCATACTTCGAAATGAGAGTAGGTAACGTGACTCAATGGGTAACAGCATTCACTGTGAAAGCATGGAGACGTGAGTTCAAATCCCCAACATTTAAATGGAAAGTCAAGCCTGTTTGTTGTTGGGTTTTTTTTAATCATTTATTTATGGAAAGCCTAATGTGTGGTTTTATTTTTATTTATTTATTTATTTATTTATTTATTTATTTATTTAACACTCCAGATTTTATTTTCCTCTCAGTCTACCCTCTGACTGTTCCACATCCAATACCTCCTCCAGCCCCTCTGTCTCCACAGGATGTCCCCACCCTCCACTCCCCATACCACCAGACCTCTAAACTCCCTGGAGCCTCCAATCTCTTGAGGGTTAGGTGCATCTTCTCTGACTAAACCCAGACCTGGCAGTCCTCTGCTGTATATGTGTTGGAAGCCTCATATCAGCTGGTGTATGGTACCTGGTTGGTGGTCCAGTGTTTGAGAGATCTCAGGGATCCAGGTTAATTGAGACTGCTAGTCCTCCTACAGGGTCGCCCTCCTCCTCAGTTTCTTCCGGCTTTTCCCTAATTCAACCACAGAGGTCAGCCGCTTCTGTTCATTGGTTGGGTGCAAATATCTGCATCTGACTCATTCAGCTGTTTGTTTTTATGTGCCCATAACTACAACATTGGTGGACAGAATCAGGCAGATCCAAGGAACTCATTGGCCTACACATTTGGTGCTACAGGGTCAGGGGTGAATCCTATCTCAAAAAGTAGTGTGGGTGACAGTAGAGTAAGACTTCTAACGTCCTGCACATGAGCCTCTACGTGTTCTTGCATGAACATGCATACCTACACTTGTCCCAAACACAAGCATCACAATAGAACAAAAAAAATTGAGGAGGGGGATGATATGTAACAAAAATTTTTTAAAAGAGGTTATGAATTTGAGATGGATTTGTGGGGGATACATGTTGAAATGGAGAAGATAGAGAGGGGAAGGGAATAATGTAAATACCATATTTAGGTGTGAACTTCTAAAAGTAATTGTTAAAAATAAACAGAGCCAGAAGGGGACTCAAGCCCAGTGTGATGTTCAGCCTTTATTGTCAACTTGGATGGATTTAGAATCATATGGAAACACACCCTGGTGCATCTATAAAGGTATTTATGGGCTTTTTTCCTTTAACAAAATCTCAACTGTTTGGTTTTTTATCAATGAAGACTCAGGAGCCAGGTGCTGAGGTAAAAGCCTGCTACCTCAGAGAGGCAGAGAAAGCACCCAGTAGCAAACCCCTCTCTCTCAAAACAACCTTCTTCCAACTGAGGGCCCCTTCCTCCTACTTCCTGTGTGTCTCTTTATCTGTCCTCCTGACTCCCTCATACTCTTATAATTTTTTCTTAATAATCCTAAATTCATTTCCTGTCAACTGGTTGCTTGCCCTGCCTCTTGGCCTATGATTGATTTTATTTAATCCTGTTTACAATATTCCAGCAGAAAGCTCTTGGATTAAAGGTGTATGCTAAGACTGAGTCACACCAAAACTAAAAACAGGTTTTGCCAGTAACTAACACAATCTCGGGGTTCACAGTGGGATCAAATATCCTATATTTCCAAAAAGGTCGGACGACAGGAGGAAGGCTCCTCACACCCCACATGGGGACAGCAACATTCACTGGACTGAGGGTTCCATAGTGAATAATAGAAGAGATAAAGCCAGTTGAACATGTGGGCTATCACTCTCTGTTTCCTGACTGTAGGTGTCATGTGACCAGCTGCCTCTCACTCCTACTACCATGCTTTTCCTGTCATGATGAACTATACCTTCTAGAACTGAAATCCAAAATAAGCCTATTGTCAGGTGCATGTTCAGAGCTATGAGAAAAATAACCTATGCACTTGCACTGAAGTGGTTGGCTAATCAGTAGACTATAGACATAGAAAATGAGGGCTAATATACCCTCAGTCAGGTGTGTGTATGTGTGTGTGTGTGTGTGTGTGTGTGTGTGTGTGTGTGTGTGTGTGTATTCAGAGGCTAGAGGTTGACTTTGGAACACACATATTCCTCAATTGTTCTTTCACCTTTTTTAAAAAGCAGACTTGCTCATTAAAGTTAGACCCGGCTAATTGGCTAGACTGGTTAGCCAAGTGTAGAGCGGCTCAGTCTTAGCACATACCTTTAGTCCAAGATCCTCCTATCTTTACCTCCCCAGCATGGGGATTACAGGCCCATGCTACCATCCTTAGCTTTAAACATGAGTACTGAGTATCTGAACTCTAGTCCTCATGTTTGCAAAGCAAGCATTTTACCAACTGGCTCATTTTCCTAGCTCCTATCTGTTGGCTTTGAAGTTTAAAAATTAGAGGTGTGTTTGCCCTAACTGGTCTTCATGCCACCCTCCAAATCCCTTAAATATAAGGCCATAAATGTTTATGTGCCTAGGGTAGGAAACCAAACAGTGGCTCAACAGAGACCAAATTTTGTCTTTTTGCCTAGTATACAAAGAAACAGGATTAACACTTAGCTGAAGAAGCTGATAAATTGACTTAATTTGTCTATAGAGAGATAGTATGTTATATGTTCTGTGCACAGCTCTGGTCTTGGACTTAGGAGTCTTATGCTGGTCTTGAATTCAGTGAGTCTTACATCTACTCGCAGCTCTGACAAATGGAATGTTGACCATGACCAGATCATATCACATCATTTCACTAGGCCTTCGATTCCCTCACTTACTGAATGATAGTGTTTACCTGCTCTTAAAAGTCTTGGTCCTCCATTCTGCTCAGTCCTCGGTAAGATCCCACTTTCTGTATTGCATCTGCTGCCTGAAGACAGCCTTTCCTGCCCTTTGCATTTCTGAGTTACTGTAAGCCCAAGAGTTTTGCTCCTTTGAGTCAACTTCTGTTCCTGACTCTGGGATCAGAAGCCTTGGCAACACGTGTAGGAATTTAGATGCTACATGCTTCCTGAGTTGTACTTTCCACCTTTACCTTGATATGTTTTAAATTATTCATCCTTGATGTTCCATCTCACTAAAATTGCTAATTTGAAGTACGGTCACATAACAGATTACTTTTCCTGGCTGTCAAGGGTTTACTAAGTAGCTCGCATCCACTGAGATGAGGTATGTATAAATTAGAGAGTGAGGATTTGTTCATAATAGGGACCTTCCAGAATAATTTGTGCAATAAAGACTTTGAATAGCTAGTAGGTTTATAGAATTTCTCTAGTGTAATTAGGAGAGGCATTGTTGTGTAATGAAGAAAATTAATTAGAACTAAATGTTTAGGGAATGTGTGGCTAGGTAACCAAAGGCATATTTGCAGCCTAATTGTTTCTTGGCAGCTGGAGGCATTTTACACCCTTTCAGGATGTTTAGTTAATGGATATTTTAACATGACCTACTGTTTGCTTTCCCTTAAACCATTTCACTATAGAAAAACAGTTCATCAAAGGCTTAAGCCCAGTATATATCCCATTGGAAAAATGCCTGTTATCTAGTTTATTTGATCATACTGTCTGTCAAGTGTTAATTATTTCTAGAAGTCCAAATTGAGGCTAATTGGCATGGCCTCCTGCACTGTATAATTACAGAGTTCTTCTGCATGCTTACGAGACATAAACGCTGAACTGGTTTCTTATGCTTGGCCTTCATCTCACCTTACCTAAAGCCCACTTTTGAGTGTTCTGCTTGAAGTCCTTCATGCATCTAGGTAGAGTCTTTAACAATATGATTAAGAGGCTGGAGAGATGGCTCAGTGATAAGAGGTTGTGAGTCCAGAAGACCTGTACTCAAAATCATCTGTAACTTTAGTCTCAGGGGATCCAATGGTCCCTTTTGTTCTTCTCAGGCACCAGCCACCCACATCATGAACAGACATACATGAAGGCAAAAAAGTAAATATATATTTTTTTTTAAAGTTCTTGAGGTTGTTGTTGACAAGGTTAACTTCAGAATCAGGGTGTTTTTGGCAGGTATAGGGACTTGCTACTGAGACTGAGAATCCGAGTTGTATCTCTAAGACCCATGAGTTAGAAGAGAACTGATTGCTACATCTTTTCCTCTGACCTTCCAAGTATATTGTTGCATACACACAAATACACACATATATACATATATTCACATACACACACAAGCACACATACACACACACACACCCCACACACAAACACATATACAATTACATACCACACACACGCAAATACCTACCCACATACACATACACCACAAACACATGTATGCATTTGAATGCTTGGTCAACAGGGAATGGCACTATTAGGAGTTGTGTCTTCGTTGGAGTAGGTGTGGCTTTGCTGGAGGAAATTGGAAGTATCTAGACTACAGACCAGACTAGTAAGTTGAAAGTGTGTCACTGTGGGGGCAGGCTTTGCGGACTCCTATACTCAAGCTCTGCCTAGTGCCCAGTCTCTTCCTGACTGCCTTCAAACCAAGATGTAGAACTCTCAGCTCCTCCAGCACCATCTCTACCTGAACACTGCTGTGCTTTCTGCCTTAACAATAATGGACTAAGCCCCAATTAGATGTTGTCTTTTATAAGAGTTGCCCTGGTCGAGGTGTCTCTTCAGAAACAATGGAAAACCTAATTAAGACAGAGTCTGTAACCGTCACTATAACTGCCAGAAGTTACTTCGAATGGGTTACAGGGTTGCCTGGAAGGAAAGCTGGGGATAGAATGAGATGGCGAGAGAAACATGAAGCCAAGACTAATTTTCTGTTCAAGGCTCGAAGTTTAATGGGGGTCTCCAAATATATATAGGCAGGGAAAACCCTTCCCCCAAAAGCTGGAGACTCTCGAAGAACTGGCTCCCTTGCTCCGTAGGTGGCTGGTGTCAGGTGGCTAGTGCCTCTCAGGAAACTGCAGGTCCTTGGAGAACAATGGGCTTTGCCTTGGTCTGTGTCAAGTTCCTGCCAGGTGGCATGGCACCCTAATACAGCTCTCTACACGTTGTGACAGAGAGCATAGCAACAGACACCCAACTAGACAGTTAGTTTTACAAACATCTTTTTGAACAGGACTATCCTTCAGGCCAAATTGCTACTGTCATCACCAAAACTGCTCATATAAGATCATCTCAGCTGGCCTTGGTGACTCTTTATCTTCCCTCATAGCAAGAGGGAGTAAAGATGAGGGTCATAGGAACTTTGCCTAAACACCCAGCCATCCCTCCCTAATTACAAGAAGGATAGCTAAGAGACGTAGAATATGGAAGGAGAATGACTGAAGAGGGGGTTCCATCTATGCAGAAAAGTATGAGAAAGCTATCATCCTTACTGACTAAAGACTTTCTGGTGCAATCTTTTGTGGGATCTGTGCAGCACCCAAGGTCCTGTAAGTACCCTTCCACCTATGTTCTTTAAGGAAGCCCAATAAATTCATTAGTTCCCTGGAGTGAACTCCAGTAGAATCATGCCTCAGTTTGTTGTTGGGACCTTTACACAGAGGAAAGGTAGAGAATGTTCATGCGAAGAGCAAGCTTCTGTTCCCTCCAATGCAACTGATACTTCTGTGTTGGAATTCTAGAGGAAGAAGGATCTGTCCCATGATTTCAAGATTCACTTCTAATTCTATGAACTAATTCATCAGTGTATCATTACGAAAATTTATTTTTCCTAAAATTAATTTTACTAAAATTGCCCTAAGATTGGCCATTGGGAGACTTTTTTTCAAGTTGGTTTCTGAGTCCTCTTGATATAACATTACGTTTTCTGAGCATATCTTTGTGTATGTAGTCTATGCTCATTTTGTGCTCCTGTCCCTAAAATGAGACATTTCCCTAAGGAAATTGATGTCATTGGAAGTTCAAGGCAACATTGCTGGCTTCAAAACACAACCAAGTCAAAGAGTTTAAGAGACCTCACTAAATATTCAAGTCTTTCTCCTTTAATTCTGTTTTAATTCATTTAAAATTTTTTATTCATAGCTATATTTTGATCATATTTCCTGCTCTCATTACTCATCTCAGATCTATCCTACCCACCAAGCCTTCTCTCTCTTCCAATAAACAAATGAACAAACAAACAAACAAATAAAATATCACAACAAAAAGGTCTGAGAGAGTTAGTGCACACCTTTGATTCCAGCACTCTGGAGGCAGAAGCCTTCAGATTATTGAGTTCCAGGCTAACCTATTCTACAGAGTTAGTTCCAGAACAACAGAGGCTACAGAGTGAAACACTGTCTCTAAAACCTAAAACAAAACAAAACAAAAAAAAAACAAAATAAACAAAAAAACAAGACCCATTTCCCCCCCAACCCCACAAAACAAACAAAAAAGAGCAAAAATTAAACAAAAATCCCACACACAAAAAAATAATTATGGAGCTCCTGCTGTGAGCAACACAGGCCTGCCCTGAATATGGTTGATACACCCAGTGCCGCCCCATTGTGAAAACTGATTTTTCCCTTTGCCATGAAATTTCAGTTGCCAAACACCTTGGTTAAGGGTGGAACACTGTGTCTCCTTCTGCCTATCAGTTCTGGGACCCAGACTGGTTTGAACCTGTACAAGTCCCCTATCTCTGCCTCCCGTCTCCCTGAAAGAGCACCAAGGTTACAGATAACACTACCGTGCCCAGCTTTTATGTGAGTTCTGGGAGATAAAACACTGATCATCTCGCTTGCACAGTGTGCCATTTACCCACTGAGCCATCTCCCCAGCTCAAGATTATGTATTTATTTATTTATTTATTTATTTACATCCCAAATATTGCCCCCCTCCAGATCCCCCCTTGCAGAGTTCCCTATCCTGGGGCATCAAGTCTCTACAGTATCAGGTGCCTCCTCTCCCACTGAGGCCAGACAAGGCAGCCCTCTGCTACATATGGGGGTGGGGAGTGGGCTCCAGCTAGTCTGTGTATACTCTTTAGTTGTTGGCTTAGTCTCTGCAAGTTCCCAGGAGACCACATTAGTTGTCACTATTGGTCTTCCAGTAGGGTTGCCATCCCCTTCATTTCCTTCAATCCTTCCTGTAACTCTTCCATGGGAATCCTCAACCTCGATCCAGTGCTTGGCTGTAAGTATCTCATCTGTCTCACTCAGTTGCTGGGTAGAGCCTCTCTGAGGACTTGCAGACTCCTACAAGTACAACATAGCATCAGTAATAGTGTCAGGCCCACCCAGGGGATGGATCCCAAGTTGGGCCAGTCACTTGTTGGCCATTACTTCAGTCTCTGATCCACTTTTGTCCCTGCATTTCTTTTAGATAAGAGAAATTTTGGGTCAAAAGTTTTGTAGGTGGTTGGTGTCCCCACTCCTCCACTGTGGGTAGGGTGGGCATCCTGTATGACTACTGAGGTAGTCTCTTCAGGTTCCACATTCCTGCTGTTGGGCATTTCAGTTAAGGTCACCCACATTAAGTTCTTGGAGCATCCCCCATCCCAGGTCTCTGGGACTTCCTAGAGGTTCTTCCCAACCCCAAGCCCCAGCAGCTGCACATTTCTATTCATTCTCCTGGCCTTCTGGGACACTTTGTCCTGTCTCTCCCCATATTTGATCTTTCTCTCTTCTTACTTCTTTCTTCAAGGACGTGAAGTTCTTGTCATATAGATCTTTCACTTGCTTGATTAGACTTACACCAAGATATTTTATATTTTTTGTGGCAATTGTGAAGAGTGTTATTTTCCTAATTTCTTTATGAGCCCATTTATCATTTGTATAAAAAAAGGGCTAATGATTTCCTTGAGTTTATTTTATATTCAGCCACTTTGCTGAAGTTGTTTATCAGCTATAGGACTTCTCTAATAGAATTTGGGGGAGGGTCACTTATGTATACTATCATATCACGAATAATGATATTTGACTTTTTCCTTTTCAATCTGTATCCCATTGATCTCCTTTTGTTGTCTTATTGATCTAGCTAGAACTTGAAGTACTATAATGAATAGATAGGGAGAAAGTGACAGCCTTATCTTGTCCCTGATTTTGGTGGGATTGCTTCAAGTTTCTCTCCATCTAGTCTGATGTTGGCTATTAGTTTGTTGTATATTACTTTCACTGTGTTTAGGTATGTGCTTTGAATTCCTGATCTTTCTAAAACTTTTAAAAGAAGGGGTGTTGTATTTTGTCAAAGGCTTTTCCAGCATCTAATAAGGTGATTATGTGAATTTTTACACTGAGCTTGTTTATATAGTGAATTATATTCATGGATTTTCAAATACTGAACCACCCCTCCATCCCTGGGATGAAGCCTACTTGATCATGGTGAATGATGTTTTTGATGTGTTCTTGGATTTGGTTTGTTGGATTTTATTGAGCATTTTTTTCATTGATGTTCATAAGCAAAATTGGTCTAACGTTCTCTTTCTTTGTTGGATCTTTGTGTGGTTTAGGTATCAGGGTAACTGTGACCTCATAGAATGAATAAGTTAGGCTTTGTTCTTTCTCTAGTTTGTAGAATAATTTGAAGAGTATTGGTGTTAGCCCTTCTTTGATGGTCTGGTAGAATTCTTCACTAAAACCATCTGATCCTGGGTTTTTTGTTTGTTTGGTTGGTTGGTTGGTTGGTTGTTTAGTTTTTTGTTTCGTTTTGAGAGGTTTTTATTTAGTGCTTCTATTTTCATAGGGCTTATGGGACTGTTTAGATAGTTTACCTGATCTTGGTTTAACTTTGGTATGTGATTATCTGTCTATAAAGTTATCCATTTCCATTTAGATTTTCCAGTTTTGTCAAGTATAGGCTTTTGTAGTAAGACCTGATAATTTCTAAAATTTCTTCAGTTTCTGTTGTTATGTCTCCCTTTTCATTTTTGATTTTGTTAATTTGGATACTGTCTCTGGGCTTTTTAGTTAGTTTGGCAAAGGGATGGCTTATCTTATTGCTTTTCTCAAAGAATCAGCTCTTTGGTTTTGTTGATTCTTTGTATTGTCCTCTGTTTCAAATTGGTCAATTTCAGCCCTATTTCCTGCTGTCTACCCTTCTTGGCTGCATTTGCTTCTTTCTGTTCTAGAGCTTTCAGGTGTGCTGTTAAGTTGCTAGTATTGGATCTCTCTAATTTCTTTATGAAAGCACTTACTTCTACAAATTTTCCTCTTAACACTGTTTTCATTGTGTCCCATAAGTTTGGGTATACTGTGTCTTCATTTTCGTTAAATGCTAGAAAGTCTCTAATTTCTTTATTTCTTCCCTGACCAAGTTATCATTGAGAGTTTTTCAGTTTCCATGAGTATGTGGGCTTTCTGTTGTTCGTTTCCTTCACCTGTTTGATTGTATTTTCCTATATGTCTTTAAGAGATTTGTTTCCTCTTTAAGAACTCCTCCCTGTTTGTGTTTTCCTGAATTTCATTAAGGGAATTATTTATATCTTCTTTAAAGACCTCTATCATCTTCATGAGATGGAATTTAGGGTCAGAATTTCACTATTCAGGAATGTTAGCGTATCCAGGGCTTAGTGTGGAAGAACTGGGTTCTGTTAGTGCCAACCAACAGAAGGATTGGCTTTTTCAACAGAAGGATTGTACTTGCCATTCACCATCTAGTTGTTTCTGGTGTTTATCGGCCTGTGTGTCCCAGATTGGAGCAGGCCTCCCAGGGGGCAGGTGGAGCATTGTGTCCCAGATTAGAGCAGACCTTCTGGGAGGCAGGCAGTGTGTCTCTGGTTAGAGCAGACCTCCTATACCCCTGGTTAGAGCAAGCCTCCTGCGAGACAAGCAGGGCTATGGGGTGAGGGTTGGGAACTCTGATCTGTCACAGGTGCAGGTGGAGGTGCCGACTAGCTGAGAAGCAATTTTAAACAATTAAAAGTTATTCAGATTCTATACTGATAAGGTAAATGAGTTTGATGAGCTAGGTTAAAGCTGAAACAACAAGGCAAATCAAGAGAGGAGGCTTACATCTGCAATCCCAACACTCAGGAGGTGTAGGGAGAGGAAAACCGTAGTTTATGGTCGTCTTTGCCCACATATCAACTTCAAGGCTGGGATACATGAGACAGTCTCAAAAACAACAATAAGGCAATAAAAAAGAAACTAATTAGTTTCTATTTAATAAGATGCCAGAAGCCTACCAAAAAATACCAGAACAATATGTGTAGCTAAGAAATGATAAAAATCATAGTTTCCAATGAAATAAGTCAAAGGACACAAAACATGCATTATCTTTTCTACCCTTGTTTTAAAAAGATGTATATCATTTAACTTATACACAAACCATCTCTGGAAGTTTACCTAAATAATTAATAGTTTATTGTTCAAAGGAATATATATATACATATATTTTTTTTCAATATTTTTTATAATGTGTAATATTTTATTTCACAAATGCATGTCAAACTCATACAATAAATGCTATAATTTCTTATAGCATTTATTGTACAGAATTTCTTATAGCATTTATTGTACAGAACATTCAATCAACACCTTCTCCAACCCCCATTGTAGAACTCCAGAAAGGTAGGTTCCAATTTTCTTTCACAAACTTCATGACTCAGAGAGGATAAAACAGAGTAGCTCATTCTTCATGTACAGTAGCATGATTTCATTGAGTAGAATGGTCTCATTTTTTGTTTTGTAGTAAAATTACATTTAATGTAAGCCAGCTTAAGAAATACTTTATGTAAACACTACATGAACAGGGGTTCACTTTTTCCTCTGAGTTTTAGAAGTTTTGGTCTGTGTTCATCTGGACCTGTCATTCTTGCACCTAAGTTGAGACATTGTGTCATGGTGGAAGCATGTGCCAGTACAGAGCCACTCATTTTCAATATTTACCTTGTATTAAAATTAGGATCCTGAAGGTCCTGGGAACAAGAGAAACATTTTGTTTCTCTTGATAGTGCTATGCCCACAGAAAATTGCATATAGTAAATACTCATTAGATGTCAGTGAATTGGCATCTCCAGATGGACAAATGTTGAAGTAATGGGGCTATAGCAAAAGGTTTGTCTAAACTGGCCACAAATATAATGTGAGTGTCCAACTCAACAAACCAAATCCTTCTCATCACACACAGAGTAGCTCAGCTAAGATGTGATGAGAGCCTGCTATTGTAATTGCTACTAAGGTTAGTGTTACAGAGATGATCAAACTCTCCTTTCACCCTTAGAAAATATGTCCCTCGTCATGTCTACCCTGCTACCCAGCCTTTCACAATGCCATCTGCAGTTATATTTGACCCTGTAAAGTTAATAGACCAAGTGGCTCCCAGAAAAGATCCAGCTTGGACAGGGAACTTCCCACTAGACGGTGCCCAGTTAGAAACAGTTGGTCTAGCAGGCAGGGAGGGATATTGACTGTGTCAGACACATTTGCTGTGTCTAGTTGCCCATCCTAGAGCACTAAGCCAGCCCACCTACTCTTCCTGGGGTGACAGGAATGCACAGCATGTGCCGGTGGCTGTACTTCTTTTACTCAAAACATAACTGAAGCCCACATTAATGAGCTCATGAATGTGAAACAGGAAAGTTCTAGTCAAAAATGTATATGATGAAACAAGTGTGCCTTTGTGATGTGTCAGAAAAGATACAGCCTTTGACTTGGTGACTTGGAAACACTGAGAAGTCCATCATCCCAAAAAGCCAAGATTCCTGAATAGAACACTGGCCAGGCAGCATAATAAACTGCCTTCCTCATCGACATACAAACCATCTGATTTCATATAAAATTACAGAGTTAGGTAAAAACACTGAAGATGAGTTCTTGGTGGCTAACATCTTAAACATCATCAAAAATCTACTATAGATCACATTAGTCAGTTTTCTGTGACTATAACAAATGGCACCACCACATTATGGTGGATCTTCCCTCCCAGGTAAGCTTCCCTGCAATCACCCTAACGGACATGCCCAAAGGTTTGTTTCCTGAATAATTCAAAACTGTGTCAAGTTCACAATCAAGACAGAACACACAACACCACCCAATGGCTTAATTTCCCTCTGAACAGCTCAAATACCTCCTAATCGTAGCCCAGAGTGGGAAGCAAACCTTTGATACACATGTTTAAAAGACATTGTATATATAAACATTTTAAATGACAGCAATGTTTATGCCTTACTGCTTTCTTTTCTTCACTGATGTATCACTGTTCATAGCTGAGGAAATTAAATCACTGAGAAGTTACTCATCTTGCTTAAGATCAGATATTCACGCTGCTTATATGTCAGCATCTGCACTGAAAAACCAAGTCCCTCAGACCCAAAACCTAGTATTATGGCCAGCAAGATGGCTCAGCGGGTAAAAGGCACTTGCTGACCACCCCTGAGACATGAGTTTGTGACCTAGCTTTCACACAGTGGAAGAAGAGAAGCAGCTCCCACAAGCTGTCTTCTGACCTACACACAAGAACCCTGGTACCCTCACCACACACACGCAAGCGCACCTGCACGCAAATAAGTAAATGTGATTAAATTTCAAAAAACAAAAACTGATGATCTCATTGCAGAGCTAGCACTAGCAGCAGATGTGGGGTGGCTAGGTCATATGGGATGAGCATTTACTCTACCACTCACCAGCTGCTGCTGAGACCTTAGGGTCTTTCTCTGTTAGATTCTTCCACCTATAAAATGGGCACAATAATTATAACTACCCAGTAGGCTACAGTAAGCAAAATGCAAATTATACATGTAATATGCTTAGAAAGGTACTTTGTAAGCAATAGTATTGTGTCAAAAACTGACAGCTCAAAGATCAAAAAGAAATAATGGGTGGAGGAGGCCCAGGGTTTCAGAGTACGTACGCACCCAAGAATATGGGGTGAAGAAGCTTATCAGGAAAGAATACAATGAACATAACGTGGAATAGAACCATAATGAAGGCAACCTCAAGCATCATTTGTTCAGTTAAAAATGACTATCCAGTGCTCGCTTCGGCAGCACATATACGAAAATTGGAACGATATAGAGAAGATTAGCAAGGCCCCTGTGCAAGGATGACACCCAAATTCATGAAGCGTTCCTTTTTTATTTTAAAAAAAAAATGACTATGCAAACTTTGTTCTTATTGGCTCTGTGGCGACTGTTTCCTAGTCTTTAAAGAAGAAAAGCATTTGCTTTGTTGGATTATTTCAAAAGGAATTGTAGATGATTGTGTAGTCTACACAATCTGTAGTCCTGAGTGGGATTTATTCCACTTGGCGGTGGCTTCAGGAAGCAAAACACTGACTTTGATTCCTAAATGAGTATCAGTCCCAGAGGCTCAGCTACTCAATGCTTCCAGCAGTGGGGACTAATAGTTTGAGCTACACAGCTGGGCAATGAGCCTGGGGCTCCCGACGACTTTTCAGATAGCTTCATGATTGGTTTGTTTCCATGGGATTTGGATCAAGATGAAAAATGAACCCAAGGTTATTTGGAAGCAGTTCGCATTTAAGAGACCTTCAAGCACCACCAATAAAAAGCGATCTATAAATACTGCGTAATAACCCTGTAGTACTACTCCCTATTTGCTAATGCTCGTCAGGAGGTGGAAATTAGTGATAGGGATACCCATGTTTCAAAAGTTAGAAAATCAACTTAAAATCCAAGTTATTTGAAAGAGTTGTAATTACCATTTTGCTCGAAGGGAAAATAGCATCGTGTAAGGGAAGAAATCACATTTGAATTTCCCAGCATTGTGATAAAGAGCACCCTTCAGAAATGACAGTGCTTCAGAAGCCACCCGTCTCCAATATCCACTCCAGTTCTTACCTCCACAGGCTCATTATCCACAATCCGTGCAGTTCTATGTCTATCAAAATGGGGTTATGCAGACTGAAAGAGCACATCTATCTTTAATGCGTAAAGGAGAGAACCCAATGCAGCCATCTCAGGGGCCCCTAACAACTAAAATGCCTTTCAAATTGCCATTCATCACCATCATTTTTTTGGTGGCATTTGCGTTAACCCTGACCCTGCATTCTGGCCTGGAACGGCCTTTCCGGACATGCTCTGCCGTCACCAGCCAAATCAGCTATTTTTCATTGCAGGCCTGTTGGCTGAACAATCACCATTTACAAGGCAGCTTGTGATGCCATGAAGCGTCCAGACAGAAATGTAATAAACAATGTTTGAATTACAGTTTGGACATTTAAAAAATGCTCTGGGCTCCGTTTCACAAGACATTTGCATTTGTAATAAAAGAGAGAAAGACCCATGACTGAGTTTCCAGGCGCAGGTTAACAGGCCCATTTATGTTGTGAGGGTTTTTTTTGTTTTTCAGGAGCAATTACAAATTGTACACAGATTCATTATTTCTTGAGCGCTTTATCAGGACATTTCCCCATACATCTAATTTGTCCTGTCTGAAATGTAACTTGACATAAGGGATTTTCTTAATTGCTCTTGAAACACTTCCAAGATAATCACTGCTTTTTGGAGCATGATAAAAGAGAGTAGACAGTATTGCCAGTCTGTCTCAGGATCATGCACTAAAGTTCTGGGGTAAAAGATAGCAAAAAGAAAAAAGAAAAAAAAGAAATCATGCTGTTGACCTTTTATACTACCTAGTTAGTGTCTATGTTTTAATATCCTTAAAATTTAAACAGCACTGTCACGTACAAAAGTATAAATAAGTTGCCCCATTTTTGTCTGCCTAGCTGAAATAACTATTTTCAGGATATATATTGTTAATAATTAAATATATATATGTTTTGTTTTGAGACAGGGTCTCTCTCTCTCTGTAACCCTAACTGTCCTGGAACTCACTATGTAGATCAGGTTGGCCTGGAAAACACAGAGATTCACTTGCTTCAGCCTCCCAAGTGCTGGAATTAAAGGAGTGTGCTCCCATGCCTGGCCTTGGTTTGTTTGTTTGTTTTTAAGCATTTTCCATGTTTTTTTTCTTTTATTAGATATTTTCTTTATTTACATTTCAAATGTGATGTAAACCCTTTCCCAGTTTCCCCTCCAGAAGCCCCCTATCCCATGCCCCCTCCCCCTGCTTCTATGAGGGTGCTCCCCCACCCACTCATCCACTCCCACCTCCCCATCCTCAAATTCCCCTACACTGGGGCATCCATGGAACCTTCATAGAACCAAGGGCCTCTTCTCCCATTGATGCCTGACAAGGCCATCTTCTGCTTCATATGTGGCTGGAGCCATGGGTCCCTCCATGTGTACTCTTTGGTTGGGGGTTTAGTCCCGGGGAGCTCTGGGGGCGTCTGCTTGGTTGATATTGTTCTTCCTATGGGGTTGCAAACCCCTTCAGCTCTTTCAGTCCTTTCTCTAACTCCTCTGTTGGAGACCCTGTGCTCAGTCTAATGGTTGGCTGCGAGCATCTGCTTCTGTATTTGTTAGGCTCCTTGTTATTCTGCAGAAATTTAACCAGAGGGTTAAGCTAAAAGTAAACTATTCAAATTGGGGAAGAAAAGGGAAAACATTAAGAGGTGTTTCTTATGTGTTGAAAGACACACTGTGCTCCACATATATGCATAACCAGTATGCATCAACTAAAATAAACATATACTTAAAGCTTGTTGTGTTTCTACAGTCTTCACTTAAACAAACAATAGTGCACATTGTGTTTAGGAGAAAATTTTGCCTTGAGTTTTTAAAGCGGCCAGTTTTAATTGTTTTTAATTTTAGTTATGTATCAACCTGTATTCACCCCTACATTCCCACAATCGGACATGACAAAATGGACCTTGTAGTAGCAATTTAATTTATTGACCTTGTGATGGAAAGATGATGCTGGATTCTTTTTTTTTTAAGATTTATTTATTTATTGTATGTAAGTACACTGTAGCTGTCTTCAGACACTCCAGAAGAGGGCATCAGATCTCGTTACGGATGGTTGTGAGTCACCATGTGGTTGCTGGGATTTGAACTCGGGACCTTCAGAAGAGCAGTTGGTGCTCTTAACCACTAAGGCATCTCTCCAGCCCTGGATGTTGTATTCTTTCAAGTTCCAAACATAACCACATACATCCTTGAAATAACCCTTTCCTGACTATGGCCTGAGGAAGGTAGGTTAGTACCATTAAAGAGAGTTGACATCAAGACTAAACCTGTAGCTTATAAAATGAAGGAAGGGTGGGCTGGTGTGAAGGCTCAGTGGTTAAGAGTGGTTGCTCTTCACATGTCTCAAGTTCAATTCCCAACAACCACATGGTGGCTCACAACCATATGTAATGGATCTAATTCACTCTTCTGGTGGGCATGAAGACAGAACACTCACATACATAAAATTCAGGAGTAAATATTTAAAAAAAGGAGGGGGTGAAGGGATTCACAAACCAAGGAATTTTGTGGCTTTTAGCATCGGGCATTAGTCTTCAGTGTAAAACCAGCAAGAAAACAGAGACATCACTCTCATAGATACAGGGAACTGAAGCCCACTATCAAACCAGATAAAATAAAACTTAAGAGCACTGTCATCAACCCAGATGAGCTGGGGTCATTTTCACACACACACACACACACACACACACACACACACACACACACACACACCTTGATGTTGGCCCAGAGAGACCTATACTGAACTTCTAGCCTATCAAACCTGTAAAGTAATACATTAGAATTGTTCAAGACTGTGCATCTCTGTTAATTCTTTGATGTCACATAGAAAGCTAAAATAGTTTGGTAACATCCTGTCATCATATCCTGATTATCCAGGTCACTATAATCAAATTAAACCACATTTTATAAGTAGAAAAGATAGTCTAGTCTCATTTCAGAAGGTGGCAATTATTAAGAAACTTATTGGAACATTGGGTAAAGGATGGAAATTAATAACTCTCAGATCAAGGATGTTAATATGAATCCTGACCCTTAATCATATTCTAGTTGTTCTTGGAAAGAATCAGAGCGTTAGTCATTTGCTAGTTTGAAGCTTAAACTTGATACTCTATAAGAAATCCACCAAAGTTAAAAAAAAACCTATTCATGTCTTTGCAACTATAGATACTTCAGAAAATAATAGAAATCATGACTAATATTAGCATCCATTTTCTAGGTGAAGGCAGTCAGTATTAATGGGCAGAAATAAAATGGTTAGTTTAGTGCTTCATCTGAGTTAAATGATGACCTTATCTAATGTTCAGAATGTTTCAGTTGTAGATAATTAACTTTCCCAAAGGCATAATGACAAAGATGTACAATTCGAGTGAGTCCAAGGTTCACAAACTATTCTGTAAAGGTACTGAGCTAAAGACAGCCAAGACTTTCATCCCATAAGGCAGGTAGAGGCACAAAGCATCCAAGGCCGCCAACATCAATAATGACCTACAACTACTCCATATTAAAGAAGCTGAGTGGAAACACAGATCAAACTTTATTTAAAAAAAATTCCTCCTTGAGGAAAAGAAATAAGACTTAAGGTAATAAGGACAGAAGGAACAGGAAAGGAGAGAGCCACAGCAAAATTTTGCCTACTAGAAAGCAGAGACTCATGATCGGGGACTTGGCTTACCATCCCCCATCTGCCCATTCTCCACCCCTGAGAAAGCTGACTTTGAGGCAGTAGTGTGACAGGCAAGGAAGAGACTAACTGAATCTGAAACCTCTTCAAAGCATAGATCTAATCTTGGATAAGGGGAATGATGAAGTAAAGAAAGAAGCAAATCAATGTCCTCCCCACTGCCTCTGGTTTATTAGACTTTCTTCTATGGCAGACCAGCCTAGATGAGTTCTGGAATGACAAGATATGAATGGGGGGGGGGCTGAGGATAGAGGGACCAGTAGGAAAAATGACCTGAACATAGGAAGATAGAATGTTAACTTCTGTATCTTCAAACTGTGTATGTGCAATGTCAACGTGTTCTAGCAAGAAGATCAAAATTGGTTGTCCTACCGCATGAAGCTAGGCCTCCACTAGATTTGTTACATATTCTTAAGAAATATAGGCTATCATACAAAATGCATATGGTTGAAGCACAGACCCTCTACATTACTAATTATGGAATCTCTAAAATGTGATCAGGAGAATAGGAAGAGGATGACTTGAGAGAAGATTCCCCCAAGCTGATGGTCCTTCTCGTTCTTCTGTCTCCTGCTTCTCCAGGGAGTTTAAAAGACAAGACGGTGAAACAGTGATGTGTTCAGCTCTGGCTTCTTCTAACTTATCTTTCTGTGATAAACTTTATATTCATGCACTTTCACTGAAAAGGTCACCCAATGCAGGTCTGAAGTTGTTTCTTTTTTTTTTTTTGAGCTCTTTGACTTTTTTTTTTTTAATTTAATTTAATTTTATTTTTTTAATTTACATTCCAAATCACTTCCCCTTTCCCGTTTCCTCCCTCCCCGAAAGTCCCATAAGCCCCCTTCCCTCCCTCTTTTCTCCGTTCAACCCCCTCTCATTACTCTGTCCTGGCGTTCCCCTACATCCAGTCTTTCCAGGACCAGGGGTCTCTCCTTCCATCTTCTTAGAAATCTATTGATATGCTGATTGTGTCTAGGGTATTCTGAGATTCTGGGTCAATATCCCCTTATCAGTGACTTCATACCATGTGTGATCTTTTGTGATTGGGTTACCTCACTAAGGATGATATTTTCAAGTTCTGACCATTTGCCTAGGAATTTCGTGAATTCATTGTTTTTAATTGCAGAGTAGTATTCCATTGTGTAAATATACCACATCTTCTGAATCCATTCCTCCGTTGAGGGACATCTGGGTTCTTTCCATCTTCTGGCTATTATAAATAAGGCTGCTATGAATATAGTGGAGCATGTGTCCTTATTGCATGCAGGTAAAGTCTCTGGGTATATGCCCAGGAGTGGTATAGCCGGATCCTCCGGAAGTGTCATGCCCAGTTTTCTGAGGAACCGCCAGACTGCTTTCCAGAGTGGTTGTACCAGCCTGCAATTCCACCAGCAGTGGAGGAGTGTTCCTCTTTCTCCACATCCTCGCCAACAACTGCTGTCTCCTGTGTTTTTGATCTTAGCCATCCTGACTGGTGTGAGATGGAATCTCAGGGTTGTTTTGATTTGCATTTCCCTAATGACTAAGGATGATGAACATCTCTTTAGGTGCTTCTCAGCCATTAGATATTCTTCAGGTGAGAACTCTTTGTGGAGCTCTGTACCCCATTTTTTAATAGGGTTACTTGCCTCTCTGGAGTTTAACTTCTTGAGTTCTTTGTATATCTTGGATATTAGCCCTCTGTCGGATGTAAGGTTGGTAAAGATCATTTCCCAGTTAGTTGGTTGCCGCTTTGTCTTTTTGACGGTGTCTTTTGCCTTGCAAAAACTTTGTACTTTAATGAGGTCCCATTTGTCTATTCTTGATCTTAGAGTATAAGCTATTGGAGTTCTGTTCAGGAAATTCTCCCCTGTGCCCATATGTTCAAGGTTCTTCCCTAGTTTCCCTTCTATTAGTTTCAGTGTGTCTGGTTTTATGTGGAGATCTTTGATCCACTTAGAATTGAGCTTAGTGCAAGGAGATAAGGATGGGTCAATTTGCATTCTTCTGCATGTTGACCTCCAGCTGAGCCAGCACCATTTGTTGAAAAGGCTATCTTTTTTCCACTGGATGGTTTTAGCTCCTTTGTCAAAGATCAAGTGACCATAGGAGTGTGGATTCATTTCTGGGTCTTCAATTCTGTTCCATTGATCTACATGTCTGTTACTGTACCAATACCATGCAGTTTTTAACACTATTGCTCTGTAGTACAGCTTGAGGTCCGGGATACTGATTCCCCCAGAGGTTCTTTTACTCTTGAGAATAGTTTTAGCTATTCTGGGTTTTCTGTTATTCCAGATGAATTTTTGAATTGCTCTTTCTAATTCTATGAAGAATTGAGTTGGGATTTTGATGGGGATTGCATTGAATCTGTGTATTACTTTTGGTAAGATGCTCATTTTTACTATATTAATCCTGCCAATCCATGAGCATGGCAGATTTTTCCATCTTCCGAGGTCTTCTTCAATTTCTTTCTTCAGAGACTTGAAGTTCTTGTCATACAGATCTTTCACTTGTTTGGTTAGAGTCACGCCAAGATACTTAATATGGTTTGTGGCTATCGTAAAGGGTATTATTTCTCTTACTTCTTTCTCAGCCTGCTTATCCTTTGAGTATAGGAAGGCTTCTGACTTGCTTGAGTTGATTTTATATCCGGCCACTTTGCTGAAGTCGTTTATCAGCTGTAGGAGTTCTCTGGTGGAGTTCTTTGGGTCGCTTATGTATACTATCATATCGTCTGCAAATAGTGATAGTTTGACTTCTTCCTTTCCAATTTGTATCCCTTTGACCTCTTTTTCTTGTCTAATTGCTCTAGCTAGAACTTCAAGTACTATATTGAAAAGATATGGAGAGAGAGGGCAGCCTTGTCTAGTCCCTGATTTTAGTGGGATTGCTTCAAGTTTCTCTCCGTTTAGATTGATGCTGGCTACTGGTTTGCTGTAAATTGCTTTTACTATGTTTAGATATGGGCCTTGAATTCCTGATCTTTCCAAGACCTTTAGCATGAAAGGATGCTGAATTTTGTCAAATGCTTTCTCAGCATCTAATGAGATGACCATGTGGTTTTTTTCTTTGAGATTGTTTATGTAGTGGATTACATTGATGGATTTCCTTATATTGAACCATCCCTGCATCCCTGGGATGAAGCCTACTTGATCGTGGTGAATGATCGTTTTGATGTGTTCTTGGATTCGGTTGGCAAGAATTTTATTGAGTATTTTTGCATCGATATTCATAAGAGAGATTGGCCTGAGATTCTCTTTCTTTGTCGGATCTTTGTGTGCTTTTGGTATTAGTGTAATTGTGGCTTCATAGAACGAGTTGGGTAGTGTTCCTTCTGTTTCTATTTTGTGGAACAGTTTGAAGAGTATTGGTGTTAGGTCTTCTTTGAAGGTCTGATAGAATTCTGCACTAAAACCATCTGGACCTGTGCTTTTTTTGGTTGGAAGACTTCCAATGACAACTTCTATTTCTTCAGGGGTTATAGGACGGTTTAGATGGTCTATTTGATCCTGATTTAATTTTGGTACTTGGTATCTGTCAAGGAAATTGTCCATTTCCTCAAGATTTTCTAGTTGTGTTGAATACAGGTTTTTGTAGTAGGATCTGATGATTTTTTGAATTTCCTCAGTTTCTGTTGTTATCTCTCCCTTTTCGTTTCTGATTTTATTAATTTGGATACTATCTCTGTGCCCTCTGGTTAGTCTGGCTAAGGGCTTATCTATCTTGTTGATTTTCTCAAAGAACCAACTCCTCGTTTTGTTGATTCTTTGTATGGTTTTATTTGTTTCTACTTGATTGATTTCAGCCCTGAGTTTGATGATTTCCTGCCTTCTACTCCTCTTTGGTGTATTTGCTTCTTTTTGTTCCAGGGCTTTCAGGTGTGCCATTAAGCTGTTAGTGTATGCTGTCTCCCGTTTCTTTTTGGCGGCACTCAGGGCTATGAATTTTCCTCTTAGCACTGCTTTCATTGTGTCCCATAAGTTAGGGTATGTTGTGCCTTCATTTTCATTAACTTTCAAAAAGTCTTTGATTTCTTTCTTTATTTCCACCTTGACCAAGTTATCATTGAGTAGAGCATTGTTCAGCCTCCATGTGTACGTGGGTTTTCTTTTGTTTTTGTTGCCATTGAAGACCACCCTTATTCCATAGTGATCTGATAGGAGGCATGGGATTATTTCTATCTTCTTGTATCTGTTGAGGTCTGATTTGTGACCAATTATATGGTCAATTTTGGAGAAGGTACCATGAGGAGCTGAGAAGAAGGTGTATTCTTTAGCTCTAGGATGAAATGTTCTATATATATCAGTTAGTTCCATTTGGTCCAAGGCTTCAATTAGATTCACTGTGTCCCTGTTTAGTTTCTGCTTTCCTGAACGATCCATTTCAGAGAGCGGGGTGTTGAAGTCACCCACTATTATTGTGTGCGGTGCGATGTGTGCTTTGAGTTTTAGTAAAGTTTCTTTTACGAATGAGGGTGCCCTTGCATTTGGAGCATAGATATTCAGGATTGAGAGTTCTTGATGGTGGATTTTTCCCTTGATCAGTATGTAGTGTCCTTCTGTGTCTTTTTTGATGACTTTGGATTGAAAATCAATTTTATCCGATATTAGGATGGCTACTCCACCTCGTTTCTTGGGGCCATTTGCTTGTAAAATTGTTTTCCAGCCTTTTACTCTGAGGTAGTGTTTGTCTTTGACACTGAGGTGCGTTTCCTGCATGCAGCAAAAAGCTGGGTCCTGTTTACGTATCCAGTCTGCTAGTCTATGTCTTTTAATTGGGGAATTGAGACCATTGATATTAAGAGAGATTAAGGCATAGTGATTATTGCCATCTGCCATTCTTGACGCTATCTTTATGTTTGAGTGGTTATCTACTTTTGGGTTTGATTCAAGAAGGTTATTATCTCATTTTTTCCAGGGTGTTGTTTCTCTCCCTGTATTGGAGGTTTCCACCTATTATCCGTTGCAGGGCTGGATTTGTGGAAAGATATTGTGAAAATTTGGTTTTATCATGGAATATCTTGGTCTCTCCATCTATGGTGATTGAGAGTTTTGCTGGGTATAGTAGTCTAGGCTGGCATTTGTGCTGTCTTAGTGTCTGCATGAGATCTGCCCAGGATCTTCTGGCTTTCATAGTCTCTGGTGAGAAGTCTGATGTGATTCGGATAGGTCTTCCTTTGTATGTTACTTGGCCCTTTTCTCTTACTGCATTTAGTATTCTTTCTTTGTTTAGAACATTCGGTGTTTTGATTATTATGTGATGGGAGGTATTTCTGTTCTGGTCCAGTCTGTTTGGAGTTCTGTAGGCTTCTTGTATGTTCATCGGCATCTCTCTCTTTAAGTTAGGGAAGTTTTCCTCCATAATTTTGTTGAAGATGTTTACTGGCCCTTTAAGTTGCAAATCTTCACTCTCATCTATACCTATAATCCTTAGGTTTGGTCTTCTCATTGTGTCCTGGATTTCCTGGATGTTTTGGGTTACGCGTTTTTTGCATTTTGCATTTTCTTTGACTGTTGAGTCGATGCTTTCTATGGAATCTTCAGCACCTGAGATTCTTTCTTCCATCTCTTGTATTCTATTGTTGATGTTTGCATCTATGACTCCTGATTTCTTCCCAAGGTTTTCTATCTCCAAAGTTGTCTCCCTTTGTGATTTCTTAGTTGTTTCTACTTCCTTTTTTAGTTCCTGGATGGATTTGCTGAGATCCTTCACTTGTTTGTTTGTATTTTCCTGTATTTCTTTAAGGTATTTTTGCATTACCTCTTTCAGGATTTCTTCCTGATGACCCACGTTCTCCTGCATTTCTCTGAGCGATTTTTGTGTTTCCTCCTCATGGGATTCCATCTGTTGAGCCATCGTCTCCTGCATTTCTTTAAGCAGTTCTCGTGTTTCCTTTGTAAGGGCATCTAACCGTTGATTCATTTCTTTAAGCAATTTTTGTGTTGCCTCCTTATGGGCATCCGTCTGTTGACCCATATTCTTCTGCATTTCTTTATGCAAATTTTGTGATTCCTTTGTGAGTGCATCTACCCGTTGATTCATCTCGTTAAGCGATTTTTGTGTTGTCTCCTTGTGCGCCTCCATCTTTTGATCCATGTTCTCCCGCATTTCTCTAAGCGATTTTTGTGTTTCCTTTGTAAGGGCTTCTAACCGTTGATTCATGGTCTCCTGTAACTCTTTATGAGATTTATTTGTGTCCTTCTTGTGATCCTCTAATAGCATCATGAGAAGTGATTTTAAATCCAGATCTTGTCTTTCGGGTGTGGTGGGGTATCCAGGACTTGCTGCTGTTGGAGAGTTGGGTTCGGATGGTCCCACATTACTTTGATTACTGTCAGTAACATTCCTACGTTTGCCTTTTGCCATCTGGATACCTCTGGTGTTAGTTGGTCCTGCTGCCACTGGCTGTTGGTTGGACCTCCTGTGAGTCTGCAAAGCTATTTCTGCCCCCCCTGGATTACCAGGATTCCCCTGGCACCGATTTCTGGGGCCTGCCTGCTCCTGAGTGACTTTGGAGCCCTAATGTGCTTTGCCCCAAGTGATCTTATATTGGGGAGGCCTTGCCCATCTAAAGGCTCAGCCTAGTGGATTCCTGGAGCAGAGGTCGCCAAAGGGAGGCTGGCAGGCTCCTGCCCTGTGCAGGGGTGTGTGATCTCTCCTGGGGGGGGGAGGGGGCGTCCCTCTGCCAGGCAGAAGTCCCACAGCAGATCTGGCGCGCTGGTCACTGCAGATCAGCCCAGCACCTGGGAGCAGGTTACACACAAGCTGCCTGAACCCGAAGCGATATTATGCCTGTCTGTCTCTGAGCCTGGTGGTCCCAACTACCTGGTCACTGGAGCAAAGATGGCGGAGGGCACTCTCCGTGGCGCTGCTCACCCTGTGGTCACGATGGCCCGCCGATCTGGCACCCAGACGACCACAGCGCCAACCCGCCCTCGGGCACAGAATGAAGCCCCAACAGGCCGTGTCCCAAGTGATGTTATATTGGGGGGAGAGCCTGGGTACCGGTCTCTCCAGCGCAGTCCGCGGGAACAGAGGTCGCGGAAGGGAAGCTGGCAGGCTCCCTCCCTGCGCGGGGTCCCTCCACCAGGCAGAAGGTCCCACCGCGGAACTGGCGCGCTGGTTACTGCAGATCAGCCCAGCACCTGGGAGCAGGTTACACACAAGCTGCCTGAAACCGAAGCGATATTATGCCTGTCTGTCTCTGAGCCTGGTGGTCCCAACTACCTGGTCACTGGAGCAAAGATGGCAGAGGGCAGTCTCCGTGGCGCCGCTCACCCTGTGGTCACGATGGCCCGCCGATCTGGCACCCAGACGACCACAGCGCCAACCCGCCCTCGGGCACAGACGGAAGCCCCAACAGGCCGTGTCCCAAGTGATGTTATATCGGGGGGAGAGCCTGGGTACCGGTCTCTCCAGCGCAGTCCGCGGGAACAGAGGTCGCGGAAGGGAAGCTGGCGGGCTCCCTCCCTGCGCGGGGTCCCTCCACCAGGCAGAAGGTCCCACCGCGGAACTGGCGCGCTGGTTACTGCAGATCAGCCCAGCACCTGGGAGCAGGTTACACACAAGCTGCCTGAAACCGAAGCGATATTATGCCTGTCTGTCTCTGAGCCTGGCGGTCCCAACTACCTGGTCACTGGAGCAAAGCCTGAAGTTGTTTCTTATGTGTCACTGAACAGTCATACCTTCACTGTTCAGGACAATTGATGGTACCATCTGTAATGGGTTGGCCTTTCTATATCAAAAGGCAATCATGGAAATACAGACATGCCCACAGATCAACCCAAGGATGCAAATTTTTAATGAAAGCTCCCTCTTGCCAACTGACTCAAGCCTACGGCAAGTTGATAGCTGAGGCTAAGTATGAGGGTGACCTAGCCCAGCTGGGATAGGACTTGACACCAGGCACTTAGTCAAGGTTAACACTGTACTCTTATGAACCATTTCTCAGAAAACTACCGAAGGATGTGCAGTGAGATCTGGAAAGCATGGTACAGTACAAGAAATGGACTACAGAGAGTGGGTGATCCAGCATAGAGCAGAAGAGAAATTTTAGGATGATGGCCAAGAGATTGAATGAAAAAAAGAAATGAAGAGGAAAGGCCATGATTGTTCCTAGGTATGGTGGGGGAGAAAGTTTGTTGTATATAACAGGAAGAGCACAGTCAGAATCAGAGACAGCTGGGGGAGTCCAGAGTGGACATGACTCTGAGCCATGTGGGGAGAGTGTAGAGGGGAAGGGAGAGGGGAGAGAGGGAAACCTGGTGCAGCACCCAAGAGGGCAAAAGTACAAAAGGGGGCAGGCAATCAAAATGGCTGGATTTTTTAGAGAAAATCCTCTTCAAGAAAGTAGACCAGCCCTTGGGCTAGAGTGTTTGGGGTAGAGGGCCTGGTATGCTAACCATACCCTGAAATAAATAGGGACTGAGGGATAATGGAAGAACGTGGCAGCAAGCTCTGCTTTGATGTGTTAAATAAGCCCCTCAACCATTTGTTCCATGATTTGAGACTTAACAGAGAGATCAAAAATGCAAGGCTATATATTCATACTGAAGTCAAAGGGCTAAGGAGACTAAACTTCAGACTTTGGTAATTGGACCATATTCTTTTGTTCTTACTTGGCCAGTTTTTATTGATTATTTTTATATTTAATTATTATTTTTATTTTTTTACTAGATATTTTCTTTATTTTCATTTCAAATGTTGTCCCCATTCCTGGTCCCCCCCCCGAAAATCCCTTAAACCATCCCCTCTCCCCCTGCTCAACAATCCACCCACTACCATTTCCCTGTCCTGTCATTTCCCTATACTGGGACATCTTGCCTTCTCAGGACCAAGGGCCGCTCCTCCCTTTTATGTCTAAGAAGGTCATTCTCTGATTCATATGCATCTGGAGCCATGAGTCCCTCCACATGTACACTTTGGTTGATGGTGTAGTCCCTGGGAGCTCTGGGGGTACTGGGTGGTTGATACTGTTGTTCCTCCTATGATGCTGCAAACCCCTTCAGCTAGCTCCTTGGGTCCTTTCTCTAGTTCCTCCATTGGGGACCTTGTGATCAATTCAATGGTTGGCTGAGAGTGTCCCCCTCTGTATTTGTCATGCACTGGCAGAGCCTCACAGGTGAGAGCTATATCTAGCTCCAGACAGCAAGCACTTGTGGGCATCCACAGTAGTGTCTGGGTTTTGTAGCTGAATATAGGATGGATACCTAGGTGGGGCAGTCTCTGGATGGTCTTTCCCTCAGACTCTGCTCCACACTTTGTCTTTGTATCTCCTTCTGTGGGTATTTTGTTCCCCCTTCTAACCCCTTCTAAGAAGGGCCAGAGTATCCATACTTTGTTCTTCCTTCTTCTTGAGCTTCATTTGATATGTGAATAGTGTCTTGGGTATTCCAAGCTTCTGGGCTAATATCCACTTACTAGTGAGTGCACACCATGTGTATTCTTTTGTGATTGGGTTACCTCACTCAGGATGATATTTTCCAGTTCCACCCATTTGCCTAAGAATTTCATGAATTCATTGTTTTTAATAGTTGAGTATTCCATTGTGTAAATATATCACATTTTCTGTATCCATTCCTCCATTGAGGGACATCTGGGTTCATTCCAGCTTCTGGCTATTATAAATAGGGCTGCTATGAACATAGTGGAGCATGTGTCCTTATTACATGCTGGAGAATCCTCTAGGTATATGCTCAGGAGTGGTTTATATCAGGGTTCTGCAGTAGTATTATTTCCAATTTTCTGAGGAACTGCCAAACTGATTTCCAGAATGGTTATACCAGTTTGCAATCCCACTAGCAGTGGAGGAGTGTTCCTCTTTGTCCACATCCTCTCCAGCATTTGCTGTCCCCTGAGTTTTTGATCTTGGTCATTCTGACTGATGTGAGGTGGAATCAAAGGATTGTTTTGATTTGCATTTCCCTGATGACTAAGGATGTTGAACATTTCTTTAGGTGCTTCTCAGCAATTTGTTATTACTCAGTTGAAAATTCTTTGTTTAACTCTGTACCCCATTTTTAATAGGGTTATTTGGTTCTCTGGAGTCTAACTTCTTGAGTTCTTTGTATATATTAGATATTAGCCCTCTGTTGGATGTAGGATTGGTAAAGATTTTTTCCCAATGTGTTGGTTGCCATTTTGTCCGATTGACAGTGTCTTTTGCCTTACAGAAACTGTGTAATTTTATGAAGTCCCATTTGTCAATTCTTGATCTTAGAGCATAAGCTATTGGTGTTCTGTTCAAGAAATTTTCCCCTGTGCCCATGTGCTCAAGGATCTTCCCCAGCTTCTTTTCTATTAGTTTCAGTGTGTCTGGTTTTATGTAGAGGTCCTTGATCCACTTGGACATGAGCTTTGTACAAGAAGATGAGAATGGATTGATTTGCATTCTTCTGCATGCTAGCCGCCACTTGAACGAGCACCATTTGTTGAAAATGCTATCTTTTTTCCACTGGATGGTTTTAGCACCTCTGTCAAAAATCAAGTGACCATAGGAGTGTGGATTCATTTCTGGGTCTTCAATTCTATTCCATTGATCTACCTGCCTGTCACTGTACCAATACCATGCGGTTTTTAACACTATTGCTCTGTAGTACTTGCTTGAGGTCCGGGATACTGATTCCCCCAGAGGTTCTTTTACTGTTGAGAATAGTTTTAGCTATCCTGGGTTTTTTGTTATTCCAGATGAATTTGAGAATTACCTTTTCTAATTCTATGAAGAATTGAGTTGGAATTTTGATGGAGATTGCATTAAATCTGCAGATTGCTTTTGGCAAGATGGTCATTTTTACTATATTAATCCTGCCAATCCATGAGGATGGAAGATTTTTGCATCTTCTGAGGTCTTCTTTAATTTCTTTCTTCAGAGACTTGAAGTTCTTGTCATATAGATCTTTCACTTGTTTGGTTAGAGTCACACCAAGATACTTTATATTGTTTGTGGCTATTGTGAAGGTGTCATTTCCCTAATTTCTTTCTCAGCCTGTTTATCCTTTGAGTAGAAGACGACTACTGATTTGTTTAAGTTGATTTTATATCTGGCCACATTGCTGAAGTTGTTTATCAGCTGTAGGAGTTTTCTGGTGGAGTTTTTTGGGTCGATTAAGTATACTATCATATTGTCTGCAAATAGTGATAGTTTGACTTCTTCCTTTCCAATTTGTTTCCTTTTGACCTCCTTTTGTTGTCTAATTGCTCTAGCTAGAACTTCAAGTACTATATTAAATAGATATGGAGAGAGAGGGCAGCCTTGTCTAGTCCCTGATTTTTTTTTGGGGGGGGGGTTCGAGACAGGGTTTCTCTGTGTAGCCCTGGAACTAACTCGGTAGACCAGGCTGGCCTTGAACTCAGAAATCCACCTGCCTCTGCCTCCCAAGTGCTGGGATTAAAGGCATGCACCACCACCGCCCGGCTAGTCCCTGATTTTAGTGGGATTGCTTCAAGTCTCTATCCATTTAGTTTGATGTTGGCTACTGGTTTCCTGTATATTGCTTTTACTATGTTTAGGTATGGGCCTTGAATTCCTGATCTTTCCATGACTTTTAACAAGAGAGGATGCTGAATATTGTCAAATGCTTCTTCAGCATCTAATGAAATGACCATGTATTTTTTTCTCTGAATTTGTTTATGTAGTGGATTACATTGATGGATTTCTGTATATTGAACCATCCCTGCATCTCTGGGATGAAGCCTACTTGCTCATGATGAATGATCAGTTTGATGTGTTCTTGGATTCGGTTGGCAAGAATTTTATTGAGTATTTTTGCATCGATATTCATAAGGGAAATTGGTCTGAAGTTCTCTTTCTTTGTTGGATCTTTGTGTGGTTTTGGTATCAGCATAATTGTGGCTTCATAGAACAAATTGGGTAGTGTTCCTTCTGTTTCTGTTTTGTGGAATAGTTTAAAGAGTTTTGGTGTTAGGTCTTCTTTGAAGGTCTGATAGAATTCTGCACGAAAACCATCTGGTCCTGTGCTTTTTTCTTTGGTTGGGAGATTTTAATGACTGCTTCTATTTCTTTAGGGGTTATGGGACTGTTTAGATGGTCTATTTGATCCTGATTTAATTTTGTTATTTGGTCAAAGTTGACAATTTGAAAATTGTCCATTTCCTCCAGATGTTCCAGTTGTGTTGAGTATAGGTTTTTGAAGTAGGATCTGATGATTTTTTGAATTTTCTGTTTCTGTCATTATATCCCCCTTTTCATTTCTGATTTTGTTAATTTGGATATTGTCTCTGTGCCCTCTGGTTAGTCTGGCTAGAGGTTTTTCTATCTTGTTGATTTTCTCAAAGAACCAGCTCCTGGTTTTATTGATTCTTTGGATAGTTCTTTTTGTTTCTACTTGGTTGATTTCAGTCCTGAGTTTGATGATTTCCTGTCATCTACACCTCTTGGGTTTATTAGCTTCTTTCTGTTCTAGTCTTTCAGGTATGCTGTTAAGCTGCTAGCATTTGCTCTCTCCAGATTCTTTTTGGAGGCACTCAGAGCTATGAGTTTTCCTCTTAGCACTGCTTTCATTGTGTCCCATAAATTTTGGTATGTTGTGCCTTCATTTTCATTAAACTCTAAAAAGTCTTTGATTTCTTTCCTTATTTCTTCCTTGACCAAGGTATCATCGAGTAGAACATTGTTCAGTTTCCATGTATATGTGGGCTTTCTGTTGTTTTTCTTGCTATTGAAGACCACCCTTACTTCATAGTGATCTGATAGGAGGCATGGGATTATTTCAATCTTCTTATATCTGTGGAGGTCTGTTTTGTGACCAATTATATGGTCAATTTTGGAGAAGATGTGATGAGGTGCTGAGAAGAAGGTATAGTCTTTTGATTGAGGATGAAATGTTCTATAAATATCTGTTAAACTCATTTGGTCCCAAATTTCTGTTAGTTTCACTGTGTCTCTGTTTAGTTTGTGCTTCCTTGATCTGTTCACTGATAAGAGTGGGGTGTTGAAGTCACCCACAATTATTGTGTGAGTTGCAATGTGTGGTTTGAGCTTTAGTAAAGTTCTTTTTACGAATGAGGGTGACCTTGCATTTGTTCTGAATTGAGAGTTCTTCTTGGTATACTTTGCCTTTGATGAGTATGAAGTGTCCTTCCATGTCTTTTTTGATAACTTTTTGTTGAAAGTCAATTTTATCTGATATTAGAATGGCTACTCCATTCTAACATTCCCGGAACCATTTGCTTGGACAATTGTTTCCCAGCCTTTACTCTGAGGTAGTGTTTGTCTTTGACACAGAAGTGCATTTCCTGTATTCAGCAAAATGCTGGGTCCTGTTTACATATCCAGTCTGTTGGTCTATTTCTTTTTATTGGGGAATTGAGTCCATTGATGTTAAGAAACATTAAGGAATGGTGATTGTTGCTTCCTGTCATTTTTGATGATGTTTTTATGTTTGTGTGGTTATCTTCTTTTGGGTTTTTTGAAAGATGATTATTTCCTTGCTTTTTCTAGGGTGTAGTTTCCCTCCTCGTGTTGGCGTTTTCCATCTATTATCCTTTGTAGGGCTGGATTTGTGGGAAGATATTGAGTAAATTTGGTTTTATCATGGACTATCTTGGTTTCTCCATCTATGGTGATTGAGAGTTTTGCTGGGTATAGTAGTGTGGGCTGGCATTTGTGTTCTCTTAGGGTCTGTATGAGATCTGCCCAGAATCGTCTAGCTTTCATGGTTTGGTGAGAAGTCTTGTGTAATTCTGATAGGTCTGCATTTATATGTTACTTGACCTTTTTCCCTTACTGCTTTTAATATTCTTTCTTTGTTTAGTGCATTTGGTGTTTTGATTACTATGTGACTGGAGGAATTTCTGTTCTGGTCCAGTCTGTTTGGAGTTCTGTAGGCTTCTTGTATGTTCATGGGCATCTCTCTCTTTAGGTTAGGGAAGTTTTCTTCTATAATTTTGTTGAAGATTTTACTGGCCCTTTAAGTTGCAAATCTTCACTCTCTTCTATTCCTATAATTCTTGGGTTTGGTCTTCTCATTGTGTCCTGGATTTCCTGGATGTTTTGGGTTACAAGCTTTTTGAATTTTGCATTTTCTGTGACTGTTGAGTCAGTATTTTCTGTGGTCTCTTCAGCACCTGAGATTCTTTCTTCTATCTCTTGTATTCTGTTGTTGATGTTTGCATCTATGACTCCTGATTTCTTTCCAAGGTTTTCTATCTCCAGAGTTGTCTCTCTTTGTGATTTCTTTATTGTTTCTACTTCCATTTTTAGATCCTGAATGGTTTTGTTCAGTTCCTTCACTTGTTTGCTTGTGTTTTCCTGTAATTCTTTAAGGGATTTTTGTGTTTCCACTTTAAGGGTTTCTACCTGTTGACTCATGTTCTCCTGTATGTCTTTAAGGGAGTTATTTATGTCCTTCTTGAAGTCCTCTATCAGCATCATGAGATGTGATTTTAAATCTAGATCTTGATTTTCTGGTGTGTTGGGGGTATCCAGAACTTACTGTTGTGGGAGAACTGGGTTTGGATGGTGCCATGTTGCCTTGGTTTCTGTTGGTAATGTTATTGTGTTTGCCTTTTGTTATCTGGTTATCTCTGACATTACCTAGTCTTGCTGTCTCTGACTGTGGTTTATCTGTCCTGCAAGCCTGTGTATCTGTAGTCCTGGGAAACCTGTTCTCTCTGGAAGGAATTTAGGTATGGAGAGCTGTGATACAGGGTCAGCTCAGGTGTGCAGACAGAAATCAGAAACATCCTGTTCCCAGATGATCCTTGGTTCCTCTGTCCTGATCGCTCTAGGCAGGTATTCTTGGGCCAGGAATTTGAAGAGAGGTAGTGGTCTTATCTGTTCACACAGGTATGTAGGCACTCCTGGGAGACCAGCTCTCTTGTGGTGGTATTTATGCATGTAGCTCTGTGGCCCAGGATCAGCTCTGGGTGTGGACAGAAATCAGAAGACTGTGGTACCAGGCTGCTCCTGGGCTCTTGTGTCCTCAGGGTTTTGGGCTGGTTCCTATGAGCAGCAAGGGTGGTCCTACCTGTGCTCTCAGGCCTCTCCGCACCCCTGGGTGGTCAGCTACTTCCCTGTGCCGCCTAGATATGGTGCTCTGTGGCAGAGGATATTTCCCAGACAGAAACAGAAACCGGAAGGCTCCCAGTAGAGGGTTCTGGATGTGATCCTCTGAACTGCAGGGATGGGTCTATCTGTGCTGTCAGGCCTCTCTGCATTCCTGGGTGGTTAGCTACCTCCCTGCGCCACCTGGATATGGCATACTATCTACTCAATTATTTTATTTTATGTGCATGCTTTGGTCAAATAAATGTTGGAGCATCATTTGTGGACCTCACACATGTGGAGGTAACAATTGGGAACTGGATCCCCTGTAACTTAAATTATGGGTGTTCTGCAAGAGCATCAAGTATTCTTAACTGCTGAGCCATCTCTCCAATCCTGGCTAGTTTTTAATCCTAAGTATATCAAAAGAGCTTAGACCGGCTTGTTATTGCTTCCGCTCTGTTTATCTTTTCTTTCTTTCTTTTTTTAAAGGATTTATCTATTTCATGTATGTGGGTACACTGTCGCTGTCTTCAGACACATCAGAAGACGGCGTTGGGTGCCCATTACAGATGGTTGTGAGCCACCACATGGTTGCTGGGAATTGAACCCAGGACCTCTGGAAGAGCAGTCAGTGCTCTTAACTGCTGAGCCATCTCTCCAGTCCTCCTACTCCAATTTTCATGCAATGATATATAGAATAACCAAGCAGCCTGATTTTACTCCTGAATTTTACTTAGAATGTTGAGGTGGCAATGACTGCCTTAAAACCATCCAATTTGGAGCAACCCAGTTCAACCCAGTCCCTCTTACAATATTCATCCTGGCCACCTGATCTCTTCACAAAGTACTGTCTTGAAGAAGGTCCAGTTTTCCCAAGGTTCATTTGTGTTCTTGCCCACTTGCCCATTACCAGCTTTGGCATCCATGTAGTGGGTAAACTGAGGCAAGCAGCCATTTTGGGGGGGGGTAAGTGCATAGAGCCACTGACAGGGTTGGATCCAGATAACTATAGGAAGTGCTGCCTGTAACAGGCAGTAGTTAGAGAAGTTACTCCACAGACTTTTTTTCTGAGGGAACAAAGCTTAATTTACTGGGGCTGGCACTCCCTGTGGCCAGGGGAAAAACTATGAACTCATTTAACCTTTTGGGGCTGGGGAGAAAGAGAAAGAGAGAAAATTTACACACACACACACACACACACACACACACACACACACACACAGTGGATGAAACAAAAGGCAGAGTCCAATAATTTCATACACACAAGCATATACATACGTGCATACATATAGACAGACAGACCTACAGACAGATGAAGTGGAAACTTAAGGGTTCTTTGGACAGTCTGTTGGATGGTGTTTTGCTGGGGCAAACACATGAAGGACTGTTTGCTGAAGCAGACACAGGAGAGAGGATGGTCTGCTAAAGCAAGCGTGTGAAAGGACATTTGATGAAGGATTCATGACACATATGTATTGGTTCGCCTTACATTTCATAGTTGAGCTCCATTTGTCGGGACTAATAGAGAGAGCTGCACCAAAAAACTTTTGATGGTGTGCAGTGGCTTTTTTTTTTCTGCTTGAGCCAACGGGCTGATTGGCAGAGTGATGTCAGCTGAGATAGACAAACATTCGAGGTATGACATGTCGAGGACATATGCTGTTTGGAGGAATATAAATAGAACTCAGTGGACAGTGATGGAAGCTAAGCTAAATTTGTGGGTCTAGAGCTAGCTGTGCAGTGCCTGTGGGTCTCATGTCTTCTCTTCTCTTCAATTTGCTGAGGCATACCGAGAACTTCTCCTGGAGTTCTTCCTGGTCCCTTCTGCTGACCGGAGCTGAGGCTGAGGGCTGACTGTCTCTGCTAGGTAATGCCACTGCTGCTGATTTGCTATCCCGACTCTATCCGTGAAGTGTTTGCAAATGGACTGAGCTGCAACTGCTAACCTGTGACCGGAACTGCCAATTTCCAAACAACACAGACGAGAGTTAACTCCAAAGAGCCTTTCTAAACAGGTCTACTTCCCCCATATCCTTTCTTTTCCACTACCACTGGTGGGTGTGGGCTAAAAGGAGGTTAAAGCATTTAAGAACCATCATTTAAAATAGGTTTTGAAAAAAAAACAAGGTTACAGACAGACCTATACATATTCACCTATAGACTGGGTAAGCAAAGCTCTAGCAAGCAGAGTCCAAGCATTTCATACATATACAATTGGTGGATGGAGTAAGTTCCAATACACACCCAGACAAGCTTTACATATAGTTGATGGATGGAAGGAAGAATGTTCTACCCTCCCCGCCACACACACATATAAACATACACATACATATACATAGTTGATGAATGGAAGGAACAATGTTCTGCCCTCAACCCTCTATTCTTTTTTCCACTGATTATGTAGCCCAGCAAAATCTTTCAAGCAGGATAAAATTACAATGTGATTACGTTTTAGTTTTCCTCTAGTGAATGACTGTGAAAACAGTGTGCTCCTCAATAACTTTACAAGAAAGAACATTATGTAGTTATGTAGTATATGTAGAAAACAAATGAGTCTCCAAAACCCATGTACATTGTAACTAAGAAACTTGTTATAGATTAACAAAGTGTAACCAGACAAGGTAATTTTCTCAGCCAGTTTCTCTTACTGGCAGGCAGCAATTTGAGGTTACAAAGAAAGGAGTAATTATTTTATTATTTACCTTTAAAGGTAATGTAAGAATCTTAAAAGAATCACAAATCTAAACTTTGATATAAAAATCAGTCATCTACCTTAAATCCTCAGAATGCACATCTACTCACCAGCAATTTTTAACAAATCATATCAGGAAGCTGTGGGCAAAACTGGGTATAAGAAATCAACCATCGCCAGTTCAGCCTCAGTGAGAGTCACGTCAGCCAGTGCTGCCATTGTTCTTGTTCCCTGACCGTAAAAAGTCCCTGGTTTAACAAATATGAACGTGCCTTTCTGAACTTCAAATTGTTTCCTAAGATTTTCTTAATCAGAGCTAGTAATAAAAAACATTTCAACCTAGCTTCACTAACAATTTTATTTTGCCCAATGTTTTCTAAGGGTGGTGGTGATTGCTGACTATCTATCCCCAAGTTCATTCCTCAGATGGAAACTGAGTCCTTAATCTGCTCCAGTAGCAACACCTGACAGAGAGCAAGCATTATTATTGTGAGTGCCAGCAATACTGTCCAGTGAGGACCTGAAGCCCCCTTAAAGCTTTCATATAATTCTTACATTAAGAAGGATGTGAGGGCAGCAAGCAGAACAGAACCCCTCAGGACACGTGGTCCTTGGGGTACTGCTACACCCAGGCTAACCCAGGTGGCTATAATAACCAGTGGGCCACATTCTATGAGTTCTAAAACTCTCTGTCTGTTGTTCTTCTTATATGGCCTTCGACATCCACTGAACCCAAGGAACTCCAAAAATTCTCAGGAAAGTTAGAGTTAAGAGAATTCAGTTAATCTGCTGGGAGCTGCCACATAGCAGTAGGAAGATCATGTTTTTTCCTGCTGGGTATGTGCTTGACATACACTTCAAAATAACAGATCAGAGCAGGCCTGGCCACCAGGTTCTCCCAGCATTCTTAAGTCCTTACCTGTCACTGAGTCCTCCAGGCTTGTATACCCCAACCGCTACCCTGCACTCTCCAGACCCGAGGGCTGAGCTGCTCTTTCCCATCTAATCCAGCCATTTCATCTGCCTATCTTGTTCCTTTGTTCTCCTGGCTGCTACATATACCTGGTTCCCCTCCGTTCTTCTTTCCCCTCCCTCTCTCCTGACATGGCCCAGGGTCATAATCACATTGGACTCTCACCAATGTCTCTGAATCTATGCTCTACTACATAAATCTACAATAAACTTGGGGCTGGAGAGATGGCTCAGTGGTTAAGAGCACTATCTGCTCTTCCAGAGGTCCTGAGTTCAATTCCCAGCAACCACATGGTGGCTCACAACCATTTGTAATGGGATCTGATGCCCTCTTCTGGGTATCTGAAAACAGCTACAGTGTACCCACATATGAAATAAATAAAAATATCTATAATAAACTTTCTCCTCCACTATACTTAGGAGCAACCATGTCCTTTCCTTTGTATTCCTTTTTTTTTCATTCACATAAAAGGGGCTGAGAGAAGGATTAATGGTTAAGGGAGTATATTGCTCTTGCAAAGTTCAGTTCTCAGAGCCTACTTCTGGTGACTCACAATACCCTGTTACTTCAGCTGTAGGGGATCCAAGAGCCTCTTCTGGATGCACACACCAGTACACAAACATATAATTTAAAAAAAATCCATCTTTAAAATAAATTTAAAAAGTATATAGCTTGAAACACATGGGTCATAAATATTTATATAGATGCTAAATATACTGACAAAAAGTTAGAACATCATCTCATATGCACCAGGTTGTCCACTATCAAGGGGTGGAAAGTAGCAAAATAATGTTAAGTGGAGAAATTGGGACTTTGTGTTCTCCCAGTGAGAATGTAAAATGTGCAGCTACTATAAAAAGCAATCAGATAATCCTCCCAAAACTAAAATTAGAATTACCACACAGTTGATCCAGCAACTCAACTTCTGAGTATTTATATAAATGGATTGAAAACAAGGTCTCAGGGGGATGTCTGACATGCAGGTTTGCTACAACATTATTCACAATAGCCAACAGGTAGAAGCAACTCAAATGGCCATCAACGGGTTGATAAAATGTGGTAATATATAGAGACCAGGGCATGATTTAGCATTTGGAAAGAAAGTCTGGCACATGCTATGAGGATGACCCTTTGGGGACATTATGATGCTAACTAAAACAAGTCAAATTCAAACACTGTATGATTTTCCTTATGTATGAGTCGAACTCAAGAGATTGAAGAATGGTTAGGGATACGGACAGGAGTGATGGAGAGAGCTGTCATGCGTACAAAGGTTCAAGTTCTGGGAATAAATGTGTGAATATACTTAACTGTACCAGAATGTTCACCTTAAAATGGTAAAGGTTATATTAGATATTTTTCCCCACAATTTGTTTAAGGTTGAAAAAAATAGGGTATCATGAACATCTAGAGATGCTGGCACTATATGACTCTTTAATTACATTTTGTCTGACAACTTGGCTGGGCCAAGGGGCATCCAGATATTCGGTCAAGCATTACTCTGGGAGTTTTCATGTGGGTTTTTTGCAGAACAGTTATGTTAGTGGATTGAGAGTCAAGCATGTATCCCTTAATAATACAGGAGGGTTGAAGACTTGGGTAGAGGGGAAATAGAAGTCCCTCTTTTATTAAAGCATATTGTCGGGGTTTGAATGAGAGGGGCCTTCATGGCGCATGTGTAAAGGTTTGGTTCCCAATTGGTAGAACTGTTCCAGAAGGACTAGGTGTGGCCTTGTTGTAGGAGGTGACTGGAGGTGGGCTTGGAAGGTTCAAAAGTCCATAACATTCCATTAATTCTCCCGGTCTCATACTTGGGGATCGGCTACTGCTCCAGCACCATACCTGCCTGCCACAAAGCTTCCTGCCATGATGGTCATGGACTCCCCTCCTCAAAGTGTTCAAGAAGTCCTCAATTAAATGGTTTCTTTTATGAGTTGCCTTGAGTCTACACAGCAACAGAGAAGTAAGACACACACAAAGTACCAGGGTGACATTGAACAATTATCCCCAGCCCTACAACACAGCAGTGTTTATCACTCATCATCAAGCTTTAGCATCTCAAATGGAAACATTCTGAAACCCTTCTGTCAAATTCACATTTTAAAACTGGCAGCCTGAGCAATCTATAACATGCTGAGGGAAAATTGAAATTGCTCAATGACGTGTAGTAGGTATGCATGTATGCTATAAAATAGAGTCAAGTAGGGGATAGCAGAAAACAGTTGTTTGGAGGAATGAAGCAACTTCATGGCCCTTTTGATATAATCCATTTTAAGTTAATACATAAACTTTAATGATTCAGGTTCCAGGGATAACCATATGTTCCCTAGGACTTGTGAAAATAGGTGATATTTCCTTAAATCCTATTATGTTGATATTTATGAGGTTAAAATACAGAAAAGAGCTTTCAGAAGTCATTTGACAAAACAACAAAGTAATTCCTCTTTAAAAATCTATTTAAATATATTTCCAGAACTATGTAAATATGCTCATGGCAGAAAATCAGGGGGATTATGTGCATATATGTGTGGTTTATGTGCATGAGTGCAGGTTCCTGCTGGGCCAGAAGGGGGCATCAAAATCTGTGGAACTGGAGCTCCAAAAGGACACCTTCCCAAATATCCAGATGCTTCAAGCCTCTGTCTAGAGGGCGACATCATTCTGTGATGGATTTCCAGAAGTAGAAGGTTCAATATGCAACAATGAAAACCCAAATTTAGACATGCACATCATATTAGCATATTCTCAACATACAAAGTCCTAGATACACAATGGGGATTCACTCCAAAAGAAATGGCAGTCCACACAAACTTACATTTCGTACTGTGTGTAATGCAACAATTAGGGGGAGAGACAGCTCAGCAATGAGTACTGGCTGTTCTTGCAAAGGACCCAGGTTCTATTCCCAGCACCCATAGGGTGGGTGCTCTCACAAGTCTTTAAGTCTAGGTTCCAGAGGACCAGATGCCCTTATCTGGCAGTAGGCATCCATGCAGTGTACTTACATTGCAGGTAAAACACACTTACACACACAATTTTAGAAACTTGATAATATAGCAATATGAAGAAAATTCCCAAATTCTCAATTCCACTTTTTAGCTTTTGCTATGTAATGGAGGCTGAACTTAAACTCACAGTAATCCTGCCTCAACCTCCCAAGGCTGGGAAGACAGGAAATGTACCATCATGCCCAGCTAGTAGGCCATACTTTTTATATTCTATAACAGTGCATCAGTCCATGGTATCAGAAATTACATAGTTAATTCCAAAACATAATGCAATCTGGAACTGCTGCTGTAACCAAACAGTCCAAATAGGATCTACTCTAATTCCCAAACTGTAGGAAAACTTTTAAAATAGTTAAGACAGTGTTGAGGCTAAAGACATCTGATAGTCCAGATGAGACACATAAGACACTGCTGCGTCCTTCTGATAGCACTTCCTACTTGTGACAAGATCATGGAGTTGTTTCTAATCAATTGGTACAAAGAGATACTTCTAGATCAAGTGTTAAGTTCATCAGTGTCCACTTATACCACACTGCAAGCTGATATTACAAGTATGTAATTTACAAACTAAACCAGGAAAATGATTGGTTTACAGTAAGTCCTCACATATACTTATTTTCTTGAATAATAAATCTCACTTTATTGTTAATAAATAATCATAAGATTATTTATAAATCTAGAAACAAGATCTCACTATGTAGCCCTGGCTGGCCTGATACTTGATATTTAAACCAGGCTGGACACAAAGGCAGAAGTCTACCTGCTGTTGATGGGATCACACACACACACTACCATATCCAGCAGTCCTTACATTAAAAAGAAAGCAAATACAAAAGAAGTCAAAGTGTTACATGCCAGCAAGTGTTTATTATTATTCAGAAGTGGTCAAAAGACTTACAAGGCTCATTATTATAACCACATGTATGAAACATCACTTAGTGAGATAGAAGGAAAGAGACATATATATGTATTTATATTAAAAAAATACACACACGTGCACTCTCTCAAGTTTTTGCCACACGGTGCTATGAAGGAAGCATCAGGCTGTACAGGTTCTCATGTACATAACACATTAAAGAATCAAGCATTTAAAAACCATACTTACAGTTGCAAAAATAAAGTTTTCTTTTCTCCAAGCATTTTGATCTGGGCTCAAGCAAAGCAAATAATGAACGCCGATGATTTTCATATGATTCTACACACATTGAAACTATCAATATACAAGAGCCAACAAACCACAAAAAAAAAAACAAGAAAGGAAGCTGTAGGAATGAACAATGCATTTCATCCAAAGTCTAACAGTCTGTTTCATCCCGCCCTCGGACATTACAGATCATAATTTACATTACTTGTATAGCAAGGTAAGCCAGAATAAAACAATCAACAGAAAATCATGACTGCCCTCAGTCGGTCCAACATTCCCCTAGTGCAACAGCATCGTTAACCTGAAGGATCATGTGCCACAATTAAGGAGTACTCATACAAAACTATTTCCTTTATTCTTGAAAAAGTGCCACATACTATACTTTTCATTTAAAAAAATACACAACACATAAACTAATGAAAGACGGTCTGTCTCCATCTCTTGTCGATGAGGAAAGGCCAGAGGGATTCTTTGATTCCAATTCGAAATGGTGTCCTCTGGCCAATGCCCAAGGTCTCCAATTTGGAGCAATCGAGCTGAGCATTTCTGGGGCGTTGTGCTCCTATGACAGGACTGTCAGTGATCTTTAAAGAAAAACAAAACAGAGCATTAGTAAAGGAACTAGCTTCTTTATTTCAGTTTTATTTTTGTGCCAGAAAACTGTTACATCAGAACTACCAAAAAAAAAAAAAATGCATGCTGCCATCAAGACAGCTCACAGTGCGCACCTGCGTGAGAGTAGCAGGCAGTACTCAGTATCAGAAGACAGCCAGTGGGAGGCCCGCTCCACCATGTGGATGGAGTCAGTTGTCAGGCTTTGGAGCAGGTAACTCCCTCCACCTCCCGGCCAGCTCACCAGCCCCACCCATGCTTCTCTATAGACTTCATCAATATGTTCAGACTTCTCCAGGGATAATTTACCACCAGATACTTTTTGACTAGCTATCCAAAAGAAAAAAGTGTTATCAACAAACACAACAGCTTTAAGAAGTCAGGAAGTTGATGTCAAGACTTACAGGTCTTAAGTGACTGCTGGGGAGGTTGAAGGCATCTGCAATTGCACACGCCATTTCATATTTGGTCATCTGCTCATTGCCAGACCAGTGAAAGGTTCCCTTAATGGATGGATCCTAACAACAATTACAAGGAAAAAAAAAATCAACACAGTTTCAAATTTCTGCTTCCAAATAGTAAGGTTTGACAGAGAAAGGTGATTTCAAAGGTCCAAGAATGTAAACCTACTTTTTTGAACTATTCTCTTCGAAATACTTAAAATCAATGTCCACAAATATTCCAACATTAAAAGCAATTTATAGAAATAAAAACTTTTTGAAAAAATACAAATGGCTTCAATTTTAGACAGTGACTTATTTTAGTAATCATTTTAAATTATTCTAAAGTAGAATAAAAATTTAACACAGTTTTGAGACAGGATCTTACATAGCCAAGGCTATCCTCTAAGTAAACTTGTAGCTGAGGCTTACCCCCAGCTTCTCCAGTTCAGGGATCACAGGTGTGTACCACCACACGAGGTTTATGGGGTGCTTAAGATTCAACACGGGTCTTTGTGCATGCTATTAAGCAAGCACTCTACCATCTGAACCACATTCCCAGTCCCATGTTTTTTGTTTTAGGCAGAGTTTTGCTATGTGACCTTGGCTGGCCTGAACTCAGTATACAGAGACAGCAGGCTTAGGATTCATAGGGTTGGTCCTCTTTCCTCTGCCTCAAATGCTGGTATTACAAATTTGCACCACCAAGCTCAGCCAGAAAATCATTTTGAAATGAACCCAGGAAGCACACTAACACACACCAGTAACCCTAGCATTTGGGGAAGCTGAGGCAGAACAACAACCTTGAATGGGAGACCACTCTGGGCAGTAAAAAGTCCTGTCTCAAGAAACCAGAAGAGATGAACTAATTAGTTAAGTACTAATTATGCCATGACAATAATTTTCAGTGCTGAGGTTTTTTAACAAATTTCAAAAAGCTCTTTATATAGTAGAAGTGTGTGTGTGTGTGTGTGCGCGCGTGCATGCACACGCACCTGCACATACACTCAGGTGTGCATGTCCCAGCATATATGTGGAAGTCAAAGGGCAATGTCTGGTGTTGGCACTTGCCTTCCACCTATTTTAAGGAAGGGCCAATTTATCCACTACATATACTGGCATAATTTTCATACAGCAAAAACTGTAGTCATGTAGTAGCCAGCATTATTAGTACCCTAAATTAAACTGTTCCCAATCTTTTTACCGATACTGTATTTACTGCCAATTTCCCTGAATGCTTAAAATTCATTCCCACTCTGGGTTGCAAGATGGCTAAGTGTTTATGAGTGCTTACTGGTCCTTGAAGATGACCTGGGTTTAGTGGTCAGGAATCCAATGGTCTCTGGCTTCCTTGGGACACTTCTACACATGTGGTATACATAAATTCATGAAGACATACACATGCATAATAAAACAAACAAACAAATAAAAATAAGAACTTGAGCTGTGTGTAGCTAATCCGCTAGGTCTTTAATCCTAGCATAAGGAAGACAAATACAGGATATCTCTGTTTGAATTTATTTCCTGCATACAAACCTCATGAATACAGTCTCTACTCTGCATAACTTGCTTTAGTTTGATTTTCCACTTTTATAAAGCATGTTCAGGAGCTGGAGAGATGGCTCAGCAATTAGAACACTGGCTGCTCTTCCAGAGTACTCAAGTTCAATTCCTAGCATCCACATGACAGCTCACAACTGTCTGTAACTCCAATTCCAGGGGATCTGACACCCTCACACAGACATACATTCAGGCAAAACACCAATGCACATAAAATAAAACTAAAGTACTAAAAAAAACCCCATGTTCAACTTTCAGTCTGTGATAATCTATGTACACATGAGTTCAAGCATGAAAGAGAAGCAGACCTTTCACTAAGACAGAAGTCAGGCCCCATCCTTCCGGACTCACCAGCATCCTCTTCTCCGCCAGCTGCCGGCACACACTGGCTACGTCTTTCACATGTGTGGGGAACCTCTGCTGCCAATGGTCCATGTTTGCTGACTTGTTGCTGAACTGCACCTTGTCGAACATAACAGTCACAGCACTTTCTTCAAGCTTTTCAACTTCCCCATACAGAACAGGAATTCTCAACACAGCAGCCCCTAGGGACAATACATGAAGATTTTTTTACGGCTGGCTCATATATTTCCAAGTTTCAGTGGAAAGAGAAATTGTGTGGATGTAAACAGTAGAAAAGTAGAAACATTGCCTTTTAATAAAAATATACTAGGATGGTAAGTAGTAGCTCATACTGAATGAACTTAAAGAGAAATCATGAATATTTTAAGTACCTACTGCCATATACAGAATTTTATTTAATTTGTTATTATGGCTATTATAAACGGGGCCAGTCTGGACAACCAAATGAAATAAATACTCATGACCGATGGGCAAACGAAGACAACAGCACTGAAGAACAATTTAGGACCAAGTGGGAAACCATCTTTACAGACTACGTATTTGATAGCAAGAATACATCATTGTAAGTTTTTTCCTCCTGACTGTGTAAGCACGCTGTTGATTGTGGAAACAACACTGTTGTTCCTAGAAGATACACAACCAAGTGTTTGGGGACTGATTCACCACTGAATGTGGCCAAGTATATACACACAAAAAAGTATAAAATAAAAACTGACCAATCTAGGGGGTAAGGTTGAGTGCACATACTCTTAAAACCTTGGATGAAGAATTATTCAGAATTAGATTTTATACTGGTCCCAGGTCAAGGGTTTGATAGTCTTTGGATTATCAGCACTTTAAGTAGACATGTATTTCCTTTTATAATTACTGAGCAGGTAAACAAAGGTCTTGCTATGGTTTGAATGTTGTACTAGAAATTATATACTGAAATTTAACTCCTAGTCCAACAGCGTCTGGTCGGGGTGGGGGTGGCAGAGGGGCGTGCTGGTGCGCGGGGGGTGGATGTTGGGATGGGGAGGTGCACCGGGGAAATGTTTAGGTCATGAAGACACCACTATGAAAGAGCTTAATGCGCAGCCATCTGGTTAGGTTCTTTGAGGCCAAGCAGAAAGGAGGCCTTTACCACACCACCGGCTGCTTGTTGGATGATGCATTTCACAGCCTCCACAATTGGGAGAAGTAAACTCCAGTTCTTTATAAATGATCGATTCTGCGCATTGTTATGAAGCAAAGCAAGAGGAGAGGTTGGCTAAGGAGCCTTCTGCAGGGCTGCTGGTTCTTTTATAATGTACTTTATCTGGCCGTACTGCAGATTTAACTCTGGGTCCCATGAACGCCCAGCAAGTACTCTACCTCCGAGTAAGAACATTACAAAACCAAAAACCCTGACAAGCTAAAATGCCCATAACAAAGGCATCACAAGCTGGTGGTAGGTTGTCAAGGGTATTCTATGATATAAGGCATCAATTTCCACAGGGGTCATGACGTTGAGCATGATGCTGCCACTGACAGAAATTAAGTTGAGAATGGTACTTCCACAGACAGGAAGAAGCCATGGCAGAACTGGTACCACATATAATGAGAAGCAAGTCAGAGTACAGATCAAAACAGGAACACTTGAAAAAAAATACACAAAAACTTCCTCCCAAAACAACAACAAAAAACCCCCACCTCCCTCCTATCTTAAGAACCTTCTTCTTCTTTTTTTTTTGGCAGCCAAATCTTTTTTTATTGGGGGAATGGGTCTCTAGTGGGTATGCCTGGGGTCCTCACTGCACAGCTTGTTCATTGGCACTGCCTCCAGAATCCTGTGGCTTCATCACTTCTGGAAGCTCTGGAGGGCTGGAGAAGGGCTCTACGCACAGAGCTTCGAAGGCATCATCTGCTCGGAAGGCAAGACCACTGTGGCTGGGGTCTGTGGCTGTGCTGTCTGACTAGTGAAGCCAACCTCACCTAGAGTTTTTCCACCATCAAGGAACTGGTCGTCTTTATACAGCCACTGCTCCTCTGGCGGCAGCTTGAGGATGCACATCAGTTCGAACAGGGTTCTGACTCCTTGGCACCGGTAAAGATGTGGTGCTGGATCATAAGAAACACATCCATCCACCGTCCGTTCCTGGCAGCCCAAGAGCAACCCAGCGTGCTCTCAGAACCTTCATTTTGTGCTTGTCTTCTTGAGGAAGCAGCACTTGGGAGAGATTTCATGCTCCCAGTTTCAATAAGTTATTTTTAAATAAGTTATTTTTATATATACATGTGTAAACATAGAGAAACATAGGAAAGAAAAGAAAAAGACGGTATAGAATACCTCAAAAAATGTTATTACATCTGTTTGTTTGTGTGTGTGTGTGTACTTGTGTGAAGATCAGAGGACAACTGGCGGGGAGCTGGTTCTTTCCTTCTACCACGTGATCTTGGGAATCAACTCATGTCATTAGCTTGTCTACTGACCTCTCACTTGCCCATATTGTCTAATTTCTAGTAACTTATAGTCCCTGTTTTCTCTTTTCTTTCTTTAGTTAGGGGAGAGGACAGGGGCTCCGTATATAGCCCAGGGTATCCTAAAACGCACAATCCTCCTGCCTCAGCTTCCGAGTGCTGGGGTCCAGGAATGTAAAATGTAACTTCCCGACATACACACCAATTCAGTATCTTTTTAATAAATTAAGAACACATCTCCTCATGAACAATAGTCTTAAAAAACGATCAGAGCCAAGGACACTGGATCTTACCTAAATTATTCTCCAGAACCGCCTTTTCTCCATCTAATTTTGTCTTTCCATACAGATTCAGGGGACTTGGTATATCTTCTTCTGTGTAAGGGGGATTGGTGCCATCAAACACATAATCTGAGCTTATGTAGATGAGAAATGCTCCAATCGCAGCTACAGGAAGAGAAGATAAATGCATTACTTTTGTGTGGAATTTAGTGTTTTGTGTGTCTCATGTTTTGCTTTGTTTTCCCTGACATGAACAACAATACATGTAAGATGGCTACAGAACTTTCAACTTAAAAAAACAACCCAGTGAAGGAGGCTGGGGAGATGGCTCAGCACCTTATAAGCACTGGCTGCGGGGTTGGAGAGATAGCTCAGCGGTTAAGAGCACCAAATGCTCTTCCAGAGGTCCTGAGTTCAATTCCCAACAACTACATGGTGGTTCACAACCATCTGTAATGGGATCCAATGCCCTCTTCTGCTATGTCTGAAGACAATTACAGTGTACTCACATATATAAAATTAAAAAAAAAAAAAAAAAGCACTGGCTGCTCTTCAAGAGGACCTGGGTTTGGTTTCTAGAACCCACATGGATGTTCAGAACCACCTGCAACTCCACTTCCAGGGGATCTGAAGCCCTCTCTTCAGGCATGCATATGGTGCACAGATGTGTATGCATCATATGAATGCATGGACATAAAACAAGTATGTCTTGAAAAAACAATCCAGTGATAATGCAGCATTACCTGCCTCCTTTGCTAAATTCCCAGAGGCACCCACATTCAGCTGGGAAGCAGCATCTGGCTGACTCTCAACAACATCTGGTCTTCTCTCTGCAGCACAATGCACTATGACGTGAGGCTGAAAGAAACACAGAGACCCATGGCTTCCTTAGAGTAACTTCAGGGGGAAGAAAAGGCTCCTTAAGTCAGTATGTCTTCAATTAAGAATATATCTGTTTGTTTTCCTTTTACTTAACTTACTTTTGTTTGTTTAAGTTTTTCAATACAGGGATTTTGTATAGCCCTAGCTGTTCTGGAACTCAGATATTCACCTGCCTCTGCCTCTAAAGTGCTGAGATTAAAGGTGTGTGCTACTACCATTTGTCATACTTTTTTCTTAAAAAAAGAAAAAAAGAAAAAAAAGAAACACACACACACACATTCTGCAAAAGAAAGAACAATTTATATTGTTGTATATGCTTTTTTAGGCAGTGCTAGAGATCCCAGAACTTTGCACACTACCTGTTAGCCAGGTGCGTGAACCCCTGAGCTACATTCCTAGCCAAGATAAAAACAACTTAGTAATCCTTAGACAAAAATGCAGAAAAAACTATTAGTAACTCCCTGTAATCAAAATAAGCCTCTATCCCAATGTGGTGGGAAGTAGTCACCATGGACACGATAATTGTGACATTTTATTCATCATATCCCAGGCCCCACGCAGACTGCTAAGTGCTCTGCCACGATGCTATGCCCCAACCCTAACATTTACTAAACTCACAATAAAAGGCAAGTTGTATTAGTGTCAGTTGCAAGTTAAATTCATAAATTCACACTTTTTTGACCACTCATTTAACAAGAATCAGCTATTTATGGAAACCACATGTACATCTGACTATAAAAGCAGTAAGTCCCCATGTCTTAGTTATTTTTCTATTACTGTGGATCAAAAGCAACTTGAGGAAGAAATGGCTTCTCACTTACACCCCAAAGACCATCACTGAAGAAATTCAAAGCAGGGACTGGTAGTAAGCGATGGATGAACTCTGCCCACAGGCTTGCTCCCCATAGCATGTTCAGTCTGCTTTCATAAGCAACTCAGGCTCACCCACAGTCATATTAATCACAAAATGCTCCATGGACCAGTTTGTTAGAGACATTTCTCAACAACTGAAATTCCCTTTGCAAATGACTCTAGCTCCTATAAAGTTGACAACTAACCACAACAGTAAGGTCACAGAACAAGGTCTTCACATTTGAGAGAAAGAGAAACATTTAAAGAGCCTGATACATCAAAACAGGGATGCAGGATCCTCAAACGAAAAGATTTTTTTTTTTAATGCAAGACAAACAGAGCAAGAGCCAAGATTGGCATTTTAAATGTCTGTGTGCTGGAGGCTGGAACTCACAAGGCTAACAACCATTTATAGCTCCAGTTTCAGAGGCTGGAGAGAGGGCTTAGTGGTGAAAAGCACTGGCTGTCCAGAGAATCCAGGTTCACTTCCCAACACCCACAGGCAGCTCAGAACTCTCTGTAGTGCAGGGGATCTGACACCTCACAGAGACATCTGTGCAGACAAAACACCAATGCATATAAAACAAGAATAAATAGATCAGGAGATCAGACACCCTTTTCTGACCTCCACGGGCTCTATATGCATGTGTTATATAGACAACATGCAGGCAAAACACTCATACACAGAAAATAAATAAAACTGAACGGGGGGGGGAGGGAGAGAGAGAGACGGAGATGGAGACAGAGAGACAGCCCACATACCCAATTTTCTCAAAAATTGCTCAAGGATTGCTAAGAATTGTTTTCAAACTTGAATGTGCAGAATTTGAGATGTTTCAAATACAATATCCTAGGCCCATCACAGACTTAATACATTACACTCTAGACATGCAGCCTGCAATCAGTTTTCCCTGTGTTTCTAATACTCATGCTTCCAGAATCTTACTTTTAGAGAGAACCACAGCTGAAATCTGATGGCAAGGAGAACAAAGTCTTCATTTTCCTCTAACTTTTCTCGGATTATGGCAAATAGGTTACTACTGAAGTTCCCCTGACCATACTTTTTTAGCATTAAAGCAGAAATATTTCCATTTTTTTCCTCCAGTTCCCAGATAGCACCTAACACTTCATGGCAAGCATCACAAGGAAAGCACTGTATAAACACAAGCCATGACTCCCGACACGGCTGTGCAGGACAGGAGGAGGATACAGCTCTGGGTCAGAATACCTGCCCAGCATGCTCGGGGAGCTCTGGCCCCAACACCAAGCACCACTCACTCCAAGTCATGCAAAAGGAGAACACTCTGCATTGTGGCGGCTCAACAGGTCACAACTTTCAAGCACAACTTCCTGCCAGCAAGTGCACACTTTTGGTATAAGCCAGACAATTCCTAATAGAACACATCATATACAACTTCAATATATAAACCCATACCTGAAAATCATGAATGAGGTGATGAACTGCTTCAGAATCCAACAGGTTTACTTGTTCGAATTTTGGTCTTGCTCGTCGAAAGCCACAGCCAACGGCGTGCCAGTTGCTCTGCTGAAACTCTTTGTAAACTGCTCTGCCAAGAAGCCCGGTGGCGCCAGTAATGAGAACCCGCCGGCTAGGGATGTTCACTTCCTCCTAGAAGTATAGGATAAAGTCACAATTCTCTTAAAGACATTACTGTGTACCAAATACCTGAAATTTAAGTATCTTTTTAAAATTAATACCACATACCTAAAAGTCAGTTTTAAAGCTAGATTAATCAATCAAACTGTATCAACTGCATGACTTAATGAATTTTTATTTAATTATTTTATTTGATGTATCTGAGTATTTCTGCCTGTATACATGTGCGTGTACTAACTACATTGCCTGGAGAGATTAAGAAGAGGATATAAAATCTCCTGGAACTGGAGTTGCAGTGAGCCAACAGGTGGGTGCCGGGAGCTGAGCCTGAGTCTGCGGCAAATCAACAAAGAACTCATAACTACAGCCATCCTTCCAGTCCCCACTGATAGTCTCCTTGACTAGAGAGATTCGTTTATGAGCACTTTGCTTTTGCAGAAGACAGACATTGGGTGGCTTACAATTGCCTATAACTGCAGATCTGATTGCCCGGTTGTGTGTGTGTGTGTGTGTGTGTGTGTGTGTGTGTGTGTGTGTGTGTGTGTGAGAGAGAGAGAGAGAGAGAGAGAGAGAGAGAGAGAGAGAGAGAGAGAGAGAGAATGGGTAGGAGAGATGGCTTAGTAGCTAAGAAACCTGGGTTTGATTCCCAGCACCCAAATGGCAGCTAACAACTGTCCTTAACTCCTGTTTCAGAGGATCTGATACCCTCTTCTGGCTTCTGTGGGGTACCAGGCTTGCATGTGGTACACATACATACACAGATGAAACACTCACGCACATTAAATTTATGTTTTTAAATGAATAATGTTTTAATAATCAAGAAAAAGAACCTAAGATCGCCAATAACTTCCCCATTTGACTTAGATTTCATGTTAACGATGGAAGTTGCTCTGCTTTTCTGATGGATGAAGTGATCATATCACCCCATGGGTAGTCAACAGTTTTACATCTTCTAAGATGCTCTGAAAATGCATAAGGCTCAGATGATAAGTCACATTTTGACAGGATTGAAACTGTCAATATTTCATAGGAGTTTATTTGGAATAAAGTCAACTAATATGTCCCTCAGTCAACACTAAATTTACTTACACAAAATACTTATGACTAATAGATACAGGCGGTAAAATAAAAAATCTGGGTTGCCATTGAAGAATCATATTTGCATTCACAGAAAAAATTTAAAATTACTGCTTGAGGAATAATTTGGTTTCTGTATACCTAAGGCAAAGTTCCAAAAATCAAGTAACACTTTCCTGCCAAACTCTCAAGTAAAGCCAATTTTTCCTTTTTAAAAATAATGGTTTCAGTCAGCAGAGTCACATACCTGTAACTGAAGCATGAGCTCTGTGGATGAAATTTTCATTACATTTTATCACAAGATCTTATTCCTGTTAAAGTCACCTAATTCTGAGTTGGAAAAAAAAAAGTATACAAACACACACACACAGACACACACACAGACACACAGACACACACACACACACACACACACACACACACACACACACACACACAGAGGCAATATCCAAAGACATTTTCAGGTAAATGATTTAGTAAGCATACACACTTGAGGACATGACAATCAGCTGTTTCCAGCGTATACAAAAGCTGAAATCAAAAGAGGCTGACGGGGATGGGGGGGGGCGGGGGAGGGTGCAGCATACAAAAAAATCTACTAAGGATTTTAATTCAACCAATTTCAAAATATTTTTCAAAGTTTTCAAAAAATTACTGAAACTTCATGTGGTAGCTGTTATACCACTTGGCTCTAAGCCAGGTAATTTATGAAAATGAAGACTTGAGACAGCAAAATGTTTTCTTTGAACTTTGGCAAGAAAATAACAAAGGCTTAACTGTAAACCAGGTGCAGTGATGACCTCAGTAAACAGGAGGATATCAGCAAGCTGAATATAGCCTGGTCTATATAGGGAATTCCAGGCCCGGTGGTCCCATTGAGCAAGACCCTGTCTCAAAAAACATGTACACGTACACACACACACAGCTGAAATGAAAGGGGTCAAAGCATCCTAAGTCAAGTATAGATTCAGAATACTATACATGCAACAAATACCATGAAGAGGCCTGGGAAACATCCTAAGGAAAACAGATGGGGCTGGAGAACCTGCTTTGAGTTCCAACACCTACAAGGCAGGTAACAACAATATACATGACTCCTGTTCCTGGGGAAGTCAACATCCTCTGTGGACCTCACCGAGTACTGCATGCATTTGGTGAACAAACACAGACAGGCCAAACACCCATACATATAACATTTAAAAATCCAAAAAAAAATAAAAATTAAATTAAAAAATTAAAAAAGAAATGTTGTTCTTGCATGGGATCGGAAGTGGATTCTCAGCATCCACGTTGGGCAGTTCACAACTCCCTATAACTCCACGTCCACTGGAGTGGACACTCTGTTTTGGCCTCTGGGTATGGGACACTTACGGTACACAGCTCTACACTTACCAAACATACATAATTAAAAACAAAAAGGATCATTTGATGCAGGAGGATCTCAATGAGTTCAAAACCAGCCTGTCTGAAAACAACAACAAAAACCAAAAAAAACAACAACAGCAAGAACCCAGAAAGTTTCACATTCACTTTCAACACTTTCCAGGTTCACATTCGCTCTCTACCTCTCTGACATCCTTGGACACCCTTGGGATTTAAGAAACAAGACATCCAGAATGCTTCATAGGCATGGAATTCAGAGGGGAACAGCTCAACCCCCTGTCTCCCCACTGTACACACCGGCAGTGTTCTTAACAGGAATTGGTAACGGGCTGCCTCACTAACATTAACTATGCCAATTCTCAGCTGGTAACGGGAGTCTCAGTTGCACAGGCTGAAAGAGCAACAGGATCGTGCAAATCCCAGCTGTCTGCACCTTCTTGCTGCTGTTTGCTTTCTTGAAACAGGGTCTCACTATGCAACCTTGGCTTGCCTAAAAAATCATCCTGCCTCAGCTTTCAGAGTGATGGGATTGAAATATAAGGCACTGCATGCAGCTACTGCACCATTTTTCCTTTTTAATGAAAAAGATTTCTGGGTGTGGTGGCATCATTAATCCCAGTCCACTGGAGGTGGAACCGGGTAGATTCCCAAAGATCTGAAGCCAGCCATAAATATGCAGTGAGATTGTTTTAAAACACAATACCGGCCGGGCGGTGGTGGCGCACGCCTTTAATCCCAGCACTTGGGAGGCAGAGGCAGGAGGATTTCTGAGTTCGAGGCCAGCCTGGTCTACAGAGTGAGTTCCAGGACAGCCAGGGCTATACAGAGAAACCCTGTCTCGAAAAAACAAAACAAAACAAAAAAAAACACAATACCACAAAAAGTCACCCTAAAAAGCAATCACATCTACTCACCACTACAAACTTCCTGAGTGCTGAGATTACAGACATGAGTTAGCACACCCAGTTTACCACTCTCCACTTTTCTTTTACTGAGCCATGCAAACCCATTAAACCTATACGAATACAGGTTCTTATGCACACACAGTTGGTCACATGCTGTCACCAGCCTGGAACTGCAAAAACATTTGAACTTTAGCTAAAGCCCAGTCATTTGAGAGAATATTGAATGTGCATCTCCCAAATGTAAACATTTCCCATGAACAGCCGGTTGTGGTGGCTCAAACCTTTAATCCCAGCACTCTTTGAGGCAGAAGCAGGAGAATCTGTCAAGTCCAAAGCCAGCCTGGACAACACCTTCTAGTTAGGGCTCCTATTGCTGTGTGAAAACATCAAAGCAACAGTCTGGCAGGAAAGTACTTAGCTTACCATTTCCACATCACTGTTCACCCCTGAAGGAAGTTAGGACAAGACCCTGGAGGCAGGAGCTCACACAAGCCTTGGGGAAACTGCTTACTGGCTTCCTCAGCCTGCTTACTTAAACAACTCAGGACTATACCAAGCCCAGGGACTCCGCCCTCCCAAGTCAATCGCCAATTAAGAAAATGCGCTACAGGCCAGCCTATAGCCTAATCTTATGGAGGCATTTTCTCAAACAAGGCTACATTATCTCAATCGGGCTCCCTTATCTTCAGTAACTCTAGCAACGGCGGACCCCACCCTCCACCCCCAATTAAAAGTTTGCATTAAAAAAAAATGGCCATGTCCTAGACGTTTTTATATCTGCAAGGCACATTAGTTTGGGAATTAACAGTCTCATCGACTGTGCTGGATACATTCTGTAGGTCAGTGAGTGAGTGCTGAGAGACTTGGAACGGAACCGTGGATGAAATTTGGAAAACATGCAGGGGGAAGTTTACCAGACATACAATTTCTGTCAGCAGTCTTCCACCATGCAAAATACAGTGGCTCAGAAACCCTAGGAGCCAAAAACCAAACACCTGCGTCGGAATTCCTGCTCAAACATTACTGAATAAACTCGAGGCGACGCCCGTCTTCCTAGGACCGCACAGTTGGAAAGACTGACCTCCTTAAAGTGCCTGAAGTGATGTGCCCTGTACAAACTATGAATTCACCAAGTTGACACCTCCAACACCGTCATTTATGAAAAGCCACTCTCCCTCTCTTCTTAAAGATCCAGGAATACAAAACAAAGATGATGAATACAGAACTCAAATGGAAACAAGCGGCCGGAGCCTCCGCCTTCTAGCTTTCCTGGCTGCAGCGGCGAAAGCGTAGCCCTACAGGGAGAGAGGTAAACAAACTCAAAGGCGCCACCCCGGGGTCCACGCCCTGAACCTCACCTCCACCAGCTGGCAGCAGCCGGGGACGAAGTGGATGGAGAGCTCCTTCTCTCGGCCCACCATGCCCGCAGTCTTTGCGCCGCCTCAGTCGCGACCGCAGCCTCCTCGAGTACAGCACAGCCAGGGGCCGCAGCGCCCGCGCCCTTGGCACTCCTCCCCTAGGCCCAGGCCGACCCCGACTGCCGCTTCCGGCTTCCGCCGTCCTGGCCGCGCCTGTTGATTGGCCGCCTCTCGCCACGCATTCAAAAAGGGGCGGAACCTCAAGGGACGCTGTCAGCCCATGTGCCAGTTCTTAAAGAGATAGAGCTTTTAAACACAGGCAATGATGCCAAGCAATGGATGCGGGCTTCCATGGGTTTAAGAGTGTTGTTTTTTAAATCTCTCCGTCTACTTTTTCCTTCTTAGTGAATCGATTCGCCTAGGTTTGCAGACTGCGAAATGCCTAAGAATCAATTGAACATGTATTATATAAAGCAGACTAAGTTAGGAGGCAAGAAGGTAAGGGTGGTCCCATGAACACAGAGCTAAGGCTAGATTGGGTTGGTTTTAGGCAGTCCGAACCTCAGGCTGGCCTTGGGCTCAGAGAAAGACGACCTTCAACTTCTGATCCTCTAGATTTCAAGTCCAAGAGCTGGGGTTACAGGAGTGGACCACCAACCTAGGTAAGGTGTGGTTGGTCCTTTAAGACCAGAAGAAAGGATAAAAATAAGTCTGTGCTCTGAGTCATTAACATCTCGGGAAGCTGTTTTTCTGGAATGCTAAAAAAAAAATGCTGTGAAGTTTGAAAAATGTTTATTTTTAGATAATTAAAAATAAAAAGGTGTGGGAGAGATTATTACTTTCTTCGTTTTTTTTTTTTGTTTTGTTTTTTTGTCTCAGAACCACTGGGGCGGGGTACTTAACTGTGATAACAAACCCAGTCTACTTTTGAGTGGATTTAACAGGAGTCCTAGCTGCCCTTTGGACGCTCCACTTAGAGGACGCTGCCGCCGCCGGAGGCTGCTGGAGCAAAGTCGAGGAGTTGCAAAGACTTAAAATGATGGAGCCAAGGAAGGGCGTAATGCCCGGCACTCTTCCAACCCTGTGCGGTTGTTCAAAAGTTAATCAGAAACAACAGCCCCTAGGGTCTGACTCAGCTCTCAACTGTAACCTGCAGGTTACAAGCTCCGAAGTACAGCAACTGGCAAGCCTGTGAAATTCACACTGGAAAAAAAGCCCGGACACACTTTTTCTCCGCCCACTTTGCACCCAAGTCTGTTCCCATCCAGACACCCACGATAAGGGATTTCAAAACTCGCCCCAAAACGTGACCACTACCTGAATTTCCCCCCAAAGGCCTTATTTTTATAATTCTTTTGGTTTATTTTTAAACTTAAGATTAAGTTGCCACTTGGGAAAAGTATTCCTGAGAGTAAGGTAATAGTTCTTCCTCCCCATCCCCCACTAAAGAATTTATTCCTTCACTCCCGTAATTCTTTGGAAGAGAAAACAAAGGCAGCCTGAAGCCCCCTACTTTTCTATTTTCTTTTTTTTTCTTTTTTAATAATCCAGGTCTTATGGTTATTAAAAGGGCTAGCTATCCCAATACCAAATTATAAGAATAATTAGAAGAAGTCGGAGGGAGAGACAAATCCAAGATTCTTCATCCTTATTAAAAGTGGGAATATTTTTAAGTTTCTAGTTGGGATGTGTGTAGTTTGCTTCCAGAGGGGATCACAAAACGTACTCAATAGGAAGACTCAAAGATTTCCGCAATTAGTGTGATTCTCTGAGCAACCTTGCGAAAGAGTGAGGAAATGTTTGTTTGCCTATATAGAAGAATACGGTTAGACACAAGTCGGGTAAAAGTTGGGCATCGCTTGCTGAATAAGAAAAGGTTCTGTTTACAGTCAATGTCAGACTTCCGATGGTGGTGGTGGGGAGTCACGGCTCAAGGAGTGCAAACTGGAACTGAATGTCCCATTAGCAGATTCAAGCCCCGCAAGACAAAAGCCTGGGCATGCACCACGGGTTAAATCTTACACTACACAGAGCCTTCACCGCAGTTGCATTTACAGTGGAGAATGAAACTATCGTTCTGCTTCACGTTTTATTTATTAAACTGGTCTTGATTTCCTGAGTCGGAAAGCCCAGAGAGTTTATTCTGTGTCCCAAGCTTACGTTTCTTAAGGAAATAAATGGCACCAGCTAATATTTTCTTTACACCCTTTCTGCTCGTAACAGCCGGTTCTGAATTGATTTTAAAGCAACGCGGAGTCGCTACGGTTGTCTTGAATCCTTGCTCTTACCTGTTCCATGGCCTCCGGCATTTCAGGCATGATTCCAGAACTATTTTGGGGAAACGCAGCGAGAGGAATCTGGGCGTCTGGCTTCTCTGGCCGGGTCTTTGTTCGCTCCGCCCGCACGGAGCACACGGACGCCAAAAACGTGAGGCGCAGCTCCGCTTGACCTTTTAAATTAGCATTTCTATTCCAATCCTGGAATCTCGTGCAGCTTTCCACAGTGCAGTAAGCTAGCAGCTGATTCCTCCTGCTAGTTTTGAAACTACCCAATGAGAAGTTTCATGTTTAATTGCAAGTCAAGAGAGGATCCATTACTGAAATTCATATGGCAGAACTAAAAACAAGAAAACAAACAAACAAACAGACCTTGCCATTCCCTGGTAGAACCTGTTGACTTTGTCTCTTGTAGAAAGATGAAAAGAGCCAATGGTTGGGAAGCACACTGAGCCATTGATTCCTGTTGTGAAATATTCCACAAATATTTCACATCTTACAGTAACGGAAACTTGAGTAAAGCTCCCCCATTGCTTTTTTTTTTAGCTTAATGATTTCAAATGCCAATTTAAAAACTCCAGTGGTAGCAATACATAGATCTGGTCATTTTCATTAACTGTGTTTTGCTTAAATTTAGCCAAGCATTAAATATTGCTGATCAGTACTTCCCAGTCCTGCCTGTAACACTAATAGAGTATTGCCATTTTCTAGGAGTGAAGCAGACAGCTAATTTTAGGAGTTTCAAGGACGATTTAGGCTTAGTTCAGCTTTGAGACAGTGGGTTTATGGTATTACATAATTTTAACTTTAAAATCAACAGAAGCTAGTATTGAAATTGAGCTTTAAAATATCACTTAGCAAGTGGTGGTGCATGCCTTTAAAACCAGCCCTTGAAAGGAGAGGCCAGATCTCTGTTAGTTCCATGTCTGCCTGGTCTACAGATGGAGTGTCAGAACTGCATAGGGAGTGTGGGGAAGATCACATGGCAGCTTTAGCCAGAGGACATATGGCAACTGTAGGAGGCCTGCGAGTATCCAACTAGGGTCAAGAAATTGGGGGAGGGGTGTTGGGAAGGTGCTGCATTTAAATACATATCTTAACAATTAGTCCTGTCAAAATGCAAAAGCTACAATATCAGGGAAAAAATATAGGTCAATATCTTCAAGTATCTCTGATGCAACAGTGAAATTAAAGCCACCAATTTTTATTAGATAAATTGAAATTCCTCAAGGTGAACCACTTCTGCTTAGTAAGAGACTATTAATAAAATGCAGACTGAAAAAAATAATTCGAATATATGTATCTGAAGAGAACATACTCAGAATATTTAAAGAGCTGTCGCTCAGTAATTTGAATGGTAATAATAGGGTAGCTTTGCTTCTAGGGAAGGAAGTGCCTTTACAGCAGCTTGATCTCCTACCTTGAGAAATGAAGGAAGATCAGACTCATGGTTTTGCACCTGGTTTTTGAGTGTCTTTAGGTCAAAACAGTGACTATGTTACTGTGACTCATTCTTTATGCCTTGTAAATATTTTCAACAGTTAGAATGTAAGCACTTTGACCCACTGAGTCATCTCACCAGACCCCTTAATTTGAAATGGCCCAAAACTTAGATAAACCAAACAATTGTCCACAGATGGATGGATTAGGAAATTAACATGGGGTCCTCCTTTCCTTTCTGCTGGTTGCCCGTTCCTTGCTGTTGAAATGGGCAAGTTCATGAAACCTGGGAAAGTGCTGGTCCTGGCCGGACGCTACTCTGAACACAAAGCCGTCATCGTGAAGAACATGGACAATGGCACTTCGGACCGCCCTTACAGCTATGCCCTGGTGGCTGGAATTGACCGCTATCCCCGAAAAGTAACAGCTGCCATGGGCAAGAAGAAGATCGACAAGCGATCCAAGATCAAGTCCTTCGTGAAAGTTTATAACTACAACCACCTCGTGCCCACAAGGTACTCTGTGGATATCCCCTTGGACAAGACTGTTGACAACAAGGATGTGTTCAGGGACCCACCTTTGAAACACAAGGCCAGGCGGGAGGCCTAGGTCAAATTTGAGGAGCGATACAAGACAGGGAAGAACAAACAGTTTTTCCAGAAGCTTCACTTTTAGGTATATTTTTGTTTTCGTCATTAAAAATTAAAAAAAAAAAGGAAATTAACATGGAACTCTACGACAGTGGGAATATGGAAATGATGGAACCATGTAAGAAAACTTGTTGGATGTATTCATGAAGTACGAAAGCATAGACACCATCCATGAAGACTTATGAGTATTCGTAGCTGCTTAATTCCACTTTTTGACATTTATTTTTTCTGTGCATGTTGCTGTGGGGAAAGGACCACATGTGCCATAATGTGTGTGTGTGTGTGTGTGTGTGTGTGTGAAGTCAAAGGTTAACTTATAGGAGCTGCTTTTCTCCTATTCGGATCTAGGTGAGTGAATTCAGGTTCTCAAGTTTGATGCCAAGCGCTTTTACCCACCGAAGCATCTCACGGGGCCCCATTGCTTAGTTTAAAAAGGAATGAAACTTGAAATAAAAGCTAACAGTTGTCAACAGATAAATGGATAAACAAATTCTGGTTCATCCATACTGGGAATATTACTTACGAATATAAAGAAATAAACTACAGAAATGAATCTAAATCATTTCTCTGGGTGAATGAAGTTAGGCACAGAGAATGTGACTCCAAAATAGGTGAAAATTCTATCCTTGTGAAAGGCATGATCTTGTCTTGGTAGAAAAGTAGGGATAGGCAATGAAGCCTAAGTGAACTTTCTGGGGAATGAACCATATCAGTATCCGTAGAGGGTGTATTGCAAGCATATAGCCATTTACCAGAACTTGTGTTAAAATATTTAAGATGTTTATTTTATTCTGTTGCTATATAGTTTGTAGCCAAGTTATTATTTTATAAGACAGGGTCTCCCTATAAAGCCAGGCTGGCCATGAACTTACATCTTCCTGCCTCAGACTCCTTTGCCCTTTTGTGGTGGGTGGTAGGCTAGAAGAGAGGTTTAAAGCATTTAAGTACACTTATTAAAGTAGGTCTTGAAAAATGGGCCTATAGTAGTCTTGGCTGGCCTGGGACTTGCTATGTAGACCAACCTCATTCATCTGCATCTACTCCAGAAGCCTAGGATAAAAGGTGTGTCCTACTACTCATGGCATAAATCAGGGGTTAAAAGAGAAAAAAAAAAAGAGAAAAGGTATCATTTATTATTCTGGGGGGAAATTAGGAGGGAAAGTAGACACAAATACATCTTAACCAGAAGCAATATTGTAAGTAATTTAATAAAAATTAATCACTGGTTGGGTGTATGACTTTATTTTATATTACATACACATTCAGAAGATAAAAATTGCAGATGACAAATTCTCTAAAAATCTTATATGTAAAGTTCTTCAGATTTGTTTGAGAGCCTGGGCATGTGATGCTTGCCTTTAATCCTAGTAATTGGGAGATATAAGCCAGTAGATCTGAGTTCAAGGACAGCCTAGTCAAAGGAGGGAGTTCTAGGACAGCCAGGGCTACACCAAAAAACCCAGTCTCAAGCCAAGGTGGGGAAATCCAGATTTTCTGTGTGTCTAAAAATGAACAGGCTAATCTTTAAAAAAGTAAAGGTTTATAGGACAAACTATGTGTCTTAATTTAGAAAGGGGATAAAGCCAAGGACTCAGGAAATAAATAATCCAGCAACTTTGATTAAAAAAAAGAAAGAAAGAACCCAAGGTTACTGTGAAGTTAAGGGCACCCTTATTTCTGGTTGAGGTGAAAAGGAGACAGATTGCAGAGAGCAGAGTGAGCATGATCAGTAAATCAAGGCAAAGACAAGACCAAGCCAAAGTGCTTTAGCCTTTCCACTCTTTACTGGAATAGAAAGGAGTTAAGCTAAAAGCATTGAGGGAATACAGAATAGGGGGAAATTTTTAATACTGATCTTAAAAAAAGGTCAATCTGATGGTAGTGCAACGGATGCAGCAAATCAAACAAATGTTTCAGAATGAGGTGATACAGGTGAAGATTAAAGAGACACATAATGGAAAATAAAATGTCAAAAGGCATTTTGATAACAAATGCTGAATTACCATTTCAAATACCTAAGAATAGGCAAGAGAAATTAAATAGATTATATAATATATCCTATAAACATAATATCAATAATAATGAAGAAAATAATCTTCAACAAGTATTTCAGATGTTTACTTCTACGATCCTTGAAGTTGCATCTGAACTCAGCAGCAGTTTGGGTTGCCTGAAAAGAGTACGACAAAGAGCTTTAAGTCTTTTATATTAAAACTAACAGAAGAGCCAGGCTGTGGATATAGCTCAGGTACAACTTGCCTAGCCTGTTCATGGGCCTAGAAATAAATCCTTGAAAATCAAACCAAACCAAATTCCTAAGCCATTATAAACTAAAACTAGACTTATTTTCTTAAAGACAGAAGTACCATAATTACAATATATATAACATATATATATGTGTGTGTATGTATATATATATATGAAACATACATATATATTATAATACATATATATTCAGTATTTCAAGCAGTTAGGACTGAAATGAAATATACATAGTTTCTGTCAAGAAAAAATTTCTCTAAGCTTGAAATGTAAAAGACTATTATGGATCTAAGACACACTTAGGTTACAATGTGGCTTCTATTCAGAGGGAAACCTTTGGCAAAGAGAAATGCAATTCAGAGGGAATAGGAGGGAGGCTGCTGGTAGGAGCAATAAAAGATAGACTACGGAAGATGCAATGGAGCTTGAAGGACAGGGGATCTGGATAGAAGGGAGAGAAAATGGCATGGCATGGCATACATCAACTTGGTAAGAATTTCTTCTATATTAGAAGATACCAACAAAGTTTTATAGGTTATAAAAGGTTATATCACCAACTGCTATGAAAACAAAGGAAAAGACTGTAAGGACACTTTTTTTTTTTTACCTTCTTTTAATGGAGTCTTGAGGGTCAAATTCTCCTTAGATTCATGACAAAAAGCCTTGGAAGGGTCAAAGTGCCTGATGCCCAGAGCTTTATCCAATTCTCTCTGAAGTTTGAGCTCATTTTGTTTCCTTTTAACAAGCTGAGATCGGAGTTTTGACACTTCCTGTGATAGAAAAATATAAATAATCACTAAAGTGCACGGGCTATCATTGTTGTAGACATATTCCAAAAAGTTGCTTATGTATAAAATATAATGGCAAAAATTACTATTACACATTCAGTACAACTGACTTAAAAAGGGGATTTGGAACAGCTCTGGCAAAGTAAACAAAGTATTTTATATTTTCTTGTCCTTCTGTAGTTATGAGTGTACTCTTCTTTTTTTTTTGTTTTTTTGTTTTTTTGTTTTTTTCGAGGCAGGGTTTCTCTGTGTAGCCCTGGCTGTCCTGGAACTCACTTTGTAGACCAGGCTGGCCTCGAACTCAGAAATCCGCCTGCCTCTGCCTCCCAAGTGCTGGGATTAAAGGCGTGCGCCACCACTGCCCGGCGTACTTTTCTGATCAAAATTAAAGTAAAAATAAATTGCCCCCAAATCAACTTTTGGTTTGACAGCTTCTGGCAGGCTTCCTAGTAAAACCAGACATATAAAAAGGTAAGCAATTGTGTTCTTCCTCTGGAGAATGTCCTAAAGGCAGAATAACAAAAGAAACAGCTATTCAGAAGAGCCACAAAAGTTTGCCTGGCATTTGAAACTGAAGAGCTCCTTCCCTCCCTACAAGAAACTGCATAGTCAAGAATGCAAGCTTTCCTTTGCCCCAACTCCCAAATACTCCTAACCAGGAAAAACCCATTTTGCCAGCAGCCCCTACTTGCTGAGGTGATGTCTATGGGCAAATGTCTTAAGATAGAAGATCTGTTTTACAAAGCCACACTTGTGCAGTTCTGGAATCACTGAGCTTGATCACTCTTGCACATAACAATGGCTCTAAGGAGATGCAAAACTGAGAGAAACCGAGGCTACTCCTCATTCCCTTTCCCTGTAAGTCACTAAGAACCACAGTGCCAAGGGCAGAGGTGGCACTGAGAGACAGGGTTACCTGCTCCCAGTTTCTGTGCTAAAATACTAGCACACAGTCTACCCATGGGGAATACTTCAGAGAAGACAGATGACAGTGGCCTCCTGGGGTCACAAATATCAAGGGAGGTCAAGTAGATCACTGAACCTTCAGAGTCCTCAGACCCTACAGAACTCATCTGTAGACAGGAAGCTCCAGCAATCCATCTTGGGCTCAGGGCTACTTTTTCCTATTATTTCACTGGGCTAAGCCTTGTACTGCCTACACTATGGCTTGTGGGCAATCACTTCCAGGGCTGTTTCCCACCTAGGGAGCTGTGTAGTAGGCTAAATTTAGGCTCCCTGACTTGTGACTATTTCCTAGTCACAGGCCTTCACCACGGTAGTTTAAACACTAGGTTCCTTCCCAAGATGGCTCCCAACAATTGTCCTCTCAGTTGCACAGTGACAAAATAGATTTCCTTACTGCTGACCCATCCATCCACAGGGAACTGCATTTTTATCAAATCTCAAAAGTGGACTGGAGATGTGTGAGTGCTAAGGACTTATGCTGATGGAGGACTGCCAGGTTCTTTTCACTAGGACCTATGCAAGTCAGTATCAAGGTTCTTCAAAAATGCAAATTAGCATTATTACCCAATCCAGCTTACAGCTTCTGGGTATATACCAGGAAGAATCAAAATCATCATACTATAAACACCCATATCTCAGGTAATGTAACACGTTATTCTGTGTAATTTATGCCAAAAATAAAATATGAACTAACTTTCTAAAAGGAAAGAGAAACTAAATAATCATTCTTTTGAATACTGCTTATCTTCATGGTATTTACAAAAAGGAACGGCTATTTTGTAAGTAGAAATGAACGTGTAAAATTTTATACAGTTTCCAACTATAGCAGTCATTATAAAACTAAGCAAAACTGAATATCCATCTGGACAAGTAAGTCCATTAGTTCTCAGACAAATTCTCTTCTATAAATTGTACAGTTTTTTGGTTTTTAGTATATCTGAATATAAGTATTATTTTACAAACCGATTTGAGTTGGCTATTTTCATCTTTCAATTTCACAACATGTTTGATTTTTTGCTTTAGATTCTGGTGACCCAGTAGCTGCGCATATGAATCTCTGATTTTATTTAGCTGTTCCTGAGTTACACCATGTTCATTCAACAATGCCTGCTTCTCTGCTTCAAAGGCATCCAGTTGTTGCTGGAAAAGAAATATACATATTAGTACTAAAACCACGACTAACTTGCTGAACATGTGCACCCTTACAACATCTGCTTTCATTCCAATTAGACCTTCCTTTTGTTTGTAGGCTTTTTTTGTTTTGAGATAGTCTCACTCTATTCCTGGCTGTCCAGGAACTTACAATCAGGCTGAACTCAAACTCAAGAGATCTGCTTACATCTGTCTCCTGAGTGCTGGGATTAAGGGTGTGTGCTACCACACCTGGCACCTTTTTCTTATAAAAAGATCAGGGTATTGCCATGTATGATGATCTATGGCCATAAATTCAGCATTCAGGGGGCAGAAACAAGAGTTCAGGAATTCAAGGACAAATTGAGCTCCACAGAACATTCTACGCCAGCCTAGATAGAATCTCAAGGGAAAAGATAGTCAGGCATAGAGGCTGATATCCCTAATGCTAGAACTTGGGGAGTAGGAGAAGGAGCACTTCAGATCACAGGCTTGGCACAGTGAGCACCAATCCAGCTTCGGTTCTAGAGCAATAATTGTCTTACAACCAAAGGACAACACAAAGATCACTACAGTAACTTGAGAAACATTGGATCATATCGAAATACACATCAGAGTAGCAGGTAAATGATTGATGTTCCTACCAGGAGAGCCTTCAGGACTACTAATTTCAAGTTGCTGATTAGAAAGCATTTTTTATATTAGAACAACTACATTAAAATTTAGTGTCTACTAAATTTTTCAGATGACTGGAGAAATGATAAATAGTAATACAAAAATGCCCATTTTTATCACTTTACTTTTGGTTTTTGTATAGTACTGGGAATTGAACCCTGGCCCTTGTACATGCCAAGCACACTATCTACCACTGAGCTCATTACCAGATAAAAATTGAAAACTCCTGTAACCATGAAGAGACACTGCAGAAGCACCAAGTCAGTCAAAGCTAACGGGGAAGAAATATATTCTTAAAACAGATCAAAATAAGTTTATTTATCTATTTTAATTTAATTTTATGAGTATGGATGTTTTGCCTACATGTGTGTCTGTGCAACATGGTGCCCAGAGAGCCTGACGAAGTTGTTGGACCACCCGAAACTGGAGTTATAGTCAGTTTGGAAGCACCATGTGGGTACTGGGAATTGAACCTGGGGCTTCTGGAAGAGCAGTTAGTATCTTAACCACAGAGCCATCTCTCCAGCCTACAAGTTAGCTTAATAACAAGCAACAAACCTGGAAAGGTTTAGTTTTCTCATATAGTTCTTCATATAGGAGACGCCATTTATTAATTTCCATGGTTAATTCTGTCACTGCATTTTCTTTCTCTGTTGTTCTGTATGGGAAAATTAAATTTAAAAAATTAAATTATCTTTTTTCAGTTAGGAAAAAACATGTTCCAGGGCATTCAAGTCTAGCTGACTTACCTTTCCCCTTCCTCTTCCAGCTGCTTCCTTAAGTCTTCATCTTGTTGTCTGAGTTGATTTTGCAAATCAGTTATTTTCTCAAGAAATGAGGATGTGATTTCTTGAATTTCTGCATCTTTCAATGTTGATCTGTTCTGAAAATCTTGAACCATCCTTAGATTTGAGAAAGAAGAATCCACTCAACATTTGGTAGTGATTTCAATTTTTACCCTCTTCTTTTTGGAAAAAAAAAAACAAAACAAAACAAAGACCAAATGGAAACAAATCTTAAATATTGCAATTCTAACTGGGTGTGGTGGTATTCTGTCTTTAAATGCAGAACACAGGAGGCAGTCAGGTGGCTCTCCATGCAGGGCAGCCTGCTCTACATAGGAGGTTCCAGCCGAGACTAAATAGTGGGACTCTGTCTCAAAACAACCAAACAATTTTAAGTTTTTTTAAAGGATGCATTTGTTACTCACTTTGCATAGTCTTGATTTGTGCTCTCAGCTGTCAGTATCTGTTGTTGAACATCTTCTACATGTTTTTCAGCCATAGCTACTTTTTCTTGTAGAGTCAAATTCTCCAGTTTAAGATCTTCTATTTCTTTAAGTGTTGATGACTTATAGCTTATAAAAAAAGAAAAACAGTTAACACTTTTTTCTTACTACTGTATAAACAAGATTCAGATATTATATACTTCTTGGCAGAAGAAAATCTTTATATTCATGTGCTTACAGAGGTAAGAATTTAGTACTCCAAGTAATGAGTTTACAAAACATTGTCTGTTTATGTGTCTTGTCTGCACCTATGTCTGTGAACCACATGTGTGCAGTGCACAAAGACTCAGAAATAACTGATATCCAGGAACTGGAGTTCCTGCTGGAAAGTAAACCGGAGTCCTTTGGAAGAGCATTCAGTGCTCTTAAACACTAAGTGAACCATCTCTCCAGCCCCAGTGACCTTTTTTTTTTTTAAAAAGGCAAACAGTGCCAGGTATAGTAGCGCACGCCTTTACTCCCAGCACCTGGGAGTCAGAGGCAGACAGATCTCTATGAATTCAAGGCCAGCTTGGTCTACATAGAAAATTCCAGGACAGCCTGGACTATAAAAAGAGATCTTGTCTTCAATCAATCAATCAATCAATCAATCAATCAATCAATCACGGTGAAAGAAAAGAAACTATGGAAAATATGAAGTCGATGTGGTAGGAGTAAAGGGAAATGTGTATACCTGTGTACAGTATGGAAACAACTGTTTCCCAAGAGGATAGATGTGAGAGAAATAGAATTTTGTGCTAAGATAGTGCTGGGAATGATAGTTGATAAAGTGTCTGTGAAGTTGCTTTCTTTTTGAATTATGTATTTAAAATATGACTGCACATCAAAATGTATTCATACTGACTGAAAACATTACTCATTTTCTCTTTTGCATTCTGATAGGGTCACACTCTCTACACTAGGTTGAACTAGAAACCACGAGGTGGTTTGGTCTGGCCTTAAGCTTACTGTAATTGTTTTAGAATTTCCAAGTGAAGGGAATGCACTTGTGAGCCACCAAGCCTAGCCAAGAATGACTACAAAAGACAAGAAACAAATGATACAACTTCAGGGCTCACATAACATTGAAAGGACTAAAATATTAGCTTCTATGGACGGTAGAGCTAACATCAGCACTCCAAGGCTGGGGTAGGACTGCCATGCATTTCAGGCTGATTTGGGGTATACAGGTAGTACCAGGCTAGCTAGTGATATCTATCAAGGGAAGAGTATCTAACAAAGTGTGGGGAGGAAGTGAGGGAGGCAGAGGGAAAAAGAAACAGAAGTCAAGAAATTATCAAATAAGCAGGGAGACAGGATAAACGTTAGATGGAGATCTAAAAGCTTTTGATTTTTTTTTTCAATGATGCCATGAGAAAAGAAGGTGGTGCTAAAGGTGCAAGAGGTTTGAACTGGATGGTAGGAAAGGGAACATTTACATAAGCATAGGAAGATTACTAGATGGCACTAAGTGCCCACTTACAGCCAGTCATGGAATTTAAGGTAATAGCAGTCATCGTCCATTAGACTGCTTTATTCACAGATTTCTGTAGGTGAACACTTCTCTCTATTCACATATTCACCAGCGGGTACTACAGAGAAAAATACCTTTCCAACTGAGCAGTGACATCTCTCAGATTCTGTGCTGTGCCATTATACTTCTCTTGCGCAATCAAGGTGGCTTGGGCGTGAGCTGCAGTACTTTTCTCCAGTTCAACTTCTTTCCTAAGAACAAGAAAACGTTGCTAATGACCAACAACTATGCTCTGTGTGTCTCATATCCTGCGCAGTAACTGCTGTACAGTTTTAAGATATACACTTATCACTTCATCTCCTTACACGATGGTTTTACTAACTTATTTACTTGTTTCATCTGTATCTATTTTCGCCTGGATTTCATGTCTCCTAGATTATGTAGGTAATACAGAGGAAAGAACAACCAAAACCTTTACAGCAACCTGTAAAGCCAATCTTACAGAATAGACAGGTCTAAAGATTGAATGCAATGCCAACTAAAAGCCCTGAGACTTAATAAAGTTTAATTCCTTGTATTAAGATAGTAGATATACACATAGTTAAAGACACTTCACATTAAAAACTCTTTTGAAATGTAGTTATAATACTATGTGCAATGATGCTATTATTCAATTTTCTTTTTTGAGCTAAGATCTTGCTATTTAGCCCAAGCTGGTCTTGAACTCAGGACCCTCCTATCTCAGCCTACAAGTGAAAAGATCCCAGATGCCCAACCCTACCCTAATGAAATTTTCAACAGTTTTGTATAGTAACAAATAGGTTTACATTTTTCTAGATGTATACTACAAATCTCAATTTTTTTTTCAAAGATTGTATATTAAAACTCTGTGTTTGGATAGGGATATGAGCTTATGCGGGATCTCTAAAAGAATTTGGTGAATTAAAAATAAACACTGCATCTATGACTCCTGAATTCTTTCCAAGGTTTTCTATCTCCAGAATGTCTCACTTTGCGATTTCTTTATTGTTTCTACTTCCATTTGTAGATCCTGGATGGTTCTGTTCAGATCCTTCACTAGTTTGTGTTTTCCTGAAATTCTTTAAGGGATTTTTGTGTTTCCTCTTTAAGGGTTTCTACCTGTTGATCCATGTTCTCTTGTGTTTCTTTAAGATATTTTTGTGTTTCCTCTTTAAGGGCTACTACCTGTTGACCCATGCTCTCCCGTAATGCCCTAAGGGATTTTTGTGTTTCCTCTTTAAGAGCTTCTATTTGTTGACCCATGTTGTCCTGTACTTCTTTAAGGGACTAAGCCATCAACCAAAGGGTACATGTGGTTCCATCCAAAAGATTGGCAGAGGAATGCCTTGTCAGGCATCAGTGGGAGGAGAGGTCTTTGGTCCTGTGAAGGCTCAATACAGGTCCCAGTATGGGGAAATCGATTGGGGGTCAGGAGAGGGGGTTGGGTGAAGGAGCATATTCTTGGAGGCAGGAGGTGGGAGGATGGGTTGGGGGTTTTCAGGGACGGGGGAACCGGGAAGGGGTATAACATTTGAAATGTAAATGAAGAATATATTTAATAAAAAAGAAAAAAAAGAATACGGGGAATTTCCCCCAATGAATGACACAAAAATAAATAAATAAATAAATAAACACTGCACAATTCTAAGTGAACACTCAAATACGACAAACAGTAGGTCAAAGTCAAAGGAAGACAAAAGCAAAAACAATCAATTGCTACTAAATGGTTTGTAATAAAAATATTTTCCTTGTTCTTTCAGTTCTTGTTTTTTAATCTGAGCCTATTATGTCCAGGGTAGGTAGGACTTGAAAAAGCATCTCACACAACACCCAGTGAAGCAGCACTCGGAGGCAACGAGACCATTTCTCTGGGAATCACAGTTAAACGAGTTAAGTCACCAAATAAAGACCTGTGTAAAAAATCTTAGTGTAATTAGAACTCTTTAAGCCAGAGTCAATGACTCCCAAGTCCCCTTTAGGAAATATCCCACCCACAATAGATTGTTTCCTTGATAGCATTTCAAGAACTTAGATGATAAACTTATTTATAGCTTAAATTCGATAATCAAATTGCCAGGGCCAGATAAAATAATTTGCTGTGTAGCCTGACCATTCAATGTTTGACCATTGAAAGCATGGCAGAGAGGAATGACACCTGAACTTTGTCCTCTGAGCTCTACCCACACCTGTACTGCATATACCCGCCCAACGATAAGAAGTCGATATATGTATTTACTTTTGGTTTTTCAAGTTCTGTGAAATCCTGGCTTTGTAGGCCTTGAACTCACAGACATGTCTGCCTCTGCCTCTTAAGTGCTAGGATTAAAGGCAGGTACCAACATGCTTGGCTAAAATATATCTTCAAAGTAAATGATAAAAACTGAAGATAAAAGAATAAAACTGTGAATTTTAATTTAAAAATTTAAATGCATGTGCTAGAGAAGGGTTTTTTGTTTTGTTTTGCTTTCTGCAGGGGTTGGTTTTTCTTTGTTTTTTTTCTACTTTCCAAGACAGTTTCTTTGCCCTGGCTTTCCTGGAACTCACTCTGTAGACCAGGCTGTCCTTGAACTCAAGAGATCTGCCTGCCTCTGCCTCCTGGTTTCAAGGACTAAAGCAGTGTGCCACCACACTGGCAAGAAGAAAGTTTTACCAGGCATTGATTTTTTTACTCTTAATAAGAATGTTGTTTTCGAATATTTGTCAGGTATCTCTGATTGTTTATTTCTGTGTTTAATTTTCTTTGAGATAGCATTTCCATTCTACAAAACAGGCTGGCCTGAAGCTCCCTGCACTCTTCTTGCCTAGGCCTCTGAAGTGCTGGGATTCCATGTCTGAGCCACTATAACATGCTTTCTGATTCTTACTTCTGAAGCAAGACTGGCTAAGGGAATAAAGGTATTTGTTAACCTTGGTGATCTGAGTTACACTCTGAGGACCCCACACAGCGGGAAGAGAAGCAACTTCTGAAAGTTGTCCTCTGACTTCCATGAGCGTGCAGTGTTGTGTGTGCTTGTGCATGTACATGGGTACACACACACACACACACACACACACACACACACACACACAAACTAATGAGTATATTCTCTCAAGAAAGCTATTTAAAAATTGCAAGGTTTAGATGTTTTCAAATATAAAACAAATTGTTTTAACACTGATGTCTAACAACTTAGAAAATGTAGTAGTAAAGAATTACATAAATATGTTCTTTTACTTTAGGAAAAGGGCTTTTTTTGTTTGTTTTTTGGAGCCCAAGTCTCACTATAATAGCCTAGGATGCCTTGAACTTAATGTGCAATCCAGACTAACCTCCAACTCATCCTCCTCCTGCTTAAACCTCTTGGGTCCTAGGATTAAAAATGTACCAGGCCAGGTTTTCCTTTACTGCCATACTTGCTTACATACATGAGTGTATACGTGTGTGACTGTATGCATATTCTTAACATGTTTTCTTCTTTCTTTGTAAACTAATTCCAACTACCATGTATGTAGTTGGGTGACATGAGAATTCTAAGAAAATAAGCTAGAAACAGTTTCTATCTCCAGGCCTGCATAGGCGCAGATGGCGTTAATACAAACTCTCTCAGCAGGTCCTCTAGCCGCCTCAGTTGTTCCGTAGCTGACTTCGTTTCCTCTTCCAGCTGTTGAACCAGCCTTTCACTCTGCTCCTCCTTCTGCTGGACGGCATCCAACTCAGCCAGGGCGAGCTTTAGCTCTTCTTGAAAGACATTCTTCTCAGAAGTCATTTCCTCTTGGAAAGAGCAGAGCTGCTGCTGAAGATGAGCAGATAGGTCCTGCATTCAGACAGGTAACCACAACATAATTAGACATGGCGCCATGACCTTTCCTGAAAACAAGAGGAAGTATAGATGATAAAGTATGGAAACTAAGGTAGGGAGTTTAAAGAAAACACAGAAAATACAAATACCATACTTACTTTCCCTAGATTATACATTGTAATTTAACACTGGAAAATGTAATGTCTAGCTTTTTTGTAGTGTAAAATCATCACACTGCCTTTTTTATATCTGTTTTACAATTGGCTTTTATATATATTTCAATATGTTCTATTTTCATATATACTTCAATATACTCTATTCAGATGTGGTAAAAATATATCATGATCTCAATGTTATATAAAATGTATATTATATACACATTTCAAAGCTATTTAATCATCAAGAAAAAATTAAATATAATAAAAAATATTAAATTCTAGATTTTAAGTGTATTTTAGATTTCACTAGTCCCTATCCCAATCTCAGTTTTCCTTTCCAGAAGTAACTTTTGGTTTAGAGGATATATTTTCATACATATATACACTTCTTGAGGGGTTCTGCATGTAAAAATTTTGTAAAATCATTAAAATAGTTGACATCTTTTAAGGTCAATGTGTATTAACCTATTGAACCCCTTTCATTGTGTCTATTGATCCAAAATATATCACGTGAGTGCATGTCTATTCTTATTGATTAAGCTTTCACTAAAGTGTTATTTTTTCCTAGTTTTTCGAGATGGGGTTTCTCTGTGTAGCCCTGGCTGTCCTGGAACTCAGAAATCCGCCTGCCTCTGCCTCCCAAGTGCTGGGATTAAAGGCATGCACCACCACTGCCTGGCCATCAAAGTGTTATAGTGAGTGAAATGGCTTAGTTTCTACACACCTTGTTAATGAATATCTATATTCTATTGATTACTATGAAGGGATCATTTCATGTTTACAAGTTATCTGGATGTCGTGTTAGAACTGTCTTTCTATTCCATGACCATGTTTGTTTGTATTTATTTATTGGGCTTCTTTTCCCTCAGTGATATGTAAGATATTCTTTATGTAAGTTGCATTTTCAAATTGTTGGGTTTTTTCCTATTATTATACATATTCATACTCTCTCTCTCTATCCCCCCTTTTTGGTTTTTGAAACAGAGTTTCTCTGTATACCTCTGTATTCCTGTGTATCCTGGAATTCATTCTGTAGGCCAGGTTGGTCTTGAACTTGCAGAGATCCACCTGCTTCTGCCTCCTGAGTACTAGGATTAAAGATGTGTGCCACCATGCCCAGCTTAGGTATTCTTTTTAAGATAATTACAAATACGTAGCTCATCTACTTAATACAAACATATACCAACATCTGTGGCTAAACATTCAAATGATATACTCCAGGGTTTTCTGATAAACAATTATAATACAAATAAGTCGTTTTAAAAAAAAAACAAAACAAAAAAACCAAAAGCAAATGTAGTTAGCTACCTTCTCTTGCTGCAGCAGTGACTGGCTTTGCAATTCTTTTTGCTGCAGCTTTTCATATTCTTGCCTTTCCAGAACCAGCTTCTCTGTTAGAATCTGTATCTCAGCACTAAGACTTTCAGCCCTTTCTCTATCCTTGCTGACAAGATCATCTGTAAAAGGAAAGCAGGAAACATCGATCACTAACTACTGCAAGGCACTCAGTTCCTGTGATATTTCATTGCTTTGGCACAGTATACAGATAAAGCATTTCCAAAGAGGGAGGACAATTCTAGTCATTACTTTATTACATTCCCTACAGATATTCAGTTTTGAGTTTGCACCAATTACAAATGTCATCCAGAGAAGAAGTCATCAACTCTTTTATTTTCAACCAAAGAATGCAATATGTCAAAATAAATAGAAAACACTACACCATTATAAAACTTCTCAAATATAGCACATGAATTTGTTATTTACATAATTATGAAAATGTATATATATTTTTGTAGACAGTCTCTAAGCCTTCCCAGAGCAAAGCAATAAAAACAGCACAGTACCTCTTTCTGTTTCAAGCAGCTGGCATTTAACAGTCAGGTCTTCTATTTTCTTAGAAAATGTAATGTTTTCCTCAAGAGATTGCTTAAGACTTAAAATCTCACGATCCTTCTCTTTCAAACCTTCTTCTAACTGGGCAATATCTAGTTTGTATTTTTCCACCTGATCAGATGCACAGCTGTATTAAAAGATATTTTGAAGAAAATTTCTCTTAAGGTCCTGGAAAAACATGTTCAGCAAAATAAGGTGCTTTTGTTTTCTATGTGTACAAAACCTGATTCCGTTTCCAGGGCTTCTGACAGGCCAGGCAAATGCTCTACCAAAGAAATCATATCCCAACCAGTAACATTCATTTTACTTATTACGTTTTCATTTCAATTATTTATTCAGTGTGTATGAGTGTTTGCCTACATGTATGTTCGTGTACCACATGTATGCAGTGCCCATCAAGGCCAGAAACCCTTGGGGACTGGAATGGTTGCGAGCCACCATGTGGGTGCTGAGAAGTGATATGATCTGCCAGAAGAGCAGCTAGTGCTCTTAACTGCTGAGCCATCTCTCCAGCCAAGATGTTTATTTTAAAGCTTCTATTTATATTACCTAATTTCTTCTATGTATTCTAAGAGTTTTTCCATTTCAGATTTTTCATCGATCTTTTCTTTCTCTATTGAAACACTGGAAAAGAAAAAAAAGGAAACAGGAAACATAGATGGTTCACTTATTTAATAACCATGCACAGTACTTAATAGATATTAAATATCATTATGTCACGTAAGATAACTTTAGAAGTCAAATTCTTATAATTTCATGTGAGTTTTTTCAGATTAACAACTTAGATGGACACAGAAGATTAGATTTTATTTACACAAGGTTTCCAACCATGATCTGTTGAAAGAGCTATGAGAAGAACCACTTTATATATCAGAATGGTCTTATTTTGAAGCTTTCCTAGTTTCCCTCCCAATCCAAAGCACATTTTGTGTGCCAAGAGGCTTTTGTTCCAGGCTGTATGGTATTCAATTACTTACATGGTTTACGCTCTTCAAGATGATCTAGTTTGAGGAATTAATAAGATTTAAATAGATACTTCATAATAGGAGATATGTAAGGTCTATAAATACACGTAACAAGCACTCAACAATAACAAGAAATTAAAGTAATAAATTATTGCCAGGTTATATGGTTCAGGTCTATAAATCCTAACAAGGTGGGAGGCTGAAGCAGGAGGATCGAGACTATGAAGACTTCCTGGGCTACTTGAGACCCAAGACCTTGTTTAAAACAGGAAGAACAAAGACAAATGACAAATTAGCATGTTATGCCATTAGAAAGGGGGAAATAGCAATATCAAACACTATAAATACAGAACAATTCCAAAGACCATATTTTGCTGCAGAGTTATAAAACAATACAGCTCTGTGTGCATGTGGTGTATATGTGTAAGTGGTATGTATGATATGTTATGTATGCAGGTACACACAACCATGTGTGCTTATGGAGGCCAGAAGCCAACATCAGGTGGCCTCCTCTGTTGCACTTGACAGGGTCTCTCAATGTAGAGCCCATTGTTTTGGCTCCAATGGCTGTCCAGTAGACAGCCAACATCTGTTTCTGCTCACCAGTGTTGAAGTTATAGACAGATCCTGTTGGTTCCAACACTGTATGTGTGAACTAGGGATCTAAACTCAGGAACTCTGTTTTTTTCAGCAGGTACTTTGTCCAATGAACAGTCTCCAGCCCTTATGTCCAATATGCATGATTCTGGTTAGAGACTCCTACTCCTATATGATTACTAAAGAGATATAAAAAATGTATATTCACAAAGACATTTAACATCTCCATAGCCGCCATATTCAGCAGTCAAAAGATCAAAGCAGCTCAAATAATGCTCATATAGTGAATTTATAAAGAAATACTCATATAGTGAATTTATGCTAAGCAATGAAAATGAAAAAAATTATATTATACATAATAGTATAAATGAATTATGATGAAAAAATCTTGTACCCTGAACAGTGATAACCTTTCCCTAAACACAAATTTAAAAGACAGAAAACTGTGGGGATGGGGAACATTACAAGGTTACAGAGGCAGCACTACCAGAAATGGAAATGCTTTCGGTTTGGTTAATGTTTAACCAAGTGTATATGGCTAAGATGTCATTGAACTACAAACATATAATCACTACATTATATTATGTTATATGGAACTTACAGCTTATTTTTTTTTTTTTACAAAGTAATAATTGGACAGTAATCATACCTTCCTGTACCAAGGTTTCAGTTTGAGGTAGTTTTAGACAACTATCTCAATGTAATGATGTTAGAAGAAAGATTTTAAGATCTTCCCTGTTCTTAACTGCAGAAGCATGAAAGTAGTGAAAGGTAACACATTCACTGTGTTTGAGAATGATTAGGATTTAACTGGCACTTAACAGGCTAAGTGGAGGAATGAACACAGTATTGAGCAAAGTCTTAGTTACTCTAGCTTTCAGAGAAAGGCAAACACAAAAGGGTTAACAACTTGCTGCAGTCTTAAATTAATAAAAGGAAGTATAAAAGCCAGAGCAGAAATGTACAAAATGGAGACCACACAAAGCTTCCTTGGTAGCCAGAATTCACCTTGACCTCCTGATGCTTCTGCCTTCCACTCAGAAATGCTGCAGCATTATATCTGGCTCTTTTCGTTGATCCCTTGTCATTTTTTGTTTTGTTTTAAAGTTTCCAAGGACCCATCCTCACAGGCCTCCTCTAGCTGTGCCCCACAACCTCCTCAAGGCCCCACAGCATGACTAACTAGAAACAGGTTCAAAACAGAAGCTTGTATGGGGCATGTGCCACTCGAAACCACAAAGAGGTGATCCATTGTTTGCAATAAAAATGATAAAGTGTTGCAGGATATTTGATCACACTGTGAACCCTGAGATTATGTTGTTTACTAGAAAAATCTGTTTCTAGTTTTGGCGGGGCTCAGCCCTAGCACACACCTTTAATCTAAGAGCTTTCTGCTTACTGAAAATAGGGTTAAATAAAGTCAGCCATGGGTTAAGGGCAAGCAACCAGTTGACAGGGAGTGAACACAGGAAAAACCATAGAGAGTAAGAGGATGTCAGGCGGATGGATAGACACACATAGGAAATATAAGGGAGGGACATTCTGTTTGAAGGGCTCTTTTGCGATGGTGTGGAGAAGGAGAACTTCCTTTGTGGGACATCAGCTGAGGAAGAAGATCAGCAGGGTGATGGGTGCTTTCTCTGTCTCTCTGAGCCAGCAAGCTTTCACCCCAGCATCTGACTCCTGAGTCTTTATTGGTAAGATCAAACGATTGAGATTTTGTTGAAAAACAACAATAAAATATCGATATACAAATTTTAAGAGGATATAAGTAATTCTTCATACTTGTAGATGGTAAAATCTTTACCATTATCAAAGTAGCCTATAAATGCGACCTCTAACTAGACATCAAGGACGTTCTTCACAAAGAAAGAATCTACAATTTTTATAAAAATACGAAATAATGAAAAACCATATAACCAAAAGACATCTTGAGCAAAAAAAGCAATACAAGAATGATTACACTATATGATTTAATATACTACAAAGCCACTGACATGAAAGCACTGTGTTAGAGTGAAAATAAGACAACTGGATATATTAACAGTGTAGAGCCAAGAAAGCAACAAACACAGCCATGGCACAAGCACTGGTGACAGGAGAATCCTCATACACTGTGCTGGGAACACCGAGTCCTGATGCAGAAAAATGAGAACAGGTCCAGTTCATCCATCGGCTTCCAAAGTCAACTCAAAAATAACTATGTACTGAACACTTAAAACAATTACACTACTAGCACACACTCAGGGGTAATGCTTCAGGACCCTGGAACTGGCATGTACGTGTGTGTGTGTGTGTGTGTGTAAATACTCAAAATTGGAGAAAATATTTATAAACTGTATCTCTAATAGTTTCGATACTGTGGAGGTTTGAATAGTAACAGCCCCCAGAGACGTGTATGTTTGAATACTTGGCCTACAGGGAGTGGTACTATTAGGTGTTGGAAGAACTATTAGGTGTCACTGTGGAGGTGGGATTTGAGGTTTTATAAGCTCGAGTTAGGCCTAGTGTAGCACACAGTCTCCTTCTGCTGCCTTTGGATCAAGATGTAGAACTTTCAGCTTCTTCTCCAGCACCATGTCAGCTTGAATACTGCCATACTTCCTGCCATGATAATTGACTAATCTCCTGAAACTGTAAGCCAGCCCCAATTAAATGTTTTCCTATGTAAGAGCTGAAGTGCATAGTTATGGAAAGCAGAATGTAGATGTTTTTATAAAAAACAAAAATTAAAAATAAACTACCATAAGATCAACAATTCCATTTGTGGGTATATAGGTGAAACAAAACAAAACAAAAACAAAACAAAAAAAACAAAACCAAAATCACTATACAGAAGAAATGGCTAGTCTCATGTTAACCTCAGCACTATGCACGAGATTCATGTAATACAAGCCATGGACATCTACTCAAGAAATGAATAGATAAGGTAAATGTATCAATGATACAGAATGGAATAGTATTTAAGCATATATCTAGAAAGAGTGCAATTTGTAATATCATGGATGGAACTAGAGTTCATTATGTCAAATGAAATAAGGGAGGCACAGATAGACAAATACCATACCATCACACAGAATTGTGAAAATAAAAAAAAAAAAATGATTATCCTTGACCACTGTTACTGAAGCTGGGAAAGCAGGGGGACGGTCAGCGTGGGAATGGTTGGACACGGGACATGTTTGGTCAATGAGTTCTAATACAGACAGGAGCAGGAAGTTGGTGTGCTACAGTCAGGTGAGGACAGACTGTATACTCAAAAAGCCAGACTGTTTCCACTATAAAGAAATGAGGAGATTCATACGTTTGAATTCCTCATTAAAAATATGTATATGCATTCAAACAGTAGAAAGAATCCTGTTAATCTGTACATTTTGAGAGAACAGTTAAATGCAGGAAAAAGATGAAGCCACTGTCACAGGAAACAATCTTTTTCTTTGTACCACTTACAGTTTTCCCTCCAGCTGGACTATCTTCCCCTTAGACTCAGCGAGATCCTTCTGAGTGGCCTGCAGCTCCAGCTCCATGCCTTCCTGTTTAGCCATCATACTCTGCACAACCGAGATAACTATTTTAGGAAATGAGACATTCTTAGGTTCCTGGAGTCAACAGACAGGATACACACCAAAGGAAGCACTCACCCTCATCTTTGTCTCTCTTTTATTTCTAAGTTTCATCAATTCCAGGCTTAGAGTTCTCAAATTCTTTTGGTGACCATCTTCAGAAAACTGCAATAAACATAAGAACTCAGATATCTATTCTGCCATTATCATATATATATATAATTACTTAAAGCTAGGTGTGGTATCAGATGGCTTGTAATCTCAGGGCTTGTCAGAGGCAAAGATGGTCAAGAGGTCAAGATTAGCTTGGACTTTATAAGACCTTGTCTCAAAAAAACAAATTAAAACAAAACAAAACCAAAACCAAAATCAAAACCAAAACCAAGAAAAAGAATTACTTAAATACTGACTAAGGGAGCTGGGCGATCTTTGTGCTCACCTTTAATGCCATCTCACAGGAGGCAGAGGCAGGTGGATCTCTGAGTTTGAGGCCAGTTTGGTTTACAGAATGAGTTCTAGGACAGCCAGAGCTACAGAGAAACTCTGTCTCCAACAAACAAGCAAACAAATGACTGACTACTGCGTCCGTCACCGGCCTATTCACTGTGTGGCAGAGAGAAGAGCCTTGAGCACAGCAAGCACTGACTGTGCCAGCACTGTGGTCTCCTTTCTTCTTTGCTTTTCTGGTTTATTTTTGGAACAGTCTAAATGGTCACTTACTGTTACATGGCTTACAAAGGCTAGAAAGGCCTTTGTAAGGTCTAAGATAAACTTCAGAAAGACTTGTGGAACTAAGTTTGCTAGACTAGTCTCAGCTACCTGGAACATCTAAACTATGCAGGATGTGGTGCCTAGGCAGGGCCTTCTAGGTCAGAATGTCCCTTGGGCTCTAATACACTTTTTACTGTCTACATAATGAGCATGTGCTCCTTACATCAAAGCCTCTCACAGGCCGTGAATAAATAATGAATTCAACCAAACCGTGACTTGTCTCTTCCCTCTATTTCTACCATTGGTTAGCGGAAGCATAATTATATTTAGGATCTATTAGGACATCACTTACTTATAAACACGATTTATGTATTGAGCACACTCACTCCATTAATTATTTCCAACTGCATTCCCCAAAACCCCTTAGAAGAGTAGGTTTTGTTGTTGTGAGACATGTTGCCATGGAGTGTAAGCTGGCCTCACACCCTTCTGCCTCAGCTTCTGAGTGCAGTATTACTCCTATTTGACATTATGTCTTTTTCAGGGGAGAATTTTTTAAAGAGACTTCAAAATGTAAATTCTATAATACTCTCTGATGGTCATATTTACTGTGGTATGGCAGGAGTGAGAAAATATCAGACATCAAAACAAAAAGCTGCCTTTTGTTTATCCTATGCCAAGCCCCCTTTAATTGAAAAGAGAAGGTAAGACTCTCCAACAGAAGTAAGCTAACATTTAAGTAGTTAATTTAACAGTGACAGCCAGACCAATGGTTTGCCATTATCTACTACATTCTATTCAGTTCCATTCTAGCATCCTTGAAAAAGACCAGCACTCGGCATTGCAGACTCTCTCTCTGGTTTGTGTGATCAGGACCAGTGAGAGCAAGAACTCCTCTACTTACAGTGTAAGTGAATAAACAGCCTCGACTGCCCTTGTAAGCATCTAGAGCTTAACCTGCCAAACAATCTGAACATGAAGGTATTTATCAACCATTCAATTTTGATGTCATCATGAAGTTCATGTACCTTAGACTTCAGTAGCTCGTTGGTTCTGGTGAGTTCAGTAAGCCGTTTTTCCAGTGAAGCATTGCTTGCAGAAAGAGATGTTTTCTCTCTGACTGCTGCATTTAGCTTTGCTTCTGTCTTCTCCAACTCAGATTCCATGTCCTGGATCCGTTTGTCCTGAGTCCCTCGCTCTTGCAAAAGAACACGAATCTGGAAGAAAACGAAAAGATAAACACTTGATTGGTCCTAGTGGTACCAGAAGCCTCAAAAGTAGCAAATCTACATTTTGATATGGTATTCAGATATCCTAATTTTACTTGCTATAATAATAATACTTGCTTGAATAATTATATTTCCCTTATGACATATCTTAAAGATATGCCTTATAAATGCAGGATTAGCATTTGAGAGGCCGAAGCAGGTGGATGTCTGTGATTTTTCAGGCGAGGCTGGTCTGTCAGGCCATTTGGAGGTACATACTGAGAACCTGTCTCAAACATACACACTGTCACACACAAACAACACCAACAAAATACAATGACTTTTAATTGCCATAAACTTACAAGCTCTATTTAGTCACTTAAAACTTATAACAATTCTCGTTTTTGCCAGTCCTAATTACAAATTATAGCTTGAAGTGCTAAATATTTCGAGAAAGCAGTCCTCAGTAGAATTTAATAGGCAACCATGAGGGATCAGTTTTATTGTTCCTACTAGTTAAACAAACAGCAGCAAAACAAAGAAGCTAACATTTGTCAATAGTAAACAAGGGCTTGCTGATGAAACCCGACGACGGGAGTTCAGAGCTCCAGGACCCACGTAAATGCCACTAAGGTGTGTGGCCCACTTCTAATCCCAGTGCTTTGGATGGAAACAGATCTCTGGAGTAACCAACTGGGCAGAGGAGCTAAAATGATGAGCTCAGCTTCTCAGGAACTCTACCTCAATATTTGAAGATGAAGAGCAACCTATGAAGACACTGGGTTCCATATCTACGCAAAGGTCTGGGTAAAAGCTTGCTAACCCAAAATCTGATGCAAATAATCAGTCGTAATCTTAGCAGTGCCACAAGCAATGTCGCTAAGCCATCACTGTATGTGTAAGCATCAAACACAACAGCCACACTGCCATGAAACCTCAATAAAGACATTGATATTAAAGTAAATGAGAGACCAGCGCCTAAGCCAGGGATCCGTTTCCTAAAGGGTCTGATATGAAATTGCTAGAATCTTAGCCTGCAAGTCTGTATAATTCTCCTTCCTTTATAGCATTTATTTTTCTGTAAGTTGAAAGTATGGCTTACCTCTTTCTCTAATCTCTTCACATCTTTATCATTCTTCTGAGACTCCTTCTGTTTAAAAGCCAAAGAACAATTATGATTTTATATACCACAAACATCACAGTCTGATATTTAATCATTTATTTTGGTCCTCTTTCAAATTAGAAAAGAATTCACACGTATATGTGTTTTGTTTGCTTATATGACTGTGGAGCACGTATGTGCCTGATGCCTGCAGAGGCTAGAAAGGGGCACTGAATTCTCTGAAGTGCACTTCTAACTGTGGGGAACTGTCAAGTGAATGCTGTGAACTGAACCTAGGTCTCCTGAAAGAGCAGCCACCTAGCCATTTCTCTAGCCCCGAATTTTTAGTCTTTTGAAACATCTCACTATGATACACTAACCATAAAGTCATAATCCAACTTTCAAGGACTAGGATTGAAATTGCACACTAACACCCATCTTCCTTCCTATTTTAAACACTGTAGAAGGTTGTTAAATATTTTATAAACGATTTTTATGAGACATAAAATGTGGGGTTTTTTTTTGTTTTGTTTTTGAGACAGGGTTTCTCTGTGTAGCCATGGCTGTCCTGGCATTCTGTAGACCAGGCTGGCTTTGAACTCAGAGATCTGCCTGCCTCTCCCTCTCAAGTGCTGGGATCAAAGGTGTTTGTCACTACTTCCAGCTAAAATATTCTTAAAAACTGGAAATATTTTAGGTTTCAAAATTTCAGCCCATTAGAAAAATAGCTTTCCTTTATAATATACGTAGAGTTCTGTGACTAAAATTTTAGTTTCCATTTTAACACTAGACAGTAGCATATTTTGAATAATTATGCCACCTAACAAACATACCTTATAAAGAAAAATCATTTTAATGTTTACCACCCCCTCTAATCTGATTGGATTCAAAGAAAAAAATTGTAACTCTACAACCTATGATTTTTTCATGGCATTCATTTACATAAGATAATCTTTATATAATCTTGTGTATAAGACCTTTCTGACACAAAAAGAAAATGTAGTTTATACAGCATTAAGAACAGGTTTGTTCTAGATGTTTCTAAGTTGATAAAAAGGCCCAATTTAGCCGGGCGGTGGTGGCGCACGCCTTTAATCCCAGCACTTGGGAGGCAGAGGCAGGAGGATTTCTGAGTTCGAGGCCAGCCTGGTCTGCAGAGCGAGTTCCAGGATAGCCAGGGCTACACAGAGAAACCCTGTCTCGAAAAACCAAAAAAAAAAAAAAATAAATAAATAAAAAAAGGCCCAATTTTATTCACTACAAAATTGATGGGATTTTCTACTAGAAAAGGTGATTTGGTAGCTATATGCATACATACACACACACAAACATATAAAATATATTATCAAAGGGAGTTTGTGAATTCTATAATTTAAAAATTTAAAATTGTTTCACCAAAAAATTCAAGTCATGCCATTCATATCCATTCCCACAAAAATTACTTTACATGTCTGGTGTCCAATAAAAATATAACATAAGTCAAATATGTACTTCAATTTTTCTAGTAATATTAGTGTAAATTTAAGAAAGTATAAAAATTCAATTGAGTTGTCTTGAATTCATATTTCAGACCTATAACACATATCAAGTTAAATGCATTTTTTTGGGAGGGTTTAAGCCAGGGTTTCTCTGTGTAGCCCTGGCTGTTCCGGAACTCACTCTGTAGATTAGGCTGGCCTTGAACTCAGAGATCCACATGCCTCTGCCTCCCTGGGGCTCAGATTAAAGTCATGTGCCACCACTGCCCAGTTTAAATTTAAAAACTGTCAGACATATTTATGTATATTTTATTAAAAAAATAGTTATCCATTTTTCTAAAACAATTAGAAATTTTCTAAATACAGGATTGCTTCTAGTGATAATCGGTTGCCTACCATGTATAATCTTTGTAATTGATTCCCAGCACCACATACAAAAGGTGGGAGAACCAAAAACTTAAGTTCCTAGGACAGGAGAGATGGCTCAGCAGTTAAAAATACTTAGTACTCTTCTAGAGGAGCCCAGTTTGGTTCTTAGCATCTATGTTGGGTGGTTCATGACTACCTGTTACTCCAGTTTCATGGGTACTGCATGCATGCACATACATGCGCTCACACACTATTTTAGAGTTACTTTTGGTGTGAGGAAACAAACCATGACCAGAAGTAATCTGGGGAGGAAAGGTTTATTTTCCCTGCTATCGGTCCATCATAGAAGAAAATCAGGTAGGTACTCAAACAAGGTAGGAACTTGGAGGCAGGAGCTGATGGAGGGGTGCTGATTGCTGGCTTGCCCGTCATGGCTTACTTAGCCTGCTTTCTTACAGCACCCAGGCCCAGTAGCCCTGGGATCACCCACAATTGAATATGCCCCCTCACAATAAATCACTAATTAAGAGAATGCCCTATAGCTTCCTAAAGGTCAACTTTATGGAGGTTGCCTCCTCTCAGATGATCCTAGATTGTGTCAAGTTGAATAACAATGAGTCGGCACTAGCCACAAGCACTCAGTAGCCATTCATCTTAGTCTCTTCCACAATGGATGGCACAGTTCTATATTACAGAATAAGAGACCTTAGTAACTGCCAAATATATCAACAGTATACTGGTTGCAAGATAATACCTGTTAATCTCTACAACTCCTAACAAAATGACATTCTTAGGAACTAATGAAAAACAGTAGGGTCTTGGATAAACAATATTGTCCAGCTCGTATGAGTTGTTTTGTTCTTTTCTTTCAAACTTTCTGAGGAAAGGGTCTCACACAACCCAGGCTAGTCTTGAGTTCTCTATGTAGTCAAGACTAGGCTTGAAGTTTGCAATGCCACGTCCTCCTGACTCTGCTACTCAAGTGCTCTAGCATCAAAGGCTCAGACAACCATCGCCAGCTCTGTTATGAAGAATTTAATCTACTGTTCAACAGTTTGAGTAACAACCTTTTAGTCACTGATATTTTTTCTCTTTTGTTCACTCATACTTATCCTTTCCCACCAAAAAAATCAGACAAGCTAACAATAAACAAACACACGCAACTCCAATGGTGATAACCAAAGCATGACATGTTTGCAAAGGCTTACTAGGTGACTATTAGATTTATCTCTATAAAGAAATGTCTTTGTAATTGTAAACCAGGAGCACATTCAAAGATTCCCTAATAAACTAGGCAGAATAAAAAACCTGCCAGAGTTCTAATGATACTTATTTCATTAACTATATTTCATTCATTTTATTAATTAATGATGGACCTGAAGCCAGGTCTTCTGAGGAGCAATGAGTGCTCCTATTGAGCTAACTCTCTAGCCTCAACTTATTTATACATTTGATTTACACACTTAGCTATTGTAATCACATACAATGTCTTGTAGGCATGTAGTCAGTGACATAAAGAATATTCTAATTGTCTTACAGATGTTTCTCACCTTTGACACCAACGTCTTTGATTTTTTAGCTGAAGTAAGTAAGGCCGTATCTTTGTCAATGTTAAGATTTTGTTGAGATTCTGGAAAAAAAAAAACAAAAAAACCCAAAAAACAACATATCAACATGGCCACAGTTGATGTTTACATGTTTTAACCAAATATAATAAAATTTTGAAACTTCTCACTGCAGACAGCAATTGAAGTATATGGTACTTTCCTTTGGATTGTATAATTCAAATAATTACTTGCACAATTATGTTATAGACCTAAAACCTTCCAGATATTCTTTATTTTTAAAGAAAAAATATTTCTTAAAATAAATACACTGTGTGTGCGGAGTGTGTGTGTGTGTGTAGGGGGGGTAATGTATACTTGAGTAAACTTCGGTCCTCTATGAGAGCAGTATGGGTTCTTTTTTTTTTTTTTTTTGGTTTTTTTTTCAAGACAGGGTTTCTCTGTACAGCCCTGGCTGTCCTGGAACTCATTTTGTAGACCAGGCTGGCCTCGAACTCAGAAATCCTCCTGCCTCTGCCTCCCAAGTGCTGGGATTAAAGGCGTGCGCCACCACCGCCCGGCCAGTATGGGTTCTTAACTGCTGAGCTAGCTCTCCAATCCCTTCTTGGTAGTCACAACATTCTGATAAAAAGGATAAGCTACCTGTAAATATCTTGCTCAATTTCTCTCGTTACATACAGTCTAATTGAAAATAGTGCTATGGACTCGGTTCTTTCATAAGCATACCTAATAAAGATATTAAGATATACTTCTGACCACAAAACTCTAGAAGTGCAAAAGCATTTTAAAATTTCAATAGTATTGCTTATGTTAGCTTATAAGACCTTTTAACTATTGTTTGTTTAAGGACCCATTACCTCTTTGGTTTTTAAATCTTTGTGATTTCTGAAAAGACACTGGTCCTTTAGCTGCTTCTGAAGTTTTAACATCATAAGCACCTGGAGATGGAGCACAACCTACAGAAAAAACAAAACAGCAATGTTTCACTTAATATTACTGATTTTATCACTACTATTGGTAATATCTGTAATACCTACAATAAGAATTCATGATCTTAAGTAAAACTAGTGGTTTTTAATCTTCCTGCTGCAAACCTTTAATATAGTTCCTCATATTGTAGTGACCCCCCCAAACATAAATTATTTTCATTGCAACTTCATAATTGTAATTTTGTTACTGTCATGAATTATAAAATAAATATCTAAATAATAATATGTGACCCCTGTGGGACTCTTTGATCCCAAAGGGGTAGAGACTCACAGGTTGAGAACCACTAACCTACACATAGGAAGAAGAAATCTAAGTTGAGGAACTGTTTTCACCAGATGGGACAGTGGGTTGTCCACCTTGGGCAGGTGGTCCTGGGTTGTATAACAAGCAAGAAATAAGCAGAACTACATCTGTGCTTCATTCAGTCCCTGCCTTGATTTCCCCTGAGAAGAAGCTGTAACCTACAAACCAAATAAAGCCTTCTACTCTGCCCCACACTCTTGAGTTTCTTTTCAGTCACTGTTGATGATTCAATAAATTGCTCCAGAAAACTTACATTTCCCAAGATACACTGATATACTATGATGCTTTACTTAATATTCTTTCTTCCTTGGTCTTGATCTCTCTTCGCAGAAATCCACTCTATACTCATCCAGAGCTCACTGTGTACTCTAGGCTTGCCTTGTCTCCAGGATCCCCTCCCTCTGGCTTCCAGGATGCTTAGAGCACATGTAGCATGATGCCCAGCTTCCCTGCACTTTCCTTTATCTAGCACTTTGTCCCTTTGAAGGTATGGGCCAGCTTGTAAGGACAGGATACTAGCCTTTGATGCGCTTCAAAAGTTTCCTTTTGTTCCTGGCTGCTTGCCACATCTACAGCAGTACGACTCAAGCTTTTCCACAGAAGTCTCTCTTAGAAGCAGAGAGCAAAGCATAAGCCTGCTTTCTACATTCTGAATGGAAAGCAGTAGCATCCATGAGAACCTTACTTGCTGGCTGAACCATACAATCAGACACTCCCTCAGTGTTCTCACTTGTAAAGAGTACAACTTTGGCTGGGCAGTGGTGGTGCACGCTTTTAATCCCGGCACTTGGGAGGCAGAGGCAGGCGGATTTCTGAGGCGGAGGCCAGCCTGATCTACAGAGTAAGTTCCAGGACAGCCAGGGCTACACAGAGGAACCCTGTCTCGAAAAACCAAAAGAGTACAACGTTGGTACTTTTTTCTCCTCTGGCTGTTCAAAGGAATAACTACTTACAGACCTTACAACAGTACAGTTGCACAGTTAGCATCTGTCACGTCATACCCAAGGCGCTAGTTATTTGTGCATATACCACAGTCCTTAAGAGCATAGGATAGATACATCCAAGGGAGCCTGGATTCCCACTCCATTTCTGCCAATTTGGTTTCATAACATTGAGCAGATTTCAGTCTCATTTTTCATTTACTTACAACATGTTATTAATTTGTTGTAGGTGTGGGTCACTGGCAGTCTTTCTATGTAGCTCAGGTCACTGGGTCTGGTAACATCTATTTCTTACAGGCGAAAACATTACAAATTACTTTATTCTAACTTTTAAAATGCTACCACCATCTACACTCAATTTACTCTTTCATCTACACACCAAGTTCCAGTATTTTATCCTTAAAATGCTGAACATTACTTAAGTATTGTTTCATGAGTGGAAAAGAATCCTTGGGTAGCTGTTATTACTGAACTGATTTCCCAATCTTCATGCATTTATATCTGAATGTAAAATGTCAATGGAGAAAGTTATAATTAGAGTAACTTCTTTTTTAAAAAAGTACGTAGTGCTTGCCAATTCCTAATCCCTTTCAACCAGCTGTAGTTTCTCCATAGTGTTGATGGCTTATTTTAGAATTTCATGCTTGAAGGCTGTGTGCGGGGAGGACTCCATCTCACTTAGAGCCGCATCTCTACCGTTTCTATACTGAGCTTGCCAAGTGTTTACTGCGTGAACTTGGAAAAAAACACCGCCCTAGCCCGAATCTGGCTTTCGGGTGTCTGGGGAACGAGGGCGCATCCCCCTCCCACCCTGTTCCCGCACCCGTACGCACCCGAAGGGTCATTGAATCTTTTCAGGGGCGCCTTAGGAAAGGACATTCTGACGTCTGGGTCCAAATGCGACAGCAACCAAACGTCCCAGCAAACTGTAAGCTCATCTGAATTCAAATTTACCCCAACTTCTCCCCGTCAGCCAATCAGAAAACCTAAACCTATCTGGCCAATCCTGCACTAGTCAAAGAGCATGCGCACGAGACCTCTACCGCCGCCCAATCGGAAGGTTTTTACGTTTAAGCAGGTAGCCAATAAAACAGCCAATAAAATACTGTTCCTGCTTGCCGCTGCAAACAGCTCTATCCAATAACGTCTGACTTTACTCAGTTTTAATGGATAGCATAGTTCGCGCAAGCGCACTTCAACGGCCCGTGAAAACGTCGGAATTTTGGCGTCACACAGGTTAAAAGATCGCCGGCACTTTTCTCCTTTGTTCTAGCGTCAGTGTTCTTGGGATGTCAACATATCTAGGCTACGGTCTCTTTCACCAGGTCTCGCGTGTGTCTTAAATGGGGTCTGAAAGGGAAAAATTTGCACACTGAGACACGCCAGTTTGGACTCTTGCGCATGTGCAGTGACCCCAAGGCTCCGAGGGCAAACCCTGAGTCTAGTCCCGCCTGTGTCGTGCTCTCCCGGAGCGGTGTCCCTGCGTGGCGTCTTCAGAATGTCTGCCCCGTTTGAGGAGCGCAGCGGGGTGGTTCCTTGCGGGACTCCGTGGGGACAGTGGTACCAGACTCTGGAGGAAGTGTTCATTGAAGTCCAGGTGCCCCCGGGCACTCGCGCGCAGGACATCCAGTGCGGCCTGCAGAGTCGGCACGTGGCTCTGGCCGTGGGTGGCCGCGAGATCCTCAAGGTAGCAAGCCAGGGCTTGTCCCGAGTTCCTTCTTCTGGCCTCCCCGCACCCCGAGCCCTAAAATTCACGGTGTCAGAGGGATGACTGCTGGGTGTGGCAAGGTTAGTTCCTGGCTGGTAGAAAGAAAGCGGTAAATTATTCTGGCGAGGGGTCTTAACGGAGCACCTCACACACAGAGCAGATCTTGCGCGGGTAGAAATGCAAAGGTTTTGTTTTCCACTTTATTTCTAAAATAGATTTTGGGTGCTTTTAATAACCCTAGAGTTCTTGCAGACAGAAGGCTAAGTAGGTCAAAAGAACTAATATACATCTTCTAGGCACTGATACGGGTCCCAGAGACTAGACAAAAGGTTTCTGAACTCTATTCGTGATATGTAAGCTAATACAGGCAGTTACAAGCAAGGCTAGGGTGACGATCCAAATATGCTAGTTTGACTTTCTAAATACAAGCTTCTTGCATGGTGATCTTCAAGATAATAAAAAGGTGTGCGAAGTTATTTGATTTACCAACTGGTCATACTTCCCCCCCCCCTTTTTTTTTTTGGTTAAGAATTTATTAAGACTGACATAACAATTAGACTATATTTTACACCTAGATTAGATGCCTAGCCTGTTGGACGGCTGTGTAGTGTAGTGGTGAACGGAGAATGATAGTGTGTTTTGTAACCTTGGGCAGGAGAAGAAAAATTAGTCACAACTAATTTGACATCAATTCTGTAATATGTGATTAGATCCTTTTTAAGAAACTGGTTTTTCCTAGTGCCAGCTTTTCAAAAGAGATTGATCTAGCTTTAATAACATTGACTTTAAAAGATAGAACTTTTAAGGTAGGTATTGTGGCACACACTTTTAATCCCAGAATTTGAGAACCATAGGCAGGTAGATAGATGTCTTCAAATTAGGCTAGCCAGATCTACTAAGCCAGCTCCCTGACTACATAGGGCAGTTGTTAGTTCTCAACCTTTCTAATGCTGCAATCCTTTAATAATGTTCCTCATTTTGTGGTGGCCCCCAACCATAAAATTAGTTTCCTTGATGCTTCATAACTGTAATTTTGCCTTTATGAATCTGTAATTACATATCTGGTATGCAGGATATCTGATATGTGACCTTCAAAGAGGTTGAGATGCAAGGTTGAGAACTGACAATGATCCTGCTTCAAGAAAAACAAAAAATAGTCACCAGGTGGTGTTTGTACACACCTTTAATCCCAGCATTCAGGAGGCAGAGACATCCTGAGTTTGACATTCTTGAGTTTGAGGAGTGAGTTTGAGGCTCTTGGTCTACAGAGCAAGTTCCAGGACAGCCAGGGCTACACAGAAAACCCCCAGCCCCCAAACCCAAACAAACAAAAGAAAGAAGGAAAACAAAAAAAAATAGAATATTTTTTTCTAGTTTCAGCAGAAGTCCCTGTCCATATTAATTGGTAAAGCATTTTGTATGTTACTTTTGCATTCTATCATAAGGAGTAGTATGTCTTCTCCTGTTTTGTGTAGTGGTCCCTGTGTGTTTTTTTTCCTTGGTAAAGTCGTCAAATTTGTAAACTGGACTCCCTTTCATTCATTAGGAGGAAATTCAAGGTTGAGCGCCTACAAATAGGGGAACTTAGCCTAAGATGTGCCTTAGCTTGAAATGAGCCAAATCTTAATGATGAGAATTTATAAAACTTAAGGAAATACTGTAATTTTATTACCTTATATTTATTTTCCAGGGGAAATTGTTTGACTCTACAATTGCTGATGAAGGAACATGGACTTTGGGTAAGAATAATCTGTTATGTTTCAAAAACTGGATCATGGTATCATTTCTCCTTTATAGTAAGTTTTGTCTTTGTAGCTGTCTTGAAGATGGAAAGAAGTGTTGGGAAGAATTGTCGATCAAAATTACCCACTAGCTTTTGCAAAATACAATGTTTAATGATAAGCTGTAGTTTCTCTGTAACTTCTTTCTTATTTTTATCTTAGAGGACAGAAAAATGGTCCGCATTGTCCTGACAAAAACCAAGAGAGATGCCGCAAATTGTTGGACTTCTCTTCTAGAATCTGAATATGCAGCTGACCCCTGGGTGCAAGACCAAATGCAGAGAAAACTTACATTAGAGCGATTCCAGAAAGAAGTAAGTCTGATGCAGGAGTGAGTATGTACAGTTACACCCTCCAAAAGTACATGTATTCATAAGGTATACACAGTCGTAAAAAGCCTTCTGGGTGACTTTTAAAGTGAATGGTTAGAACATTGCCTATTATGTAAGTTTCAAATTTCATAAATATATGCATTTCTCTAAGACCAATTGCTGAATGCACATCAGTAATTCATAAGTAACCAACCTAAAGAACTGAACTACTGTAGGTACATAATATAAAAAGGAGACGTCTCTTCATTGGATTCCCTACCTCTTTCCTCTGCCTCATTCTCCTTTATCGGCCTCTTTTAGTGGTAATTTCCATCGACGTCAAGCTCACTTCCAAGTATATGTCTGACCTAGACTTCTCAGTTACTTGTTGCACATACTCATTGTTTTGTGTGTCAGACGTTACATGTCCAAGGTGAGCAAACTCATTTTACTCTCACATTTATTCTACTTTTTCTTTTAGTTAGTGGAGACTAGTTCATGATTAAGGGTTGGGAGGAGGGGGTCAGAGAAGGCCCAGTGGCTGTGGCACTTGCCATGCAACCATGAGGACCATGGGTCTGCTAGAGGATCCCCAGAAACCATGCAGAAGCTGGGTAGGTATGGTGGCTGCCTTTAGATCCCAGCACTCCTGAGACACAGAAAAAGGATCTCCGGGCAAGCTGGTTGTCTGGGCTACCTAGAATTTGGGAGCTTGGGGTTTATTGAGAGACCCTCCCTCAATAAAGGAAGCAGGGAGAACAAATGAAGAGGACACCTGATGCCTACTTTAGTCCTACGTGCCTGCCTGCACACCCTCCAGTCGACTCTCAGGAAAGCTCATTCGAATTCTCTTCCACTCCCATTCACAATTGGACCACTTCACACCACCCAGTCTGCTAGCACTCTGGTCTGGATTACTTGAATAAATTGCTGACTGGCCTCCTGGAATCTTACTGAGGCAGTCCTCAGACAATAGCAACTGAAGAAGTCTTGGTAGGGCAAGTCAGATCAATGCATTGTTCTTCTCAGCATTCTCCAGTTTCTTCCTTCTCTTAATGGGATCACTGATGGTTACTTTCTTGCCCTACCCTTCCTTTGTTTTTTTCCTTTTTGTTTTTCTGAGACAGTCTCACTGTGTATGTAGTAGGCTGGCCTTCAACTTAAAGAGTTCTGCCTCCCAAGTACTGGGATTAAAGGTGTGTACCAGCGTGTCCTGGCTCTCCACTGATTCTGACTGCAGTATTCTGTAGCTTTCTGCTCATTGCTCAGTAAAACACGTTTTGACTATCCCCTTAAAATCTGTAATTTTCTCTCCTAGTCATTTCTCCTGCCGTGCTTCCTGTTTATCTTTTTTATAGCACCTACAAGTTTTAACACTAAGTCAGGTTGGCAAAATGTGGTCTGGGGAAATTTGGCCTGCTGCATGTCTCTGCAGGTTTTACTGAGACACACCTGTGTTCACTCATCAGGATGTTATCTCACACATAGCAGTGTCTTGTAATTGAGTATTTATGACAGGTCATATAGTCTGCAAAGCCTAAATTGATTACTACCTGACTCTTGGACAAGTCAGACTTCTTAAGCTCTGTGCTCTGTATTTATGGTTTCTTATTTATGTTTCCCTATTCATGTTTCCCTGGTACTGTGTAATCTCTTCTAGAACAATTTATTTGCTAATTTTTGAAATCCACATTTGTTTAAATGGTATTTTGCAAATAGTAGTTCAAAAAAGGCCCATTAAACATTGAAATTTCCCCTGAATAGTCTAAAGTTTGAATGAGTACTTCATACTGTATAATATGTATCAATATGCTTGTATAAACATCACTCTTAGAACTCTGCATGGCATATAGTATGCTTCTAAACCTTGCTATTAGCTGAGCTTGGGGATACTGACCTTTAATTCCTGCCACTTGGGCGGGTAAGGCAAGAGAACCTCAAGTTCAAGGGCAGCCTGGGTGATACAGCTACACATGTCTCAGAAGAATTAAAAACTAAATGTAAAACTAAAAAGCTCAGCATAGAATACTTGATTAGTTTGCAAGAGGACCTGTGTTCAATTCATAATATGCCCTCCAGGGGGAAAAAAAAGCTTATACAAAAAAAATGCTTTATACAAATGAACAGATTTTGTTTGTGAAATGGCAAGGTATGTTTCATTATACAGGTAATACCGTGATCACACAGGTGTACAGTGTCACTCTAGGAAGTATTTACAGTGTGGAAAGGGCCTCTTAGTTTTAGTTTTACCTTAGGTGATTTCAAGTTTGTTATCTCTTATTTTTTGCCTGTTTTGTTTTGTTTTTTGTCAGTTATGAATTCAACTTATCCTTGTAAGTTTTAAAATTTTATGTCTTTCAGAATCCTGGTTTTGACTTTAGTGGAGCAGAAATCTCAGGGAACTACACAAAGGGTGGACCAGATTTCTCAAACCTTGAGAAATGACTGCTATTGCTTAGTTTTTCTCTGTCTTGTGGATCCCAGCAGGTGCTGGCAATTTAATGCAGCTGATGATGTGAAGGACAAAACATCCAATGTCTACAGTTAAAAGATCGCAAATTGTATTTCAATACGGTTGTAAAAGATTGCATTCAGATGGTTAGCATAGGAGATATAGTAGCTTTCCTTGGATGGATGGTAACTTTTATTGTTCTGCATTAAGTTTTATATGCTACATTTTCCTAATTTCATATTTAATTGTATTTTTACTACAAAAACATTGGAGTACAAATCATATGAAATGAAAAGGTGCCTTCATGGAAAAATATTTTTTTGTGTGTGTGTGTAATGCAAAAAAATGTTGAGTAAATTTCTGAATAAGAGTTGTATATCCTTTGTCTAAATATCCTGGTCCATACATGGAAAGTACAGACCTGGAACATTTTTAAGAAAGGACAAAAAGTACACCGAAGTACTTTGGGTAATTTGAGTTTGTGAAAAATTCTAACTGGTCTGGTGCTGCCTAAGTGATTATGTCAAGAAATTGAAAACTGATAAAACCCTAACAGAAGAGTTAATTGCCTCTAACTGTCAGAAAACAATTTAGGCCCCTGAGTATAAGTCACTGTGGCTTCACTTAATTTTAATGATTCAGACAAGGTGGTCTAGAAAAAATTCTTTCTTCCTTTTTGTGTTTTTTAATTCTTTTTTTTTTTTTTTTTTTTGGGTTTTCGAGACAGGGTTTCTCTGTGTAGCCCTGGCTGTCCTGGAACTCACTCTGTAGACCAGGCTGGCCTCGAACTCAGAAATCCTCCTGTCTCTGCCTCCAAAGTGCTGGGATTAAAGGCGTGCGCCACCACCGCCCGGCTATGTTTTTTAATTCTTAAAAAAAAAAGTTGAAATGTGTATAAAGCTTACAAGTAAAAGATTAACAGATTGAAAATCTTACACTTTTTTCTAATAAATTGACATGTTGTCACCTCAGTATTTTACTTTTTCTTTTCTTCAAAAAGTATGTTCTCTCAACAATGCAGCCATTAAAGTTAGAAAATCAGCATGGACATGGTACTACTGTTTAGTCCTCAGACCTATGCCATTTATGCTGAATACCTACAGTGTCTTTTAAATAACAAAGTCCTGTATTCAGGATGTGCTGCTCCAGCAGAGGTCTGGACTTCACTTCAGCCTGGAACAAGTTCCCACTTTTTCCTTGACTTTTACTGCTCTGATTTTTTTCTCGTGACAGCATCTTGCTCGGCAGTGTGGCCTCCAACTCGTGGTGATACTCTCTGACCTTAGCTCCCAGACCCTATGATTACAGGTATGCACCCATGCCTGACTTAGCTTTTGCACTTGAAAATGATGGAAATTTTGTCTGTTGACTGTTCAGGATGAGGTCTATTGTCTACAGTATTCCTACATCCTGTATCTTGTTGTGAATTAAGGATTTCACCCTATTGCTGATGCTGAAGGTGTTGCCTTTTGGTTAGGGAGTAAGGTGATATCTGTTGGATTTCTTCACATCCAATGTTTTGGATGCTTTGTGGGAAACTAGTTTTAAAGTACCTCTTGTTTCTAACCAAACTTTGAACATATTGTTTTATTCAGGGGGTAAAAATTACTATCTTCATTAAAATGATATAATTTGGCTAGTGTAAAACCAGTCTAGGTGGCTTCTGTGCCCTTTGACATGTTAAGTCATTGTTTGAGCAGTTTCTTACTCTCCAGACTTAGGCACTCCCTGCCTCAGTACAATAATCAAGCATTTTGCTAAAGAACCCGGTTCTCTTTAGTGGATATATATTTTAAAAAACAAGATGTGCTGGTGTATGAACACTGTTGATGTGGTGTTTACCATGCACACATTAAACCTCTACATGCACACTGGAAATCATGAGTTCCTATTAGATACCCAGTTCTAATCTTATGGGGTTTATTTTAGTTTTTTTCTCTTCAGTAGCCTGGTTTTCACCACTCTTACCGTATTTGACATCCTGTTGTAGGTCATCTCCATACAAGTGCCTTTCAAGTGTGAGGCTGTGTTGAGCAGGGTGTCTTCACTGCCTGAGCCCAGCCAGGAACACCGGCAGCTGGGCTACACTATAATGCCTTCCTTTTTTGGTTACTTAATGATTTTAGGAATGAATTCTTGGGAGGAAAAGGCCTTTTCTTTGGTTGGTTTTGACATTGATTTCAATAATATTTTGAACCAACTTACAGGTAAAATTAATGTTTTCTAATTTACAATTTGGTGTTAGCACATGTATAGATTTCTGTAAGCACCTTCCCATTTACCCTAAAACAACAGTGCAGTCACCTGAGAAACACTGAAGTTCTTCCTTTGTAGTCACACTCTTAGCTTTCAATTCTGGAGCCACTGTCTCTGTTTATAGCTCTTCTGAATAGTTTGTCTCTTAGAATATATAAGGTAAACAAAATCATGCAGTCTTTTCAAAGTATTTGTTGAGACAATTTTCGTACAATAGAGTCACCCATTCTGAGTATGTAACTGAACGTGCCAAGAGTACACAGCAATCACTTTAGTAAATTTTCAAGCATTTCATCACCACAAATAGCCTCGTTTTTTTTTTGTTTTTTTTTCTGGTTTTTCGAGACAGGGTTTCTCTGTGTAGCCCTGGCTGTCCTGGAACTCACTCTGTAGACCAGACTGGCCTTGAACTCAAAAATCCGAACTCAGAAGTCCGCCAGCCTCCGCCTCCCAAGTGCTGGGATTTTTTTTTTTTGTTTGTTTTTTTTTTTTGTTTTTGTTTTTTTCGAGACAGGGTTTCTCTGTGTAGCCCTGGCTGTCCTGGAACTCACTTTGTAGACCAGGCTGGCCTCGAACTCAGAAATCCTCCTGCCTCTGCCTCCCAAGTGCTGGGATTAAAGGCGTGCGCCACCACCGCCCGGCTAAAGCAATTTTTTTTTTTGGTTTTTCGAGACAGAGTTTCTCTGTATAGCCCTGGCTGTCCTGGAACTCGCTCTGTAGACCAGGCTGGCCTCGAACTCAGAAATCCGCCTGCCTCTGCCTCCCAAGTGCTGGGATTAAAGGCGTGCGCCACCACCGCCCGACTTCAGTTAGTCCATTTTTAAGATATATGTTTAGATATTTTCCTGTTTGGGCTCTGCTGAATAATGCTGCTATAAATGTATGTGGGACCAGTTTTTATGTGCTTAAAAAGATTTTCTTACTGTTTCCACCAGTTTCAACTTGCGCTGGAAGTATTTTAGAAGAGGGAACTTTAATTGAGAAAATGCCTTCATAGAATTGGGCTGCAGGCAAGCCTTTAGGGCGTCTTAATTAGTGAGGGGGTGGTCCCAGTCCATTGTGAGTGGTGTTTGCTACCTCTAGAGTCACGGTGAAAACAGGCTAAGCAAGCCAGTAAGCAACACTGTCTATGGCCTCTGCATGTCCTTGCCTGGTTCCTGCTGGGTTTGAGTTCCTGACTTGGCTTCCCTCAGTGGATTGTGATTCAGGTTATGTAAGTTGGATAAACCTTTCCTCTCCAGGTTAGTTTTGATCTTTGTGTTTCATCACAGCAGTATTAACTCTAGCTAAGAAAGTTTCATAGTAGAACGTTTAGGTTATGTGCTAAGTCTTCAAGTTAATCATTTGAAGAACTGCCAGGCTGTTTTCCAAAGCAGCAGCTACCCAGTTACCTGTGGTATTCAGGGTGTTGGTTTCTCCACTTCACTGCCTACACTTATTCTTAGCTGGCTTTTCAAGACTAATCATTCTAGTGATAGTAACTAGTTTACTATATTTGTGGATATGAATACTTATATATATATATATATATATATTTACATTGTACATTTATTCGTTGTTATGTTGAGGAGGAGGGGGCATGCACATTCCACAGCACACAAAGAGGTCACTTTTCTGTTTTTACCATTTAGGTCTCAGATCTTGGTGACAAGTCAGTCCTCTTTGTGTTTTTAATTTATATTTCTGTGAAGGCAAGCTATAGTTAGTATTCTTGTATTTATTCAACATTTGTATATCTTCCTTAATGAATGTTTATTCAAATCTTTTTATATTGGGTTGTCTTACTAAGTAGTAAATAATCTGGGTACAGATTATCAGCTATATGGTTTTTAAGTGATTTCCTGTGGACTTCGTTTGGTTTTTGTTGTTATTTTGTTTTCTGAGATAGTCTCGCCATGTAATACAGACTGGCTGTGAACTGGAATGCCTCCTATGTTAGCTGCTGCTGATCAGGGATTGCAGGCACTCCACTCTTCATCCATTATTTTTGTTATCTTGATAGTGTTTTTGGAAGATTTTTTATTTTGGCAAAGTCTAGCTTATCGTAGACTATGAGTAGACTATGCTTTTGGTGACTTGTCTTCCCATAGGAACTCTTATGGGAACTTCTGGTCATAAAAATTTTTCCTTTGTCTTTATCTTAAGATTTTGTTTATTTCTTTTTTTTTTTAGACCAAAATTGAGTTGTTATTAAATAAAGGTATTTTAATAAAGACAATGTACAAAGGTTAAGAGAAGTGCTCATAAAGAAAGATATTCCAAGGCATACATATAGGCTTCTCAAAGAAGGGTCATGGATTGTTGAAAAACCTAACTAAGAGAACTATGCACAGAGACATGACTGCTGTGTTGCCAGCTCTGGTTTGCGTATTCCTGGAGCTGCTACTTCCTTCTCAGCCATAAACCCCTGTAGTTGGCGGTCCCACATTCCAGTAACCAAGTTCCTTAAAAGCTACTCTATGCCTGCCAACTCTCCAGCAGGGCAGGAGCACCCGAGTTCCCTTCACTGCCTTGTCAGCCTCACGCAACAACCGTCCATCCCGAGGTCAGCCCTCACAACACCCAGAAACCTGGTAGAAACAAAACTCTAGAAGCTTATAATTAACCAAACAGATTTATGTATCAATAAATTCTCAATTCACAAGATGCCAATACAATCATTTCAGAACCAATTGATAATGATAAAAGCTGCCCACCTAGATTAGACAAATTATCCCAATTATTCTAACCTTTATAATATCATAACTACCTGTGGCTATTTAAAGCCATGCTCGTTCAGGTTCTTGTCTGTCTGCCTCCATCTTGGCCTTTTTTCCTCTCCTGAGATGTTCTCTGTCTCTGCAACTCTTAGCTCTGTCTCCCTTTTCCCTGTTCAATCACAGGCCTTCTGCACTATTTTAGTGTGATTGGACAGGGAAAATCCTGTCACAAGTAGCAGTAAGACTACTGAGTGTGGGTACAGGACAGTTACTTATGGGATGTTTTGCATTTATCCTTAACCTGTTTTTAACATATTTCATGTAAGCTGGAAAGTCTGGGTGGAAATTCAGTATTTATTTCAGGTGGATACCTACCCACTATTTTCAGAATCATTTTATTGAAAAAAATCTAAGTAGACTTGCCTGGGCTACAGACTCACACCCTGTGTCAAAGCAAGCATCAGTTCTATATTTAAATGAGTCTGGTTTTGGACTCTTTCCTTCTGAGCTATGTGTCAAACCGTCTGTTTGCCAGCAGCACACTGCCTTGATTATCCTAGACTTTCAGTCCAAGACTCAAAATTGAATAGCATGATTCCAACTTTATTCTTTTTCAAAACTGCATTGACCTTTTAGTTCCTGTGTCTTTCTTAGTTCGGATCTGTCCAGTCTGTATCTATGAGATATCTCACTGAGATGGTAATGTGTTTTCTAGAGTAACAACTTAGAGAGTGAATCTCTCTCTCTGTATAAAAGGGATTTATTTGAATGGTGTACTGTCTGTGGTCCATTTAGTTTGCAACATTGGGTGCCTGTGAATGGAAGGCCCAAGAATCCAGTAGTTGATCAGTCTACAAGGCTGGGTGTCTCAGCTTGTCTTAAGTATAACCTGGAATCCCACTGTAATGTCAGTGAAGGAATGGACTTGCTAGCAAGAACTAGAACAGGCAGTCAAAAGTAGGCTGCCTTCTGTGTCTTTTATATAGGTTGCCAGCAGAAAGTATGGTCCAGATTCAAGGTGGATCTTCCCACCTCAGAGATCCAGATTAGAAAAATGTCTTGTCACTTCAAATGATGTAATTTAAAAACTCTCTCAGAAATATACCATCATTTGGGTTTTAGTTAATTCTCTCATAGATAAAGATTGGATGGATCTGGACTCAGAAAGACAGTCATCACAGGATGGAATTTCATTTGTCTTCCCAGTCTACACATAGTGTCTACATTTAGTCCCTCTTTGATTTCAGTTATTGGCATTTAATCTAGTTGCTAGTTTATAGATTTTTTGTGTCTTTATTTCCCGAATATTCATTTTTAGGTAGAACAATTTAAAGTACCATTGATTTTATAATTTAGTATTATCATTGATACAGATAGGTTTGATTTTAGTTTGTTGACTTTGTATTCTGTGGCCTTGTTAAGTTCAGTTTGGGGGTTTCTGGGTTGTTTTGTGGGTTCTTCTTTTTGATTCCTTGAGTTTCCTGTGTAAGTCAATTTCATTTTATCCTTTCTAGTTCCTAGGTCTTTTTTCTTTTCCCTTTTTATTATCTGCTTGCTTTAGAGATGGAATCTCATGCAGTCTATGCTGATTTTGAAATGACTTTGTGGCTGAGATGCCCTTGAGTGCCTGATCTCCTGCCTCCCAAGTGCTGAGATTAGTCCTATTAGCTTCTTCATTTTCCTTGATTATACTGGCTAGACAATGGAGAAATCATCAACCTGGTATTAGCTGTGCTTTAGGACAGTGAACACATTGTTCTTCATCATTATGTGGAATGTTGCCTTCAAGGTATCCATACTTTTTTATCAGGCCAAAGTTCCCAAGAAATGGTATAAAAACCTGGTGTGATGGTGCATCAGCATTGATCCCAGCATCGCAGAGGATTCAGAGGTAGGCCTCTGAATTCAAGCCTAGCCTGGTCTACAGAGCCAGACAGCTATACAGAGGAAAACCTGTTTCGAAAAATGAACAAAAAAAAAAAAAAAAAAAAAAAAAAACCAAAAAAAAAAACACAGACTAACAGCAAAAGAAAAGAGAAAAGGTGAGGAATACTTCCAGATTATGTTTCTGTATCAGCTGGTTTGACCATTTTCTTGTCTGGCAGTTAATGTGGTGAATTTGTACTGATTTTCAAATTATGAAATAGCTTGTCACAATCTCTCACCTAAATTTAGCCATAAGTATCACTCAGTTTACATATTTACATTCATCTCAGATTTGTGTTCATTTGGAATACTGATAATTTTTCCAATGTCTTCCCCTTGTCTTCATATATTACTTCTGATCTTGTAAAATAAATTGTGAAATAGTTCTGTCTAGAAGAGAACTATTAAAGCCTTGTGAGCCTTTTAAGTTTTAAAAAATATTTGTCATTTTATGTGCATTGGCGTTTTGCCTGCATATATGTCTGTGTGAGGGTGTTGGATTCCCTAGAGGTAGAGATACAGGCAATTGTGAACTGCCACATGGGTGCTGGGAATTGAACCTGGGTCCTCTGGAAGAACAGCCAGTGTTCTTAACTGCAAAGCCATCTGTACAGTATCCCCTTTAAAATCTTTTTAGAATATAAGAAATTATTCAAATTATTTCATTCATTTTAGTTAAAATTTGGCAGTTCTTTTAAAAGTTTTTTTCACCATTTTATGTGTTTGAGTATTTTGTCTGCGTGAATGTGTAGTCCTCACAAAGACCATGACAGGGTATTGGGTCTCTTGGAGTTGTAGACAGCTGTGAGCTGTGACCTGAACCCAGGTCTTCTGCAAGAGCAGCAAGTGCTCTTCACCACTCAGGTCTGCAGCCTCATACATTCTGGCAGTTCTTGTCTTTCAAGAACTGACTTGATTATTCTAACTCTGTGAGGTAGACTCGTTTATCATGTCTTCATGTCCCTTTTCTGTTTAAAATCATTTATTTTGTACATGCATCCAGACATGTTCGACAGTACTTGGAGATGTCAGAAAACAACTTCTGAAAGTCTGTTCTTTCTTTCCACCTATGTGGTTTCTGAGACTCAAACTCATCATCATGCTTTTCAGTAATCGTGATTACTACTCTAAGCCTTCTCTCCAGCCCCCTTGAAAGTCTTCCAGTGTCTGTAGCCTCAATTTTTCTGTCATCTATCACTTTTTCCAAAGGGCCAGTTTTTGGTTTTGATTTTTCTCTTGCTAATTTGTTTTGAATTTTATCACCCCATCTTTTCCATTGGTATCTTCCTCCTGCTTGTTCACCTGGGTTTCACTTAACTTCCCATCCCCGTTTCATAAGTAGAATCTATTAGCTCTTAAGACCATCATAGTAAATGCAGTGACTGCGATTTGCACTGATACAGTGTGTTCCATATACGGCGCTCCTTCATTTCCACTCAGTCTAAAGTACATTGTGTTTTGATGCTTATCCTTAGAACCACAAATTGTTTGGAAGTCTCTGGTTTTATTTTTTAGTTCTTAGAATTTTGTCTATTACTCATTTCTACTTTATTAAGCAAAGACACTTTATATGATTTCAGCTTTTTACTTTTGGGGACCCAAGACCTAGTCTGTCTTGATGACTGTTCCATACTCAACTTCGAATGGCTACATGCTGGTTAAGGATGCAGTGCTTAGTCAGTTCTGTACATTTCCAAGAGTAACGTCTAGTTTCCTCACTAACACTTGACGATTCCTCCTTTCGTTGCTATGCATTTGCTTCACAGTTTGTAAGTAGTGATATATTTAGTGATTTTTCGGTTATGTACTATCCCTCTCAAGCAGTTTAGATTGCTCCAATGTCTATTTGTTGAACTAATGTAAAAACAATCTGACTTTGGATTAGGATATAAGCTTCCCAGTTAACGCTGTAAAATGTAGCACATTTCGTTAGGTTGTTTTGTGATGACATGTTTGATAAGGAGTACTTTGTTATTATAAAAGAGAGAAAGTCATATTATTCTCTCAGCACAGAATATGGTTTGGATTATGGGGATTATGTCATTTCACATGAATTAATTCTCCATTTTGGCACAGCATATACAGAATCATAAGAGCAAAAGTCCTGGGAGTCAGAAGCACCTGAATTTTAATGTTACCCCTAGTTCCATGCATATATCAGGTACTAATGACTTCTTGTGTCTGATGTATTTGGTAACTGATTATCTTCATTTGGCTTAGGATTTATGTGAGGTGGGTTTTACTTATACCAACAAATCACTGCTGACCATAGTCATTAGATCAGAAATAGAAATAGCAACTATTTATATATGTATATATTTGGAAATACATAGAGTTCAAGTACTTGGAAAGGGAGCATATGACTAATATGAGTCAAACACAATGGGTTATTGTCATTTCCTCACAGCACGTGCTTTATACCTCTTTTTAAATGCTCTAAGAAACTCAGTCTATTAACATTTCATCTTGGAAAGGGTTCATGAGGTCCCACCTATCCCCGAGGGACTATTGACAAAGGTGACTAGGGGAAGGGATGCGTCTTATTTAGCATTTCTAGTGCCGGGAGAAAATATCAGGATTAAAAGCAAATCCGGAAGGAAAGGGTCTTTTGTGCTTACACTTCCATATCACAGACCATCATAGAAGGGAGGCAGGGCAGGAACTTAAGCAGGATCAGGCAGATGTGAAGGAGGAGTGCTGCTTCATAGCCTGGTCCTCACAGCTTGCCCACAGGCCAAGCTAGTGGAGGCATTTTCTCAGTTGAAGGTCTCCCTTCTGAAATGACTCTGGCTTATATGAAGCTGACATAAAATTAGATAGATAGCACAGTTGTTTCCTGCACGGTTGCGCCCATTAAGAAGCTTCACATGTTCCAGTGAATGACTCTCTACCCATGCTCAAGTGAATAACCCTAATTAAGCTCAGTAAGTGCATGAGTACATTTATATTATGAATAACAATCATAGCGCTGGTGGGTCTAAATGAAAAACCCAATTCACAATAATGCATACAAAATAGTGTTTTAGTGTTCATCTAACCAACACACTTAACCTGTGTGTGGTTTTTTTTTTTAAGATTTATTTATTTATTATATGTAAGTACACTGTAGCTGTCTTCAGACACTCCAGAAGAGGGAGTCAGATCTTTTTTTGGATGGTTGTGAGCCACCATGTGGTTGCTGGGATTTGAACTCAGGACCTCTGGAAGAGCAGTCGTGCTATTAACCACTGAGCCATCTCTGCAGCCTCCCCCCCCCCTTTTGTTTTAATTAAAGTAACTGGGTGATGGTTACTATATTTTTTGAGATAGGGTCTTACCATGTAGGCTTTGCTGCCCTGGAGCTTGCTATGAAGACCAGTCTGGTTCCCAGTTGGAATTAAAAGTGCATACCACCTTACCCAGCTTGTTAACTACACTACTAAGAGATATTGTTTCTGCTTCTATGCATCTTACTTTAGTAAAATTAAGATACAATATAAAGAAAACATTTTATAATAGTGTTAAAATACTTAAATCACTAAAGAAACCAAAACAAGGAAGGTTGCATTTCAATAATTTTATTGAAAGGTATATTCAAAACATAATGGTAGTTGATTAGTTCACTTCTGTCCACTCAAAATCAATATTGTTTTCAGATTGAAGCATATCAGCCTTTAGGAAGAACTGAAATGTTCTCAGTGAAACATGGTTTACAAAGGTTAAGAATAAAATACACCCGTTCTTTGGTTTATTGTTCAGCTTCTCAATGGATAATTTTCTTATCCATTATATGTCAAAATGGTTACAGCTATTCTAGGTAGACTCAGGCTGACCAGGGCACTGAGGAGCTGCCTGCATTTTAACCATCTAGATCATACAGTCAAGGCCAGCATGGAGAATCTGAGCACAACCATGGTGGTCTTATAATTACAGAGTTGCCTCCTTACTTCCCTTAAGACTTAGAAAAGGAAAAGTTTTGCAGATATACTCGGTTTCTTTTAAAACAAAATTCTACATTAGAGGCAGCGGCAATTTTATAGAAACAGTTTATGGTAAAAACTTCTGGAGTGTTTTATCAAGTCTAAACTAACTTTAGTGCAATAAATAAAATTTCAGAGTGATAATTCATCCAGTTATTAAGACAATAAAAATGAATTCTCTCAAATTGGACTAAATTGAAGCAGAAATTCTGACGAATTTTCCTTTTACTATGGATACAAACACCTATCCTCTAGAAGAAATATTAAAGGTAACAAATTTTCAAAACTTGTGAAATCTGTTTTATATAAAACATCCACAATTTTAAATGTAATTCTCATAGCAATAAAAAAAAAAACCCACCTCTGAATGAACTATTGGTTATGGGTGCCAAGAAACCATTTACTGCTTAAATATTTCTTTTAATACCTTAAAAGTGCATTTGTGAAATGTTGTTTTTGATGTAAACCTCATAATTTAAATTTTGAGATTTAAATTAAGCAGTTTACCATTTTTAATACCACCTAAGTATATATTGATCAAATCCGGGAAGTTAGATCAATGTTAAAATGAAGGTTCACAGTTATATTTCACATTTATATCTTTAGCTTTGATTTGAATGCTTCCTGGGTGAATTCAAATCTAAGCATAACTCTCCCAAGCCTAGAACCGGGAGTTTCCCCAACCATGAGGCCATTCTACCAGTGCTACCATGGTAAGGTGCTGAGGTTTCTCAGAGTAAATTCTGTACCATAGGAAACTCAGGTTAGAGTGGCAGAGAGACTTGAGGGACAGTTTTTGTTGCTGCTGCAATCCTGCTGCATAGGCAAACAACACAAACCCAACTAAATCTGCCTCGAAACTACGAGCTGCTAAAGGGGAACTGGTGATGTCTCAGATGCTTGATCATATATTTATTGCAGGGGGTGGTGAGGCATGCGCATATGTGAGAGAACTTGGGAATCTGTTCTCTCCTTCCATTGTGTGGGTCCTGAAGAATGAAGTCAGGTTGTCAGGCTTGATGGCAAGTGCCCTTCCCTTCCCTTCTAAACCCTCTTCCCTATCTTCCCAGCAACATTTACATGTGTTGTTTGTTTTGAGTGTTTTTGAGATAGGGTCTCTCCTTTATGTAGCTCTCTATCTAGCTGTCCTGCAACTCAGTGGAGATCAGCCTGGCTTCGATCTCAGAGATTTACCTGCCTCTGCCTCCTTAGTGCTGGGATTAAAGGCGTGCACCACCATAAATTAAGAAAAAAATTATTTTTAATCATAAAAAGATAAATCTTCGCTATGATTAAGAAATTTAGATGGCCAAATGTGTATGTAGCAGAGACCAATTTTATATTTTCATGCATATAATTACTTTGTATTTGTCCAGCTGCTGTAGAGGGAAAATGCTAACTATAGAGTTGATACATCCCAGCAGTTTCCAGAAACCTAATGTGGGCATGCCCGGTATTTGTAAGTCCATCACCCAAGTTTATATTTCACTTTCCTAATCAATGGACAGATTAAAATTTGTTCACATATGGGTCACTTTTCTTGTTTTGCTTGGGCTTATGTAACTTTAAATAAGCTACAGTGGGGTGATATGTAACTTAAAGAAGTGCTATTTCAGTAACTACTTTTAAATTTCAGGTTTGGAGGATTCTCTTTGCTACACTAATCCTTTGACAAAAAGTACTAGCATGTATCTAGAGGTTTGATATGCCCTTTCTCTTGAGACTGCTATGCACTGTACACAGTGAATGCCTTCCAGAATTCTCTATCTGGATCAACAAACTCACTTTTCCTTTACTATTTTCATCCCATATTCTTTATATTGAAGATAGATAGTATTTCAACTCGAGGTGTAGCAGAAAATGATCACACTGGAAATTTTTCTGTATACAGAGAGTAACAACCAGATTTACCAGCTAACAAATGGTCTCAGGAATCGTTGGGAGGTGAGTTATTCTATAATAACTGTGCTTCAGTTGCCGTGCAGTGCGTCCAGACACAATCCATTTCAACTTCTGACCATTTGGTTTGGAACACTTGTTTGATGAATATTCAGTTAAACACTTGGAAACAAGCTCTTGCCAGAAGGTCAGATCTCGGCCACTTATCTGTACATAAATTAAAAAAACATATTAAAAGTCCCACTGTATTTATAGTAATAAATATATTCTCATTAATATGCTTCCCCATCCAAAGGGAACTAAGGGAGAACCATTAAGCTTCAGAGCAATACACAGCATCTTATTTCACTTTAGGAGGTATGGTGGATACATTTCTCTTGTAGCTTCGCATACCTTGGAATGTTTCTGAATACATTCTACTCCTTCTGTTAACTCTACGTACTTCAGTGCTTGGATCTCCAAAGCAATGATAGACAGTGCCAGTACAGAAGGCTGAAAAAAAAAATAAAGTAAGTGCCATTGGTTAAAAACAGGTCTCTCTAATTAGGATTAATCATATAACATCTGTACCTTTGCCTTAGAAAATATGATCCTGCAATGGCAAGCCTTAAGTTGGGCTTCCAGTCTTTCAAAATTCAGATCGTTTCTCCTATAAAAAGAAAATGGGATTGATTTTAAGTAGACAGTGTTATATCTAGTTGACAGTTTTAGAAATGTACTGAAGGCAGTTTTTAAAATAAAACATTGTATACAAATTATTTTAAGAAAAGGAAATTCTCTTCTATCAGTGACAGGATCGTCTTAAACAGGAGTTTTAGATGATTCTGGTCAAAAACCATTTAGTGAACCACAAATACCATGATTTTATTTCAATAAAAATTCTGCATCTTTTTAACGTATTTCTATAATTTATGTTAAATGCTTATTTCCTAGGTTTTATAGACTAGAAATGTGCTGTAATCATGTTCTTAAGAAGGCGCCGTCCGTAAATGATTGACAGGCATCTTTTCACTTCTGTTAGGGAGCAAAATCCAAGGGACCACAGGTCCTTATTTTGAGCAGAATTCTATGAAGAAAATCCCGATTTTTTTGAAACAGCCAAACCATATCCCTTTGATTTCCAAACGTTTTTTTTTTTTTTGTTAAGTTCACATACCTCTCAAATGGCAAGGTGTCGTGAATGAGTGAGTAGTACAGCTGCAGAAACTGAAAGGCAGTCGTGGCTTTGACTTTCCAACACACTTTCTCCAACACAATCTTCTCCATTCTCATCAGGTCTGAAACTGTAAACCTATACTGACTTATTCGGATCAAATCAGTCGCCAGTGGGACATTCCTTTCCTCTTCAATCGATTTCACAGCCAAATAAAAGCAGCTCAGTCCAACACACCCAAGATGCTTCGCCTGTACCTACAAACACAATGGTTTCTTTAGGACGCTTCAGTAGGACACCAAGGGAACCTAGGACTCAGAGTCGTCATTATGGAAAATATATCAAAAACAAATAGCCACAACAGATTTAACATATCCTACTTGGACAGGAGCATGACAGTCCTATGTGCCCTACTTTTAAAGCTAGTGACTTTGAGTGGATAGGGAAGATAGCTTTTAAGAGTTAAACTTTGAAAGCCATATGAATATTTTGTCAGTTACTAGAAAATAAGTCTCTAAATGATCCTCCCCCAACAATGTTTCCTTTTCTGTTGCATGCAACCTGGAGCTGGAAATGCCAGATGGCTAAAGGAATTAAAATTTTTATATATGGGTAGTGATTAAGAAAAATATCCTAATTCCTAATCCACAACCTAACATTGGGAGATTTAACAGAGATTTAACTTTAAATCTATAGATGTGAGTGGATGAGTAGAAATATCCAGTCCATCAAGAAAGGCTTTTATTGGGGCTAGTGTGGTGGTGCAGTGGAAAAAAGCTGGTCACCAACACCGATGACCTGAGTTCAATCCCCAGGACCCACATAGTGGTCAGAGAGAACCAATTCCTGTGTCAGTCCTCACCTTTACATACAGCATGATTGTGCCCGTACACACACATACACATACACACACACATATGTAAAACAGTTTTTAAGACATTTCTATTTTTTTTTTAAATTTTTATCTTTTGAACTAGTCTCACTGTGTAGCACTGGCTCTCCTGGAAGTCACTATGTAGACCTGGCTGGCCTCGAACTCACAGAGATCACCTGCCATCCAAGTGTTAGGATTAAAGGCATTTTGCCAGGCCCTTAATTTTATTTTTATTACTACTCTTTGTAAGGGAGAGATAGATATGAGGGCATGTGTTTGCTATGGTGCAATGTGTGAAGGTCAGAGGACAACTTTTGGGAGTTCCTTCTGGGCTCAGAACTCAGATTTGACTATCTGAGGCAGGTATATAGCAAGTAGTCTTTTGTGTTCAATTATTTTGCTGGCTCAAGAAAGGTTTTTAAATAGAGCCAGCTTTCCTACTACTGGAGTACTACAATTAATTGCTTGATGTTAAATTACTTTCTACTTCGGTATACAACTAACAAGTGATGTATTATTAGTCTTCACTATGAAAAGGAAATGTTGCCACATTTGAAGGTGTTTTTTTGTATACCAGCCCTAATCCAGCAATTTGATGGCTTTTTTCCTTTTTGTTAATTTTAGTGTGTGTGTGTGTGTGTGTGTGTGTGTGTGTGTGTGTGTTACATTTGTGCATGTGCCAGAGGAGGCTAGAAGAGGGCATCAGATTTCAATTGCCCACCTAGATATTGGAACTGAATTTAGATCTTCTGGAAGACCAGCAAGCACTCCTAACCCCTGAGCCATTTCTCCAGCCCTCAGCAATTTGATCTCTTAAACCACACGGAGCAAAATTAAGAAATGAGATATTGTAGCGTAAACATACCTTCATTTTAGACAAGAATCTGTCCAGTAAATTCACAGCTAGAGAAAATGTCTCTGTGTCGAAACCAAAGAACTGAGTGAGACTAAGTAGATCTTTTACTTCAAAGTCCCGTAGTCTTGCAGTCATTCTGAGGCCATTATCGTGGGCAGACTCAATTAGTTTCAAGCCGCAGACCTTTGGCTGACATCTAGACTCCTGTTCCAACAGGGTGTTCAGCTGGTGTAGCAGTTTCTGAGAGTCAGTTGTCAGTACTTCTATCATCTATAAATAGAACAAACCCAGAAAAGAGCATAAGAACCCTTCCTGCCTGGCTATCTTTGCATTGTGCCAAAAAGTGTTTTACAGTGCATGTCCCTCCCACTCCCCTCCACTAAGTCTAAGACACTGCAAAGGGCTGTAAGTATTTTTACTTTCACCCAGTCAGTCACATTCCTAAATTTTGAGTTTGTACAGGACATGAACTATGGCTTAATTTTTTTTTCAACTTAAAGACTTCTTCATAGTTAGCACATACTACAAAAAGATACTGCCCCGCAAGATAGACCCAAACCAAAAGTCAAATGATAGTACACATTCTGACATATATGTTAACAACGTGAACCTTCTTAGTTCCTTACCTGTGAAGTAGAAATAAGATTACCTAAACTCATAAATTGGTTGGCTTAAATGGAGTCACAAAAACCGCTTAGCACATAGCTAGGGCCCAGTTATTGCCAGATAATGAGCTTATTTCTACATCTGTGAAATGAGGGTGACAACATCTGTTTCTTGGAGTGGCCGCGAATAACACCATATGACTCAGTGTGGCACGGTGCTTAGCACACAGTGCTCCGAATAGTCTAACGCCATTTAAAATCCAAAAGAAAAAGTTAGGTGAAACAGGGAGTCGCATTGGTTTAAGTATGCATTACACTTCCTCTGAGTCCTGGGCACAACCTAAGCCCTAGATACGGAGGACGATCCTTCCCTGGTCAATTTAAAGATAGGAAAGAGGTGAGAGTCATCTTGGTATGGAACCACCAACTCAGTTTAGAAGTGCAGGTTGAGACTGGGAGGCATGACACAGGAATACCGCTCCTGCTGAGCCTCTCTAGGCTCAGACTAGCCCGGGCTTGTGTTCGAGAGTGCAGGGCTCTGCGGTCCACCCTATAGTCCCCTCTCACCTTGACAGCCACGTCTTCACCACGGTGACCACCCACCCCGGGCCTGCTCTCAGCTCGCCCCACGTCCCCGATCCGACAGGCCGACTAGGGGGGACGGACTCGCGGGGGGGCGGGGGGCAAGTGAGCAGAGGCCCGGGGAGGGGCCGGCGTCCCTGTAGAGGGTCCCTCAGCGCCCTGACTCGGCGCTGCCTTCCTCGGGGTCAGCGCGAAGGGAAGGACTACCGCCCAGCCACGGGGAGACAAGCTGGGGGCCGGGCTTGCGAGCTGGGACGCATCTTCGCCGCTGATTGGTGTGGTTCTTTTGATGGATGGCCCCTGAGGAAGCTCGGCCAATCAGCGCATACTTCCCATTGTCCAGGCTTCAATTCTCCGCCCCCTGAAGCCACACCCGACTTGCTCAGCCTCTTTCATTGGAGTATTTCCTTAAGCTGCGGAACTGAATGTTCAGTGCCAAGGCTTGCCCGGGCAGGTCTGGCTGCTGTTAGCCAGATTGGCTTGGGTAGCGGACCAGAATGTACTGCGAAGGTTTTTGTTTTGTTTTGCATTGCTTTGGTTTTTGCTTTTTTTTCCTTTTGTTGTTGTTCACTGCAGCTCAGTCCCCTCTTTCTAAAAACACAATGGCAAGTTAAAAAAAAAAATGCTTTCGTTCTCTTTACGGATAATGAGATGGTAGGTTTTCTCTATAATGTGGTTTATTACATTCTAGAGGGTTCTCTCTGAGTTTTCGGAATCAGTTCATCTTTATCTTATTTTGCTTTTTTTGCGAAACTTCTCAGATGTTACAATGAAGTTGGACTATGTAGTTTCTTGGTCCTCAACTAATTTTCTGAATTTGTTCTTGATGGATCAAGCTTGTAGCACCCTCCTACCATCCATCATCAGTGGCTTAAAATGACATGTGTTTGGCAGACGACAGCAAAGAACAGTGCCTGGAAACCCCATCTGCAGTGAGCAGGCTCTCAGGTTTCAGAATTGGGTGTGAAGGAACATTATTCTTACAAAATTAATCTCTATAAGCCTCTTCTCTACAAGGTTAACGGAAAAATAATTATCCTGAACTCTTGCTGTACTCCTTTCCGGAATGGTGGGGAAGGGCGTGTCCTCCGGAGCAATGCATAGAGTCGGTTCTCAGCTCTCATGACTGCCCTGGGTGCTAGGGTGGGGATGGGGGGGGTGGGGTGGTGGTGGCGGGTGGGAGTAGGGGTTGGGGAGGTGGTGGTGGGGTGGTGGTGAGGAGTTGGTTTGGTGAGGGTGTGGGGGCGGGGTATTCAGGACTGTCCAGTTCAGTGCATCTCATGAAAATAAGAGCCAAGCCAGCTGTCCATGCATAAAGGTCATTAACTAGATACACATGTTGTTTTATTTGAGACAGGATCTTTAGTCCTAGCTGTCCTGTAACTCCTTATGTAGGTAGACTGACCTTGAACTCAGAGATCTACCTGCCTCTGACTCTCATAGAGCTGAGACTGGAAACATGCACCATCATGCTTGGTCTTTTCTCTTTAAATTTTAAAAGAGTTTTAGTTTTCAAAATTATGTCTGGGGGTGGGGGTAAGGTGAGGTATATACACAGGAGTGTGGCTGCCACAAAGACCAGAGATGTTGGATCTGGGGTTTCAGGCAATTAATTGTGAGTTGACCAAAGGCTCCAATGAAATGTTTTCCTTTATAACAGTTACTGTGAAGATGGTGTCTGTTCACAGCAACGAAATCCCAACTAAGACATGCTCTAGTGAGCCATCTCTCTCCTTTTTTTTTTTAATTTAGGTTCTATCTTGGTTTCTCAAAAATAGGCAGTGAAAATATCTTAATCATATATAAGTGGGGGGGAGGATTAAATGCTGGAAAGCAAGTGGTAAATGGCAGCATTTTATTATTAACTTATTTTGTTCTTAAGTGCTTTATGTAAATAGTTGGTTCTCTTTATTCTTTTGTCTGTCTTCTCAGCCTAGAAAGATTAGAGTGTTAGAACCAATTGATGCTAATAAGAATTTTCTAATTGCTTTTGTTACTTTTTACATATTATGTTTAAAATTTCCGTTGAGAACTGTTGGCAGTACATTATGTGTTAGAATTTTTTTTCTCTCAGGATCCGGTGGTTTCTTTCTTCTTTTTTTTTTTTTTAATTAACTCAATTCTTTACATGAAAATTGTTTCACTGATGTTGAAGAAATAGATATAATAGACATTCTTTGCTTATGAATTATGTATATATGTGTGTGTATGTGTGGGTTTGGGCAATGCCCTAGGGAGTAGGGAAGAAGATGCTGGATCCCTGCAGCTGTAACACGGGTGCTCTTAACTTTGGACATGTATGGTATGTATTCACTTATAAGTGGCTATTAGTTGCTAAGTAAACGATAATCAAACTATAATCCACAGACTCAGAGAGGTTTGGTAAAGGGGAGGGATCTAGTGGGGATGCATGGACCTCCCTGGGAAGGTTCTGCAGGTGGACTGGGTGGGGATGGGAGTGGGAGCAATCAGGTATCGGGGAGAGAGGGAGAGAGGGTGATGAGACGGCTGGAATTGGGGGCATTTAGGGGGATGACTAGTGGAAACCTAGTGTAGTGGAAACCTAGTGTAGTGGAAACCTAGTGTAGTGGAAACTTCCTGAATCTATCGGTGACCCTAGTAAGGACTTCTAGTAATGGAGGATATTGAGTCTGAACTGGTCATCTTTTGTAGTCAGATAAGACTTCCACTGGTGAGACTAGGTTGCATTTTGCAGTTGTTGGCTGAGGGGGTGCCAAGGAGATCCCTAAACAACAGGGCTGATGTTGGGACGGAAGGTTACTCTCTGAAAACTGACACCAGGGCTCCATTGCTGAGAACAATACCCTCCATCAGGTCCCTACCCTAAGATACTGGGAACCCTGTGGAAGAGGGGGAGGAGGGACTGTAGGAGTCAGAAGGGATGGAAGACCAGGAGACTTCACACATGGCCCACTGGATCATCTAAGCAGGACTCAGATGGGCTCACAGAGACTGAAGTGGCAGGCATGGGCCTGCCTGGGTCTGTATCAGGTTCTCTGTGTATATGTTATGGCTGTTAGCTGGGCGTTTTTGTGGGGCTCTCAACAGATGTTTCTCTGACTGTTTTTTCTGCTCTCGGGACTCTTTTCCTCCTATTGAGTTGCCTTGTCCAGCCTTGATGTAAGGGCACTGCGTTGTCTTGTTTTGTCTTGTTTGGTTGTTGTCTCTTGGAGGTCCACTTAGAGGCCATTTCTCAGGGGAAACAAATAAGGAATGGGTCTGGGGCAGAGGGGAGCTGGGAGAAGTGGAGGGAGGGGAAACTGTGGGGTGTATTGTATAAGAGAAGAATCTATGTTTAATAATGATTTAAAAATATTTTTAAAAGCCTGTATTTAATCATGAGTTCCCACATTAACTTTTACATTGTTATCTTGACTCAATGATAAATATTGTGTGTGTGTGTGTGTGTGTGTGTGTGTGTGTGTGTGTGTGTGTGTGAGAGAGAGAGAGAGAGAGAGAGAGAGAGAGAGAGAGAGAGAGAGAGAGAGAGAGAGATTCAACCCTGGTTGAAAATATTCTGTATATGATGATGAGATTTCAAGGTTATAAAGATTGACAAAATCTAATTTAAGATTTATGTGGTCACTGCATGTTTGTTTCTGACTGGCCTTGAATGTGTGAACAAATGCTGTTTCTTTTTCCTGACTTCACCTCTGGGCTCTCTGCCGAATAGATTTAATATACTAGAGATTCAAAGATTATTTAAATGTGGATGATATTAAAACTGGCTTATACTGTTCTACTTTTTTGTTGACTCTGAAATGAGCTTATAAACTATATATGTATGTACATATATATGAGATAGGCCCTCTCTATTATGTATCTCTATCTGTCCTAGAACTTGTTCTATAGAACAGGCTGGCCTCAAACTCACAGACATCTACTTGCCTCTGCCTCCTGAAGAAAGTGCTGGGATTAAAGGTGTGGCCACCACACCCATCTCAACGGTACTACTGAATCAGCTTCCTACTTTCTTCCTGATCAACACTTTAAATACAAGTCACAATACTGACTCTGAAGCAGGCCACAATGAAGCAATCACAGGGAGATTTAATCTTGTTCTCTGGTAAAAGGTGTGCTCTTAAACAACAGGAATTATAACAGGTAGGTTCAATGGTGATGGTTTGTGTGATGGGTAGTGTTGTCATCTTGACAAACTCTAGAATTGCCCAGGAGACGAATCTCCGGTCTTGCCTGCAGGGTATTATCTTGATTGAGTTAACCAAAGTGTGAAGACCCACTCTCTCACTGTGGGTGGCACTCCTCCCTGGCTTGCATCCTGGAAGTGAGGAGAGGGAACTGAGCGTCAGCAGGCACTCAGGGCTCTCCGCTTCTTAACTGTAGATGCCAGGTGACCAGCTGCTTCAAACTCCTGCTGCCTCGTCCTACTTGCCCTGGTGGTGTACCTTGACCTGTGAGCTCAAACTAACCCTTTTCCCATTAAGTTGCCTTTGTGAGAGTACTTTTGTAACAGCAACAAGAATAACAACAACAGCAGCAACAACAAAAAGAAAAGAACAAAAGAAAGGAGAGAAAAAAAGAAGCAAGACAATGCCAAATGCTTCCCTGACTCATAGTGAAATCTCTAATTGGTTCTGTCTGCTTCCATCCTAAAAGGGGCTCTTCCTTCCTCTTGCACATGCATATGCAAGTACCTTATTCTCTATTCAGTCGCCTTTATAAACACACAAAAACTTCTGGGCATTAGCCTGTCCATGTTTGATAAAGGCCAAGGAAGTTGGGGTCCAGAAGAGCTTGGCTGAGTCCCTTCCCTCTGCTTTCTGGCTCATTGCCATCTCCTCCACAGCCCTAGTTTTCCTCTAGTGCATCTGTTCTGTTTTATTCATTAGCAGATAGCTAGCCTTAATTTTCTTTTTTTGCTTTAATCTAGCTTCTTGTCTGTTTGTGTAGTACTCAAAAACAGGACCTGGTAGGCCAGAACCTTCATTCCCTAGGTTGATAGTAAACTGGTGAGGACATTTTGGATTTAGATCACCACTCAGCTTCTTACCTTACTGCTGTCTTATCTTCTTTCTCATCTCTGGTTTTGTTTGTTTTGTTTTGTTTTCCTGTGAGGCTTTTCTCTCCCCACGCTCCAATGCCCCAGTACTCACTAATCCCACCGAATTGTTTCCTTTCCCTGGAGTTACAGACAGTGGTGAACTAGCATGTAGGTGCTGGGAATTGAATAGGGGTCTTCTGGCAGAGCAGCCAGTGTTCTTAAGCAGGGAGCCATCTCTCTAACCCTCCAAGTTTTATGTATGCTGAAGTGTTCCCTTGAGCCCCTTACTTCCACTGTAGTTTGTGAGTTTTGACTAGAAGCTGTCATAGTACCGCTTGCAACAGGATCAATAGATTTGTGTCCATTAATTGCCTGGTATTAGATGAAGCCTCTGATTGATTCGGCAGTTACAGGCTTCACTCCCCCTCCCACTCCCATGGCTTTTTTTTTTTTTTGACGTTATTTAAACAATTCTTGCTTATCTTTGAAAAGCAAATTATCTCTCATTACATGTCCACTTTCTGGCTCTAGCCTTTTCCCTTAACCCTGCAGAATGGTTCAAATTGTTACTGGTATGTTTTACTGTCTTGATCTTGTTGGCCAGGGTTCTCTTTTCTCCTCAGGGTACCCATGCACCCTTGCTCACCAGGCTGGACTGGAAGGAGTGAAGCTTTGCAGGGTAGATGTGTTAGCAGGATCTCGGTCGGGGTGAGTACAGGAAAAATAGCATTCCCCGAGATGGTTTTCAGTGACACAGCTCAGTTTATTGGGGGATAACATGGGCAATAAAGACCTTGGGGAGAAGGTAGGGGTTTGGGGGGTGAGTGTATATTGTGGGCTGGGGTTAAGTTCCTGAGAGTGCTTCATTTGCATGAAGAGGAATTCTAGGTGCTTGACAGGCATGTCCATATAAGGAGAGAGGAAGTTTATCCTGAAATCTGGCCACCAGGAGACCTGATTACCTCAAAAGTGGCAGAGGTGAGGATATGGAAGGCTATGTGAGCTAGGACATGTAGGTTCAGAGCAAGGAGGAAGCAGGCCTATTTTTGACAGTTTCAGGCCAAGATTTTTGGGGGTTGGACAGGCCTTGACTCTCGCTCTTGCTAGAGATTGGCTCCTTGGGTCACACAGCTTTCCAGATCCCACATGTTCTTACATTTTATTTTCATGGCAAAATCAGATATTTTCATTTTCAGATATTTTTTTCCTTGATCCCAAAAGCTGATTCCTTTCTGAGATTCCCCTCTCTTGATTTGTGTCTTCTTATATTTCCCTTTAGCATAAATTGTATAATTTTCCCTAGCATTCACCACTGATCTCTTTCCTTGATGTTAAAAAATATATATGTGTTTATTCTTTGAGAATTTCAGACGTGTGTAATTCATCATTGCATGTTTCAGCTTTCATTTCTCTCTTTTTAAAAACTGAACTCTCAAGTCGGGCAGTGGTGGCACACGCCTTTAATCCCAGCACTTGGGAGGCAGAGGCAGGTGGATTTTTGAGTTCAAGGCCAACCTGGTCTACAGAGTGAGTTCCAGGACAGCCAAGGCTACACAGAGAAACCCTGTCTAGAAAACCAAACCAAACCAAAAAAACCCACAAAAAACAAAAAAAAAAAACCAAAAAAACCCCAAACAAACAAACAAACAAACCACCCCTCCCCCCCCCAAAACTGAACTCCCTGTGAAACCTAGGTTAGCCTCAAATTCACAGTAATCCTCCTACCTTAGTTTCCCTAGTGCTAGGAATGTAGGCAGAATCACTATGCAGCTGACTGGTTTTATTTTAAAGACACACAGCAATGTGGGATGGTATCCTACTCCAGACTTTCCCCCTTGCTCTCACGCACCAACCATCAGGATTCTGAGGGAGAGCAGACTCTATAGGTCCCAGCCAGCAGCAGAAACTGACAGCTTCAGGAAGACGGGGCCTCACAACCACAACTTGGAGCAGGTTAAAAAAAAAAAGTCAGTGATCCGTAGGACGTGTTGAGTACCAGGTATGCACGTGGTACACTGACATACATACAGGCAAGGGTTCTGTCACATAAAATAACAATCAAACTAAGTTTACTTGGATAGATACTCAAAAATTGTCGCTAATTGTTTTACAAATCTTTCTTGCAACTATTTTATATTTATAGTTTCCATTTTCAAATTATTCAAAATACTTTATTTATTTATCATCCCAAATGTTGCCCCCATACCTCCCTGGTCTTGGATTTTAAAATATTTTTACTTGAGACTGAAGAGATGTATCATCAGTTAAGAATATGTACTCTTCTTGCAGAGGATACACGCTTGAAATCTAGCACCCATGTCAGGTAGCACACAACTGCCTATTAACGCAACTCTAGCGTCATGGTGTCCAGTGCCCTCTTCTGGACACTATTAGCACCTACATGCCATTCTGCTCATATCACCCCCCCCTCCTCACCCTGCACTCGCCCCTCCTAACAATGTATGTACACATAATTAAATGTAAAACAATATAAATCCTAAAACCTCATTAGAAGAAGCCACGCTTACATATTTTTAGTAGGCGATGTGAATTAGCATATCACTTATGGAGAGGCCTCAAAAATTTAAACTATGGCATGATATTATAGCCAAAATAAACAAAATGGGTATGTTGAAGACACATTTGCATGTCCATGTTCATTGAAGTGTTATAATGGAATCTCTCTCTAATCAAGTGTCCACGAGTGATGAGTAGATACACACACACACACACACACACACACACACACACACACACAGAGTCTGGGTTACATAGAAAGTCCAGTTTAAAAAAGGTAAACACACACACACACACACACACACACAGTCTCTGCAGCTAACACATGTCTTCATATGGTCTGTGTACCTTCCTCCTCTTCCTCCTTTTAAAGATTTATTGATTGATGGTTTATGGGTGCTTTACCTTGCATGTACATCTGTGTACTGTGTCCCTGCAGTGCCTGCAAAGGCCAGAAGAGAGTGTCAGATCCCCTGGAACTAGTCTATATTAACCCCCTTCTTAGTGCTGGGAATCAAACCCAGGTCCTTTGGAGGAGCAGATGGTACTCTTAACTACTGAGTCATCTCTCCATTACATGATTAACAACTCTTCTGGAATTGCTTCCTCGATGACTGTGTTCATGAGATAATTTCAACTTCATGGACAAAGGAATATCACTTCTTCATAGGAAATCTATGTTCAAAATCATGACTTCGTAATTTTTCTAATCAAACTAAACCCACTCTCTGAGTTGTCACCATTTTTAGATAGCTATTTTACAGTAAGTTATCAAGGACTAGTTAATGCAAATACTTTGTAGCACATAACTTCTTAACACGAAACATTTAAAGAAGGTTTAACTCTTGTTATGTAATTCCTGCTGAGAGTGTGATAAGAACCTCTTGGGGGTCAGATGGTTGCTACTGTTTTAAACTTCACTTTTAAACAGGGAAATTCATAAGGATATCTTGTGTGCATCAAAACAAATACAGCTTTCATTTCAGAGCACAGAGTTTCGGTTCTGCCTTTCACAACCTTGTGGTTCATCAGGACCAGGCTGCTTTGATTCCTGCTTCACCTAAGGCACTTTAATGTCAAATTTTTCATGTGAACTAAAAATTTGGATCCTATGATGAACATCTCCAATTTCCCACACACCCTAGCCCATGGCAACCACATTCTACTATTCTGGGAATCTACCATGTGGCATTGTGATTATAGTAAGTTATGTAAAGAAAATGAAATTTATATAAAAGCCTGCATGAGCACACAAGAATTTGTCGGCCCCCAATTCACACTTTTTTTTCTTGCATCAAGTGACAAAACTTGGGAATATTTGAACTCGAAACATTTCTCTAATCAGCTATTGATTACACTCTATTTTTCTTACACTCTTAATCTTGATGAATTGAATAAATGAAAAGATGTTTCATATAAGCTATCTGATTCACTATGAATTTGTAGTCTTTTTAAAAAAAGATTTTCCGTGTGTGTGTGTGTGTGTGTGTGTGTGTGTGTGTGTGTGTGTGTACATGTATAGGTATGAGCATGTGTGTGCAGGTGCACATGGGGACCAGAAAAGGCTGTCAGATATATTCCCTGGAACTGGAGATACAGGCAGTTGTGAGTCACCTGATGTAGGTGCTGTGGACTGAACTCAGGTATTCTGTAAGGCCAGCAAGTGTTCTTAAGTTCTGAGCTGTCTCTGAAGCCTGATTCACTGAATATCTTTAAAAGAAGAAGACATTTAAATGGTCAGTATTACTTGAGTCATCTTTCTTCCAAGAAGGGGTGCTCTATAGAAAGGTATGTACATGTGCCCAGAGGAGGGGTACAAGCCTGTAATCCCAGTGGGGAGATTGAATCAGAAGAATTACAAGAATGAGTCTAACCTGGACTACATAGCCAGTCCAGGCACCATTTTATCTTTAAACCCCACTCCAATACCAAATCAGATACCAAATCAACAACAAAAGAAAGAAAAAAAAGTTGGAGCAAATACCTGTACTGAATGAAGAGCTGCTTGTCATCTTCTGTCTTGAGATTGAGGTCAAAATGGAAAAGAGTTTAATGGGTCTATGGACATGTGCGTCTTTCTGGCTTGGCTTTCCCTCACCTGAATGTGCTTTCCATACATGACCATATCTCTCTCTCCTCTCAATGATCATAGTGATCTTTAGATTTTCATGTCATCTTTTAAAAAGAGTTCAATTGACATAGTATAAAATTCACTTCTCTAACTGTTCAATTCAGTGGATTTAACTTTATTCTTTGAACTGTGAAACTCTTACCATAGGCTCAGTTTGGAGCATCTCTCACCATTCAGAGAAACCCAATACCCATGAGCTTCTCCTACTACTTACCCCCCAGATCCACAGACGGAGGCTACCAACAATCTACCTTATGACTCTGTATGCTTGTCTGTTGGGATCACATAATATGAAGTCCTTTCTTATTGTATTGTTTCACTTAGAATAATGTTTGCAGGACTGGTTCGTATTGTACTGTGTACCAGTAGTTCTTTCCCTTAAAATCTTGTTGCACATTGCACCACATCCTGGATCACATTATATTTTTCTACTTTTCATTATTAGTAACACCATTTCTTAATTTACTTTTGGATTATTTGTTGTATTTTGTATATATATATATACATGTATATATACATACATATACATATGTATACACACATATATACATATATATACACATATACAAATATGTACACATACATATATACATGTATGTGTACATATTTGTATATGTGTATATATATGTATATATACATATATATATACACACACATATATATTATATACATATGTTTTTTTTTTGAGACAGGGTTTCTCTATGTAGCGCTAGCTGTTCTGAAACTTACTCTGTAGACCAGGCTTGCCTCAAACTCAGAAATCCACCTGTCTCTGCCTCCCAAGTGTTAGGATTAAAGACGTGTGCCACCACTGCCCAACTATTTGTTGCATCTTGATGTGCAACTGATCTTTGTGTTTTTTTTTTAAGATCTTGCTACTCATGAGTTTATTATATATATTTTTCTTGTGTGAAATAATCAGGATTTTTTCCATACTGGTTAATCTGCAAATACACATTTTTTTCTTTATAATTATAAATCTGTGTTTGTCAGAACTCTCAAGAGAAATAGTGGTCACGTGGTCTACAAAGTTTGCTATCTGCAGGCTGCAGAAGTGAGAAAGCCTGCAGTGCCTCAGTCTGTATCTTAAGGTCTGAGAACTGAGGAAACAAGGAAGTGTCTGCTGTAAGACTGGAGTCCAGCATCAGTAACAAGGAGCTTTTATGTTCAAGGGCAAGAGGTGACCAATGTCCTAAGGACGCAGAGTTTCCCCATCCCCTTTCCTCTCTCTTACTTCTTCCATTCCTCTTTTCTTCCCTTGCGCTCTTAAATTGTTTAAAATTTGAAATTATGTGTACATACGCATGTCTATACTTAGGTGAGTACAGTGACAGCAGAGACCATCAGATGGATCTCCTGGAGCTGGAGCTACAAGCAGTTGTATATTGCCTAATGTGACTGCTAGGAACCTCAGGTCCTGTCAAAGAGAAGCAAGAGTTCTTAACTGTTGAGTTATCTCTGCAGTCCCCTTAAGTCTCCCAGTCCCTCACAATTCCCTTCTGACCTGTCCCTCCTTCCTCAGTCCCTTTCTTCTTTCCTTCCTTCCTTTAGTCCTTTCTTTTCTCCCTCTTCCTCTCATTCTATTTTGTTTCACCCATCTAGCCCTCAACAGGAGGAATGATGCCCCTTAGACTTAATGGAAAGATTAAATTAAGCGAAGATCTTCTCTTTTTCCTTTTTATAGAATAAAATTTAATTAAATTTGAAAGAAGGAACTAAACAGACATGGCTGACAATCATATTATTTGTGAGTTCAAGTGCCTACAAAAGAGCTACCCAGATGGTAGCAGGACGTGAATGAGCAGGAAGAGTTTAGGAAAGCCGAGAGGACTGAAGCAGAGAGCTCAATACTTGTTAACACACAAGCTGTTATCAAAGTCATGTGGGAATAATTCAAAAAGTTTGGACATGAAGCAAGGGGTATGGCCTGGGGGAAGGTGGGTAGAAAAGAGCAAGAAACATGGGAGGAGATGCAGAAGAGAATGCTGTCCTTAAAGATGAAGACAAGGTTGTACCAATGTGGGCAAACTAAAGTATACCACTATTCTATCAATGTCTCCCACAATGTAAAGACTTCAATAAGCTATTTAAGACCCCATATAAAAATAGAGCATGTAGCCCCTAATGCATTATCAGTGTAAATGTAATATAGAGATAAAATCTTACTGTGATATCACAGTTCCTGTGATAGCACTTTGATATTTGTTTTATAATTTGTATATTTTATAATCTTCTTTAGTTTTTCATAATAATGTCACTTCCTTAAACAGAATCACCTTCAGTAATATGATTCTTTTTTTAAATTTTATATATTTATTCACTTTACACCCTAATATCAACCCCATTCTCTTCCCAATATCCCTCATGCAAATCATCCCTTATTCCCTCCTCCCTTTCTCCTCTGAGAAGGTGGAGCCCCCTCTGGATCACACACACACACACACACACACACACACACACACACACACACACACACACACACTATTCCACCTCACATCAAGTCACTACAAGACTAAGCACATCTTCTCTCACTGAGGCCAGATAAGGCAGGCCAGTAAGGGGAATGGGATACACAAGAAGGCAATAGGTTCAGGGAGAGCCCTCGCTCCAGTTGTTGGGGGACTTGCATGAAGACCAAGCTGCACATCTGCTACATATGTGCAGGGGGTCTAGGTCTATCCTGTGTTTACTCTTTGGTTGGTGTTTCAGTCTCTAGGAGCCCCCAAGGGTCCAGGTTAGTTGACTCTGTTGGTCTTCCTATCCTTTTTGAGTCCTTCAATCCTTCCCCCAACTCTTCCATAAGACTCCTGGATATCTATCTAATATTTGGCTGTGGACCTCTGCATCTCTTTCCACTGGCTGTTGGGTAGAGCCTCGTAAAGGATAGTTATGTTAGACTTCTGTCTGTAGGCATAACGACAGAGTATCATTAATAATGTCTGGGATTGGTTTTTGTCTATGAGATGGGTCTCAGTTTGGGCCAATCATTGATTGGCTATTCCTTCCATCTCTGCTCTATCTTTGTCCCTGCACATCTTGTACGCAGGACACCTTTTTGGGTTGGAGGTTTTGTGGGTGGGTTGCTGTCCTTAACCCTCCACTAGAGGTCCTGCCTGGCTACAGGACGTGGTCACTTCAGGATGCATATCCTGCACTGCTAGGAGTTTTAGCTAGAATCTCCCATATAGACACCCTGGGGTATCCGCCCCATTCCAGGTCTCTGTCACAGAGATTGCCACCCCACTGCTTATATCTGTTGTCTTCCTGTCCTGTCCTGCTCCCCAAGTAAAGATCCATGTGTCAGTACCCTACTGACACAAATGCTAATCTCTTGTTCTGATTTTAGTTTACCCTTCTATTCAAAAATGTTTAAAATTAATCTTTTTTTGAGAATTTTATATATGAGTAAGGTATTACATAATTTCCAACTCTCCTTCCCCTTTCCAACTCCTTCCACACCTGCCCCACTCCCTCTCAAATTCATGACCTCCTCTTTAATTAGCACCATTACAGTTCTCAGAAGGCTCACCCACTCACTTATGTTACATGTCCTTGATTCTGGCTTTCTGTGGAACCTCCACATTGAACAGAGTGCTTACTGTGACCTTTCAACATGGCTGTTTGGCTTCCTCACAACATACTGGCCTGGCGTTCAGACTGATGTGACCAAGGTTGATACCACAATGTGCCTTGTGAACTAGTCCTGAATATAGCATATGGTCTTCTGTTTTCTACTGATGAGGCAGTTAGCTAAAGCCTAGTTCAAAGGGAGGGAAAAGTGGCTACATTTCTTCTTCTTTTTCTTTTTCTTTTCATTTTTCTTTTCTTTTTTTTCTTTTTCTTTTTCTTTCTTTCTTTCTTTCTTTTTTTTTTTTTTTGAGACAGGGTTTCTCTGTGTAGGCCTACTCACTTTGTAGACCAGGCTAGCCTCGAACTCAGAAATCCGCCTGCCTCTGCCTCCCAAGTGCTGGGATTAAAGGCATGTGCCACCACTGCCCGGCTTCATTTTTCTTTTCTTTTTATTGGACATTTTCTTTATTTACACTTCAAGTGTTATCCCTTTCCCAGATCCCCCTCTCCCAGAAACCCCCTATTCCGTTCCCTCTCCTCCTGCTTCTATGAGGGTGTTCTTCCATCTACCCATCCACTCTCTCCTCCCCACCCTCAATTCCACTACACTGGGGCTTCTATAGAGCCTTCATAGGACCAAGAACCTCTCCTTCCATCGATGCCTGACAAGGCCATCCTCTGCTACATATGTAGCTAGAGCCATATGTACTCCTTGGTTGGTAGCTTAGTCCTGGGAGCTCTGGGGGGGGGTGTCTGGTTGGTTGATATTGTTGTTTTTCCTATGCGGCTGCAAACCCCTTCTGGTCCTTCAGTCATTTTTCTAACTCCTCCAAAGGGGACCCTGCACTCAGTCCAATGGTTGGCTGTGAGCATTCCCCTTTGTATTTGTAAGACTCTGGCAGGGCCTCTCAGGAGACAGCTATATCAGGCTCCTTTCAGCAACCATTTCTTGGCATCCATAATAGTGTCGGGATTTGGTGACTGTGTATGGGATGAATGCCCAGGTGGGACAGTCTCTGGATGGCCTTTCCTTCAGTCTCTGCTCTACACTTTGTCTTCATATTTGTTCCTGTGAGTATTTTGTTCCCCTTTCTAAGAAGGACCAAAACACCCACACTTTGGCCTTCCTTCTCTTGAGTTTCATTTTGGGTATTTTGAGCATTTGGGCTAATATCCACTTATCAGTGAGTATATACCATGTGTATTCTTTTGTGATTGGGTTACCTCACTAAGGATGATATTTTCTAGTTCCACCCATTTGCCTAATAATTTCATGAAGTCATTGTTTTTAATAGCTGAGTAGTACTCCATTGTATAAATGTACAACATTTTCTGTATCCATTTCTCTGTTGAGGGACATCTGGGTTCTTTCCAGCTCTGGCTATTATAAATAAGGCTGCTATGAACATAGTGGAGCATGTGTCCTTGTTACATGTTGGGGAATCTTTTGGGTATATGCCCAGGAGTGGTATAGCTGGGTCCTCAGGTAATGCTATGTCTAATTTTCTGAGGAACCACCAGAGAGATTTCCAGAGTGGATGTACCAGCTTGCAATCCCACCAGCAGTGGAGAAGTGTTCCTCTTTCTCCACATCCTTGCCAGCATCTGCTGTCTCCTGAGTTTTTGATCTTGGCCATTCTGACTGGTGTGAGGTGGAATCTCAGGGTTGTTTTGATTTGCATTTCCCTGATGATTAAGGATGTTGAACATTTCTTTAGGTTCTTCTCAGTCATTCAGTATTCCTAAGTGGAAAATTCTTTGTTTGGCTCTGTACCCCATTTTTTTAAAAGGATTATTTGACTATCTGGAGTCTAACTTGAGTTCTTTGTATACATTGGATATTAGCCCTCTATTAGATGTAGGATTGGTAAAGATCTTTTCCCAATCTGTTGGTTGCCTTTTTGTCCTATTGACAGTGTCCTTTGCCTTACAGAAGCTTTGCAATTTTATGAGGTCCCATTTGTCAATTCTTGATCTTAGAGCATAAGCCATTGGTGTTCTGTTCAGAAAAATTTCCCCTGTGCCCATGTTTTCGAGGTTCTTCCCCACTTTCTCTTTTATAAGTTTCAGTATATCTGGTTTTATGTGGAGGTTTCTGATCCACTTGGACATGAACTTTGTACAAGGAGATAAGTATGGGTGGATTTGCATTTTTCTACATGGTGACTGCCAGTTGAATAAGCATTAAAAATGCTGTCTTTTTCCCACTGGGTGGTTTTAGCTCCTTTGTCAAATATCAAGTGACCATAGGTGTGTGGGTTAATTTCTGGGTCTTCAGTTCTATTCCATTGATCTTCCTGCCTATTTCTGTACCAATACCATACAGGTTTTTTTTTTAAATCACTATTGCTCTTTAATATGCTTGATATCAGTGATGGTGATTCCCCCAGAAGTTTTTTTATTGTTGAGAATAGTTTTTGCTATCCTGGGATTTTTGTTATTCCTATGAATTTGAGAATTGCTCTTTCTCCCCCTGAAGAATTGATTTGGAATTTTGATGGGGATTACATTGAATCTGTAGATTGCTTTTCACAAGATGGCCATTTTTACTACATTAATCCTACCAATCATGAACAAGGGAGATATTTCCACCTTCTGAGATTTTCTCTGATTTCTTTCTTAGAGCCTTGAAGTTCTTGTCATACAGATCTTGCACTTGCTTGGTTAGGTCACACCATGTATTTTATATTATTTATGACTATTGTGAAGGGTATCGTTTCCCTAATTTCTTTCTCAGGCTGTTTATCCTTTGAGTAGAGGAAGGCTACTGATTTGTTTGAGTTAATTTTATATCCACCTACATTTCTGAAGTTGTTTATCAGGTTTAGGAATTCTCTGGTGGAATTTTTGGTGTCACTTAAGTATACGATCATATCATCTACAAATAGTGATATTTTGACTTCTTCCTTTCCAATTGCATCCCTTTGACTTCCTTTTGTTGTCTAATTGCTCTGGTTAGTACTTTGAGTACTATATTGAATAGGTAGGGAGAGAGTGGGCAGCCTTGTGAGAGACAAGGTTCTGGAACAGAATGTGATACCCATGAATACGTCAGTGCTTATTTTTAGAAACACACAATCTGCCATACACCTCAATGGTAATATATGAATTCCTAGAAAAGTAACTGTGAAGTCTAAAGAAGTGAATGTCAAAGTGGTGGGTATTTCAGGCACCTATGAGAGAATAATTCACACAGCTCATTCAATAATGGTCAGATGCTAGGTTGGCAAACATACATGCCCCAATAAACAACCCATGGACTAGTTCTGTTAGAAAATGATTTTCCTTAGCATTAATTGAAGCAAGCTTTCTATGCACTATGCAGAACTTTGCAAAGTATACATATGTCCCAGTACATATACTTCCAAATTCAGAAATATCAAAATATGAAAAGAATGTTCTAATAATTTTTTTGTCATTGATGCTTAAATTTGTATAGAAACATTTCTAAGCTGTGGTATTATCAGTGTGGACTCTTAATTCTCAGGCTAGTAAACTTGAGAATTTGTAAGATGAGTTTTTCAGATACCTTTGTCTCATTTTTACTAACTTTATAAATAAGTTCTATCAGAGCCTTTATTCACATATCCATATATATGGACTGACTGCTCTTCCAAACGAAGGTCCTGCGTTCAAATCCCAGCAACCACATGGTGGCTCACAACCATCTGTAATGAGATCTTACACCCACTTCTGGTGTGTCTAAAGACAGCTACATATAATAAAGTGTACTTACATATAATGATAAATAAATCTTTAAAAATATGTTTAATGTACACATACATATGTGCATATATATATGTATATATATATATATATTTTGGGGGGGGGCGAAGCAAACATTTAGGGAGAAGTTGGACAAGGGAAGGTGATGGAGATAAATATGAGCAAAGTGTAATGCTATATATGTGTGAATATGACAAAGAAACTCATTTTTCTAAACACATTCTAAAACTGCTCAGACACTATTGCGAATGCTGGTAAGTGCTTGCTTATAGGAACCTGATATGGCTGTCTCCTGAGAGGCTCTGTCAGAGCCTGACAAATATAGAGAGCAGGATGCTCGCAGCCAACTGATTGAACCAACTGACTCAGCCATCGGGACTGAATGCAGAGTCCCTGATGGAGGAGCCAGAGAAGGGACTGAAGGAGCCGAGGAAGTTTGCAGCCCCATGGGGGCAGCAACAGTGTCAACCAGCCACCCCCCCCTCATTCCCCGGAACTTCTGACTAAACCACCAACCAAAGAGTACACACGGCTCCGGACACATGTGTGACAGAGGATGGCCTTGTTGGACATTAGTGGGAGGAGTGGACCTTGGGTCTGAGGGTGTTTGATGCCCCAGTGTAGGGGAATGTCAGGGCGGGAAGGCAAAAGAGGGTGGGTGGGGGAGCACCCTCATAGAGGCTGGAGGAGGGGGGATGGGATAGGAGGTTTCCGGAGGGGAGATCTGGAAAGGGGATAACATTTGAAATGTAAATAAAGAAAATATCCGATAAAAAGAAAAAAAGATAAGCAAAAGATGAATGAAGAAAATCTTAATGTGTGAACGAAGATCAGAGGAAATGGATTTAACGTCTTGCAGGAGCCTACAGAGAATGATCATGCTGCATCTGCGTCCTGAGACTATTGGCAGTGACATTCATGCTGGGTTTGAAGCAAGGGCTGAGTGATTGGCATTTGAATTTTCCTCATTAAATACATACCTATTGAGAAAGCATTCCATAGCAGGCACTTGTGTGAGAGGAAAACAATGAGACACTTTAAATGTCATTTCCAGAGTTCTAGAAATGGACACATTTAATGGTTTTATGCAAATTAGTCTGGTTCTTTGCACTAAAAATGGAAGTTTACTGGACAAGAGCATCAGATGAATATTGGGTTGTGTGAGGAAGTTCCTGTTCTGGTATGAGAGCTAAAGCTTGGTCCTCTGCATGGATTTTCATCACATTACTCTCTGTTTTTATCTCCTGCTTATTCTCAAGAACAGTATGTTAGAGGTAAGGAAATCCTAACATTGTCAGCTAAACAGACTATTTCACCAACTCTTTTATTATTCTCCTGGACAGCAGCAAATCTATCTATCTATCTATCTATCTATCTATCTATCTATCTATCTATCTATCTATCTATCTATCATCTATCTATCTATCTATCTATCTATCTATCTATCTATCTATCTATCTATCTATCTATCTATCATCTATCTATCTATCTATCTATCTATCTATCTATCTATCTATCTATCATCTATCTATCTATCTATTATCTATCTATCTATCTATCTATCTATCTATCTATCTATCTATCTATCTATCTATCATCTATCTATCTATCTATCTATCATCTATCTATCTATCTATCTATCTATCTATCTATCTATCATCTATCTATCTATCTATCTATCTATCTATCATCTATCTATCTATCTATCTATCTATCATCTATCTATCTATCTATCTATCTATCTATCTATCATCTATCTATCTATCTATCTATCATCTATCTATCTATCTATCTATCTATCTATCTATCTATCTATCATCTATCTATCTATCTATCTATCTATCTATCTATCATCTATCTATCTATCTATCTATCTATCTATCTATCTATCATCTATCTATCTATCTATCTATCTATCTATCTATCTATCATCTATCTATCTATCTATCTATCTATCATCTATCTATCTATCTATCTATCTATCTATCTATCTATCTATCATCTATCTATCTATCTATCTATCATCTATCTATCTATCTATCTATCTATCTATCTATCATCTATCTATCTATCTATCTATCTATCTATCTATCTATCTATCTATCTATCTATCTATCTATCTATCTATCATCTATCTATCTATCTATCTATCATCTATCTATCTATCTATGTATCTATCTATCTATCTATCTATCTATCTATCTATCTATCTATCTATCTATCTATCTATCTATCTATCTATCTATCTATCTATCTATCTATCTATCTATCTATCTATCTATCTATCTATCTATCTATCTATCTATCTATCTATCTATCTATCTATCTATCTATCTATCTATCTATCTATCTATCTATCTATCTATCTATCATCTATCTATCTATCTATCTATCTATCTATCTATCTATCTATCTATCTATCTATCTATCTATCTATCTATCTATCTATCTATCATCTATCTATCTATCTATCTATCTATCTATCTATCTATCTATCTATCTATCTATCTATCTATCTATCTATCTATCTATCTATCTATCTATCTATCTATCTATCTATCTATCTATCTATCTATCTATCTATCTATCTATCTATCTATCTATCTATCTATCTATCTATCATCTATCTATCTATCTATCTATCTATCTATCTATCATCTATCTATCTATCTATCTATCTATCTATCTATCTATCACCTATCTATCTATCTATCTATCTATCTATCTATCTATCTATCTATCATCTATCTATCATCTATCTATCTATCTATCTATCTATCTATCTATCTATCTATCATCTATCTATCATCTATCTATCTATCTATCTATCTATCTATCTATCTATCTATCTATCATCTATCTATCTATCATCTATCTATCTATCTATCTATCTATCTATCTATCTATCTATCTATCATCTATCTATCTATCTATCTATCTTTATTTTTTTCATTTCTTTATGTATAATGTAGGTACATGTGCACACATGTGTGCATGTATGCTCACCTCTGTCTTCACCTGTGAAGAGCAGAGTTTATTAGATGCCTTTCTCTTTATGCCTTATTTAAAAAATTCCTTTCAGTTTTTAGGTTACAATGTAGTGACATAATTTCCCCTTTTCTTTCTAATAGGTTTTGGTTGGGGTCCAGGAATTGAATCCCACAATCACAAACCACATGGACACCAGTCTCAGTCAAGGATAGTCCATTGAGCATACAAGGGCTGGTTGACCAGGGCCATGGTCCAGATTCGGTAACTGAAACATGACCCTGAGTTAAGATCCTACAGGGTTTTAAAGCTCCAACTCTACAAACATATGTGCCAAGCTATTTCACCAATAAGGATTTAGGGATAGATATTTCCTTAGGAACATGTCTTTGTTGTAAATTTATCTTGCTCTCATTGGTTGGGGTATTCAATAGTGGTAGGGGATTTGCCTTGTCTAATATGTATGTCCTAACTTGTCTACCTGGGTAGGCCTTGTCTAATATTCATGTCTCAACTTGCCAACCAGGATGTCAGTTACCCACATACATGTCTCTTTCTGCCAAGTAGGATGTCAGCTTTCAAGGGGGTCTTGGGAACTTAAACTTTACTGGACCTCTACTCAAAATGGAAGTCCTATTCCAAATAGTTTTTTATATTGGTGCAGGTATCTGTTATGTTGGGGTTTGTCCCAGGGGAAGCTTTTACCATAAAAGCTTATACATAGGTATAGGAAGTGCTGTTGGGTGATTGGTTGAGGTCCAAGCTTTTTGTGGGTAACTATACAAAACAGTTCTATTCACTTTTATCGTGATTGGTTTCCAAGGGCACAAAACATAATAGAATATGAAATCAATCTTGTCATTAGAAACTGTCTTAGTAACAGCTAGCCAAGTAACTATCACTAGGCCTTAACATTTTTCTAGGCCTTAACAGGTTTCTCCATTGACAAAATAAACTGATTAAAGTAAAATCAAAAGTATAAAGGCTGGTTTATTAAGAGGCAACTCCTGGGTGAGTTCACTGATCTCACAGGTAGAGGTCAAGGAAGTCACACTCTCGGGCTAAAAGCAAGGGGATTTTATTTTATTTATTTATTTATTTTTGAGCACAAAGTGATGAAGTGTGTTAGGAGCAGGGATTATGTACATATAAGGGGAAGAACTGAGCCCTGAGCACGCACTCATGGGTAGGTAATGGGAAACACAAAGACAGGGAGAGATGACATGGTTAGTTAACTCATAAGTTTTTCTTGCTGGCAGTGGTTTGGGGGAAGAATCAGTTTTTTTTTTTTTTTTTTTTTTTTTTTAGCTTATGCAGGGATAAGCAGGGATTCCAACTTTCATCCCTCCTAAGCCTCCTATATACCCCTCCCTGCTCTTTTTTTCAAATTCATATCATTTTTTCATTAATTGCTATTATATATGTATTTACATATCAACTCCTAAATATACCTTTCTCAGTCTGTATGTTACTCATGTATGTTTTGGGGTCTGACCATTTGGTATTGAAAAACCAGTCTGTGTGCTCTTCTCTGAAGAAAATGGTTTCTCCCATTCTCAGCATTGCTTGTTGCCTGCAGTTTTTGTAGGGTTGAAGCCTCATTAGCATTTCTGGTTCAATGGCATATCTATTGGTGCTGTTCTTGTTCAGGTTATGTTTGGGCAGTAATTGTTGGCAAGACTTTATAGATGTAGTTTCTGACATTACTAGGACACAATTTCACAGCAAACTCCCTGATCTTTTGGCTCTTAAAAATCTTTCTACCCCTTTGCAGGCTATGGTGGCACATGCCTTTAAACTTAGCATTCTGGAGGCAGAGGCATGAGGATCTCTGTGAGTTCAAGGACAGTCTAGCCTACATAGGATATTGTAGCATGCACAAGATTACATAGAGAGACAAACAAACAACAAGACAAAACAAAAACCCCTAATGAACCAAACAAACAGCTCCCACCCCCCAAAAAATAAACCAAAACCAAAAACCAAAACCAAACCAAACCAAAACCAAAAATCTTTCGACTTCCTCTTATTCATGTTTCTTAAGTCTTAGTTGTGGGTGTTTTGTAGACCCACAAATGGATATTGGGACTGGGCTTCACAACTCTGCATTTTGATTGATTGTAGTTTCTCTAGTGGTCTCAGTCAGTAGCAAAGAGACAATACTTGTAAATCACATGCTAGCAAGAACCCAATGAATGAAGCACAGGGTTGCCCAGAGTTGGAGTGGACATGAGGAGGGATAAAGGATCTTACAAGGCATGTTTGAATAGGTCCTGAGTCCAGTGAAATGATAACTTTGGTACTCAGATTCGGATCATGGACCATCATCATCCTATCACCCAAGACCCATTAGAACCTCACAGTTCTTAAAGCATAGTCACACAGTTCAGTGTTCTGAGCCTTAGAAAGCATTCCAGAATACTTTGATGTATGTAAAAGTTTGAGAGATTGCTTTAAGGACGTGTTTCCTTCATTAAATATAGGATAAAACAGGATGCAAACTGGAATAGGCTCTAAATGAAATCAAATCGAAATGCAAATCCCCATGGAATGACTTTGAGGTTCAACAAACCATATTGTGAATTAGATTACTTTTAGCTGGCTGACAGTAGGATTTGAGTGTTAGTGTCCAAGAATCACTAAAGGAAGACCCCAGACTCAAATAGTATGCAAACAGGCAGCATGCGTTTGATTCATCAATTATTCATCAAAATGACTACCAGAGAGGAGGCCCCCTTTTAGTGCAGGATTAGAGGAATTTTCTAGAAGGGTTAGGTAACCTCTAATATGATTGACTAGAAGTGCAGCAGTGACATTAGTACAATTTCGATTGGTTGCTATATTAGTTCTATTATTTTTTGATGAGGCCTTGAAACATTTCAAGAACTGATTCAGCGCCAGTCTTGTTTTTTGAAATATTTCAAGAACTGTTTCAGCGCCAGTCTTGTCTTGTTTTCTCCTTCCACTAGATAGCCCAGGAATTGACACAGTTCTGAGTCTTCGTCCCTTTTGGATCAATGTCAGGTCCATCATTGATTAATGGCCCATTGTTCATGACTCCCCCGAGGAACCTTGTTCATTTTCCTGGGAAACTGAAAAAATTTTCATTCCCAAGGTTTTTGGACCTCTCAGACAGAATAAAAACTGAGACTATACCTAAGATAGACTCTGGGTTGGAGGGTGGATACATGATTGAAGAGAACTTGATAAAACTGCTTTTGGCAGTAGCCTTATTGCTGTGATGGAGGAAGTTGCTATATTGTTGCCAAGTGAAACTTGTATTGTTTGGAAGGTTCTAAAGGACCACTAGATGGCAGCATAGTGCCGCGTCCTGAGAAATTGGCTCCATCTGAATTTAAGGGAAAAATAAGCCTGAGAGTTTGAAAAGAATGCTAGTTCATACCTTTCTTCCAAGCACATTGTTATGACATTCTGTTTCCTAAATATTTTGTTTTAAAAGATTTCTCAGCTCCTTTTGACAATCAAGGCTCAAAATTTTTGTTCACTGAGAAGAAAGCCAGAGCTTTAATTAAACCCATTGGGGTGTCGATTCAAGCCAGAAGAGGTAATTCACCATGGGGAGGACTTTACATAAATTGCTTCATCTAGTCCTTACAACAACACCCTGAGACAGGTGTTATCACCTCTCATTCTACACTGAGAGATACCAAGATCTCGCCTTACTAATGAGTTCACAACCACTCACCTGGGTGGTAAACCTGAGTCTGGAGCTCCTGTTTTTGTAAACTGCCAACAGACTGTATACACTAAATCCACACTAAAAAAATGTATGATTTTTTTACAGCATGCATCACTTTCTATTTTGTGCAAAAATTATTTGCATTAAAAATATTTTGCACATAAATTTGGAACAATGGGATTTTTCCTTCAGTTAACTCCTCATATTCTTGTCTTCTATTGCCTTTATTGATTTTACCCAAAGCATTTGAATTACTATGGAAACAATGTATTCTCTCTTCCTCCTGTATTCACGTTTCTTAAGTGGCAGTATTTAATTACTTTCTAATTAGATGTATACCCTTAGTAAGTCTATAACACAGCTGAAGAGAGCAGAAGTGTGTGGGCACTCTGTAAAGTTACATGGTGTCTTTGTCCGAGTCATTATTGCATCCATGAATCACCATGATCAAAATGCAAGTTGGGGAGGAAAGGGTTTATACTTATTCTTACACTCTTCACTGTTCATCATTGAAGGAAATCAGAACAGGAACTTAAAAAAGGGCAGGAACCTGGAGGCAGGAACTGATGCAGAGGCCATGGAAGGGTGCTGCTTACTGGCTTACCCAGCCTGCTTTCTTATAGAACCAAAGACCACCAATTCAGGGATGGTACCACCCACAATGGGCTGCATCCTCCCTCACTGATCACTAATTGAGAAAATGCCTTACAGTTGGCTCTCAAATGAGTCTCCTTCCTTTCTGAGAACTCCAGTTTGTATCAAGTTGACACAAATCCAGCCAGTACACACAGGAACCTCCAGTATTCAAAATGTCCTGGCTACTGGGCTGCCTATTTTTCAGAGAGGATAGACTTCTGATTTAATGCAGTGAATCTGATAGGAGAATTTATGCTAGACCTGGATGGTGTGAGTCTAATTGGTAAATGAAACCATAGGGTATATGCCATGGATTGTGGAAATTGGTCTAAAATGCAAAATAATGTTTGGCTCCTCTTTCTCCCAAGTAGAATTTTCTGTATCAAATGCCATCTTGGCATCAAACTGACACAGCTTCCTGTGAGGGAAAGAAATTCAGTTTGAATGACAGATATTATAAAGATCGCTTGATCTTCTTAGATTATAGAAACAATGGAATGAAAAGATGAACCAAATAAAGAAAACTCTTAATAGACACGTCTTCCCCAAGGAATAGAAGCTGCATATATTGAGTACTAGTTAATTCCAGGTGCAGAGCCAGGGACTGCACATCTCCTATCTGAGTCACTCCTTATAACAATTAGATATATTAAATATTTTTATACCCATTTTATCTAAGAAGAATGGAGTATCAGGACAGTTTCTTTTTATTAATCATTTTATTCATTTACATTTCAAATGATACCCTCCTTCCCAGTTACCCCTCCACGACCTCTCATCCCATCCCCCCTCTCCTCCCTCCCCCTTTGCCCCTGTGAGGGTGCTCCTCCACCCACTCATCCATTCCTGCCTCACCTCTCTAACACCTCCCTATGCTGGGACATCAAACCTCTACAGGACCAAGGACCTCCCCTCCCATTGATGTCTGACAAGGCCATCCTCTGCTACATATGCAGCTGGAGCCATGGGTCCCTCCATGTATAGTCTTTGGCTGGTGGTTTAGATCTGGGAGCTCTGGGTGGTTCAGTTAGTTGATATTGTTCTTCCTTGTATTTCAGCCAAAGTCATCCCGCTGGGTCTTAGGTCTTGGGAGTCTCTCCCTTCCCTGGCTTCTGGAACTTTCTAGTGGCTACCCCCAGTTCTTCCCCTACTCCTGCATATTTCTATTTGATTTCTGGCAGGGCAGTATCTTTTAATGTGCACATGTTAAAACAGCCAGCAGGTGGTGGGGTAGCAACAGCAAGAGTATGTGAACTCAAACCGAGACAAAATTAATGCAAAGCTATCATGGTAAGCAAGACAACAGTTGTCAGAAAAATGCATAATCCCGATCATTGTGGTGCAGAATGATAGTGGCACAGATAAATCTTCCTGATTCTCGGTAAATTTGTGCCTGGACAGGGCAGCAGTTGCTTGTTCTGTGCCAGCCTCTGAAGTACGCCAAAGCGCTTGTATTATACAGAATGTTTTTCAACTTTTATCAATAAAAACTCGCTGACTAACCACAGCACACCATTTCTAGTACAGTATTTAAGACAATAGTAAATGGCTTTAATTTCTGTGATCACAGTATTTAATGAAATACAGTGTTCAGAGTTGGAAGGGATTGCTCTGAGACATATGACTAATAGCCACTTACTTGAACATAAGGTGTCAAACTATGTGGTTGCACTTGAATGAAGCCCTGCTTTTCAGTTGATTTTGTGACCTGAGAGTACACTTTGTAGATTGGGATAAAAAGTTATGAAAGAAGTTTGATTTGTTATCAGAACTATAGCTCTGAAATATTTTTTTTCCACTAGTATCCTCTGGCTAGGAAGATTACCATCATGATATCTTATTGTGATAGTTAGTGTTAGTTGTTAACTTTTTTTTTTTTCAGTGTATTTCTATTTAGCCTTGGCTAGCCTGGAACTTGCTACTTGCTGTGCAGACCTGGCTAGCCCAAAATTCATAGAACCTTCTTCTGCTTCTGAAGTACTAGATTAATGATATCTTCTTGTTATTATAATGAGAATAATAAGTCATATACTTTCCCAAAATACAGTAGATACTTAATAGATGTGAATTTCTATTGCTAAAGGTAGCAGCAGTTCTGCCATTATGCCTGTAATTCTGGGCAAATTACTAAGTTACCTGCCTTATCTGAAGCTCAGTTTATTTCAAGTGACACGGGAGAAAACAACAGAACCTGCATCAGGAAGCTCTGGAGGCAATTAAGTAGTGAAAACAGGTCACACAGTTTGGCATAGAAAACTTCAAAAAATTATTAGCTGTATTTATTAAATGTGTTTGTTGAAAGATACTTAAAAATCAGCAATGTTTGCTCTTTCATCTTTCATAATGTTCGTAGTGTAATGCTGACACATAACTTACTCAATATGTATTAATGAGATCATGTGACAATGAATGAACATAAATATTGGGATCATAGATGCCTATAAGAAGTCGAGGTAACATACAGCTTTTTAAAGAAAAAGTCATTTTGGTTGTGTGTGTGTGTGTGTGTGAGTGTGTGAGTGTGTGTGTGTGTGTGTGTGTGTGTGTGTGTGTGAGAGAGAGAGAGAGAGAGAGAGAGAGAGACAGAGACAGAGAGACAGAGAGAGCAACACACAGAGAGAGGCAAAGTGGGAGAAAGACACACAGAGACAAAGAGAGGATATATATATATAGATATCTATATATATCTATATATCTTTATATATATAGTGAGAGAGACAGAAAGAGAGAGAGAGAGAGAGAGAGAGAGAGAGAGAGAGAGAGAGAGTCATTGGTGGAGGGTTATACCATACAAGGAACCCCACAGATTTCTGATGAGATTTTTTGTGCTTCCGTTGTGCTATGGTTTGAACACGTCTCCTTCAATCAACATTCAGATGTTGAAACTTAGTGGTCAATGTAATGAAAATAAGAGGTGAATAGTTAGGCTACCAGGGCTTCATGAAAGGCATGAGGCAAGTTGGACTCTTTGCCTTCCCAACTTCTGTTATGTGATGAAGCAGTTACAAGTTTCCACCTTGGGAGCAGGGACAGCTCTCTCTCCATAGCCACCCTTGCCTGAGCCTCAGTCTGAAAATTACCAGCTGATAGAATTGAAAGAAAAGACAATTCCATTATTCCTAAATCACTCTGCCTCAAGTGATTGTTACTACAGTGCCCAAAGACCAAGGTACTGTTAATAAATTTCAGGAAGGAATGGAGATTTTCACAAGTGGTTATCAGTTTCCCTGACAAATCACCCAACTTAAGTGGGGCTATTCAATTATCAAGAGAAAAAATTATAATTGAAGGGCCACTAGAAACATTTTCTTTTATTTCGTGATCCTTAGCTTCTTCTTCTTTTTTTTTTTTTTGGTTTTTCGAGACAGGGTTTCTCTGTATAGCCCTGGCTGTCCTGGAACTCACTCTGTAGACCAGGCTGGCCTCGAACTCAGAAATCCGCCTGCCTCTGCCTCCCAAGTGCTGGGATTAAAGGCGTGCGCCACCACTGCCCGGCGATCCTTAGCTTCTTGATCCTATTTTCAGCCTTACTCCTTCATTCTCCTTCCACGTTCTTCTCAAGTTATAGAAAATAAAAAAACAAAACAAACAAACAAAAAACGCCGTCAATCAATATTTACTTTGAAGATAAAAAGCTGTGTCTTTCTGAAGTTATATCTTTTAAGATGATGTTGTGGATACGGGGGTGTCTGCGTACCTTGCTGCACAACTGGAAAACTTTTATCTACACTCACTATCAGTTGATTTGAATAATTGACAGTAAGAAATATTGAACTCAGTGGTTGAAAATTCAGGCTGTAGAATAATGCCTCTTATAGAAAAGAGATCCATCACCGTTAAGAGTTTTTTCCTTTACCAGAAAACAATTAGTTAAATGAAATTATCTGAAAGTAGTTAAATAGCTGAGTTCTTGGGCCAGATTGCCTGGCTTTACCTTCCAATTGCAGCATTTCTCAGACACAAAATTTTATTAGCTTATTTTTCTGAGCTCCATTTCTCTCGTCTACAGAATAGAGATAATATTTGTCACATAGTGTTGCTGTAGGAATTAAATGAGGTGTGTTAAGTGCTTGGCACTGTGTTGGCATATTTTAAATGCTTAATAAATATTAATTCTCATCATTATTATTCAGCTGATTGATCATCAGATAGCTGGGGCAATGATGAAGTCACTTCTGGAAGGGAATAGTTAGGGCAAACGTCCCCTGCCTCCCCAAGGTTGCTATTTTGCAAACTTTAATATTAATGTACTCTATTCACAAATGAAATGAGCTTCAGAGAAATTGATAGCTGAAGAGGAGAATTACCTAATCACCAATGTGCTTTAAAAAGTTTGAGTCAAATTACACCAAATGCTAATACCAAATTGTTAGGGAATAAGAATATGGATGCATCATTCCCAGGGTTATTTAATCTCAACAGCACACTTATAAAAACTACACTTGACTAGAAACCCAGTGTATATGTGAGACTGTTTCCTAAATAAACTATTTTTTGAAATGAATTATAAAGTTTCCAAAGAGGTTGAGTACGTAAGAACTTTCCAAATGGTTGGAGACAAGTGTGCACATGTGTGGACACTCTCTCTCTCTCTCTCACACGCACACACACACACACACGTATGTACATCAAGGGCAAAATGTTTTAATGTAACCGCTTTTATTACCAAGTGAACATATACAATCATTTTGTTTAGCAGAAGAATTGCTAGGTCTGGGCTAGTCTATATATAGAAACTACCATGGATAAAATTTATTTGAGTATTTACTATCAGATAGATCCAAAGTCAGGGATGTTCAAAATACCTTATACCTCTTGTTCTTTGAAGGGAGTCAAGAGTCTATTCTCTTTTCTAACCCATGAATATTACTTACTTATCTAGTGCATATTTTTGAGATTGTCTACCACCATTCCTAAATATAGATCAGAAGAGAATATTATTTACTTTGGTTTAGTGTGTATTTTCAACATAGTCGGTTGTCAGTTTTATGAATCCCCCTTCTAATGAAACTAGTCAGCCCTAAATCATACTTTTGGGTGGACTGATTACATTAGGCCCCTTTATCGTCAGATGCTCCTGGCAGAGAGTGTGGCTTAAGACCTTTGAAAAGATTTACGTTAAAGATGGGGTCAGAACATACACAGGCCATTTTCAAAACGAGAAATTCAAGTGGCTAGTATACATTTTTAAAAATGCTCAAGATTCCCTAATCACCCAGGAAATGCAAAGTAAAACTGCTTTGAGATACCACCTCATCTCAGTCAGAATGACTATCCTTAAGGAATCTGACAACAAACATTAAGAGAAATGTCGGGGAAGAGGAGCCCTTATTCACTGCCATTGGGAGTGCAAATTAGTACAGCCATTATGGAAATCAGTATGGAGACTCATCAAAAATTAAAAATAGAACTACCATGTGGCCCAACTATTTTACTCCTGGGCATATACCCAAGGGAGTTCATACCCTACCATAGAGATACTAACACGTGTTTATTGTTGCTATATTCATGAGAGCAAGGAAAAGGAAACAGCATAGATGCCCATCCACAGATGAACAGATAATGAAAATGTGTACATATACACCACAATGACATATTATTCAACTGTGAAAAAAAATCTTTAAAATTTCAAGAAATTTCATTTCTCAGCTGCATTTGTTTCTCCTTGCTGGTGTTTTCTTGGAGGAAATAGAAAGTGAAAATAGGTACAGCACAGTTAAAGATCATTTGTTGATCTGCTACTTTGCCCAATTACTATGGTGGTCCCTTCATATAATGTAAATCTTTTAATCTTAAGGGAGTATGCTATGATAAATATCTCACCCCCAGTTTGCAGATGACTTCATGAAGCAAATGAAGTACTTCAGTATCCCAACATTCTAAATCTAGTAAATAACAGATCTGGATTATGCAGCTTGATTTGTGTTCTGTCTATTATTTTTACAGAGGGCTTACTGCAGACAAATCAATGGTGGCACCTGATGCCCCTTTCTCTTCTGCACGCCTTCTCTTTGGAAGAACAAACCCAAATTAAATACTTGTAGTATAGGAGGATGGCTAAGGAAGCTGTGACATCTCTTTAAGACTCTTAGTTTGTTTTTAATTATGTGGATATGTGTGTTTCTCTGCACGGGTATGTGCATATGAATGTGGTACCCACGGAGACCCAAGGAGATTGTAAGATCCCCTGGAGCTGCAGTTATAAGTGTCTGTGAGCTGGTCCGAGGTAGGTCCTGGGAGCCAAACCCAGATTCTCTGCAAGAACATGTGCTCTTAACCACTGAGCCATCTCTCCAGCCACCTGCTTAGCTCATTTTAACATACCATTTTTCCCTTTGGCCCCTTGGTTGTCTATGACTAAAAACTGATGGGTGAAAAGTTAACAGTCCTGTAGTTAGCATATTAAATAGACTTTTATCCCTCCTGCCAGTGTTGAAACAACTAATTATCAGCCCTGGTTGGGAGCAAGGACAGTTGACCTCTGATAGACCAAAAGAATTCTTCAAAGAGGCAAGGAAGAACTAGATCCTCTGTTCCCTCAGTTTATAGTCATCTGATCTAATTGCCTGAGAATAGGATTTGGTACTCAAGTCTTCACGGATGCACAGCCTTAGAAATAATGATTACAGCAAATCAGGGCTCATGAATATGCAGCTTATTTCTGCTTCGAGACATTTCAGTTATCTAAATTAAAAATACAAAATTATGGATTGCAAAGAAAGTACTAGGTACTTTTTTTTTTTTTAATTTTAACAATTGGAAAATATCACTGAAAGTGAAGTCTTCCTGCCAACATGAAACACATAATCATTGTGCCAAGAGAAGGAAGGATGATTTTCTAAATGCTGGTCTGAACCCCATCCCCAACCCCAAAATATATTTAAAAATAGACTACAGAAGCTCTAATTCATGGGGTTTTTTAGGTTGTGAATTTCACTTTCGAGTCTATACATGTCAGGATGGAATCTAACACCAGCTTGTCCACAGGATGTTCCTTACCCTCAGCATCCACACTCAGAAATTCAAAAATAAGTGATTGATTTTGGTGCCTTTTCCTTCCTGAAGCACCTTCCTTTTCTCCAGAATCTTCGGGAATGTTCTAAGTCTTATTATCCGAAGACCCTGTATCTTATTAATATTGACCCTATAGACCTATACCCATGTTTGAAAACGCACCTCTTCCATCTGCTGCTTCATGAAAATGACTCATTTGATTCTGTCTTTATTCATCACCTTTGGAGGCAATCTGACTAGAGAGTGTTAAGTGCATGTGTTAATGTTTCATAATGAGTCAGGTTAGAATTGTCTTTTTCTAAGTTAAGTTTGCTAACCTCATTTCCAAAGCTCTGAGCAATGCCAGGCAGCTACTATGTAGATAAAATGGACTTAAACATGTGGCAAAGTAACTAAATAAAAGAAGATAGGACTAAAATGACCTGTGTGTTTGTGATAATGATTAAAAGAACATAGAATTCAGTGGTACACAGGAGAGATGCAATGGTATAGCAGGTGCCTTTTGCATTTCCTAGTGGGAATGGCTTATTCTTGTGTTGCACTTTTCCTCTCCAGTCTCAGAATCTTCCCTTGTCACATGGCAGCCAAGGCAGCCCCTGCCAATTAAAACATGGCATTTGGGATCAATGACTGAGTTTTCTTAAAACAGGGAAGTGTCTAATGAAACCACGACAAGGACTTTGGTGCCTCTAGTTGGTAATGGGTGAGGGTAGAGATGACCCCTTCGTTTTGCAGGGGTGGGAGTTTGAAATGAATAAAACGATTTATGCGAAGAGAGTTGCAGAATCAAGAGGAGAGGTCCAATTCCAAATCCCGTGGGCTCACTGAGAGGCATAAGCAATCTTGAAGCAAAGTATGTCTGCTGGTTGGATTGGGCAGGCTTGGAATGAGAAAGAGTGTGCTGAAATGGAAAACATTCCTTGAGGCTTTGCAGCGTTATTTCTGCTTCAGCCATATGTATCGCAAAGTCTCCTTACATAAAACAGCTTGGCAGTTGTCATCGTAAATGCGTATGCAGGCACATTTGTCGTGTTCTTTGCATTCCTGAGTGGGTTTCTGCTATTGATGAAGAGCCACCTTTTCTAATAAAAAAAAAAGATAACAATATCAAAAACAAAACTGTGTGCTTATTTCTTGAGTGATGCTGCACCCCTAACCTTGTTTTGCTTTTACGTTTGCTTGAGCTTCCGCCTGAGCTTGCAATGATAGTAATCTGAGATTCCCCAGGCTGTCTTGGAATCTTGACGGCCACCTTCAGTGAATTCTGCTTTCTTGCTACCTACTGGTGAAAAAAAAAAGTCTCATGCCCAAATTCAGCACTGAGCAGGTAGCTAGGACTCCTACTGTTCTACCAGTAAAGTAGCCTTTAACAGGAACTGGTGGCTGCTGAGATATTAGGAACAACAGATTTATCGTCTCATTCTCTTGGCTAGCTGGGATGCCGATGCCACTAACAGCAGAAATGATGAGAAGCTTTAGATAATCTCCTAGGCAGATGCAGCATCCTGATCGTTACCTGACAAGTGAACTCTCACAGAGGCTGAGATTCGTTTGCCTTTCCTATGTTATCTTTACTCTCATACCATCCTGCGTAGAGCAAGACATATGGACCCCAGGTATCGTTGAAAGAAGGATCATAGCAGATGTTAGAAGTAGGACCAAAGACTGGAGAGTTGGTTCAGTGGTCTAGAGCACTGACTGCTCTTCCAGAGGTCCTGAGTTCAATTCCCAGCAACTACGTGGTGACTCACTACCATCTGCAATGGAATTCAACACCCTCTTTTGGTGTGTCTGAAGACAGCAACAGTGTACTTATATACATTAAATACATAAACAAACAAACAAACAAATCTTTAGTGACTAGCTTGGTCCTACCGTGTTTTTTTTTTTTTTTTTTTTTTAAGATTTTTAATGGAGTAGGTTAGAGGAGGGAAATCCTGGTCTTTGTCCCCAGCTTTTTGGATCAACAATCATAGTTAGAGAAATTAAATCATAATGGCCCAAGGTGGTTTTAGCTAGTTTACTTGAGGTTATGCATACTTCACAATAAACAGGCAAAGTTGAGAGCTAAGGTTCTTACCTGGATAATTCCTAAATTACATCAGGAGCAAATCTAGTTTTACCAAATAAAACAGATGAGATTTGAATCTGTGTAGCAAAGGCAATTTTCTCATTTAGTGATTTTTATTTGGTCTGCAGAGAACCAAATGACTGTGAGAGAAAACACAATAAGGAAATAGTCTCATTGTTCTCATAGGTAATACTTTCTGCTCTTCTTCCTCACGTGTTTCTTGCCTAACATAGATTTCTGTGGTTGCTGTAATGAAGCACCACAAATCACACAACAGATATTTATTGCATCGTTATTCTGGAAGCTGGATGTGTAGGGACAAGATGTTGGCAAGCGTGACCCCTGCTGTGTACTGGGAGGGACAATCAGTTCCATGGCTCTCACTGCCTTCTGGTGGTCATCTTTGATGTTCCTTCTCTGGGGGACCATCCCATTGTTCTTGTTCTTTATCGTCACATAATATTTTTTTCTATACACTACATATATTAAAGCCCATGTTCATGTCCTCATTTTAACTTGGCTTCCTTCATAAAGGCCCTATCTCCTGATAATTCTGAGTGCTCTCTCTCTCTTTCTCTCTCTCTCTGTATGTGTGTGCATGCATGCTTATATGTGTGTGTGTGTGTGTGTGTGTTTATGATTTCAAAGCTGAGTATGTTGGTGTATATACCTGTAATTTAATTTCAGCATCCAGGAGGCAGAATCACAAGAATTGTCAGTTCAAGGTCATGCCTGGCTACCTAGCAAGTTTGAGGGCAGCTTATGCTATATGAGATCTTGCTTTAAAACAAACAGATATAAAACAATCCGTTTTTAGGGTCTCTTCTGGCTCCTGGAGCTGCTGTTTCATATAGGCAAACACAAAAACAAAGGAACAAGACTTTCACATTCGGATTTGGGGGGAAGAAACTAATCACACTTGAATGAATTGTGTGGTTCTCTGATATACACATCGACTCTATAAATATAAGCCACAATCATGTAATCAAAATGCCATTGCCTTTGAAAAGACTACGATTGAATAAGAATTTTCCATTCTAATTTGAAATTGATCAATATCTATCCAGCATTGTGTTGGAGCTGGGTAGTAATCCTTTTTCCTATTTGGGAAGTGGAACCGGATGGACAGCTGGCTGTGGAGTTTGCACGAAGAGTACATAATCCTACTTATATAACCCATCATGTTTGCAAAATCTGCACTGCAGTTTTGGGGAGGAAAATGAGATGTTTGGAAATAAAATCTGCTGTGCAGGAGTGGAAAATTTATCCTCTTTCCACATGGTTCTTGTCTACATCTTTTATTTGCATCCTCAAGAGTCACATGTCCTTGTTTGAGCATTTTGCCTTTGCTGCTCATGTTAGGTCTGCAGAAAGGGTGAACTGTGTTGCTAGTGCTAATACCTGACCATGGATTTAACATCAGAGTTGTTTAACCCCCTCGAAGGCTGTGATGTCTTGCATCAGTTTGTGCTTGGCTGAAACGAGGTGAGGAAAGAAGGTGTAGGCATACAGCCCTTAAAAGTGTGAATGCTCGTTTCTCAAGTGATAACCCTGCAAACAAGGTCACTTATTACATCCATGTGATGGAGAACTGGTTTTCTTTCAATAAAAAACAGTATGCTTATTGCTCTTTTGTGTTATAGTACTGTTCCTGCTTTTTATAGGAGCTGCCTTTTCTTAATTACAGGTTCAGCTGGGGATGCTGGTTGTGGGAATGTACATCTGGGGCCATCAGTAAATCATATGATTATGTCAGCTTGTTACAATGACTGGAATGAGGAGATGCCTGCAAGCAGGTTGGTTAATCAGAAACATGCCTTGGATTTTATGTAGCAATAAGAACGGGTTTTTTGGGAAGAAACTTCCACTTCTTCCTGAGCTCACTAAGTGAGGATGATTAGTCTTGCAGGAACCATGTCCCCTGCTCAATGTCTTATGGCAGAGGTCTCTGACTGAAAGTGACAGGAAATGATTAGATAACACAGGAACAGTTCTAATACAGACAGGAAAGAGAGAGAGAAGAGTGCTGTGTGTGTGTGTGTGTGTGTGTGTGTGTGTGTGTGTGTGTGTGAGAGAGAGAGAGAGAGAGAGAGAGAGAGAGAGAGAGAGAGAGAGAGAGAGAGATCGATCCAGCAACAGGCCCAAATTGAGATCCAGCTAGCTCTCTAGGGGAGGCCCAGGACTCTGACACTATTACTGATGCCATGCTGTGCTTACAGACAGGAGCCTAGCATGGCTACCCTCTGAGAGGCCTAACAAACAGCTGAAAGAATCAGATACAGATACTAGCACCCAACCAATGGATGAAGTGGATGGAAGCCTGGGACCCCTGTGGTTGAATTAGGAAAAAGGTGGAAGAAACTGAGGATGAAGGTGGCCCCATAGGAAGACCACCAGCAGTCTCAACTGAACTGGACCCCCGAGATCTCTCAGACACTGAGCCACTCACCAGGCACCATATACCAGTTGATAGGAGGCCCCTGACACATATATAGGAGAGGACTGCCTGGCCTGGCCTCAGTCAGAGAAGATGCACTTAACCTTCAAGAGACCTGAGACCCCAGGGAGTGGGGAGGCTTGGTAGGGTGGGGGTGGAGAGTATAGACTTCTTCTTGGAGTGGGGGGGGGAGGAGGAGATATGGAGTGGGGAGCGGTCAGGGAACAGACCAGGAAGGGGATGAAGTCTGGACTGTAAAAAAGGCTTAAAGAATAAAAATAAATAAATTATGATTTGAATTTTTGGAGGTCAAATTCATGAGCAGATAAAGTCATGTCATTGCTTAAGCTGGTTTTTGCTGGTATTTTGTCTGTGGCAAATAATATCGAAATATAAAAGAAGAGAATTATATTTATATTTATATAGAAATATAAAAGAAGAGAATTAATTTGAAGAATAAAAGTTTAAGACATTGGAAGTTACTGGCAAGGCAAACTTCCCTTGGGTGACAACAACTGGAAAGTATTTTGAAACATTGTGTTCTTATATTCTTATTTTATATGGAAGTTTTTTCTAATATAGTGTTCTCTCTTTCTTATTATTCCATTATTGGATAGGTTTTACTTCTCAGTGTGTCCTTGTGACCTGTGTCTCCTTATGTTTGGGGAATGGGGTTCAAACTGTTATCTGGCCTCTCAAAAGTCTGGGAGAAAAGTTTTGCATTTTATCGAGTTTTATGTCTATTTATTTATTTAATTTATTTAGTGTGTGTGTGTGTGTGTTTATATGTGTGTGCCTGTGGAGGCCAGAAGAGGGAGTCAGATTCCTTTGGAGATGGAGTTCAGGTGATTGTGAGCCAACACCCATGTGAGTGCTGGGAAGAGTCATAGCTTCTGAAAGAGCTACAAGTTGTATGAACCACTAAGTCATCTCCCCAGCTACTACAAGAAGCTTTGTTTTCCGCCTGGGTTGCTTTTAACTATGTCTCTCACCAAAGATAAGCTGTTTGGAGTGATCTCAAAGCCAGTTTTTAAGCAGCACTGTCATTCTCATATGTCATAATCACAATAATGACTGTCTCCTTGTGAGCTGTCACTGTGGCACTAGGCACGTTGCTAACTAAGTGCTTTACGTGCATGAACAAGATTAACCCCGAGGTGGGCAATGCCAGATTACCACTGTAATCTTCCTTGGTGGGTTTGAGTGGCTTGCCTAAGGCTAGATGATAGTGAATTTAGGGAAGACTAGAGGAAGACAGCCCAGTTTGCCTGAGACGAGAATTTTGTTGATAAAAAGGTAGGAAAGTCCTTGAGATTCTCATGTTGTACTTTATTGTAAATGCATTGGTAAGTCTTATTTGGCGTGCTCGCTTCAGCAGCACATATACTAAAGTCTTATTTGGCTCTAGCCTTTGGAACTGTGTTCATTAATGGCCATGGAATCAATCTGTGACTTCAAGTTCCCTGTCTCTGCTGCCTTCCCAGTGCTACATCAACTCCTGTCTTCCTGGGTGATTTTTGCAGGCTTGATGAACAATTCTGATTGTGAGATAGAGGTGAGCTGGTTAACTCAGAAGGTACCAACTTCATTCCCATCCTTCCACAGAACAATGGCCAGCATTTCTATTCAGCAGGAAGATAGCTGGGAGCACTCTCTGTGTTCATTGTGTTCAAAGCAGTTGATTCAGCCTGACTGCTGAAGCTGGTCTGAGCAATGCCTCACCTTGGCATCAGGTAATTGCATTTTAATTATCTTCCCTTTTCTAGAAGACAGTTCAGCTTCTTACAGTTCAGTGAGAGGCTTGCAATATTTGGAAGTCCATATAAAATTTTGAGATGATATTGAGCATTTACAAAAAAAAAAAAAAAAGAAAAAGCCCAGTATGACTTCTTTGCTATTTCAGCCATCTGTTACTAAAAGGAAAAAAAATTCAATTTCCCTTTCTTCCTTGGTAGCTCTGTGTCTAGGCTGCTCAATACACACCAATAGTGCCTACCAGTCTCTAATATTTTTCTAGCCATATATCTTTTTTCAAATCTTAACAACCAAGTTACAAAGTGAAATTAAGCTTGAAAATAAGTGCATAAAAGAGTCTAGGGAGTTGGTGACTGAGAAAGCATTACCTGATGCTAATTTAATAGGAAATGCGGGCCTATTTACAGTAGGAAGGCTGTGTCTCTGTGTTGAGTCACCATAGTGGGGATCTCAATGAGTCTCTGCTTTCAGAGACACACAGCAAAATAGGTGCCAAATGGGGCAATGCCTTAGCACCAATCAGCTGTGTGAACTGGATTTCATGTTTTGTTTTGTTTTGTTTTGTTTTTCATGCTGAAAGTGAAAAGCTTCGATTCCATTTTCTTCCACTTCAATTATCTGTGAACACTTCATTTTAAAGATCATATCCCCTCATCGGAGCGATGGTACCATGCTACAGCATTATTCTGATGCTATCAGTAAAGGCCGCACTCTTATGTCTTTTGTCATTTGTTGTGCCATTGTGCCTTTCTCTCAGCTCTCTCAGATGGAAAACAATCTCCCTTGTGTGAGCCATGCACGCTGGTGGCAAAAAGAGCAGAAAGAATGACTCAGCACTTATGGGGATGGCTAACAAAAGTGATGTGGGATTTCTTCCCTTTCACATTTTCAACCTAAAAGCCCTGCAAAAAAAATAAAATCCAGGTGGGTCAGCAGGTTTGGAATGTGAATAAGATACATGGTTAATTACTTGAAGATAATTGGATCGGGTACTTGAAGTCATCCATTGTAGGATGCCAAAAGATCCAGCTTTTAAAATATTTCATTTATTTATTATTATTTTTGTAGTTGTATGTTTACGTGTACTCGCATGAGTTTATAGGTACCATGTGAGTTAAGTTGCCTGCGGAGGCTGGAAAGGTTTGGATACCCTGGAACCGGGGTTACAGATGGTTGTGTGCGGCTGGATGTGGGCACTGGGACTGAACATGTTTCATCTGCTCTCTTGCCTGTTGAGCTATTTTTGCAGACCAAAAAGTTTACTGTTTTTGATTTGGGCAGAATTGTTTCTTCTCTTTGTAAGATAATAAATAGCGGTGAGCATGCTTTACAAGAATTTTAATAAATACTAGTTACCCAAAACCAAAAAATCCCACCCCCAAACATACCACTCCACTTCCAAATGCACAACACACACACACACACACACACACACACACACACACACACACACACCACTGCTACCATCAACCAAAAATTTTGCTGGCTCATTGTATTATCTGTATGTCTACATTGCCTGTCTGTACGTGAGTGAAAAGAAGATGCTTCCTATCTTCTCTTCTCTATCTATCATCTATCTATCTATCTATCTATCTATCTATCTATCTATCTATCTATCTATCTATCTCCTATCCTCAATTTCTTTTTCATTTTTAACTCAGGTAAGTGTATAAGAAAATGTCCAGGGGAGCCAACAGTCTAGGGTTGGTACAGGGAAGAGGAAGATGGTTCTGAAGTTAGGAAAATGCAAGGCATGGTTTTAGATTTACCACTTTTATGTGACCAAGTCAAAATTTTAATTTCTTTCAATCTGTTTTTTCAAGTGAACAACAACAATTATCAGAATAGAATGACATGGTCGCTAATAGACCTACTTTATACTATTGTAGGAGAACAGGAAGAAAAGATGTCTATGGTGATATGCTTGAAGAAAACATAACATTGTGTTGGAGTTTCAGGTGGTTATCAGGTCCTCTAAAACAAAACAGAGCCGGGCAGTGGTGGCGCACGCCTTTAATCCCAGCACTTGGGAGGCAGAGGCAGGTGGATTTCTGAGTTCGAGGCCAGCCTGGTCTACAAAGTGAGTTCCAGGACAGCCAGGGCTACACAGAGAAACCCTGTCTCGAAAAAAAAAAAAAAACAAAACAGAACACCCACTTATTCAGTGCACTTGCCTCCCTAATGCTTGCTAATAGAACTGAGACCCTGATGAACTGATTGCAATCATCTACTATGTGTTTACCAAATGAAGGCTTACACTACGAAATGTCTATCTTCAAAATCTTGGAAACATCCTTTAAAGATCCAAGGCAGTGGTTTTCAACCTATAGCTGGAGATCCTTTTGGGCATCAAGTGATCTTTTTACAGGGCTTGTCTAAGACCATCAGAAAATGCAAGTCTTTACAACTCATAACAGTAGTAAAATTAGAGTTATGATGTAGCAACAAAATAATTTGATGGTTGGAGGTCAACACAACATGAAGAACTTTATTAAAGGATTTTAACATTAGGAAGGGTGAGAACTATTGATCCAAGCGTCATTCTCAGGAATGTAAACATCAGAGGAATAAGATCTCAGTCTCCAGGACCCCATAGGAGGTCAGAATCCTTACTATGATAACTTCCAGCCATCAGTGCCCAAGTGACTACATCTCATACAGACCCCTTATACACATTTTACATAATTGTTCTGTTTTAGTTGTCCATGACTAGTTTTGGAGGTCATGGCATTGAGGTATACTATTAATTCTCCAAGAGTTTTATTTTATTTCTTATTGATGATGTATAGGTTATGATGATAATGTTTGCCTGTTTAATATCTGGATCACAGAGACCATATTTTTTGGAACCACCATGTTAGCTGTGTACTGGGTGCTTTTCTGATGGAGGAAACTGTATAGTCTACCTTCAGGCCATGCTGAGATCACCATTTTCTGAGCATTTATCTCACAAAGAGCCCTGATTATTGATGATGCATGGGATGTTGTTGTGCCTGCCTGTAATGGCAGTATTTATTAGGCAGATGCAGGAAAGGGCAAGGTCAAGGTTGTCCCTAGCTACACAGCAAGTTCTAGACCAGCACAGTTACACTGATTATTCTTGCACTGTCTACTGATCACTGATGCTTCAACCACCTTTGCCCATGCCTTAAGTGTTTTTTCTTATTTATTTACTTTCATTAAATTTCTTTTCATACAATATATTTTGATCACATTATGTCCCCTTTACCAACTACACCTAGATTGTCTGTACTAACCTAACTTTGTGTTCTCTCTCTCTCTCTCTCTCTCTCTCTCTCTCTCTCTCTCTCTCTCAAACAAAACCAAAGGAAACAAACAAGAGTCCTTATAAGACAAAAATTATAAAAATAAAAAGTACACACAAAACATGACCATTTTATATTGGTCAACTACCTGGGCATTGGATCTGCTCTGCAAAGTGTTTGATACACCCAGTGAGTGACACTCTGTCTTAGGATTTTATTGCTGTAAAGAAATACTATAAAACAAACAAACAAAAAACACAACCAACCAAGCAACTAGCCAACCAACCAACCAAACAAACAAACAATCAACCAAACAAAAAAGATATCATGACCAAGGCAACTCTTATAAAAGAAACACTTAACTGGGTCTGGCTTACAGTTTCAGAGGTTTTATTCATTATCATTATGATGGGAAGGAAGCATGCCACCAGTGCTGGGGAAGCCAGCATTTAAGAGGAAACTGATTCCACACCGAGCATACCTTGAGCACTCGCAGACCTCAGAGTCCACCTCAACAATGAGACTTCCTCCAACAAAGCCACACCTACCCCAATAAGGCCACACCTCCTAATAGTGTCATTCCCTATGGACAAACATTGAAACACATGAATCAGTAAGAGACCAAACCTATTCAAACCACTACACACTATATTGGAGAAAACTGATTTTCCCTTTCTCAGTGGGTATCGGCTGTAAATAGTTTCTTGATGAGTGGTGGGACTCTTTTTATGCCTGCTTCCCTTTCTCAGTGCTGAGATTTTTTTGTTTCTTTCTTCTTTGAACCTGTGAGGGTCTTATGTGTGCCTCCCCAGTCTCTGTGAGTTTATATGTGTATCAGTCTTGTTGTATTATTTCCTTAGAGAAACCCACCACCCCTGACTCAAAAATTTTTAACCTCTTCTTCTGGAGGAAGGATTTGATAAAGACATTCTATTTAGGACTGAGTACTTGAAAGCCTCCCACTCTCTGCTCATTGTCCAGTTGTGACTCTCTGTGTTAATTACCATCTACTACATAAAGGAGCTGATGAGGGCTGAGCCATGCTTTCCTCCATGGGTACAGAAGTATTTCATCAGGAGTCACATTATTCGTGCCCTTCCCCAAGCCTTGAGCAGGCTAAATAGACCTTAAGTGTTTTGCCGCAGTTGGTCATCTACCACCTAGAGACCTAGGGTGGAATCTTCCACCTTGCAGCACCTGCAATTTCTACAGGAGCAGACTGCCGGCTAAGCTTGCTTTGCAACATAATCCAGCTGAAACAAAGTGTTTGTGGGTTTTCCTTATATAAACACAGAGCTGAAAATTAAACTTGGAGCCTGGATCAGACACCTTTGTCTTGGCATCATACTTCTCTCACCCGCCCATCCTTTTTCATTTCTAGCCCCCCTTACAGGTACCCCATTCTCTGTGGCTGCTGGACAGCTACAATTATTGTTCTGTTCCTTTAGCAGAATATTCACAGAAGCCTTTTCAATAGGGTCCATGACCTATCTAGTCTCAGGTTCTTCACTACTTTAACAGTGGTTTCATCTCATGAAGCCAGCCTTTCTATTGTCAGTCCTTCCTGAATGTGCCCAATCTCCTCTGATCTCACAAACTCAGCAGGATTGTGCCAGGCTAGTAATTGGAAGGGAGACCTATTAAGTCATTCTTCTTTATTCTATGAATACCTCTAAATTCTACATGCCAGGAGGAGGTAGATTTAACTCTCCTTATCTATGCTGTTAACTCTTCTTTTCTTTCTCTTGTAAAGCTCATTGTATCATTGATGGGAACACTATTTGATAGGCAATACTAGTATACTGTGGATTTGGATGGCAAGTCCAATTTGTCTGTATCTTCTTTTTTCTAACATTTTTATTTTTATGTTATGAAGTGTCCTTGTCTTTTAAAATAACTTTTGGTAGAAAATCAATTTTATTAGATATTAGAATGGCTACTCTAGCTTATTTCTTGGGACCATTTGCTTGGCAAATTGTTTTCCAGCCCTTTATTCTGAGGTAGCATCTGTCTTTGACACTGAGGTGCATTTCCTGTATGCAGGAAAATGCTGGATTCTGGTTACTGCTTTTAATATTCTTTCTTTGTTTTGTGTATTTTGTGTTTTGACTATTATGTGACAGGAGGAATTTCTTTTCTGGTCCAATCTATTTGGAGTTCTATAGGCTTCTTGTATGTTTACGGATATGCATACAAATTTCTTTAGGTTAGGGAAGTTTTCTTCTATAATCTTGTTGAAGATATTTACTGACCCTTTAAGTTGGGAATCTTCACTCTCTTTAAGTTGGGAATCTTTACTCTCTTCTATACCTATTATTGTTAGGTTTGGTCTTCTCATTATGTCCTGGATTTCCTGGATGTTTTGGGTTAGGAGCTTTTTGCATTTTGCATTATCTTTGACTGTTGTGTCAGTGTTTTCTATGGTATCTTCTGTATCTGAGATTCTCTCTTCTATCTCTTGTATTCTGTTGGTGATACTTGCATCCATGACTCCTGATGTTTTTCCTAGGTTTTCTATCTCCAGGGTAGTCTCCCTTTGTGATTTCTTTATTGTTTTTACTTCCATTTTTAGATCCTGGATGCTTTTGTTCAATTCCTTCACCTGTTTGGTTGTGTTTTCCTGTAATTCTTTAAGGGATTTTTGTGTTTCCTGTTTAAGGGTATCTGTTTACCTGTGTTCTCCTGTATGTCTTTAAGGGAGTTATTTATGTCCTTCTTAAAGTCCTCTATCATCATCATGAGATGTGATTTTAAATCATAGTCTTCCTTCTCTGTTGTGTTGGGGTATCCAGGGCTTGCTGTGGTGGGAGAATTGGGTTCTGATGGTGCCAAGTAGCCTAGGTTTCTGTTGCTTATGTTCTTGCCCTTGCCTACTGCCATACAATTATCTGTGGTGTTAGCTGGTCTTGCTGTCTCTGACTGTGACTTGTCCCTCCTGTAAGCCTGTGTGTCAGCACTCCTGGGAGAACAGCTCTCTCCCAGTTGGGTTTTGTGTTTGAAGAGCTGTGGCACAGGGTCAGCTCTGGGGCACAAATGGAAATCAGAAGGATCCTGTCCCAGGCTGCTCCTTGGTTCCTGTGTCCTTAGGGCTCCAGGCAGGTCCCTCTTGGGCCAGGTATTTGAGCAGAAGTGATGGTGTCTCACCTGTGCTCTCAGGTGTGTCAGCACTCCTGGGAGACCAGCTCTCTCCTGGAGGGATTTAGTTATGGAGAGCTGTGGCACAGGGTCAGCTCTGGAGCCCAGATGGAAACCTGAGATGCTGCCTCTTGATATCAAATGATATATGGTGGATCCAGGAGTTGGAACGTGTGCATGCTACATTTTAGTATTTAAGGTCTAGAATTTGAGTTGAATTGCAAAAGGCCCTTGCAAACAATGTTAATGTGTATTGGGGACGTTATTTTGAGAGATGTTCACACATTTTAAAGCAGAACTACCCATTAGAGATTTTGTAGACCTATGGGAAGGTCATGAAGAATTCTAAAAGTAATATTTGTTTCAGTTCATGGGATCTCACACTTCCTCAATTAAGAATTTTTTACTTTAAGCCTTTTTTATGGTTTGTTTGTTTATTTGATTTTCTTTTTGGTACTGGTGATTGAATCGAATCTAGGTGATTGAATTTCACATAGGGTAGATGAGCTCTCTACTGATGAGCTACATTCTAAGCCCTGAGAATTTTATTTGAAAGGGCTTAGAAAATAAAACAAATGTCACTGCTGATTCTAGATCTCTGTTATTGTTTTATTTTTAAAGCAGAGCAAAGCCAAGAAACTTAAATATTTATTTGTGTGTGTGTGTGTGTGTGTGTGTGTGTGTGTGTGTGTGTGTGTGTGTGTGAGAGAGAGAGAGAGAGAGAGAGAGAGAGAGAGAGAGTCTAAAGATGACAAGAGGATGCTAAATCTCCTGGAGCTGGAGTCATAGACAATTATGATTTGCTCATTGTGGTCTGGGAAACAAATCCACTTTCTTTGGAAGAACAGCAATTGCTCTCAACTGGCTTCTTTTCAGCTCATAAGAGAAATGATGTTAAAAATTTTAAAAACTTCATGAAATTCCAGTTTTTCTCAGGTCATTTGACGTCAGAAATTATTGATATATTAATTTGTACTTAAAATTAAGAAAACCAAGCACTCATATTCAGTAATAAAGGCAAATAATTACAACTTTATTTGTTAAGATAATTTACCCATCAGTTAGAGATTTCAGATTTAATTCTAATTAGAGTTTTGGTGAATTATCTCTCCATGTTCCAACAGAGTATTGAATTATCTTACCAATTTTGAGTTATATGTCTGTGATTGTTATAAGACAATAAGTTGGGGACAAGGGAATGATAAGTTATTTGTCTCACAAACTGGGTAAACTGAGTTAGATTTCTAGAATCCATGTGTCTGTGGAAGAAAAGAACCTTCTCAAGAAATGATCTTTGGTTTCCACATGTGCACTATACAGTATGTACACACAATTATATTAAAGTCTATAATTTTGCAATATCTCTACCTTATAAAATAGATTAAGATCAAATCATGAGCTGAGTCTTGGTAGCATGTGCCTTTTATTCCAGAACTTCGGAGACAGAAGCAGATAGATCTTTGATTCTGTGACCAGCTTTGTCTACAGAGTGAATTCTAGGACAGCCAGGGCTATACAGGGTAACCCTGTCGCAACTCTCCACCCCCACCACCTCAAAAAATGAAGAATCAAATCGTGCAACTGGTAAGTTGAGTCAATTGTCAAGAGAAAGGGTATATAATATGACTACCCTCTTAGTTTTGATACTGGGTCTCAAACTCATGGTCTTTCTTGCTCAGCCTCCAAAGTGATAGAATTATAGTGTGTATTACCATGCTTCTCTGCAGAGATTCAGACCACAGATTGATGTTTAATGTCTTTTTCAATCCCTCTTCACTTTATTTACTGGAGCATGGTCTTGCCAAATCCCAAATTCTTTAGTTTCACTAGTTCAGTTTCTAGCTAGTCAGGTTTCTATGAAGAGTCAGTTTCTGTATCCAGAGCCCTGAGATCACACATTGGCCTCTATACCTGCCTAGCTCTTTATATAGGTATTTGGGAACTGAGCTTCAGGTCTCCTGATTTTATGGCAAGTGTTTTATTGACTGAGACATCTTTTAGCCATCAGAACAATTATGCTTTTTTATGTTTAATTTTTTCTTTTTTATTGAATATAATCTTCATTTACATTTCAAATGCTAAAACGTTTCCCAGTTTCCCTTCTCCCCCAAACCCCCAACCCCTCCTCCCACCCCCTGCCTCCAAATATATGCCCCTCCAACCGACCCACTCCCACCACCTGCCCCCTTGATTTCCCTTTGTTGGGGCATCTATTGAGCCTTCACTGGACAAAGGACCACTCCTCCCACTGATGTCTAACAAGGCATTCCTCTGCCACATTTTTGGCTGGAACCATGTGTACCTCTTGGTTGATGGTTTAGTCCCTGGAAGTTCTAGGGCATCTGGGTGGCCGACATTATTGTTCTTCCCATGGAGGTCCCTTAAGCTCCTCCAGACCACCTTCCAACTCCTCCATTGGGGACCCCACACCCAGTCCAATGGTTAGATGCTAGCATCTGCCTCTGTATGTGTAAGGCTCTGACAGGGCCCCTCCTGAGACAACTGTGACAGGCTCCTTTTGGTATGCACTTCTTGTTGTCCATAATAGTGTCGGGGTTTGGTGACTGTTGATAGGATGAATCCCTGGTAGGGCAGTCTCTGGGTGGCCTTTCCTTCAGTCTCTGCTCCATACTTTGTCTCCTTTATTGCTCCTGTGAGAATTTTGTTCCTTTTCTCAGAGGAACCAAAGCACCATTTCAGTCCTCCTTCTTCTTGAGCTTCCTGTGGTCTGTGAATTGTAACTTGTTTATTTTGAACTTTTGGGCTAACATCCACTTATCAGTGAGTGCATGCCATGTGCATTCTTTTGGGACTGGGTTACCACGCTCAGGATAACACTTTCTAGTTCCATCCATTTGCCTAAGAATTTCATGAATTCATTGTTTTTAATAGCTGAATAATACGTCATTGTGTATATATACCACAATTTCTGTATCCATTCCTCGGTTGCAGGACATCTGGGTTCTTTCCAGCTTCTGGATATTATAAATAAGGCTGCTGTGAACATAGTGGAGCACCTGTCCTTATTACTTGTAGGAGCATCTTCTGGGTATATGCCCCGGAGTGGTATAGCTGGGTTCTCAGGTAGTACTATGTCTAATTTTCTGAGGAACTGCCAAACTGATTTCCAGAGTGGATATACCAGCTTGTAGTCCCACCAACAATGGAAAAGTGTTCCTCCTTTCCCACATCTTCTCCAGCATCTGCTGTCTCCTGAGTTTTTCATCTTAGCCATTCTGACCAGTGTGAGGTGGAATCTCAGTGTTGTTTTGATTTGCATTTCACTGATAATTAAGGATGCTGAACATTTCTTTAGGTGCTTCAGAGCCATTCGAGTTTCCTCAGTTGAGAATTCCCTGTTTAGCTCTGTACCCCATTTTTTAATAGGGTTATTTGACTCTCTGGAGTCTAACTTCTTGAGTTCTTCATATACATTGGATATTAGCCCTCTATTTGATGTAGGATTGGTAAAGATCTTTTTCCAATTTGTTGCTTGCCGTTTTGTCCTATTGACAGTGTCTTTTGCCTTACAGAAGCTTTGCAGTTTTATGAGGTCCCATTTGTCAATTCTTGTTCTTAGAGCATAAGCCATTTGTATTCTATTCAGGAAAATTTCCCCTGTGCCCATGTGTTCAAGATTCTTCCCTTCTTTCTCCTCTATAAGCTTCAGTGTGTCTGGTTTTATATGTAGGTCCTTGATCCACTTGGACTTGAGCTTTGTACAAGGAGATAAGAATGGGTCGATTTGCATTTTTCTGCTCCAGTTAATCCAACACCATTTGTTAGAATGCTATCTTTTTTCCACTGTATGTTTTTAGCTCCTTTGTCAAAGATCAAGTGACCACAGGTGTGTGGGTTCTTTTCTGGGTCTTCAATTCTATTCCATTGATCTTCCTGCCTGTCTCTGTACCAATACCTTACAGTTTTTATCACTATTGCTCTGTAGTAGAGCTTGAGGTCAGGGATGGTGATTTCCCCCAGGAGATCATTTGTTGTGGAGAACAGTTTTTGCTATCCTGGGTTTTTTGTTATTCTAGATGAATTTGAGATTTGCTCTTTCTACATTTATGAAGAATTGATCTGGGATTTTGATGGGGATTACATTGAATCTGTAGATTGCTTTTGGCAAAATGGCCACTTTTACTATATTAATCCTGCCATCCATAAGCATGGGCGATCTTTCCATCTTCTGAGACCTTCTTCGATTTCTTTCTTTAGAGACCTGAAGTTCTTGTCATACTGATCTTTCACTTGCTTGGTTAGAGTCACACCAAGGTATCTAATATTTTTTGTGACTATTGTGAAGGGTGTCATTTCCCTAATTTCTTTCTCAGCTTGTTTATCCTTTGAGTAGAGGAAGCCTACTGATTTGTTTGAGAGAATTTTATATCCAGCGACTTTGCTGAAGTTGTTTATCAGCTGTAGGAGTTCTCTGGCAGAAGTTTTGGGGTCACTTAAGTATAAGATCATATCATCTGCAAATAGTGATATTTTGACTTCTTCCTTTCCAATTTGTATACTTTGAACTCCTTTTGTTGTCTGATTGTTCTGGCTAGGACTTCAAGTACTATATTGAATAGTTAGGGAGAGAGTGGGCAGCTTTGTCTGACCACCTATTTTTGTGGGACTGCTTCAAGTTTCTCTCCATTTAATTTGATGTTGGCTACTGGTTTGCAGTATATTGCTTTCACTGTGTTTAGGTATGGGCCTTGGATTCCTGATTTCTCCAAGACTTTTATCATGAAGGGGTGCTGAATTTTGTCAAAAGCCTTTTCAGAATCTAATGAAATGACCATGTGTTTTTTTCCTTGAGTTTGTTTATGTAATGGATTACATAGATAGATTTCCATATATTGAACCATCCCTGCATCCCTGGGATGAAGCTTACCTGATTGTGGTGAATTATAGTTTTGATGCATTCTTGGATTCGGTTGGCCAGAATTTTGATGAGTATTTTTGCATCGATGTTCATGAGGGAAATAGGTCTGAAGTTCTCCTTCCTTGTTTGGTTTTTGTTTGGTTTAGGTATAAGCGTTATTGTGGCTTCATAGAATGAGTTGGGAAGTGTTCCTTGACTTTCTATTTCACGGAATAGTTTGAAGAGTATTGGTGTTAGGTCTTTGATGATCTGATAGAATTCCCCACTAAACCATCTGGTCCTGGGCTTTTATTTATTTATTTATTTATTTTTTGATAGGAGACTATTAACTACTGCTTCTATTTCCTCAGGACTTATGAAACTATTATGGTTTATCTGATCCTGTTTTAACCTTGGCACCTGGTATGTATCTAGAAAGTTGTCCATTTCATCCAGATTTTCAAACTTTGTTGAGTATAGTATTTTTGTAGAAGGATCTGATGATTTTTTGAATTTCCACATTTTCTGTTGTTATGTCTCCCTTTTCATTTCTGATGTTATTGATTTGTGTAGTGCCTCTGTGTGCTATGGCTCATCTGGCTAAGGGTTTTTCTATCTTGTTGATTTTCTCAAAGAACCAGCTCCTGGTTTTGTTGATTCTTTTTGTAGTTCTTTTTGTTTCATTTTGGATGATTTCAGCCCTGAGTTTGATTATTTCCTGCTGTCTACTCCTCTTGAGTGTATTTGCTTCTTTTTGTTCTAGAGCTTTCAGGTGCACTGTCAAGCTGTTAGTGTAAGCTCTCTCCATTTTCTTTTTGGAGGCACTCAGAGCTATGAGTTTTCCTCTTAGCACTGCTTTCATTGTGTCCCATAAGTTTTGGTATGATGTGTCTTCATTTTCATTAAATTCTAAAAAGTCTTTAATTTCTTTCTTTATTTCTTCCTTGATAAAGCTATCATCGAGAATAGCATTGTTCAAAGTCCATGTGTATGTGTATTTTTCATTGTTTTTGTTTGAACTTAAGACCAGCCTTAGATCATGATGATCTGATAAAGTGCATGGAATAATTTCAATATTTCTGTACCTGTTGAGGCCTGTTTTGTGACCAATTATATGGACAGTTTTGGAGAAGGTACCATGAGGTGCTGAGAAGAAGGTATATTCTTTTGCTTTAGGATGGAATGTTCTATAAATATGTTAGATTCATTTGTTCCATAACTTCTGTTAGTTTCACTGTGTCTCTGTTTAATTTCTGTGTCCATGATTTGTTCATTGTTGAGAGTGGGGTGTTGAAGTCTCCCACTATTATTGTGTGGGGTGCAGTGTGTGTTTTGAGTTTTAGTAAAGCTCCTTTTATGAATGTGGATGCCCTTGCATTTGGAGCATAGATGTTCAGAATTGAGAGTTCATCTTGGTAGACTTTTCCTTTACCAGTATGAAGTGTTCCTCCTTATCTTTTTTGACAACTTTTCGTTGAAAGTCAATTTTATCCGATATAAGAATGGTCACTCCAGCTTGTTTCTTGAGACCATTTGCTTGGAAAATTGTTTTCCAACCTTTGCAGAACAATTATTCTTAACGGATTTTTTTTCTGACCCTAAATAAAAGATTTGCATAAGAATAAAAGAATACAGAAAAGTTTTATTTATTTATTTATTTGTTTATTTTATTTATTATTTTCTAAGTTTTTTTATTTACATTCCAAATGATTTCCCCTTTCCCATTTACTCCCTCCCCGAAAGTCCCATAAGCTCCCATCCCTCCCTCTGTTCCCCATTCAACCCCCTCTCACTTTTCTGTAAAACACCTAAAACAAGATAATAACAATCTCAAAACTGAGTCCTGCTGCCGGCCTCAACTTCAAGTCTGTGTTGTCCATGGGGGTTGTTGTATAGTTAATTGCACATGCTTTAATTGTCTGAACCATAAAGTTAGCAACCTGGTGCCAGTGCAGCTGTTTGAAGGGCCAGAGCGGCCCCCCTTTTAATTCTAGTCTATATAGCAGTAGATTGCTGTTTGGAAGAAGCTTTGCCAAGTGATATTATAACTGTTTTATTCAAATCAAGCCATTAGCTGGTGACCTAAACCATGAAGAAAGTCATGATTAGATTTCTATTAGTAGGTAGGAGCTTTCAGGGACATGGGCTTAATCTTTCTACAAAAAATAAGTTAAAAGCAGTTTCCTCTCAAGGTATTGTTCGTAGAATTGATCATTTTAGAAAATTTCTGACCTTGTATAACTATTGTGGTTAAAATATTAAATATAGTCATTATAAATAATGAAGCCTTCTTTTAAATTAACTTTAAAAAAATTAATATATCTATTCAAAGTATTATTATGACATTAAGAAGTCATTCCCTTATCTGATCATTCTGCCAATTGAGCAAAGTGCAAACCACCTCTTGACATATTCTAGAAAAGGTCTAGACTATCAAATGATATTCTATGATGATCAAATGATGATCAAATTAGTCTTCCTTGTTAGCTGACTGATAAGGAAAGAGAGGCACAGCTCTCCAAGGTCATCCAGAATGACATTTCAAACTCAGTTCTTGTTTGAAATTGCCTTTAGAAATACACAGAAAAAAAATTCATTACAGTATAGAAAGACACATTTAATTACCTGTCACCTCAATCATGAGCTTTGATGCCAAATTATTTGGGGTTTTAGGAATATTTTTGCATATGTTTGTGTGTAATTGTGTTTGTGAGGGTGCATACAGGCCAGACGACAAAGCTCAGACATCATCCTCTGAAATGGCACTCACCTTTGGTTTCACTGTGGAACTCTGGCTTTCGTGGAACTCACTCTGAAAACCAGGCTGGTCTTGAACTCACGTAGATACATCTGTCTCTTCCTTCCAACTTCTGTGATTAAAGGCATGTGCCACCACTTCCTGAGTTACCCACATCCTTTGAGACAGTATCTCTTCTTGATCTGGAGCCCATCAATTATGCTAGACTGGCTGACCAGCAAACCTCAGGGATTGTCCTGTTTCAGCCTCTTCGGTGCTGAGTTACAAGGAGGCATAGTCATGCTTGTTTTTTTTTTTTTTGTGGTTTCTAGAACTTGAACTCAAGACATCAAGCTTTGAGCCAAGCATTAAGTTGTATTTATTATAGAATCTTTTAAGTATATACAGAACAACAAATAGATAATATGTTCCAGTATACCTGTCTCCCACTTTTGAGATTATAAACATCTTGTCATCCTTCTTTTAAAGCCTGTACCTGTTACTGCTAATATTGGTGGTAATGCTATTATTTTGGCTACTGTGTATTTTATCTTTCATAGAAAGCTGCAGAAGATATATCATCTGACTTGAATTTCTAGTTTGTTATACATGCATATTATACAATAACATCTAAATATACATCCATATTGCTATTATACTAATCAAATTGACCCCTTCCTCCTCCTCACCCTCCTCCTCCTCTTCTTCTTGAGAAAGAGATTCACAGTGTAACCCTGCATGGCTTGGGACTCTCTATAAAGACAAGGCTGGACTTGAATTCATAGAAACCCACATGCTTTTGCCTCTTGAGTGCTGGGATTAAAGTCATGTGTTACTATGCCTGCCTGACATTCATTTCTTGGCACTACCTACTTAGCATTTTTAGTTTCCTTGATTATTTAAACATTATTTTTTTGCAAGAGTACAAATGACCACCCTCTTTAAAAATTTAGTCTTTATTAGTTTAAATTTTTGAGGGAACAACATTAATAGATATTCCAATGGCCCTAGTAAAATGTTTGTTTTAGAACTTGGCACAAATGATGATTTTTTTCCACCTGGTCACCCATCGTTACTGCTCTCTCTCTCTCTCTCTCTCTCTTTCTCTCTCCCTCTCTTTTAAATCTTACATATAAGTTGGTCTCTTGCCAAAGTAGAATTTAGTTTTTAGAAGGAGTAGGTGACAATTTTTTAGAAGAGCCATCTACTCCTTTTGCTTTTCGAGAGCCAGTTTATAGCCAACAAAAATGTCTTTATACTACAGCCTTCCACAAATATTTGTGTGCTAGAACATTAGTTCCCATAGGCCTACACAGGCTCCACAATAGTAGAAACAGAACTTAGAGGTTTTTCTTTGTTTTGTTGTCTGAGGTACTAAAGAAGGTATGCCACCCTTTTCTTTTGCATATTCTTAATTCAATTTACAAGAGTTTCTCCATAAAGCTGTTTTAAAAAGCAGCTAGAGAATGCTATTTATTGAATAAACTAAACCTCTTGTTCTACAAAATTGCAACATTCTAGTAATGTTGAATTGGTTTCTTCTGATGATTTCTCACATATTCTAGCTCCTGTATTTCTTGTAAGTATAGATAAACATTAGAACTCTGGAGAATGGAGAAATACCTCAGCTGAAGGGCATTTATGCTCCTGCAGAGAACCTAAGTTCAGTTTCAAGTCCCCTAGCAGGAGGGAATAACAATCGCCTAGACCTTTAGTTCCAAGGGAGACCTGAGACCACTGACTCTTGTTGTCATCTAGACATCCTAATCCTTTCCAAAGAGTGTCACCAATAGGGCACCAAGTTCACAATGTTATGTGAATATGTGGGCCATTCTCATTCAAACCACAATGATTAGTTAAAATTTTCTTAGTACTTTTTTAATGCACTATATTTTGATCATATTCATTTTTTTCCCCAACTCTTCCCAGATCCTCTCCATCTCTCTCCCCATGCAATTTCATGTTCTGTCTCTCTAAAACCTCCTAAGTAATAGTTGAATTTTTTTGAAAAGGCAAAAAATGAAAGACTTCCCCCACAAATAAAAGAAAATCAATATTGATCAATAAGAAAACCCATCAAAACAAAACTAAACAAACAAACAAACAAACAAACCCTCCCAAAATCCCCCCCAAAATAGAAAACAAAACAAACCAAAAAGCAAACCAACTGGAAAGTGCACACAGAAAACCTTAGTATATCTCTGTTTTATTGCTCAGCTGCTCCTGGTTGGAGGACCCTGTGACCCTGTGACACTCAACTGGAGAAAACTTACTTTCCCTTTACTCGTAGGTATCAGTTGTAAATAGCTTGTTGGTTAGGTAAATAGCTTCAACTTCCCCTTCTCTGCATTAGGATGGGGGTCGGGATGTTGTCTGGTTTGAACCTGTTCAGGTCTTGAGTGTGCTGTCACAGTCTTTGTAAGGTCATACTGTTATCAGTTCTGTTGTGTGTGTCTGGAAGATACTATGTCCTTGGAGTCCCCTATCACCTCTGACTCTTAATTTTTTTTTCTGCCTCTTCTATATAGTTCCCAGATCCTTAAACAGAAGTGCTTGATAAAGATATCCTATCTATTTAAGGCCGAATGCTCTAAAATCTTTAACACTTTACATATTGTCTAGTTGTACATCTCTGTTAATTACCATCTTCTCCAAGAAGAAGCTTCTCTGAAGAGGGCTAAGCCATGCTTTCCTCTATGGGTATAGCAATATGTCATTCGGAAGTCATTTTGTTGTCATATTCCTTTAGTAGAATAATAACAATAGGTTTCCTCCCTGGCCTATAACCTATGTAGTTCCAGATCCGTGGCCCATTTAGTAGTGTCAGATATGGGTTTCTTTTCATGGAGTAGACCTTAAATCCAGTCAAAAGTGGTTGATTACTCCCATGATATTTATGCTGTTATACTGGTATATTTGACAGACAGGTCTCTGTTCTAGATGACTATCAACTGTTGAATGAATAATAAAAATGTGGTATATTTGTGTAATGGGATTTTATTTAGCTGTTAAAAAATGAAATGCACAGAGCTAGAAGCAATCATTCTAAGTGAAGTAACTCACATATGAAGGCAAATACTTCATGGTTTCTCTTATATGTGGATGTTAGCTTTTTAGCTTTAGACATGTTTGTTTCAACCCAAATAACCACAGAAGTTAGGTAGCTAACAAGGGCAAAAGGGGAGGACAGTGTTCCAAGGAAGAGAAAATCAAATATGTTGTCATGGAAAAACAACAAGGAAACTGGAATAAGAGGGTTAAAAGGCTAGGAGGATGAGAGGAGGGGGTAAAGGAGGAAAGATGGGGAGGAACAACTAGAAGTAAAGACCTTTGGAAAAGTCATATGGTAACCATTACAGCAGAAACCTTCTAAAATACATAGACATGGGTGAAAGCAATTTAAATGGAGTCACTGTGGGGGGATGGGGGAGACAATGGACTAAATAGTTACCTTAGGCCACCAAGTAAAAGCTCCAGTGCAAAGACTGGTTACCTCTTGTTGAATCATTGCCGGCAGGAGCCCTGTAGATGTTTGGGTAAACATCACAGTCTTTTGCCAAAGGTCAGACTATGGGCATAGAAGAATGTAAATCTTGATAGTTTCAAAGCCGAAGGATCCTCTGGGACCGTTCATCATCACCCAGCCTTTCAAGCTCCTCATCTATGAAACAGGACTCACAGTGTGGAGGGTCAGCTGTCAATGACATTGCTGCAAAACACAGTGGTACCAGTAGCATTTGGTGGTGATGTCTCACTGAAGTTAATAAGACAGGGTGGGAACATGTGTGAAATAAAGTTTCTGGGGAGTTGAAACGTACACACACACACACACACACACACACACACACACGTTTACTCACCCCTGAAATGCTACCCATGACAGGAGTGACTGTAACAATGTCCAACTTGGTGAACTCATAAGTGTTAAGGGGGATGCTAATGGGAGTACAGGTGAAGGCTTACCTTTAGGAGCAGGCATGACTCAAAAAACAAATACATCACTGAAAAAGCCTACCCCAGCATGGGTGATGACTCTTGGAAATGGTGACCTTGAATAACTCTTCACAACTTTCAGGCAATTACTGATCAAGTAAAAATCTATTGTTAGGGTCCCATCCCCCAGCAGTTAGTTTACTGTTTCTATAACGCTGGGGAGGGGGTTTCCAGAATCTAGTGCTTACTGTCCCTGACATGAGGCATTTTGTTTATCTCCTGAGTCTCGATAGAGTTCAGAATGTTTTAATTCAGAGAATACTGTCATCTCACACAATTAGGGATGGTGAAGGAACAGTCTGCCGGACTTTTTATATTTAGAATTTGTGTGTGTGTTCATATTTTGGAGTACGTGTGTGTGTGTGTGTGTGTGTGTGTGTGTGTGTATGTGTATATATGTATGCATGTGTTTATGGAGGCCAAAGGTCAACCTCAGGTGGTATTCCTCAGGAGCTGTGCACCATGTATTTTTGAATAGATGCTTTTTCTGGAACCTGAGGCACAACCATTCTGTTATCCCTAGGCATCTTCTATTCGGGGCTCCCCAACTCTTGGATTACAGGTACATCCATCATGCAAATAATTTACCTACTGAGTTATCTCCTCCTCAAAGACAGTATTTTAAAAGCTCAATCATATTTTAGAACTTAACACTTGCAAAATTTTATAGAAGGGCTCTTTGAAAATGTGTGTCCTTTTGTTTTGTTTTGTTTTGTTTTTTCACTTAAGATAATCAGAACTTGAAACCACTGAGATGGCTCAGCAGGTAAAGGCACTTGCTGCCAAACCTGAAAACCTGAGTTTTATTCTCAGGACCCATATAATAGGAGTGAACTTACTCCTACAGGTCATCATCTGATCTTTGCATGTGCACAGTAGTGCATGGTCACACAGATATACAACACCACATACTCAGGCAAACTGTAATAAAAAATAGGCCATAATGAAGGATGAATAAAATGTCTCCAGCAGTTCTATTACATATTGGAAAAATAGAATTCTAGATGAGCATTATTTGGTATTTGTTGGTGCCTAACCTCAAGTTAGAATCGTGTGGGTCAGTTTTCTATTACTGTGACAAAACACTTAGATAAACAGCATTTTAGAGATTAATTTACGGTCAGTTGGCTCTGTTACTTACAGGTGTTTTATAGTAGTATGTTGCTAGGAACACGTGATGGAAGAAACTACTAACCTCACGTCATGGCAGATGGGAAACATAAGGAGACAGGAAGGGGCAAATCTCCTGGGTGGAGTGGCACATACTTTTTACCCCAGTACTGGAGGCAGAGGTAGGTGGCTCTCCATGAGTTTGCTCCAGCCTTGTCTGTATGGTGAGTTCTAGGACAGTCAGGACTACACAGAACAGTGGTTCTCAGTGTGTGTTGTGACCCTTTGGGGGTTGAATGACCTTTCACGAGAGTCACATATCAGATATCCTGAATATCAGATATTTACATTGCAATACATAACTGTAGCAAAATTATAGTTATGAAGTAGCAATGAAAATACTTTTATCATGGAGGGAGGTCACCACAATATGAGGAACTACATAAATGGGTTTCAGCCTCAGGAACCTTGAGACCATTGACATGGTTTATCTTGTCTAAAAGATCTAAAAATCAATCAATCAATCAATCATCAATCAATCAATCAATCAACCAAGCTATCATTTAAAGCTTTGAGATACATGTATATTTGACTTTCAGAGTGTAATAATTTCTGTAGATTTACTTTAAAGAGAGCAATCATTATTTTCTGCTTTCTTGCACACTATTTCTCCAAAGGTGCATCACATTGGGTGCATCTAGTTACTTTCTAATTTTTTACTATTGTTTCAACATTATTACATCGGGTATATGCTCCTGCAATGTATCTCTGTGTGAGCACATGTATTTCACAGTATGCATCAGAAGATAACTATGTGGAGTGAGTTCTTTCTTTCTACCATGTGCATTCCTGGGATCGAATCCAGGCTGTCAGGCTTGAGTTAGCAATCACTTTTGCCCATTAATTTCACTGGACCTACTTTCAAAATTCTAACCAACTACCAGTAGTATTAATCTTGTTTTTCAGTTTTAGGCATTTTCTGATGACCTTCTAAAACAGATAAAAGTATATTTATTTTATTTAACTTTGATTTTTCATGAATTTTATTCTATGTACCCCAGTCCCACTCATCTTCCCATCTCTCCATATCTGCCCTCTGACCTTGTAACCTTCTTCCCAAAAGAACAAACACACAAACAAACAAATAAATATCTCACTATGCAAGCTGTAGTGTGTCATGGTGTGTTACACAGTATATCCTTTAGTCCAAACAGCCTTACTTGCAAAAGTTCATTGCAGTGAGACTTTTTTCTGGTATGAGGCCTCTGGCTTCTGCTCTAATATCTGTACTGGATCCTTATCAGTACTCTTCTCTGATACCCTGTTGTGACTATGTCATGGAGTTCCTGCAGCTTTGGTTCTGTAGGACTGGTCCATTCATGTGCCCCAGCACTTCATAGATGAAGTTGATGCTGGGGTGGGCCAACTCAAAGCCCTTGATGTGGGCCTGAGTGCAAGCTGATTTAGTCATCCCACCAGCTCTCCAGCACTGTTCTGATAAGGAATAGGGCCAGGTCATCCAAGTGTCCCACACTATTTTTTTATCTCTACCCTCTCCTTATGTGTCTCCCTCATCTGCCACCACTGTCATACATTGAATGCATCTCATTTTTTGGTCAGAAGATTCTGTGCTCAGCAACAAATATATTTTATATCTATAAATAGTGTTCATACCTTATCCATAGTATACAATTTTCCCCCCAATTTTCTTTTTGTTTTTCTTGAAATGATTTCTTTCTTTCTTTCTTTCTTTCTTTCTTTCTTTCTTTCTTTCTTTCTTTCTTTCTTTCTTTCTTTCTTTCTTTCTTTCTTTCTTTCTTTCTTTCTTTCTTTCCTTCAATCCTGTGTCTTTTTTTCGGATTAATTGGCTTTATTCATTTTTAAAAATATGTATTTATTTATTTAACTTTTTTATGTAGCCCAGGATAGACTTTAACTCAGGTTCTCCTGTTTCTGCTACCTAAGTGTTGAGAATATAGGCATCTGCCACCACAATCAACAATTTTTTTTATAACTTATAAACTTTCTCCTGTTAAGATTAATATTTTGTAATTTTATGAGGTCCCATTTGTCAATTCTTGATCTTAGAGCATAAGCTATTGGAGTTCTATTCAGGAAATTCTCCCCTGTGCCCATATGTTCAAAGTTCTTCCCTAGTTTCCTTTCTATTAGTTTCAGTGTGTCTGGTTTTATGTGGAGGTCCTTGATCCACTTGGAATTGAGCTTAGTGCAAGGAGATAAGAATGGGTCAATTTGCATTCTTCTGCATGTTGACCTCCAGTTGAGCCAGCACCATTTGTTGAAAAGGCTATCTTTTTTCCACTGGTTTTAGCTCCTTTGTCAAAGATCAAGCGACCATAGGAGTGTGGATTCATTTCTGGGTCTTCTATTCTGTTCCATTGATCTACATGCCTGTCATTGTACCAATACCATGCAGTTTTTAACACTATTGCTCTGTAGTACAGCTTGAGGTCCAGGATACTGATTCCCCCAGAAGTTCTTTTACTCTTGAGAATAGTTTTAGCTATCCTGGGTTTTCAGTTATTCCAGATGAATTTTTGAATTGCTCTTTCCAACTCTATGAAGAATTGAGTTGGGATTTTGATGGGGATTGCATTGAATCTGTAGATTGCTTTTGGCAAGATGGTCATTTTTTTTTAATTATTTATTTTATTTTATTTTTTTAATTTACATTCCAAATCATTTCCCCTTTCCCGTTTCCTCCCTCCCCGAAAGTCCCATAAGCCCCCTTCCTTCCCTCTTTTCTCCATTCAACCCCCTCTTGTTACTCTGTCCTGGCGTTCCCCTACATCCAGTCTTTCCAGGACCAGGGGTCTCTCCTTCCATCTTCTTAGAAATCTATTGATATGCGGATTGTGTCTAGGGTATTCCGAGATTCTGGGTCAATATCCCCTTATCAGTGACCGCATACCATGTGTGTTCTTTTGTGATTGGGTTACCTCACTAAGGATGATATTTTCAAGATCTGACCATTTGCCTAGGAATTTCGTGAATTCATTGTTTTTAATTGCAGAGTAGTATTCCATTGTGTAGATATACCACATCTTCTGAATCCATTCCTCCGTTGAGGGACATCTGGGTTCTTTCCAGCTTCTGGCTATTATAAATAAGGCTGCTATGAACATAGTGGAGCATGTGCCCTTATTGCACGCAGGTAAAGCCTCTGGGTATATGCCCAGGAGTGGTATAGCTGGATCCTCCGGGAGTGTCATGCCCAGTTTTCTGAGGAACCGCCAGACTGCTTTCCAGAGTGGTTGTACCAGCTTGCAATTCCACCAGCAGTGGAGGAGTGTTCCTCTTTCTCCACATCCTCGCCAACAACTTCTGTCTCCTGTGTTTTGGATCTTAGCCATCCTGACTGGTGTGAGATGGAATCTCAGGGTTGTTTTGATTTGCATTTCCCTAATGACTAAGGATGATGAACATCTCTTTAGGTGCTTCTCAACCATTAGATATTCTTCAGGTGAGAACACTTTGTTTAGCTCTGTACCCCATTTTTTAATAGGGTTACTTGCCTCTCTGGAGTTTAACTTCTTGAGTTCTTTGTATATTTTGGATATTAGCCCTCTGTCGGATGTAAGGTTGGTAAAGATCATTTCCCAGTTAGTTGGTTGTCGCTTTGTCTTTTTGACAGTGTCTTTTGCCTTGCAAAAACTTTGTAATTTAATGAGGTCCCATTTGTCTATTCTTGATCTTAGAGCATAAGCTATTGGAGTTCTGTTCAGGAAATTCTCCCCTGTGCCCATATGTTCAAGGTTCTTCCCTAGTTTCCCTTCTATTAGTTTCAGTGTGTCTGGTTTTATGTGGAGATCTTTGATCCACTTAGAATTGAGCTTAGTGCAAGGAGATAAGAATGGGTCAATTTGCATTCTTCTGCATGTTGACCTCCAGCTGAGCCAGCACCATTTGTTGAAAAGGCTATCTTTTTTCCACTGGTTTTAGCTCCTTTGTCAAAGATCAAGTGACCATAGGAGTGTGGATTCATTTCTGGGTCTTCAATTCTGTTCCATTGATCTACATGTCTGTCACTGTACCAATACCATGCGGTTTTTAACACTATTGCTCTGTAGTACAGCTTGAGGTCCAGGATACTGATTCCCCCAGAGGTTCTTTTACTCTTGAGGATAGTTTTAGCTATTCTGGATTTTCTGTTATTCCAGATGAATTTTTGAATTGCTCTTTCTAACTCTATGAAGAATTGAGTTGGGATTTTGATGGGGATTGCATTGAATCTGTGTATTACTTTTGGTAAGATGCTCATTTTTACTATATTAATCCTGCCAATCCATGAGCATGGCAGATTTTTCCATCTTCTGAGGTCTTCTTCAATTTCTCTCTTCAGAGACTTGAAGTTCTTGTCATACAGATCTTTCACTTGTTTGGTTAGAGTCATGCTAAGATACTTAATATGGTTTGTGGCTATTGTGAAGGGTATTATTTCTTTTACTTCTTTCTCAGCCTGCTTATCCTTTGAGTATAGGAAGGCTTCTGACTTGCTTGAGTTGATTTTATATCCGGCCACTTTGCTGAAGTCGTTTATCATCTGTAGGAGTTCTCTGGTGGAGTTCTTTGGGTCGCTTAAGTATACTATCATATCGTCTGTAAATAGTGATAGTTTGACTTCTTCCTTTCCAATTTGTATCCCTTTGACCTCTTTTTGTTGTCTAATTGCTCTAGCTAGAACTTCAAGTACTATATTGAAAAGATATGGAGAGAGAGGGCAGCCTTGTCTAGTCCCTGATTTTAGTGGGATTGCTTCAAGTTTCTCTCCATTTACTTTGATGCTGGCTACTGGTTTGCTGTAAATTGCTTTTACTATGTTTAGATATGGGTCTTGAATTCCTGATCTTTCCAAGACCTTTAGCATGAAAGGATGCTGAATTTTGTCAAATGCTTTCTCAGCATCTAATGAGATGACCATGTGGTTTTTTTCTTTGAGATTGTTTATGTAGTGGATTACATTGATGGATTTCCTTATATAGAACCATCCCTGCATCCCTGGGATGAAGCCTACTTGATCATAGTGAATGATCGTTTTGATGTGTTCTTGGATTCGGTTGGCAAGAATTTTATTGAGTATTTTTGCATCGATATTCATAAGAGAGATTGGCCTGAGATTCTCTTTCTTTGTCGGATCTTTGTGTGCTTTTGGTATTAGTGTAATTGTGGCTTCATAGAACGAGTTGGGTAGTGTTCCTTCTGTTTCTATTTTGTGGAACAGTTTGAAGAGTATTGGTGTTAGGTCTTCTTTGAAGGTCTGATAGAATTCTGCAGTAAAACCATCTGGACCTGTGCTTTTTTTGGTTGGAAGACTTCCAATGACAACTTCTATTTCTTCAGGGCTTATAGGACGGTTTAGATGGTCTATTTGATCCTGATTTAATTTTGGTACTTGGTATCTGTCAAGGAAATTGTCCATTTCCTCAAGATTTTCTAGTTGTGTTGAATACAGGTTTTTGTAGTAGGATCTGATGATTTTTTGAATTTCCTCAGTTTCTGTTGTTATCTCTCCCTTTTCGTTTCTGATTTTATTAATTTGGATACTATCTCTGTGCCCTCTGGTTAGTCTGGCTAAGGGCTTATCTATCTTGTTGATTTTCTCAAAGAACCAACTCCTCGTTTTGTTGATTCTTTGTATGGTTTTATTTGTTTCTACTTGATTGATTTCAGCCCTGAGTTTGATGATTTCCTGCCTTCTACTCCTCTTTGGTGTATTTGCTTCTTTTTGTTCCAGGGCTTTCAGGTGTGCCTGTTAGTGTATGCTGTCTCCCGTTTCTTTGTGGCGGCACTCAGGGCTATGAATTTTCCTCTTAGCACTGCTTTCATTGTGTCCCATAAATTAGGGTATGTTGTGCCTTCATTTTCATTAACTTTCAAAAAGTCTTTGATTTCTTTCTTTATTTCCACCTTGACCAAGTTATCATTGAGTAGAGCATTGTTCAGCCTCCATGTGTTCGTGGGTTTTCTTTTGTTTTTGTTGCCATTGAAGACCACCCTTATTCCATAGTGATCTGATAGGAGGCATGGGATTATTTCTATCTTCTTATATCTGTGGAGGTCTGATTTGTGACCAATTATATGGTCAATTTTGGAGAAGGTACCATGAGGAGCTGAGAAGAAGGTGTATTCTTTAGCTCTAGGATGAAATGTTCTATATATATCTGTTAGTTCCAGTTGGTCCAAGGCTTCAATTAGATTCACTGTGCCCCTGTTTAGTTTCTGCTTTCCTGAACGATCCATTTCAGAGAGCAGGGTGTTGATGTCACCCACTATTATTGTGTGCGGTGCGATGTGTGCTTTGAGTTTTAGTAAAGTTTCTTTTACGAATGAGGGTGCCCTTGCATTTGGAGCATAGATATTCAGAATTGAGAGTTCTTGATGGTGGATTTTTCCCTTGATCAGTATGTAGTGTCCTTCTGTGTCTTTTTTGATGACTTTAGGTTGAAAATCAATTTTATCTGATATTAGGATGGCTACTCCACCTCGTTTCTTGGGGCCATTTGCTTGTAAAATTGTTTTCCAGCCTTTTCCTCTGAGGTAGTGTTTGTCTTTGACACTGAGGTGCGTTTCCTGCATGCAGCAAAATGCTGGGTCCTGTTTACGTATCCAGTCTGCTAGTCTATGTCTTTTAATTGGGGAATTGAGACCATTGATATTAAGAGAGATTAAGGCATAGTGATTATTGCCATCTGCCATTCTTGACGCTATCTTTATGTTTGAGTGGTTATCTACTTTTGGGTTTGATTCAAGAAGGTTATTATCTCATTTTTTCCTGGGTGTTGTTTCTCTCCCTGTATTGGAGGTTTTCACCTATTATCCGTTGCAGGGCTGGATTTGTGGAAAGATATTGTGAAAATTTGGTTTTATCATGGAATATCTTGGTCTCTCCATCTATGGTGATTGAGAGTTTTGCTGGGTGTAGTAGTCTAGGCTGGCATTTGTGCTGTCTTAGTGTCTGCATGAGATCTGCCCAGGATCTTCTGGCTTTCATAGTCTCTGGAGAGAAGTCTGATGTGATTCGGATAGGTCTTCCTTTGTATGTTACTTGGCCCTTTTCTCTTACTGCTTTTAGTATTCTTTCTTTGTTTAGAACATTCGGTGTTTTGATTATTATGTGACGGGAGGTATTTCTGTTCTGGTCCAGTCTGTTTGGAATTCTGTAGGCTTCTTGTTCGTTCATCGGCATCTCTCTCTTTAGGTTAGGGAAGTTTTCCTCCATAATTTTGTTGAAGATGTTTACTGGCCCTTTAAGTTGCAAATCTTCACTCTCATCTATACCTATAATCCTTAGGTTTGGTCTTCTCATTGTGTCCTGGATTTCCTGGATGTTTTGGGTTACACTTTTTTTGCATTTTGCATTTTCTTTGACTGTTGAGTCGATGCTTTCTATGGAATCTTCAGCACCTGAGATTCTTTCTTCCATCTCTTGTATTCTATTGTTGATGTTTGCATCTATGACTCCTGATTTCTTCCCAAGGTTTTCTATCTCCAAAGTTGTCTCCCTTTGTGATTTCTTAGTTGTTTCTACTTCCTTTTTTAGTTCCTGGATGGATTTGCTGAGATCCTTCACTTGTTTGTTTGTATTTTCCTGTATTTCTTTAAGGTATTTTTGCATTACCTCTTTCAGGATTTCTTCCTGATGACCCACGTTCTCCTGCATTTCTCTGAGCGATTTTTGTCTTTCCTCCTCATGGGATTCCATCTGTTGATCCATCGTCTCCTGCATTTCTTTAAGCAGTTCTCGTGTTTCCTTTGTAAGGGCATCTAACCGTTGATTCATTTCTTTAAGCAATTTTTGTGTTGCCTCCTTATGGGCATCCATCTGTTGACCCATATTCTTCTGCATTTCTTTATGCAAATTTTGTGATTCCTTTGTGAGTGCATCTACCCGTTGATTCATCTCGTTAAGCAATTTTTGTGTTGTCTCCTTGTGCGCCTCCATCTTTTGATCCATGTTCTCCCGCATTTCTCTAAGCGATTTTTGTGTTTCCTTTGTTAGGGCTTCTAACCGTTGATTCATGGTCTCCTGTAACTCTTTATGAGATTTATTTGTGTCCTTCTTGTGATCCTCTAATAGGATCATGAGAAGTGATTTTAAATCCAGATCTTGTCTTTCAGGTGTGGTGGGGTATCCAGGACTTGCTGCTGTTGGAGAGTTGGGTTCGGATGGTCCCAAATTACTTTGATTTCTGTTAGTAACATTCCTACGTTTGCCTTTTGCCATCTGGATACCTCTGGTGTTAGTTGGTCCTGCTGCCACTGGCTGTTGGTTGGACCTCCTATGAGCCTGCAAAGCTATTTCTGCCCCCCCCCGGATTACCAGGATTCCCCTGGCACCGATTTCTGGGGCCTGCCTGCTCCTGAGTGACTTTGGAGCCCTAATGTGCCTTGCCCCAAGTGATCTTATATTGGGGAGGCCTTGCACATCCAAAGGCTCAGCCTAGTGGATTCCTGGAGCAGAGGTCGCCAAAGGGAGGCTGGCAGGCTCCTGCCCTGTGCAGGGTTGTGTGATCTCTTCTGGGGGGGGGAGGGGGCGTCCCTCTGCCAGGCAGAAGTCCCACAGCAGAGCTGGCGCGCTGGTTACTGCAGATCAGCCCAGCACTTGGGAGCCGCATACACACAAGCCGCCCGAGACCCAAGAGATATTATGCCTGTCTGTCTCAGAACCTGGCTGTCCCAACTTCCCAGTCACTGGAGCAAAGATGGCGGAGGGCACTCTCCGTGGCGCCGCTCACCCTGCAGACGCGATGGCCTGCCGATCTGGCACCCAGACGACCACAGCGCTGACCCGTTCTCGGGCGCAGACGGAAGCCCCAACAGGCCGTGTCCCAAGTGATGTTATATTGGGGATAGAGCCTGGGTACCTGTTGCTTCAGTGCAGTCTGCGGGAATAGAGGTCGCGGAAGGAAAGCTGGTAGGCTCCCGCCCAGTGCGGGGTCCCTCTCAAGATGGTCATTTTTACTATATTAATCCTGCCAATCCATGAGCACGGAAGATTTTTCCATCTTCTGAGGTCTTCTTCAATTTCTTTCTTCAGAGACTTGAAGTTCTTGTCATACAGATCTTTCACTTGTTTGGTTAGAGTCACACCAAGATACTTTATATGGTTTGTGGCTATCGTGAAGGGTGTCATTTCTCTTACTTCTTTCTCAGCCTGCTTATCCTTTGAGTATAGGAAGGCTACTGACTTGCTTGAGTTAATTTTATATCCGGCCACTTTGCTGAAGTCGTTTATCATCTGTAGGAGTTCTCTGGTGGAGTTCTTTGGGTCGCTTAAGTATACTATCATATCGTCTGCAAATAGTGATAGTTTGCTTTCTTCCTTTCCAATTTGTATCTCTTTGACCTCCTTTTGTTGTCTAATTGCTCTAGGTAGAACTTCAAGTAGTATATTGAAAAGATATGGAGAGAGAGGGCAGCCTTGTCTAGTCCCTGATTTTAGTGGGATTGCTTCAAGTTTCTCTCCATTTACTTTGATGTTGGCTACTGGTTTGCTGTAAATTGCTTTTACTATGTTTAGATATGGGCCTCGAATTCCTGATCTTTCCAAGACCTTAACATGAAAGGATGCTGAACTTTGTCAAATGCTTTCTCAGCGTCTAATGAAATGACCATGTGGTTTTTTTTCTTTGAGATTGTGTATATAGTGGTTTACATTGATGGGCTTCCTTATATTGAACCATCCCTGCATCCCTGGGATGACGCCTACTTGATTGTGGTGAATGATTGTTTTGATATGTTCTTGGATTCGATTGGCAAGAAAGTTTCTGTAAGGCAAAAGACACTGTCAAAAGGACAAAGCGGCAACCAACTAACTGGGAAATCATCTTTACCAACCCTACATCCGACAGAGGGCTAATATCCAATATATACAAAGAACTCAAGAAGTTAGACTCCAGAGAGGCAAGTAACCCTATTAAAAAGTGGGGTACAGAGCTAAACAAAGAGTTCTCACCTGAAGAATATCTAATGGCTGAGAAGCACCTAAAGAGATGTTCATCATCCTTAGTCATAAGGTAAATGCAAATCAAAACAACCCTGAGATTCCACCTCACACCAGTCAGAATGGCTAAGATCAAAAACACAGGAGACAGCAGTTGTTGGCGAGGATATGGAGAAAGAGGAATACTCTTCCTCTGCTGGTGGGATTGCAAGCTGATACAACCACTCTGGAAAGCAGTCTGGCGGTTCCTCAGAAAACTGGGCATGACACTCCCGGAGGATCCTGTTATACCACTCTTGGGCATATACCCAGAGGCTTTACCTGCATGCAATAAGGACACATGCTCCACTATGTTCATAGCAGCCTTATTTATAATAGCCAGAAGCTGGAAAGAGCCCAGATGTCCCTAACCGGAGGAATGAATTCAGAAGATGTGGTATATATACACAATGGAATACTACTCTGCAATTAAAAACAATGAACTCACGAAATTCCTAGGCAAATGGTCAGAACTTGAAAATATCATCCTTAGTGAGGTAACCCAATCACAAAAGAACATACATGGTATGCAGTCACTGATAAGGGGATATTAACCCAGAATTTCAGAATACCTTAGACACAATTCGCATGTCAATAGATTTCCAAGAAGATGGAAGGAGAGACCCCTGGTCCTGGAAAGACTGGATGTAGGGGAATGCCAGGACAGAGAAGCAAGAGGAGGTTGAATGGGGAAAAAAGGGAGGGAAGGGGGCTTATGGGACTTTCGGGGAGGGAAGAAAGGGGAAAGGGGAAATGATTTGGAATTTAAATAAAAAAACTTAGAAAATAAAAAAAATAATTAATATTTTATATATTTTGGATATTAGCTCTCTATTGGATGTGGGTTTAGTGAAGATTTTTTCCCAATCTGTAGGCTGCTGATTTGTCCTATTGACTATGTCCTTTGTCTTACAGAAGCTTTCCAGTTTCATGAGGTCCCATTTATCAATTCTTGATCTTAGAGTGTGAGGCATTGGAGTTCTACTTAGGAAATTTCCCCCTGTGCCAATGAGTTCGAGGTTCTTTCCCATTTTCTCTTCTATTAGATTCAGTGTATCTGGTTTTATGTTGAGGTCCTTGATTTATGTGGACTTGAGCTTTGAGCAAGGTGACAAAAATGGGTCTATTTTCATACAGGCAGCCAATTAGACCAGTACCATTTATTAAAGATGCTTTCTTTTTTTCCATTGTATATTTTTTGGCTTCTTTGTCAAACGTCAAGTGTTTGTAAGTGTGTGGTTTTATTTCTGGGTCTTCACTTCTATTCTATTGATCACCAAACAACCCAATTAAAAAAATGGGGTATAGAACTAAACCGAGAATTTACAACAGAGGAATCTTGAATGACTGAGAAGCACCTAAAGAAATGTTTAAAGTCCTCAGTGATCAGAGAAATGCAAATCAAAATGACCCTGAGATTCTACCTTATACTAATCAGAATGAATAATATCAAAACCTCAGGTGACAACACATGTTGGAGAGGATGTGGAAAAAGAGAAACACTCCTTCATTGCTAGTAAGATTGAAAACTGGTACAACCACTCTGGAACTCAATCTGGAGGTTCCTCTGAAAATTGGAAATAGGTTTACTTGAAGACCCAGCAATATCACTCTTGGAAATATACCCAAAAGATGCCCCACCATGCCACAGGGTCACATGCTCCACTGTTTATAGAGACCTTGTTTGTGATAGCCAGAAGCTGGAATCAACCCAGATGTCCCACAACAGAGAAATGGATACAGAAAATTTGGTTTATTTACACAATGGACTACTCAGCTATTAAGAATGAGGCCATCCTGAGTTTTGCAGGCAAATGGATGGAACTAGAAAATATCATTCTGAGTGAGGTAACTTAGACCGAGAAGGACAGAACTCAAAAAGATCAACAATGTGAAGTGACCAAGTGAGGATGCCTCAGTTCCACTTGGCAGGGAGAAGAAAGCAATCCCAAGTGGGGAGGGAGGAAGGGACCTGGGAAGGAAAGTGAATGGGGTGGGGGGGGGAGAGGGGAAGAAGGTAACCTGATCTGGTATTGGGTGAAGGAAAAGAACTAAAGCCCTGAGGACCAGCAGAAAGAATGGAAACAGGCAACTTCAGGAGGTAGGATGTTGGGGGGACCCTCCAGAATGCACCAGAGGCCTGGGAGGTCAGAGACTCTTAGGATTCAAAGGGAGGGGCCTTAGATGAAATGTCTAACAGTAGAGAGAGGGAACCTATAGAGTTCACGTCCAGCAGGAAGGCAGGGCATGAAGTGAGGGAGAGGGTAGTCATCCCATAGTCAAAACTCTGATCCATAATTGTTCCTGTCTGAAAGAACTGCAGGAATGGAAATGGAGAGGAGTCTGAGGAAAAGAAGGTCCAGCGACAGGCCCAAAGTGGGATCCAGCTCAAGAGGAGGTCCCAAAGCCTGACACTATTACTGAGGCTATGGAGTGCTCTAAAAGGGACCTAGCATGACTGTCCTCTGAAAGAGTCAACAAACTGCTGAAAGAAACAGATGCAGATATTTACAGCCAACCAATGGACAGAAGCTGCTTACCCCTCTGGTTGAATTAGGGAAAGGCTGGTAGAAGCTGAGGAGGAGGGTGACCCTGTAGGAGGACCAGCAGTCTCAATTAACCTGGAATCCCAAGATCTCTCAAACATTGGACCACCAAACAGGGAGCATGCACTAGCTAATATGAGGCTTGGATCTGGTTCCTTTATTCTGGGTTGTTTTTTCTGTTGTCTGTACATTGCCTTGAGCTATAGACAGTGTTCAGAGTTTTCCTTCTCTAGTTAGATCATTACAGGAACATTTAGGTGATTTTTCACATTTCGAATGATGTGAAAAATCTTCTCCAATCAAGGACTCAAGAAAGAGTCTGCACAGACATTTGCCCTTATCTCTTCTGGAGTGAAGTGATAATTGAGTTCAGACAAACAAAAGAACTCTGTTCTACTTCTCATAACAAAGCTGGCAAAATTACAAGACATCTACTATGATAGACCTAGATAAGCCTCCAGGGAAACCCGAGACCAAATGCCTCGAACAGTTTGTTAAGGGTTCTGCACTCTAAGTGGCCTCTAGATCTGTGCAGCTGCAGGCAATTTTCAGGAGAGGCAGTGTGGTGTGTGGGTCCCTGGCAGGGGATGTTCATCTGAGACTATCCCTCCAACAGCTTTTGCCATTCATCATTTTCACATCCAGATGGCTCCCATTGTCCATAGATTCCTCTCTCTCTCTCTCTCTCTTTTAGTGCAAAGTGGCCACTCTTAAATCTGTGATGTATTAGTGTTGGAAGCAATTTTATTATTCATCTAGTAGTCCAATTACCATTCTTTATAGAAGAGGAAGTGGAAATCCAAAGAAGGGAAATATCGTGGTCAAAACTACCCAGTTCCTTTGTGTCACAGCTGAAGGAAGAACATTTTTATCTCTTGGATCTCTGCCTGGTTCTTATTTCAGTTCACCAGAACCTGATTGTTATGAGAGAATCTTGTAGCACAGGATTTGGAGTCAGTGGATGATGAATTCGAATTTCTCTCTGTGATTTGGTCGTTATATGACCTTGAGTAGTTAATCCTTACTTCTCTCATTTGTGAAATGAATATGGCAATAGAACCTTTAACAAAAGTTGTCACGAGGGCAAGTGGATATTGATGCTTAAAGTATTTATCGTAGTGTCTGGTACACAGGTGTACTCAGCGAATCAATTTTTATTACTACAAATGCAAATCCTTTTACACTAGAGCATGAAGAACTTCTTTTGGGGGTTGGGGAATGCAGTTAGTATTTTCTGGATGAGTATCTGCACACACATCACACACACACACATACACACTCACATGCACACATACACACTCACACACATAGAGTATGTATGTATGTATGCTAGATGTACAGTTCGATTCAGCCATCAAGATTTGCACCTCTGACAGCTATAAAAGAATTTCTGTAGGAATCATTTTATTAGATAGGAAGATGAAGAGAAGATTTTAAATTCTCAGATAATGGTTTGTCTCTCATTGTCCACTGAATAGCCCTTAATGTTGAAGATCAGTGGGCCTGTGCTACCAACTTGAAGAAGCCCCAGGTGAAGAAGAGAGGCTCTCGATTTTTAAAGTAATTCACATAATTAATTAAGGGCCAGTTTGATTTTTGAAAAATGTGATATTTTGTTCGCATGAAAAAAAAAATCACTGACATGATCCGAATTCCCTATGGTGGCTGGTATAAGATTGCTAATGTTTAGAGGGACAGCTAATTTACTGAGAAATCTGAGAAGGAAAGCAAACGAGGGGATAGGCAGGATAGCTTAGTAGTTAAGAGTGTGTACTGTGCTTAGAGAGCACCCAAATTTCACTCTTTTTGTCTCCTTGTCAGGTGGCTCACAAGTGCCTATAACTCTAGTTCCAGGGGATCTGATGCCTCTGGCCTCTCTGGGCATCTGTATTCGTGGACACACATCTACACACACACACACACACACACACACACACACACACACACACACACACAAAGCCACATACTAAGACATCATGAAGAAGGCAAATGATATTAAATAATTTATAGTTTTTCTTTTTGTGTAACTACCAATAGACGACAAAGATCTCATGTAGTATGATATACCTGAGACACACACATAGAAAAACAGCAAGAAAATAGTAACCATTGAGACACATTTATTCTTCACTAGCAAGTGTCTTTGTTGTCATAACATATTTTCCACTAATACAAATTTAGTTTTCATGTCGATGAATTAGGATGCTCTTCTGATTAGTTTCAGAGAGATTATATGAATCAGAGGTGTGTGAGATGTGGTTCTGAGGTCATGCTCCAGAGTGTAGAAGTGTGGAATGGAATCCAGCTTGATATGTGTTTAAAAATCTGCCTAGTATGGGCACTTTTGGTACATTAGAAGCTAGCTCTTCCAGGTGCTGCTGCAAAGAGTTTCACAGAGCTAGCCCTATCTACCCATGCAGGCTCTCTCTCTTGGAGCTGGATCCTCTCCCATCCCTGGGCTGCTTATAGCCCTGGGAATTGGAAGCTGTCTGACAATAGTCACATAGCATAGCTTGTATATTAGTAAAGCATACTTCTGCCTGGTGAAGACTCTCCCCTTCCCCATGCAGAAACCTTTAAGAATAAACACTTGGCTTTGTGCAGTGAAATGGAAGCTTCTTATGATCCCTGAATCCTGCCTGCTGAGGTATTAATAAATCTCTCTTCCAGAGGACGCGTCAGTCAAGGACCTCTCTTTCTCAGTCCTTCTTCTCTTTGGAAACCCCACAGAGCAGTTAATTATTTGGAAGTTACTAGTCTGAGGGAAGCCTTACTTTGGAATTTTGTTGATTTTGTAAACTCAGAAGTCATACCCAAAGTTAACACAAATGCAAAGTTTTATTTGGGCATTAGAATAAATGCAAATATAGAATGTTCATTTAGATCAGTTTTTCTCAGCTTTCCTAATGCTGTGATCCTTTAATAGAGTTCCTCAAGTTGTGGTGATTCCTGACCAAAAAAAAATTATTTTTGTTGCTACTTCATAAGTGTCTTTTAGCTACTGGTTTTGAATCACAACATGGATAATTTTGGAGATAGAGGTTGGCCAAAGGGGTTGCAACCCACAGGTTGAGAAGCACTGATTTAGATGGACTCAGCATTCCAGAGAGAGAGAGAGAGAGAGAGAGAGAGAGAGAGAGAGAGAGAGAGAGAGAGAGAGAGAGAGAGGAGAGAGAGAGAGAAGGCTTGGGCTCCTTTAAAAAGAAGTGGAAACCTGTGATTTGCATTTGTTGTGGGGTCCAAGACAGGCAGAATCCAGGCAAGCTTAACAGATAAAACTGAGTCAGATTAAGGTTGCCCTTAATGTTTTAGGTGCACTGTGATATCCAGGTGAGGGTGCAAACTTAGTCATTCTGTATTTCTCAGACTTTCTGAAGTATCATTAAATGATAGAGTTCCCTATGGTGTATTCAGTTCTGGCCAGGATGTATGTAGGCAATACATTTCCCACTAGGGGATATCTGATGCTTAGGAGTTTTGTTTTCTTTTTGATTTCTGTATTACCATTTCAACAAAGATGCTAAAATTTATGAAAATTTGGAATATTCTACACATATTCAAATCCTAAAATGAGATGGCTAGATAATGACAATATGTGCTGCTTATCGAATTCTTCTTTCTTTTTATTTTGTTTTCGGAGACAAGATTTGTCTGCATAGCCTTGGCTGTCCTAGAACTCGCTCTGTAGATCAGGCTGGCCTCAAGTTCACAGACATCTACCTGCCTCTGCCTCCTGAGTGTTAGGATTAAAGGCATGCCATCACTGTACAGTGTAACTTTAATTTAAAAAAAGTCTGTTTTGAAGGATGGTTCTTAAACACTTTAACATCTCTTTTAGCCCATCACTCACCAGAGGTAGTGGGAAAGAAAGGATTCTGGGTAGGGGGCAGGGAAGAGGACCTGTTTAGAAAGGTTCTTTGAAAATGGGGTACAAAGCTACACAAAGAGTTCTCACCTGAAGAATATCTAATGGCTGAGAAGCACCTAAAGAGATGTTCATCATCCTTAGTCATTAGGGAAATGCAAATCAAAACAACCCTGAGATTCCATCTCACACCAGTCAGGATGGCTAAGATCAAAAACACAGGAGACAGCAGTTGTTGGCGAGGATGTGGAGAAAGAGGAACACTCCTCCACTGCTGGTGGGATTGCAAGCTGGTACAACCACTCTGGAAAGCAGTCTGGCGGTTCCTCAGAAAACTGGGCATGACACTCCCGGAGGATCCGGCTATACCACTCCTGGGCATATACCCAGAGACTTTACCTGCATGCAATAAGGACACATGCTCCACTATGTTCATAGCAGCCTTATTTATAATAGCCAGAAGCTGGAAAGAACCCAGATGTCCCTCAACGGAGGAATGGATTCAGAAGATGTGGTATATCTACACAATGGAATACTACTCTGCAATTAAAAACAATGAACTCACGAAATTCCTAGGCAAATGGTCAGATCTTGAAAATATCATCCTTAGTGAGGTAACCCAATCACAAAAGAACACACATGGTATGCAGTCACTGATAAGGGGATATTGACCCAGAATCTCGGAATACCCTAGACACAATCCGCATATCAATAGATTTCTAAAAAGATGGTAGGAGAGACCCCTGGTCCTGGAAAGACTGGATGTAGGGGAACGCCAGGACAGAGTAACGAGAGGGGGTTGAATGGAGAAAAGAGGGAGGGAAGGGGGCTTATGGGACTTTCGGGGAGGGAGGAAACGGGAAAGGGGAAGTGATTTGGAATGTAAATTAAAAAACTAAAATAAAATAAATAATAAAAAAATAAAAAAAAAGTATATAAGAAGCTGAAAAAAAAAAAGAAAGGTTCTTTGGAGAAACTTCTGTCTGGATTGTCTGGAAATTGGCAGTTCAGTTCACAGGTTAGCAGCGGCAGCTCAATCCACTTACAAACACTTTACAGACACACCAGCAGTTTAGTTTCATAGAGTCGGGATAGCGAACACAAATCAGCAGTGGTGGCACTACCTAGCAGAGACAGCCAGGCCTCAGCCTCAGCCTGAGTCAGCAGGAGGGGCCAGGAGGAACACCAGGAGAAGTTTTCAGCTGTGCCTCTCTCAGGTAAGTGAAGATCATCAGACAGGAGACTCACAAGCGTTGCACAGGCAGCTCGACCAGCAAGCCAAACTCAGTCTCTGCCACTGTTAGTCCAGTCCTATTTAAACCCTCCAAACATCACGCGTCCTCCATGGGTCTTGCCTCAGCACAGGTCTTGACTCAGCATGTGTGTCTGTCTCAGCTGGCATCACTCTGCCAATCTGCCCAAGTTCTCAGGAGTGGTAAGAAACTGCGGCACAACACCAGACGTTTCCTGGTGTATTTCTTTTATGGAGTTCAGACAAATGTAGGTCAACTACGTAATGTAAGGCAGACCAATATTTGTGTGCTGTTAGTAAAGAATCCTTCATCACGTGTTCTTTCATGTGCTTGCTTTATTTAGCAGAACATACTTTTACCTGTGTGTGTGTGTGTGTGTGTGTGTGTGTGTGTGTGTAAATGTAGGTTCCAGAGGAGGTACAAAGATGCCTATGCTGGATCTGGGGTTACAAGTGGATTTGAACCTCCTGATGTTGGAAGATGCAAAGCAAAGTTGGGTTCTTTGTAGGAGCAGCACCTACTCTTTAGCACTGAGCCACTTTTCCAGCCCCTGATCATATTTGTTATTGATGTGGTTGTCTCCAAAACCATTTGTATTAACCATTGAGAAATTTTAGCCAAGACAAGTTCCATTTATTTATTTGTTTTTTTACTTAATTTTTTCATTTCTTCTGTTTTTTTTTCCCCCAAAGCAAAGCTATACTCAGGATATGGGCAATACTTGAAAGTCTAGAAAGAGTGGTCTATGTGGAATGAAGATAATAGCTTTTTGCTTTGCAAAAGCATATATTTTGTTTTACCCATGTCTGTCTACTTCAGAAAACAAGTAAAATTATATCCCCTTCACATTTCCAAAGATTTAGAGCCTCCAGCAATTTCCTGGGATTTTAAAGTCTATAGGACTTCTTATTCCATTTGCAATATTAGATAAGAGCAAAATATTGGACTAGGCTTGGTGAGAAACCTTGAAGTTCTCAAGTCATTGTTCTATGTTAATCTGTCTGAAATGCTGTCACAAAATATCCTAGTCTGATGGTATATAAACAACAAAAATTATTTTTTTACATGTTGGGAGGCTAGAAAGTTGAAAATTAAAGAACTAACAGATTGCCAAGTGAGAATCTAATTCCTTACAGACAATTGTTATTTCCACGCTAGCTTCCCCTGGTAGAAGATTCCAAGGATTTGTGGGAAATCACCAATCCCATCCTTGAAGACCTAATCACATCCTAAGCATGCTTCCTAACACTGTCATCTCAGGGCTGGGTTTCAACAAATGAGTTGGACAGGACATAAACATTGACACCGAGACAGACCAGATGGTCCACTCCTCCCTGGGGCACGAGGTAAGCACTTTCAAGCATTGCTAAACACAGTTAAGGAGAACCCAATGCTATTAGAATTGTTAGTTCTGTGCTGAGCTTTTGCTATGCTTTTACTCTAAACACTCTCTTAATGCTTTCTGTGAATGATTACAACTGTCAGAGTGGAGTCTTTTGCCAGGCTCTTTCTTTATAGCTGGCAGCCTCAAGTGGGGAACTGTCAGCTAAGTATTCCCTTTCCTGGCAACTGACTGTACTGCCCTTATGACAGTCTGCCTGTTCACTCTGGGAACCCTTCAGCAGCTGCAGAGGACTTCTAGTCTCAACCCCAGCCGTGCCTAATGGTATTCTCCTATCTTCACCCCTCCAAATAGATTGCATCAGCCTTGAAAAACAGAACAATGAGCTATAAAGTCCCACAGCCATCTTCACCCAGACTGAAGGAGAGGCACTTCTACATTCCCCAGCAGAAGGCTTGTGCTTGGTGCAGATCAAAATCCATCATTTGCATCAAAGGCTATGGTTGGTGCAAACATTCTTTCTTTTAAAGATTTATTTTTTTTATTTTTATTTTTTAAGATTTATTTATGACTGAGCTTGGGGGTCCCTGGTGGATGAGTTGGAGAAGGGACTGAAGGAACTGAGGGGATTTGCAGGCCCATGGAGGGAGCAACAGTGTCAACAAGCCAGACCCCCCGGAGCTCCCAGGGAGTATACCACTAACCAAAGAATTCACATGGAGTGACCCATAGCACTGGCTACATATGTGGCAGAGGATGGCCTTGTTGGACATCAGTGGGAGGAGAGGCTCTTGGACCTGAGAGTGTTCGATGCCCCAGTGTAGGGGAATGCCAGCACGGGAGGATGGAGTGGGTGAGGGAGCACCCTCATAGAGGCGAGGGGAGAGTAGATGGGATAGAGGGTTTGTGAAGGGGAGACCTGGAAAGGGGGAAACATTTGAAATGTAAGTAAAAAATATCCAATAAAAAAGATTTATTTATTTTTTGTATGTGAGTACATTGTTGCTGTCTATAGACATACCAGAAGAAGACATTATAGATAGTTGTGAGCCACCAGGTGGTTGCCAGGAATTGAACTCAGGACCTTTCGAAGAGCAGTTAGTGCTCTTAGCCGTTGATTCGGCTCTCCAGCCCTGCAAACATTCTTATTATGATTCTCTTCTGGTTGTACAGGAAGGCTGTTTGGTTGACCTTCTCAGTCAGCATGGAGAACAGACCTATTCTGTCCTGTAGTGTTGCATCATATCCTATTAAAATGATTCTCTGGGGTGATCTCTTTTTGGTCAGCACGTTTTCTTGTTAGTCTTCAGTAGAATGAACCGAACTAGAAACAGACAGACAGGATAGTGGTAGCCCAATGGTAGTAACCATGAAGGAAAGCAGCTAGGAGAAGGTGGCCGAAGAATACCATGGAATGACCAGGGTAGAAACAGCCAGATGTAGAGACATCAGAAACAACAAGAGATGGTGGAAAGTGTAGAGAATGTGAGGGAGACAAGAGAACCAAGAATGAAGAAAGAGAGAAAGCCGTGGAGGGCTAAGTCAAGAAAGTGTGGGCCCTGATTGTTGCAAGAGGCCCATAGAGCTGCTGAGCATACTCGAGAGCTTCAATGCCGATTATTGGAGGAGCTGCAGATCTCAACACCTGAGGTCTGCACAGGAAGCTGGCACTAGCAAGTTCTGGCTGCTACTAGGTGTCAAGGAGGACAATAGCTGTCAAGTGCTGGGGCTCCTGGTACTTAAAGTCTCCAGTCTAAGTACCTAGAGCTACAGGCCTTTGCTTTCTAAGGCCTGGAGCAACAAGCCTCTGGCTTTCAGGATTTGGAGCGGAAACACCAGGCTTTTGGGCACTCATGGGTCTGAGACTGCCAACATTAGAAAAGCGTCTTGGCTACTCACAATTTCTATCTGGGTAGAAGAAAACGAATCCAGGCAGCTGACTGGTAACAGTACCAGTATTCTCTGTTAGTATTTTGTATTATTGAAGGGTATAGACTATATAAGGGGTTGGCAAATGATGTAAAATTCTTTTTTTGTTGTTGTTTTGAGACAAGGTCTTACTATGTAGTCTTGGGTGGCCTGGGATTCAGAAGGATCTGCCTGCTTCTGCCTCCCTAGTGCTTGGATGTAAGGGATATGTAGCAACTCCTGGCTAGGCAAACTTTTTTTATGGACCAAATTTAGTAAGTTGACTGGTAAGAATAAAATATTGGAATGCTCATTCTTCAATTTAGTCTGTGCCAGCTTTTAAATAGATGACCAAATCGACCTGAGAGTGAGGAGGTGTGGTCCGATAAGCTTACTATTATTATTACTTACTTATTATTTACTTTACTTACTATTTACTTATTATTTGGTCCTCACATACAAAGTTTGGTGGCTTTTGATGCCTCCATCTTGGAGCGCTGTAAAGGTAAAGCGCAGGCTCATGATAGAGGGCACAGAAAAGGAACCTAATTTAGATGAATGTGAAGAGATATTCAAAAGTAGCATCTAATGGGAAATCTGGAAGGTTTACAAGTTAAGATAGGTCAGAACAGGGAAGGACACTCGGAGCAAGAGGGGAGTCTTGAGAGATTTTATATCTAGAAGAAAACTTGATGGCTTCATAGGAGGAAGAGCCAAACATATGTGTATTACCAATATCACTGTTATATATTAAATAAGGTTAAACTATTTGTATATGAACCAGTGGTCTTACAAGTTTCCTATAGCTAACTAAGCATATAAAATTAGATGTTATTTACTCTTTTAGGGCAGAAGTCATAGGATTTATATTTTCGTTTGGTGTTTGTTTGTTTTGAGACTGTTTCATGTAGCTCAGGCTGGTCCTGAACTTGCTTTGTGGAGATGACTTTGTACCTCTGATTCTCTTGCCTTCATGGTCTGAGATTAGAGGCATGTACCATGATGTCTGGTTTTATGAGGTGTTGGGAACGGAACTAAAACTTCCTGTGTGACAGACAGGCATGACACTGAGCCACATGTCCATACCAACACACTTTTTCTTAGAAGAAAATTAGCAAATAATTTGGGCTTTGCTAATTCTTTCACAGGCCTTTATATCGATCCTTGTAGCATAAAGGCAGCTATAGCCAAGGTATATCAGTACTAACTGGTTATGTTTTAGTAAAACATTATTTATAAATACTAGAATTTGAACTTTATATTATTTCATAAAATATTGGTACTTTATATCTCTTAAAATGATTTATTTGTGAACACATCAGATTTTCTATGTAGCTGAGGCTAGCCTTCAACTCATGATACTCTACCTTCCAAATGCCATGATTATAGGCGTGCAGCAGTAAACCTTGCTTTTTTTCAGCAAATTAAACATGTTCAAATGATTTTCTGGGGTGTGAAAAAAACAGGTTCAAGGGTAAATTTGGTCTATGTGCCACAGTTTGTAGAGCACTGTGTTAGTCTTACATTTCTGGTATGCAGAATGGCAATTTATTTTCTCTATCAACCACCCAGGGTGTTTATAATGGAGGGGAACGCTTTTGTCCTTGCAAGTTCTTTGCATAGAACAGCACACCCAGATGAAAGATATCATCTCTCTTGAGTCATGAGAATTATTAAATTATCTGCAGTTGCAGGATGTACAGATCTTTTGGAAGTTGATGAGAAATTTATCTTTTCCATGAATAATTTTTGCTAAAAGAAGGAATGTATTTTGCATATGCAAAAGACTTGAGGATGACTGTATTATTCTAATATTTATAGACCATAGGTTAATAAGTAGTTTCTTGAGCAGACAACACTATACATTGGTTGTATCAAGTTGGAAACCTCCTGTTGGACTTTACCTTACTCTTCTCAGTGAGCTTATTTCTACTTTTTGTGGTTTGTAGGATAGATCGGACTTGAGGAGATATAACCAGAGGTCACCTTCATGAGTTCATTTTAGTTCTTGCAGTGGTGGAACTCTCTTGCTCGGCAATCGTTCCATCACAGAGCCCTATCCTCACCCCAAGCATCACTCTTTTTTGATCATCACCTTCATCTACACCCTTTGGGTTATGGTCCCCCAGCCCAGAAGATTAGGCAAATCTCATATACTTTTAGGCAACAGAACAGTTTCACTATCAGATGTTATGAAATTTAGTACAGTCTTGCCATGGTGTGAATGAAATGCTATCCCCTGACCCCTATAGGCTCATGTGCTAGAACACCTGGGACTCAGCTTGGTGGCAATATTTTGGAAGGTTATAGGTCCTGAGTGTCAGTGGTGGGTCATTGGGATCTGGCCTTTGAGGGTTATAGCATGATCCTGCTTCCAGTTTTGTTTTGTTTTATGTTCCCCATCCGCCACCATGTTTAGAAGCTAAAACCTCAAGCTCCCACTGCCATGGATAAGAGTAACTCTTCTGTATTTTCTCCACTGTGACAGATGTCCCTAAAAAAAGCGAGCCAAAAGAAAGTTTCTATTCTTTAAGTTGTCTCTACCAAGCATTCTTTCAAAGCTGTGGGGAAAATGATTGACTTGAAACTTAATCAAAACATTAGTATCTTTTGGGAGAGTGGAGTCAGTTTTCATTAGAAGGCTGAGAATACCTATGTTGCAGTAGATGGCCCTACACTCATACACACATTGGCAGCCCTTAGTCAACTGCATGGGTTAACAAACAAAGGAACACTTTTTTTTATTCGTGGTGGGATTGGAAACTGGTAAAACCACTCTGGAAAATCAATCTAGTGGTTCCTCAGAAAGTTAGAAATAGTTCTATCTGAAGACCTAGCTATTTCACTCTTGGGCATATACCCAAAAATGCCCCCACCATACTACAAGGACACATGCTCCACCATGTTCATAGCAGCCTTATATGAAAAAGCCAGAAGTGGAAAACAAACCAAATGTCCCTCAACTGAAGAATGGATACAGAAAATGTGGTTCATTTACACAATGGGATACTATTCAGCTATTAAGAACAAGGACATCATGAATTTTTCAGGTGAATAGATGGAACTAGAAAATATCATCCTGAGTGAGGTACCTCAGACCCATAGCATGTACTCACTGATTAGTGAATATTAGCTAAAAAGTACAGAATACCTAGGATATAACCCACAGACCATAAGAATTGTAAGAAGCAGAAGGCCCAAGTACGGATGCTTCAATTCCTCATAGAAGGGGGAGGAAATAATTATGGGAGGCAGAGGGAGGGAGGGACCTGAGTGGGAGAGGGGAGAGAAAAGGGAAAAGGGAACAGAATGTGATATGGGGGGACAGGAGAGAAGCCCAGAGGGCCAGAAGAATGAATGGAAATAAGCAGGATCAGGGGTTAGGAGATGGGAGGACACTCTAGAAAGTACTAGGGACCTAGAAGGTGAGAGACTCTAAGGACTCAGTGGGGGTGACCTTAGCCAAAATTCCCAACCTTGGGGAGAAGGAACATGAAGAGTCCACCTCCAGTAGATAGACAGGGATAGACAGTGGAAGGACAGGGTTGCTAACCCACAGTCAAAATTTCTGACCATGAACGGTTCCTGTCTAAATGAACCACAGGGACAAAAATGGAGAACAGACTTAGGGAAAGGCTGTCCAGTGACTGACCCAACTTGGGATCCATCTCATGGTGGGGCATCAAGGCCTGACATTATTACTGATGCTATGGTGTGCTTACAGAGGAGAATCTGGCATGACTGTCCTCTGAGAGGCTTTACCAGCAGCTGATTGAGACAGAAGCACATACTTTTTTTTTATTTATTTATTTTTTTTATTTTATTTATTTTATTTTATTTTTTTAATTTACATTCCAAATCACTTCCCCTTTCCCGTTTCCTCCCTCCCCGAAAGGCCCATAAGCCCCCTTCCCTCCCTCTTTTCTCCATTCAACCCCCTCTCGTTACGTTCCCCTACATCCAGTCTTTCCAGGACCCGGGGTCTCTCCTTCCATCTTCTTAGAAATCTATTGATATGCGGATTGTGTCTAGGGTATTCTGAGATTCTGGCTCAATATCCCTTTATCAGTGACTGCATACCATGTGTGTTCTTTTGTGATTGGGTTACCTCACTAAGGATGATATTTTCAAGATCTGACCATTTGCCTAGGAATTTCGTGAGTTCATTGTTTTTAATTGCAGAGTAGTATTCCATTGTGTAGATATACCACATCTTCTGAATCCATTCCTCCGTTGAGGGACATCTGGGTTCTTTCCAGCTTCTGGCTATTATAAATAAGGCTGCTATGAACATAGTGGAGCATGTGTCCTTATTGCATGCAGGTAAAGCCTCTGGGTATATGCCCAGGAGTGGTATAGCCGGATCCTCCGGGAGTGTCATGCCCAGTTTTCTGAGGAACCGCCAGACTGCTTTCCAGAGTGGTTGTATCAGCTTGCAATCCCACCAGCAGTGGAGGAGTGTTCCTCTTTCTCCGCATCCTCGCCAACAACTGCTGTCTCCTGTGTTTTTGATCTTAGCCATCCTGACTGGTGTGAGATGGAATCTCAGGGTTGTTTTGATTTGCATTTCCCTAATGACTAAGGATGATGAACATCTCTTTAGGTGCTTCTCAGCCATTAGATATTCTTCAGGTGAGAACTCTTTGTTTAGTTCTGTACCCCATTTTTTAATAGGGTTACTTGCCTCTCTGGAGTTTAACTTCTTGAGTTCTTTGTATATATTGGATATTAGCCCTCTGTCGGATGTAAGGTTGGTAAAGATCATTTCCCAGTTAGTTGGTTGCCGCTTTGTCTTTTTGACAGTGTCTTTTGCCTTGCAAAAACTTTGTAATTTAATGAGGTCCCATTTGTCTATTCTTGATCTTAGAGCATAAGCTATTGGAGTTCTGTTCAGGAAATTCTCCCCTGTGCCCATATGTTCAAGGTTAGAAGCACATACTTACACCCAACCATTGGACTGAAGTTAGGGACCCATATGGTTGAATTAGGGAAAGGACTGAAGAAACTGAAGGGGAGAGTGACCCCATAGGAAGACCCCAGGGAACTTCCAGAAACTGAGCCTCCAAACAGGAACATACACAGGTTGGTCCACAGCTCCTGGCACAAATATAGTAGAGGTCTGCTTGGTCAGGCCTCAGTGGGGGAAGATGTGCTTAATCTTCCGGAGACTTGAGGTCCCAAGGAAGGAGAGCCTGGGTGTGGGGAACACCCTCTCAGAGGCAAAAGGGAGGATGAATGGAATGAGGAACTGTGGGAGGAGGACTGTGTCAACGACTGGAATATAAATAAAAAAATACACATGAAATAGGAAGGGACTCATGAAAGGGAGGATGGGAGAGGCATTGGAGTGGAGGGAATAGGAGTGGGCTTGACCAAAACTCAGTGTGTATGTACGCAAAATTCTTAAACAATAATAATTAAAAATACCTTTCATAGCTTATCCAGTTTCTCTTTATCTGCCATTTTCTTTCTAGGTCTGTCATCTGACCTCTTAGTTCACCTGTGAAGAAAGGTCACACAACACATTCTCTCTCTGTCTTTCTGTCTCTTTTTCTCTAATCAACTTTTCATTTATGTTGTAGTTTCTGATCCTCTGGAGTTGAGAGGTCTGTCTGTGTTTGCCTATGTTTATGAATATGTGCATGTGTGTGTGTGTGTGTGTGTGTGTGTTGTGCTTTGGCACCCCCCCAGGTCCATAGATTTGAATGCTTGGTCATCAGAAAGTGGCACTATTTGAAAGGATAAGGAGGTATGGCCTTATTGGAGAACGTGTGTCACTGCGGGTGTGCTTTGAGGTTTCAAAAGCCTGTGCGAAACCCCTTTCTCTATTTTCCTGATGCCAATAGATTGGGATTTAGAACTCTCTGGTTCCTCTCCAGCACCATGTCTGCCTGGGTGTCATCATGTTCCCTGTTATGATGATTGTTATAGTTGGTATATGCTCAGACCAGGGAGTGGCACTATTAGATGTGGCACTGTTGGAGTAGGTGTGTCACTGTGGGTGTGGGCTTTAAGACCCTTATCCTAGCTGCCTGGAAGTTAGTCTTTCACTAGCCACCTTCCAATGAAGATGTAGAACTCTAATCTCTGCCTCTACCATGCCTGTCTGGATGCTGCCATGCTCCCACCTTGATGATAATGGCCTGAACCTCTTAACCTGTAAGCCAGCCCAATTAAATATTGTCCTTATAAGAGCTGACTTGGTCATGGTATCTGTTCATAGCAGTAAAACCCCAAGATAATGATACTGGATTAAATCTCTGAAACTGTAAGGAAGTCCCAATTAAATACTTTCTTTTATAAGAGTTCTTGTGATCATAGAATCTCTTCACAGCAATAGAACACTGACTAAGAAATTTATATATATGTATATATATGTGTATATGTGTATAAATATATATATATATATGTGTGTGTGTGTGTGTGTGTGTGTGTGTGTGCACATATATGTGTAATATGTCTGGGTCTCTGTGTGTGTTTTGAACTTAAAGAGGAAACCAAAATATTTCTTGCCTGCTTCTGGTTCATTTGATTGTTGGGACTTTCATGACAAAGGTAACGCTTTATCTCTTCCTTATAGGAAACATTTTAATTTCAAGGACAATTTCATTAATTTAAAAGAAAAAAATACAATGGCAGGCAAGCTGTATATGTTGACTACTGCCCATAGGAGGACAATGGGGAAGAGAAAGAAAAAAATAGCCAGGTTGCTTAAGTTAAGCAATAATGGGAGTTGTCCACATGGTGCCAGGCAGCTATATAGTGGGGAAGAGGGCTATAGAGGAAGAGTCAGGAAGTCCAGCATCTTAAAGAAAGAATGCTTAGTACAAAAATAGGAAGGAATTAATGGAAACATTACATTCTTTTCTGCATAACTCGGAACAGTGTTTAGACTTACAAACTAGTGTGTGTTTCCGATGGATCTGCCCCAGAGGGTGGAAATTCTGAGGAGAAAAAGTACAGTATCCCATTAAAGGAATAATTTTTACATCATTCTCTTTAGCATGACTTAAAATGAACTTCCTTCCTTGGGGCTAGGAGTGATAACTCAACCAGGTTATTGATTCGAACATTGTTAGGTCTCCACACAGTCCAGAGATGTGATTCCCTTGACCAGAAGAGGCTTCGCCTTAATGGTCCTTTGTCACTACTCTAACATTCTCAGCTCTGAAGAAGGAACTAAATCAAAGGTCAGAGCCCTCATGCAGCTCTCGAGGACCTCTTTGGTTAGCCCATGAAGAGCGAGGTCTCCGGAAGCTACTGCCTTTCTTAGCTCCTGTGTGCTAGTGATGTACTCTCTAGATTTCTTTTATCATTGGAGCAAGCTATATTTCTACTACAGACACCACCTGCTCCCCTTTTCAAACCTGTTCTTCTGTTTCCCAGAGGAACTCCTATCAGACCCTTATTAAACTTGAGGGAAGGAATTAAACAGAGCCCTCAAGTGTTACACAAACCTTTCAAAATTTCTTCTCTTTCTCTCATGGAATCCCTGCCTTTCTTTCATCCTAACTACATGTTCAGGATAAACTAAAACTTACCATAAGACAGACGTTATCCTTTAGATGACTGTACAGCACAACTATGTTAGACGTGTTGTGTTAATTACTATCAAAATTGTGTTCCAAGACACAACAGAAATGGTCTTTTCTTTTGTATGTAGCTATTTGTTTATTTTCTTCCTGTATTTGTAGTTATTAAGGCAAGGATCACTTTGAAATGATCAGTTTTAATATTGGTTAAATATATAAGTAGATATCCAGTTCTGCCTAGTTATTAATTAAAAGTAGATTAAAGTTGGTTGGCTGGCTTATTCACTCAATATTAAATAATCATGTGCCAAGTTTTGTAGATTTAGTGGAAACTAAAAAGATATAGCCTTTGCTTTTCAGCTTGGTGTGTGTGTGTGCGCGCGCGCGTGTGTGCGTGTGTGTTTGTGTATGTGTGTATGTACTAGAAAACCACAGAAATACAGAATTTTTTTCAAGTTTTGGTGAGCGCTACCAAATGAAAATATAGGGTTCTGTCAGATGGCATAATGAATATTATTTTGATGACAGTGATGGGTACTTCAGGATAGGAGCCCTGAAGGATGTATAAGAATCAAGGTAGGCCAAGAATTCAAAACAAACAGCATATGCAAGACACTGTTAACATGAAAACCTGGTGTTTTACGGGAGTTCTGAATGAAATATAGAAGGCAAATGTGCCGTGCAGCTGAGTTGGGTGGGTAACTCAAGCCAGATGAGAGCAGGAAAGGACCCTGACTACAGAAGGAAAGGCACAGCAGGCTGATTGATCTAGCTTCATCTGAAGAGCGTTTGTGGAGCTTTAGAAGGCTTGTTTATGTACAGGAACACTACATCCTCATGTTTGCATAGGAGTCATAGATAGTAAATTCAGGAAAAATTCTTCTACCCACAGACATCAGGGCTCTGCCTCAGCCTTATATGTCTCCTGCTAACTCTAGGGCACTCGTTGAAGACACCCCTCTAAAAACAGCTTGCTACCTGATGATCTGAGATGGATTTGACCAAATGAAGCTGTGTTTAAAAGATAGCCCACTGCTTTGCAGAAACATTTTGGTACGATCCTGGCGATTTTGGATAACCTAACAGCGAGAAATCTGTCCTTTCAGTTGGAAACCATAGCAACATACCACTTAGGAGACACACTGTGTAATCTGTCTGCTCTTTGGTTAGTATTTTGCAGGCCAGTAATAATCATCTTGTCTAATGCGAGTATGCAGGTCAGGCGAATTTAAGCCTGGGGCAGTGCAGTATTCCCTCTGTCCACGGCAGGGGTGTGTTGGGGTGCACTTTATCCCGGGAACCCAGGATCAGCGCCTTGGGTTAGCCATGAAGAAGAAATCAGGAGTAGTCAATTTATGCTTTGTTTTCAGTACAAATTACAAGCCACTATTTAATTTAAAAGTGCAAGGATGGAAACATGATTACTATTAAAATTACTATAACATCTTATTTATAGATAAGGTACTCTGGATACATTTCTTACTAAGCTGTAAGATCGATGTTCAGATTTTTTCATCCCAGCATATTTTTTATAATTTCATGATAAGCACTCTATTTCACTTTAGACACAAAATTATAGTCTGTAAACTCTTCAGGAATTACATAGGGGGACACTGGAGTCTGAGACAGGAGGGTTGGAAACTCAAAGTCAGCCTGGGCAGCATAGTGATACCTGTTTCAAAGTCAAAGAAAAAAAATAAATATTTCTATGGAATATTTCTTGTATTTACTTTGTCGTATAGATAGCCAAAGGTGCTAGCCTGGCATGCACAGCCTGGAGCATAATGGATAAAGGTTTTGCCAAAAAGCAGAGAAAAACGATATGGTCTTTAGGAAGGAAGTTTCAAGATAGCTGTTCACAGCCTAAGTTCAGCCTCTGATGGAAACAGATGCAGACCCACAACCAAAACATTAGGAAGAGCTTGGGAAATCCTGTGGAAGAGGTGATGGAAGGATTGAAGAAGCCTCAGGGATCAAGGGCACCAGAAAATCTACAGAATCAACTAACCTGGGCCCATAGGGTCCCAGAAACTGAACTGCCAACTAGAGAGCATGTATGAGACTGACTTAGTCCTTTACCATGGATAACAGTTGTTCAGTGGGGTCTTCATATGGGACTCCTAACAGCAGGAGCAGGGGCTGTCTCTGACTCTGTTGTCTGTCTTTGGGTCCCTTTCATCTAACTGGGCTGTCTGGTTTAGCCTCAGTAGAAGAAGTTGTGCCTAGTTGTACTGCAACTTGATATGCCAAGGCTGGTTGATATCCATGGGAAGCCTGCCCTTTTCTGAGGAGAAAGACAGGAGGGTTAGATGGGGACGGGGATGTTGGAGGTGAGAGAGAGAGACCTGGACGAGATAAGAGAAGGGAAGCCGTGATCAAAATATAAAGTAAATAAATAAATTCATTAATAAAAATTTACATGCCAACGTTCACTTTCATTTCTTTTTACAGCTCCAAATGGAATATTTTACCCCCCATTTAAAAAAAAAAATCACTGACGTATTTACAAGGTCTTGACTCTCTTCCCCTTTGACATCTGTTACTTTACCACAATTCAATTTTCTCCAGTAGCTCCCAAGCAGTCTCTCTGAATGGGCTGTGGTGGAGTGTGTTCAGATCTGTCAGTCTTACCTCTAGGCCAAAAATTCTGGCTGCTATGAATACCTATTTGCCAGCCATCTTTGTCAATTCACAGTCGCTTATCTGGGTATGATCCTATAGCACAGGCTGAGGGAAGCCAGTGAATGCTATTGGAGTATAAAATGGTCACTGGGTAAACCATCCCCACTTAAGATCTGAAGATGCAGAAGGGAGTGGCCAAGCTCCTGATAAAGATGTTCATATGGATGTGTCTTTTGTCAGTTCCTCAACTCTCGTTTCACCCTCTTGTTTGACAGATATTCTCTGAGCACATATACTTCAGGAGTTAAGTGTCAGAGATACAGCACAGAATTGAACCCAGCTCCTACTTCCAAATTGCTCATAATCTGTCATGAAAAAAAGACAAGTGCATTATAGCGTGATAAACACTTGGAGGTTTGGCCTTGTGGATTTGTGTGATAAACTTCTCCTGGATTATGACTCTGAGATTTTATGGATTGTTACTGTGGCATAGAGCACCTTATCAGAACTGACAGATACCTGGATAGAGACATATTACACTGCTCCAAGTCAGCCCTGGAGCCGTTTCCCGCCATGCTTCAAGAAGCATAAGATATCAGAGGCCAGGTGCACTCTGCACACATTCATTGTTGACCTTCATCTTTCCTTTCTGATGACTTTCTAAGACGGCAGCTCAGGTGAACATTGGTGCAGTGTATCTCACATTTACTGGACTCTGTGATTTGGCTGAATTCATCAGAAGAGAATTGTTCTGTTTCATGTTCCATTTGCTTGCTTTTTGTGATTTGAGACAGGGTCTTGCTTGCAAAGTAATTCTGGCTAACCTGGAACTTGCTATATAGACAAGCCTGAGCTTACTTGCAGTGAACCCTCTGTCCTTGCCTCTCTGGTGCTGGGGTGTCAGGAGTCCCAGGGTACCCAGACCCATACTATCCATTCTTACAAGACAAGGAGAAAGCTCTGTTTCTTCCTTCATCAGATTCTTGCTAGATGCAAATGCTTTTGAGTAGTTTTCTTGGTTATCGTCCTTCCAGAATCCTGGAACTGTTGGTGGGTTACTCATCATAAGTAGCAGTTTTCAGCAAAGAAGCTACCTACAACTGTGCATCTACAAGGTTGAAGAGAAGGAATTATGAGAACCAGAGAGATTTTACAGGAGCAGATTCTTAAAACACAGACCATGCAGCCTGTCTTTTCCCAACATCTACCAGATGGTGGCAGTAGAAGAACATAGTTTGCCTATCTGGAGCCACACCAACTCAAGTGTGGTACTGTTTTTATTAGGAACATCACCAAGTGTTTTGTGAAACAGGTTTTGCATGTATTTCTAGGGATGGGAAATTCTGGAATCTTCTGGAAAAATATAATAGCTTTAAAATGAGTTTTATTACTACTTCTGGAGATTAAAGAAGAATTTCTTTTTTCTTTTTCACGTTTTTTTTTTCTTTTTTCTTTTTTGCCTTGAAAGTTAAGGTAAAAAGATAGTTTGGAAGAAGCTGGGCAAAATAAGTTTAATTCCATGGTGGCTTTTGTCCAGCTTCTGCTCTGACATTGGTTTGTGCAGAGTTGAAAACTACTATTTTCAGAATTTGGCGCTGTCATCTGGGCCTCCTGACAAGAGGCAGCTTACACTCGGCGATCCTTCAAATAGGATTCTTGAGTCAGCACTGGTTTTGCATGTTCAAGGGCACCGGAAGCTAGTTTCTTCAGGTTAGCAATCTGGTGAAACAGCATCCGACTGAACGTACCTCCTAGAGCTCGGTCGGGCAGGTCATCCCATCTCTCCAGACTTCAGCCAGAACTGGAGAAGATAATCCTCAGGCCTTTCCAGGTCTGGACAGCTCTGCTTCTAAGGACTAGGGGCAGTTTTCAGCAACTATGGCTAGCCTGCTACTACCACATGTGACATTCATTACACATCAGTGTGTGCAAGGGCTTGCACTGTGCGTTTCACATTCCTTACACTCTATGATCTATTAGTGCTTTGAAGGCAGCTGTTTTCAGCTTTATTTCTGGTGAGAAAGTTGCTGATCAGCTCAATGGCAGCTCAGGCGGGCCTTCCTGCTGCATCTGTGAAATGGAATATTGTGACCTGCCTGGACTTAGCAGTTGAGATCATTTCAAACTACTCTAGAATTCTTTTTCTTGCTTTTCTTTCTTTTTCATTTTTTGAGATGGGGTCTTAGTAAGAAACCTGGACTGACCTGGTTCTTGCTACATAGACTAGGATGTCCTGGAGTTGGCAGTAATTCTCCTGCCTCTGCCTTTGAAGTTTACAGACTTAGCAGATAGAAAAGACTTGATTTCCTGTTCTACTTCCCTTCTACCTAAAGCCGATAGCGCTGGTATTATTAAATTTTCATTGTAGTTCTCAGGATCCCTTTTGCATTGGTCCCTGATGTGCATACTTGGTGGCAGGCCATAATGGTAGCTCTCTCTACCTCTTACCTTGGTCTATTGCATTTTCTAAATCTCCCAGGACCTTCTTCCTGGCTTTCAAGTTATTACTTATCCTTCAAGTTCCCTCCTCTTGCTTCTTTATTCTAGCCCTTACTAATCTGTTTTTCTTCTAAGTTTTTTTTATTACATCTATAATCCAATTTATATGATTTAGTGTGTTGGTTAGTTTATTGTCAACTTGATGCAAGCTAGAGTCATCTGGGAGAAGGAAATCTCAATGAGAAATTCCCTTCATCCTGTAAATAGAATTGTGGGACATTTTTTCTTGATGACTGATTGATGTGTGAGGGCCTGGATCACTATGGGAGATGTCACAGCTGGGAGGGTATGCCTGAGTTGTAGAAGAAAGCTTATTGAACAAGCTGCGAGGAGCAAACCACTAAGGTGCACTCCTCTCTGGTCTCTGCTTCAGTTTCTGCCTCCAGGTTCTTGAAGTGAGTTCTTGTCCTGACTTCCATTCAGGATAGACTGGAAGTTCCAAGATGAAATAAACCCTTTCTTCCCAAGTTGCTTTTGGTTATGGTGTTTATCACAGCATTAAAAGCAAATTCAGGCACTAATCATAATTTTGTTTATTTATTTATTTTTGGCTTCTAGATAAGCTAGTTTTCTCAGTGTGCACAACATGGGGAAATTCTCAAGTTCACAGGGCACTTTTTATTCAGTTTACGCCTCTGCTGTGAGGCAACAGAGCTGAGGACCTCTTAGAGATTTTAGTAATTTCTTTTTCTTGGTCTTTAAGAACAAAGATAGGATTTTTGTTTGCTTCCCTCTGTTGGAAGCTTGCATTGTGCCTTATGGCACCAGGAAAGCTAATCTTAGGGGAGTGGGCTTTCAGGTTAGTATCTGCTTTGCTCCCCTTGGTCCTGTGCAGGGTCTTAATGATGCTGCTAAGAAGGGCAAAAAGGTCAAAGTTGGGACAAGGTGATGTGATGATGGGAAGAGTTATTAGAGAGATGCCACTAGGAGCCACCAAATGGTAAAGCCACTGGACACTGTAAGTACAGAAACAAATTCTTTTTTGGTGGCTTTGTAAGGAACTAACTCTGCTGTGAGCTTAATTCATTATCTTTAAATCACATTTTGGCTTATGTTCTCCAGATGGTAAATTAACAAATTTATGTTGCTCTAAGCTATTGCTTTCTTAAAAATTACATTTATTTATTTATTTGTTTATTATGTGTGTATCTGCATGTCTGCCACAGTGCATATATGTAAGGTCAAGGACAGTTTGGGAGTTGGTTCTGTTTTACTATGAGAGTCCTAGAGATCAAATTCAGGACATCAGCTTGGTGGGACATGTTTTTATCTGCTGAGCCATCTCACAGGCCTGAGCCATTGATTTTGTAGTGATTCCTTAGCACAGCAGTAGGAAATGTACACATGGATAAACAGCTCTACTGAGCATACTCATTCCGAAGGCTGATGTGAAGGATGAGTCAAATGGCTTATACTGAACTCTTATAGCTGAAACAAAGGAACTCATCTCAAAGGAAGAAATAAATAAGGGCACGCTCTAACTGCTGTCCAGAATATGTCCTGAGTAGGACAGGAGCAGCAGGTAACCAAACCCACATCCTATTGAGATTTTTCTCTATTTTGACAAAGCAGGAAGAATCTAAGGGGCTAGGGCATCACTTCATAGTGTATTGTGGGCATGGGTTTCCCATGGGATTCCCATTCGAGGATGTCCCTATAACTGCTACTACTACTACTACTTTCCATAATAGAATTGTCCCCAATTACATTGGTTTCCTAGATACAAACAGGACCACCAGCAACTCTGGAATTAGCCACTGTTAGAAGCGCTTGTGCTTTGTGCCATTCATGCAGTTTATAAGCAGTGAAAAGTGACTCTGCAGCTGACTCAGCCTTCCATACCATTACTAAACATTCCTCCAAGCTAGGGAATAAATATTCCCCTGGGAGTCATGCTTGGTTTTGGAGCACAATGAATAATGTAGAACGAGTTGAGTTTGACAGTGACAAACAGAACCCATAGCTATTATGAGCTTTGCTGAAGAGCTAACAGACAAAACCATCCATGATTTTTTTTTTTTATTCTGAGGACACACTGGGGAGCTCATCCATCTTGCCCACTCTGCTCCATTCCTGTCTAATCCCATGGGTCTTGGCTACTAAATCAGAGGCTGAGAATCCTGGAGGAACTCACCTGGAAGCCACTTAACATGATGATTAACAACAAAGGTTTGTGCTCAAGAGCTCTCAAGTGCTTTCGGTGTGACCTTGGATAAGTCATTTAACTATCAGAGCCATTTTCCTACTTAAAAAAAAAAAACGGGTTAATCCCTGTTTCTCATGTGCATAAAGGTTTTATCACAGTATCTGGCTCAAGAGAACTTGTCTAGACTTTTCCAGTTATAAGTAGCCAAAAACACATTGCAAACTAGATAAATGAAAGGAATGTTTCACACACCAAGAAGACCCAACATTTGGATCTGGCATATCCAAATTCCATAGTTCAAGGGAAGCCACTGAAGACAGGATTTTTTTTTCTTCTTTTCTTTTCCTTTCCTTTCCTCCTCTGCCCGCCTCCTCTGCTTCCTCTTTTCTTTCTTCTCCTCTTCCTCCTCCTTTGTCTTTTTGGTAGAGATTGCTTAGCAAAAATAGGGAGAGAAAGAAAGCCTCCCCCCTTTTTTTGCTTCTGGAATGACTGTCTGTCCAATCTTGAGAGACTCTGTCTTGGTTCCTGCTGTGAACCTCTGAATCCCAGTCACTGTAATCTAAAGAGTGTGTGTACTCTGCTTATCTAGGCCTGCATGTCAAACTGGTTCAAATCTGTTTTGCTAGTGAAATAATAAGAAATGCAAACAATTTGAGGAAATCAAATCTGGTTCATAGTAAGCTTATTTCAAGTAAAGATAAATGCATAAACGATGCTATTGAGCATCTGACTTCTCCCTGTGTCTCTGGACTCAGTGCCCTCATGCAACATCTCACTCTCAAGGCTGCATGTTGCCCTGGCAGCTGAAAGTTGCCTCTTTCCAGGGTTCTAGTGATTTGTATCTCAACTGCACTGTCTTTATCAACACAAGTAGTGTCTTTTGCCACTTTCATACATTTTCTGATATTAGTTCACTCTTACCCGATAATAGGTATATGTCTCTACCAGATCTTACTATATGGCAAGGGAATGGAGTCCATTTAGTATATTAGGTAAAAACTTATTTACTCATTCATCTAGAAGCATAATAGAGAACAGGAGATGAATAATAGATGGACTTGTTGGGAAAGGAGAGAGAACTGGAGAGAAACTAGCCTCTCTAGGCTAGCATTAACCAGCCCAGACAACAGGCCATGGTTTTCTGACTTATGAAATATTAATAGAAAGCAAAAGGATGGAAGGTAGATACAACCACCTTACAGTATGTTTTAGTTATTCTATTAGAATATTATCTGTTCATTTAACAGAAATTAGAGTCCTTAGAATGATATGGCTTCTTTACTTTAGCAAATATAATAAGTGGCCAATGCAATCCTAAAGAAACTGGACTAAGTTCTTTATAAAAGTAGATGTGTGAGAAGTTAGAAATGCCTCACGGTTTTCAGTGCTTCAAATGAAAAATGTCCCTAATAGGCTCATGTATCACACTTGGGTTCTAGTGGTGGGACAACTGAAGAGCATTTTGGAACCTCTAGAATGTTGAACCTTGCTGGAGGAAGTATGTCATTATGGGTGAACTTGAGTTTTTACAGCCTTGCCCCATTTCCTGTTTTCCTTCTGCTTCCTGCATGCAGATGAAATTGTGATGAGCCAATTTCCAGCTTCTGCCTCCATACCTGTGTATTTGCTGTGCCTTCTACTGTGATAGACCATATCACTTCTGGAACTATAAACCAAAATAGGCCCTTTCTTCCTTAACACTATCTTTGTCAGGATAGCTTATCATAGAAAAGTAACCGATTGTCTTTGAGTAGAGATGTCCTCTGACTACTGTCTTAATGGTGTTTTAAGGTAATTATGCTTTCTACAAACATGTTTTTCCATCTTGGTATTTTTTTTTTTAATTTTCTATCCAAATTTGTTAGAGCTCTTTCTGTTATGATACCCTATCTAAGACCCTTTAATATAGTTCTTCATATTTTGGTGATCCCAAACTATATAATTAATTTGTTGCTACTTCATAACTGCAATTTTGCTACTCTTATCAATTGCAATATAAGTCTGGAGTACAGGGCCTCTGATATGTGACCCCTAAAGGGGTTGTGACCACAGGTTGAGAACCACTGCTTTTAATCATTATTTCAACAGCTTCTTTGAGGTGTCATCTTTGCTTTCAGCTACTTCAAGCAACCCTCTTTTTGGGATCCATTTTGCCTGCTTCTGTGAAAGCCGGCCTGTCAGGCAGAGTCAAGTCAGTCCAGGGTCTAACTGGCAGATTTCTTGGCTGCTGATAAGAGGGGATATACTTGAAGCTCAAGGTGAGAGGCTGAATGTTCTGTTAATCTTGGAGGAAGGAGCGAGGAGGAATAGGGAGGCCTCTGGATGGGTACAGATATTGAATGTACATCAGCCACTGTCTCTACTGGCTTGGGACTTTGTTTTCCATGATGCTATAAGGTATATAAAACCTAAGAGAATTAAACTTGGGGCTGCCACAGTACTGAATGGACAGCCCTCCCAATTTCTAACCTTTGTCTCTGAGTCTTCTTTTACATCTCTCTTATAACCCTCACCCCCCACCCCCCCAGAGGACTACTGAACTTCCTACTAGTGGGACTGGTATACCTTCTTACTTAGGAAGGATACTTAGAGAAGCAATGTCTCTTAAAGTCCATTACCCACCTCTGTTAAAGTACTAAGACCTTATTACTTGCCATCATGCTCTATACATACTAGAGTATCCATCTGCCTGGCTCTTCTTCCTCTGGTTACTCTAGCAACCTCCATGTATCCAACTGCTGCTCCTTTGTGGCTTAGTCTATTCCCTCAGTGGTTCAACGCTTCCAACTTTACCACCCCATTTATGGTTATATCCACTTGCATTTGTTTTCTCTTTTAAAGGGCTCTTGCTTTCTTTCACAAAAATGATGTCAGCTTGTAAGAATTCTATTAAAAATAGGAAAACGCACAAGTATTTTCTAAGCCTAACTCCATATTTGCCTTTAGATCGTCAGTGGTGTACATGGTTTAGAACAGAACTGAATTTGCTTGAAAGAAAGGAAAAGGTGGTTAATGAAAGATGGAAAAGTGCATCACTTTCAGATCAGTCTGATAGGGTTCCCTATTGCCTGAGTTGTTAATAGGAGCTCAACTCTGTAATGGGATTATGACAGATTCACTAGAAAACAATGACTCTGCATTACAAATTGATCATTTAAAATTATTCTTTCTTAAAATCTTGCCAATCTGTCGGTATAGTAAAACAAACAAACAAACAAACAAACAAAAAACAAAAACAAAAACAAAAAATGAGCATGTTCCAGACTTCTTCAGGACTGGAAAATTTCAATTCCTCGCCCCAGAGAATCTATGTAAACTCATTGCAATTGTGTCTCCAGTAAACTGAATTTGGTTAATGATAACTTTGATGGGACTATAATTTACTGTTATTGTTTTAGTAACTATATATCCATTGCAGAAAAACAGGTTACCTAGATGTTTATGAGTCAGAGGTGTTTGTGACATACTAAAGGGAAGATCTGTTTGCTGGGGTTTTCTAATCTTTCCCTTCTGTATCACCCACAGCGAGAGTCTGTGCTTGTGTGTGTGAAATTCTTCACTTTCTAATTGGATTGGAGAGAAGGAGAAAAGGACACATCGAACTCATCCTTTCTAGAATGGTGGAAGAGTAGCCTGGAGGATGTGGCAAGGGGAATTATATGTTCTGTTGTGGGCAAGAACTGAAAAACAGTGTGAATGTCAGTGGTGAGGGAGAGAAGGGCGGCTTGAAGCTATAGAGTATAAGGGGCTAGGCAGCTACCTGGATGCCAGAATTTCTGGAAGCCTACTAACTAGCTTGGATGACTTTATTGATACAAGGGAAAGCCAGTGAAAGATTCAACCAAGGGTCTTCTACATTTTTTCTTTTCTTTTCTTTTTTTTTTGGTGTGTTTTTTTTTAATTTTATTTTATTTTCTAAGTTTTTTTTATTTACATTCAAACTCATTTCCCCTTTCCCGTTTCCTCCCTCCCCGAAAGTCCCATAAGCCCCCTTCCCTCCCTCTTTTCCCCATTCAACCCCCTCTCGCTTCTCTGTCCTGGCGTTCCCCTACATCCAGTCTTTCCAGGACCAGGGGGTCTCTCCTTCCATCTTCTTGGAAAGATTGGGTAGTATACAAATAACAGCAAGAGCCCAATTTGAGGATGATTGTAGTAACCTTGCCAAGAGATACTGCTAGCCTGAAGATGGGTAATTGCTATGGAGATGAGAAAAAGTGAGAAGCAGAAAATGTTAGAAGTAGAAGAGATAAGATGATGGAAGGGAAAGATTTGCAGGAGTGTGAAGGAAAGCAGAGTCAAGCATGACGAAGATTTCTGGTTTGAAAAATCAGGCCCAGGAAAGATGACGCTACTTAGTCTGATGTCAATGATAGGGCAAGGATAGGTGGGAAACCTTAAACATGAGGTGTGTTTGAGGTATCTTAGGATTCCAAGCAAGCAGTTTTGGAATACATGCCAGAAGCCCAGAGGAAGTCAGTCAGAGGTAGTTCTATAATTTCACTGAAAATTGAAATGAATTAAGGGCACAGGAATAGGGGCATGAACCTGGAAAGAATGTGGGGTAAGAACAGGTATGGAGGAAGGAGTGAGGTGAGGCTCGGCAGCATAGAAGTCTGGGTAAAAGAAATGGAGTACGGCAAGTGTTCACACCATCTGTTGTATAGACATTGTTGTTGTTCCCTCTCCCTTCATTCTTCAAATTTCAAGTTCCATGTTTGTTATTCTGTCTGCTTTCAATCACAGAGCTAGATTTTTGACTATCACTCATTATTTTGTAGGTGCTCCAAAGAGAAAAAAAATCCACACCTTTCTTTATAGCTGCAGAAAAGCAAATTCTGTTTTGCATCATAAAGTTTTTGAGTGAGGATTTATGGCAATGGTGTCTTCTTAGACACATTGAATGTCATCTAGATTATTCATAATTCCAAGCAGCATGCAAACAGTTGCTACACTTCTATGTCATCCTGGATGGTCTAAGGGATGTACAGGTAGCTAATGTCTTAGTAACTATTGCATTGCTGTGAAGAGACACCATGACCAATTTATAAAAGAAAGCATTTAACGAGGGTCTTTTAACCACAGCTTCAGAGGATTAGTCGGTGACCATCGTGGTGGGATGGTGGGGAGCATAGTGCCAGACAGACACAGTGCTGGAGAAGAAGCTAAGCACTTCTGTCTGATCTTAAGGAGGAGAGAGAGAGAGAGAGAGAGAGAGAGAGAGAGAGAGAGAGAGAGAGAGAGAGAGAGAGAGAGAGAGAGAGAGAGACAGAGAGAGACTTTTGAAACCTTAAAACCTATCCCCTAGTGACACACCATCACATTATCTCCAACAAGGACACAACTCCTCCAGCAAATCCATACCTCATAATCCTTTCTAAACATTCCACTTATTAGGAAGTAGTCAAATATGTAAGTCTTTGGGGGACATTATTATTCAAACCACCACAGCTGCTAAACGTTATTTCTTGGTGTGTCTGTGAGGTAGTTTCTAAATGAGGTTAGCATCTGGATGTGTAGACTGAGCAATGAAGGTTGCACCGTCCACTCTCGGAGATGAAGATCCTCCATGCTTAGGAAATAATGAAAAGAAAAATGCCTGCCCCTTTCATACTCAGGACACAACCTGTCAGAACATACTCTGCTTCTTCCCCAAACATTTCCTACCTGTTGCCAGTTGGAGCTATGAATATGGAAGCAACAGTTATGAAGGGAGAATGTAAATCCTGTGCTTTCTCCTCTGGAGCATAGGGAAGGATCCAAGGTGCTTATATTCTATGAATGAAGTCTCTGGATTCAGACTCTGCCATGTCTTGACAGTGCCTCATTTCCCACTTTTATGAACGATTGTTGATTCTGGTATTACCCTCATGGAGCTATTGCAAGGCTTCAGTGAGTGAATGTTTGAAAATCGAACAGCAGCATCATTTCAGAAGTAGAGGCTTGTTCTTTTCCAGTTCTTCCACATGGCTTTTAGGAGCTTAGTTCTTGAATTGTCTTTACCCAATGTCAGAGTGGAAATATGGGGAAAGAGGGCTTCTCCAGTTTCTCACAGAGAAGAGCTCCATCTTGGAAGCATCCAATATGGCCCCTGCTTTTGATAAAACTCACAGCATCTGTATCTAACATAGGATGATCAGAGTTGCTGCTTTTTGAGATGCTAAGAATGTGTGTTGAACCACTATTGTCTTTGAAAGTATCTGTGATCGTGTATCAGTACCTGACTACCTTGAAGCTTTCTTTGTAAGACCTTTGCTCAGGAAATCATATTAAGACATTTCTCATACATAAAACAGTAGTAAAATGGCAGGTGCCACTCCATATATGAAGCTCCATTGAGGTTTATTGGAATGAGAAAACCACAAGGTCATGATTGGCTCTTGGAGTGGTAAGAAAAGTATTAAACAGAAAAAAAAAGCCCACAATATATGGAGATCTAAACATGTGACCTTAAAAGGAAGAAGAAGCTTCTCTTTAAAGGCTGGAGAGGAGCTTCTTTAAGAATGAAACTAAGTAATAGTTGACCAACACAAATGGATGCCATTTTTTTTGTGTGTGTGCTTTTTGTTTTGACTTTTTAAAAATTTTACACACATGTACACACACACAGAGGGGGAGGGGGAGGGGGAGAGGGGAGAGGGGGAGAGGGGGAGAGGGGGAGAGGGGGAGAGGGGGAGGGAGGGGGAGAGGGGGAGAGGGGGAGAGGGGGAGAGGGGGAGAGGGGGAGAGGGGGAGAGGGGGAGAGGGGGAGAGGGGAGGGAGGGGGAGAGGGGGAGAGGGGGAGAGGGAGAGGGAGACAGAAAGCATGCACATCAACATAAGAGGGGTTGGCAAGGGCACTGGGGACTTTTCAGAAAGCAGTCTTCATCTCCAGCCAAATTCCTGGAGCAGTCTCCTTGGGGAGACTTTATCTAAGCCCCAGAACAAAGGTTTGACTTATTATAATCTTTTGGGGAGGTGAGAAATTCTACATCATGTGCTTTAGTTTAGCACAGTGTATGTAAGAAAGAGCATGGAGGAGCTAGGTACTGGTTAGGACCCTAAATCAGGGGATACTATTTGGCCACAGGATAGACAGATTTTTGACTCTTGATCCCAGGAAGAGGTACAGGGATGCATGTCCTGATCAGGCTGTGGGATCAGATCTAAGATGCAGGCCTATGTTCTATCATATATCACTTAGAGGTCAGTCTCCAGGGATGGGTGTGGATGATTTTCAGTATTCGCCTTGGATACAAGAACACCTAGGGATGATTCCTAGAACCATAAAAAGAAAAAAAGAATAAAAAAATTAGGAACAATCTTTTCTGATGTCTAGCAATCTCAATCTGTGGACCACACAATGACCACATATTAATTCAAAATGAAATGTGTAGTGAATCTTAGGTATTTCTAGCAGCATTAGCCTGTGTTGTATAATGCAACATTTGCAGCTTTGGCTCTGAACAAACCTGTTCATTGTATACTGTGCATGGCATTATGACACCTAAAAAACAACACCTGCTCCAAACACCTTGGCTCAGAGCAGAGTCTACTGTGTGTTAGGAATTGGAGTATTTTACTGAATGTACAAAGTTTTCCGCTGTTATAGAAGCATCATAGTTTAATTGTGGGAAACAAAGACTTTTAATATGTTCCTGCTGTCATTCTTCAGCAGGTAAGTAATCAGATTTATGTGACTGTTTTCTTGTGTTAGAATGTTTAATTAAAAGAAAAAAAAGTTGTTGAGGAGTTGCTTTGAGTTTCATAAAAATACATTACATGCATTTTGGCTTGGGTTTAGAACAGAATGTACCAATTTATGAACTGGTTATGAGCATATTGTTGACACTGTGTAGTACCATACACAAAGCAGCCTTCCCAGCATTGATGGCTACCAAATCCATTCTGAAGAACAGTGAAGGTGAAGTGCACCCTGCAGCATCAAATATTCATCCAAGGAGTTAGGCAGTAATATAACAGCAAGCAGCATACACACCTTATTAATGTGCACATTTCCTTTAATCTTTCAAGAGTATATGGAATATATTCATAAATTTATGAAACACACAAATATAGTTATATGCACAGCAAGAATTGTTTTCAAAACATACTTCCCTATGACTTATTGCCTGTAGATAATAGATTTGTGTATCTATTTTACAGACCTACTTACCTGGGTTTTCATGAAAACGTCTCCAGTGAAAAGGGGTTACAAGGAAAACATGTTAAGCAGCTCTGTTGCCATGGATACGTTCTTGCTGAGAAAAAAAGGACAAAAATTAAAGAATGTAAGAAGAACTCTGAGACTATTTGAAAGGGGTGAAGAACTCTGGGAGAGAGAGTATCGGGAAGGGGGGGCACCATTTAGAATGTAGATAAATAATTTAAAACCTAAGTGGAAGATTTTTTTCTGAATCAAATGCAAAGTGTAGGGGGAGCTGTTTATGTGTGGAAAAAAAAATTGGTGGCTCTTGTGGTTAGCCTTCAAGTTGGAGTCTGTTGGTTTTGATTGGTACACTAATTCTTGATGGGATCTGACGTAGCCAGTTAGGTACAAAAGTATTTATAACACAATAGAATTAAAAAAAGCCTCCCCCAAATCTGAGACCTTTGCAACTAGGATGGCTCAAAACTTTTCTTTCAAAACTGTTCACAGGAGCTGTTTATCTCAAAAGGCAAGACAGACTGATCTGCATTCTGCAGCCGACTGCCTGGAGCCTCTGTAGTGTGAAGATTTGAAATTGACTTTCTCCCTTGAGGGTGTTCCTTGGAAGCAGGAGGGGAAAGAAAAGTCAGCAAAGCCAGGACATCTTTAAAGATCTTCTCTCTGAAGCAAGATACAAACCATGCTCTTTAAACAATGTATTTCCAATCTTCTGAGGTGTGACCTTACCTACTTTGAGTGAATACCAATGAAATCAATGCTCCTTGTGGGAGAAACAGAACCTCTGGGGCTCCCACAAAAACAAGAAAGGAATATATGAAGGAAATAATAGTCTTTCCTGAGTTCTTGGCAATTTTGCTAATTCTATGGATGGGGAGAAGGGAGGAGTTAATGAGACATTAACTTCAATCTTGGGATTCACAAAAAATTAGGCTCTTAACATAATATTTACATTCAGAGGTTTCTGGACAGAAATATACTCCATTTTTATCAGGAGGACTGGCCTTCACACATGATCTAAATTTTTACCAGCAAGTCCTTGTAAAAGACCAGTATAGGATGGGAATAATCAGGTTCAAGTCCCATTGTCATTGGTGGAACTTAGTGTTCTAACCTGTCTGAATCTTTTTCCTTTTCAGTAAAAGAAAAACAGTGAAGAGTTTCCGTGATAATTAAAAGAATATATGATAATCAATAGAGTGTAGGCACTTGTTTGTTGTAAAAATATAACCTTTGTTATCTCTGTCCTGTCTCTCCTGATTTTTCCTGTGTGCCACTTTATCACAGTTATGACAAACTTTCCCTTGGACCTAACAGTTTCTTTTCTGGACGACGATTCTTTTCATTATATCTCTAAGTGTGTCTGTTATTTATGTTAGAGAAGTTTTGGCATTACAATAGTGAATTTTATTTTCCTTTTAGAGTGGGCAAGTTATCTGAGTGCTTAATGCTTTGTTTGCTGTAAATTTGGGGACAGATGATTTTTTTTAATTATTTATTCTTCTTTTGTACATTATACCCTGGCCGCTGTTTCCCCTTCCTCCATTTCTCCCGGTCCAGTCTGCAGTATGAGAGGTGAATAAACTTACTTTGTGTGATGAAGGAAAGGATACAAGCAGAAGACTATTTGAGGAAGATGCTATAAATTCAAGTTTCACCCTCAGCGCAGTTGATAACACACAAATGAACAGGATTGCCAATGCTTGTTGTCAACTCTGTATGAGCACTCATTTCATCGAACCTTCATAGGACCAAGGACCTCTCCTCCCGTTGATACCTAACAAAGCCATTCTCTGCTACATATGCAGCCAGAGCCATGTGTACTCCTTGGTTGGTGGTTTAGCTCTTGGGAGCTCTGGGAGGTTCTGGTTGATTGATATTGTTGTTCTTCCTATGGGGTTGCAAACCCCTTCAGCTCCTTCAGTCCTTTCACTAACACTTTCATCGGGGGACCCTGCACTCGGTGCAATGGCTGGCTACGAGCACCTGACTCTATTTGTAAGGCTCTGGCAGGGCCTCTCAGGAGACAGCTATAGCAGGCTCCTTTCAGCAAGCTTTTCTTGGCATCCACAATAGTTTTGGAGTTTGGTGACTGTATCTGGGATGAATCCCCAGGTGGGATTCAGACTCTGTTATGCACTTTGTCTCCATATTTGCTCCCATGAATACTTTGTTCCTCCTTCTAAGAAGGACAGAGTCACTTACACTTTGGTCTTTCTTCTTCTTGAGTTTCATGTGGTCTGTGAATTTTATCTTGGTTAATTGGAGCTTTTGGGCTAATATCCACTTACCAGTGAGCGTAGGAACACCCTGATAGAAGCAGGGGGAGGGGGAATGGGATAGGGGGTTTCCGGTGGGGGGGGAACTGGGTAAGGTGATAACACTTGAAATGAAAATAAATCTAAAAAAAGGAAAAAAGAAAGAACTCATTTCATGTTGTGTCTTCTTCAATTTAGTGTTAATATTGGTTCACCCTTCAGCTGTCTGGACCACATGCTTAAGTAGGACTTTCTAAGTGATGCTTTGTAGACTGCACCCAACCATAGCTTGGTGTTCCCTTTACAGGGAGGAGGTGGTTTGGATAGCAAATTATTGGGTCTTGTTTATATTCTGTCTTCAAAATAAAATTTAGTGTTAACACTGGATCCAGGTTAGCTTTCATTCACTGAGTAATCTGAATGCTTTGGCTTGTATTAATTCTTTTCTATTTTAAAAAAACCTTTTAAATTCCCAGATATTTGTCATGATGTTTGTAGTTTACAGATCTCTATTAATTTGTCCTGGAACAGTGTACACACATTCAATCTTCACTCTCATACTTTTTTAAAATTATGATAATATATTTGATTATATCTTTACTTATTGATATTTTAGCACTAGAAGCATTCTCCTATGGGTTCTGAGTTTACCTAGAAAAATAGTAAGCTCAATCTTAGTGGCTCAAGAATATTGTATATATATATATATATATATATATATATATATATATATATATATATCATAAGACAGTGTACTGTTTGGAAACTGTGTGTTCAAAGAAACACAGTGTATATGGATTAGAGAGACACTGTTTCCCTAGAACGTTGAAAAATAAATTTTCTAAATTAAAGTTGAGAGCAAAGGCACTGTGACTTGTTCTCGTTTAGCAACTGAGGAGGTGGGGGTATAATCCTAAATGTGTGGCCCCAACCTGGGTAAAGCATTAAGAGACTACTCTTCCATAAGACTTACTAAAGAAGGAAGAAGAAGAAGAAGAAGAAGAAGAAGAAGAAGAAGAAGAAGAAGAAGAAGAAGAAGAAGAAGAAGAAGAAGAAGACCAAATAAACAAATAGGAGAAGGCAAAATTTATTTCATTTTCCTCTTGAGGGATCATTCTGAAGGAAATGGTAAGTTCACCAAATGGGAAAGCTGTGAACAGAGGGATCGAGTTGAGATGCTTGACTATTGCAACTTTATTGGAAGGATTCCTTAGTTCTTTCTCCTGTGAAATGCTTTCAGAACATTGTCAGGAAGACTTGTACCCTGAACAGGAGGAGCATGTAAATTCGGATGGTTGGTTACTATACAACCAAATGGCCCAGTCCTTTCAAGCCATGCGTATGTATTACTTTGCTAAAATTAAGAACAGTAAGTCAAAAAGAACTCAGCCTGCTAAACCATCTGCTTGTTACAAAAAGAAAACATGCTTGCCATAAAACAGATACGGCAACTGAAAGGCCCATGGGGAGTTGTTTTAGAAGTTTAGAAGTGAGAATTCTTGCATCTATAGGTATGCATATAGAGTGGAAACAGAGATTGGGGCAGGTGTGAACGGGGGAAATGGACTTGACTGCAGATGCCTTTCGTGAGAAATTTTTCTGAAAAAATTTGAAAACAAAATCAGTGCTTGTGTCAGCATCTTCGCATCTACTGCTGAGACTTTTCCCATTTCTCCAGGTTGCAATGCAGGGGCACTTTTGGAGGTCACACCCACCTTCTCATATTTGCTCATGTCAATTGTTTACCTAAGTACTCATTCATTCACTTATTCAAGAGACTCCTCTCTCTCTCCCTCCTCCCTCCCTCCTTGCCTCCCTCCCTCCCCACTCTCTCCCCTCTCTCTTTATATCCTAATCATTTCCCCCTCCTGTGCCACCTTCTCAGTAAGTCCCTCCTCCAATGATTATTCCCTCCCCTTCTACTCTGAGATGGTCTCCCTCCATCCTCCCATCCTGGCACATTAAGTTTCTGCAGGGTTAGGCGCATCCTCTACCAGTGAGGCCAGACAAGGTAGTCCTGTTGGGAAAGGGATTCCACAGTCATGTGACAGCTTTAGGGACAACCACTGATTCAGTTGTTGGGGAACCCACACGGAGACTGAGTTGCACAACTGCGTCTATGCTCCTATACTACATGCAGAGAAATACTGGGTGACGAGATTATAAAACACAGCCACCTTTCATGTGGGCTGTGCTTCTAAGGGCAAGATTGGCATGAAAAATGAAACACCAGCATCATTCCTCTCTTTCATTGGAGTTGCTTTTTACCCTCCCCTGAAGTAAAAGACATAGAATTGAGATACTTAATAGTGTTAATAATGATAAATTGAATTTGAAATCAAAAAGGTAAAACCAAACTGGAACTTCTCTGCAGTGGAGACAGCCCTGGAGGTAGAACGTTGAGTCTTGAGAGAGTTAGAAAACTGAAAGATCAAGATGAAAAAATTCCTATGAGGGTTGGCTCCAAGCTGATGCCTCCAGGAAAGCAAATAGGTATAAAATAAATTCAGATACAACCAGGTATGGTGGTACATGTCTGTAATAGACAGCACTTGGAAGACCGAGACTAGAGAATCATGACTTCTAGGCCAGTCTGTGCTGCTTAGCAAGATCCCATCTCAAAAACAAACAAACAACCCCTCTAAACTAACAAATACAAAAAACCAAACAGTACAACCATGAATATTTTGCTTCATTTCTATGAAATTTCCTCACCATCATCCCACTTATACCATATGTATGTATGTATATATATATATATATATATATATATATATATATATATATACCCTGAACAGGATATATATATATATATCACAAATGCACACACATACACACTGAATGAAAGAAACCTATATGTACATACATGTATACCAATGAAGATTTCCCTGTGGTTCATTCCTACCTAATTCCCATTCCTTTAGTCTCCTTTTTCCTCCCTTTCTTTAGTTCCTTCTTTGCCCTCTAAAAAAACTGGTATTACCCTGTTCTTGCTCTGTCATATAGATCATCTAACCTTTTCAGTATAGTAACTATAATATGTTTGAAAAGTTACTATATTTTCAAATGCCATTCCTTCAAAATATTTTTTTTAATCAAACTATATTTAAAGTTCAAGATTTTTTTTAATTTAATTTTTTACTTTGGAGACCTTTCAAAAGTGGTCCAGTAGTCATTAGACAGGAGCATTGGAGTGTTTCTGTGGTTCACTTGATCCTCTCAGTGAGGCAATTCCTGATGGAGATTTCCCTTTCTCACACTTGACCTTTGCCCTTACACTAAGCCTTTTGCTTGATGTGTTAGAGCAAGCCTACCTTGCTTCCTCTACAGTGTAGTTTCCCACTATTCTGCTGGGACTGGTGAAATGCAGATTGGTTATAGGCAGCTTATTTTAAATGGTCCTTTTGCTTTTAATTTCATGACCCATCCATTCTCAGAAGATGCAATTCCAGTTACTACATAGATTCTGCAGAACATATTTGATTCCTTTCTCATATTTACTGCTAACTTAGGATTGAGCTGTCTTTCGATTCTTTCCTCAGTTTCCACTTATCCAGAGTTCAATTTTTGTTATTGTGGGGTTATGTCTTTCATCCTTGGTTTTGTAGTCTTTAAAAAGCTTTTTGGCTTTTTTTTTTTACATTCAGTGCTGTTTTGCAAAGGAATAAAATAAGTGAGATTTATCCAAATTGTTGTTTTTCTTAATTATTTAAAAATGTATCACCAACAACTCAAAACACAGGAGTTTATAATGCAAGTAAACCATCCATATATCTATAATAATATATATACTTGGACTCAAATTATTCATAGTCTGAGCTGTTAGATGATATTATTTAATGACTAATTTCATTACATTCCCTGAAAACTTACTGGCATTACTTGCAATGTTTCTGTTTAAAAACTGAGATCTTCCTTCCAGTTTGAGCTGGTGCCCTGAGCAGACCTTGGGTGCAAGCTCTGCACCAATCCCAAAACACCCAGAGGAAGCTGGACTCCCAGGTGCTCTAATACGCCCAGGATCATAGGTGCTATAACACCCACAGGATCATAGGATCATAGAATCACGAGTTCTCAGAAGTTTGGTCATACAAGGATTTCAGAATCCCAGAGGCAACTTGACTCCCAGGAGCTCTTACACCCAGGATCTCAGGATCACAGGATCACAGAGACAGCTGGACTCTGAAGAGTTCTGACACAATCAAGACAACAGGAGGGACAGGCTCCAGTCAGAGACAGTGAGTGCAGGTAGCACTAGAGATAACCAGGTGACTAGAGGCAAGCACAAGAACATAACCAACGTTACTTGGCATCATCAGAACCCAATTCTCCCACCATCTAAAGTCCTAGATACCCCATCATAGATAACTAGATAACTTCTCATGATGATGATAGAGGACTTTAAGAAGGACATAAATAACTCCCTTAAAGACATACAGGAGAACACAGGTAAATAGGCAGAAACCCTAAACAGGAAACAAAAATCTCTTAAAGAATTACAAGAAAATACAATCAACGGGTGAAAGAATTGAACAAAGACATCAAGGATCTAAAAACAGAAGTAGAAACAATAAAGAAATCACAAAGGGAGACTACCCTGGAGATAGAAAACCTAGAAGGGAGACCAGGAGTCATAGATGAAAGGATCACCGACAGAATACAAGAGATAGAAGAGAGATTCTCAGGTGCAGAAGATACCGTAGAAAACATTGACACAACAGTCAAAGTAAATGCAAAAAGCAAAAAGCTCCTAACTCATAACATCCATGAAATCCAGGACACAATGAGAAGATGAAATCTAAGGATAATAGGTATAGAAGAGTGTGAAGATTTCCAACTTAAAGGGCCAGTAAATATCTTCAACAAAATTTTAGAAGAAAACTTCCCTAACCTAAAGAAAGAGATTCCTGTGAACATACAAGAAGCCTATAGAACTCCAAATAGATTGGACCAGAAAAGAAATTCCTCCCATCACATAATAATCAAAATATCAAATGTGCTAAACTAAGATTATTAAAAGCAGTAAGGAGAAAAGTTCAAGTAACATATAATGGCAGACTTATCGGAATTATATGAGACTTCTCACCTGAGACCATGAAAGCTAGAAGATTCTGGGTAGATGTCATACAGACCCTAAGAGAATACAAATGCCAGCCTAGGCTACTCTCAATTACCACAGACAGAGAAAACAAGATATTCCATGACACAACCAAATTTATACAATATCTTTCCACAAATCCAGCCCTTCAAAGGATAATAGATGGAAAACAACAACAGAAGGAAGGAAACTACACCCTAGAAAAAACAAGAAAGTAATATGCTTTCAACAAACCCAAAAGAAGATAGTCACACAAACATAATCCCATCTCTAACAACAAAAATAACCAGAAATAAAAAATCACTTTTCTTTACTATCTCTTAACATCAATGGACTCAATTTCCCAATAAAAATCATAGACTAATAGACTAGATACATAAACAGGACTCAGCATTTTGCTGCATACAGGAAATGCACCAAAGTGACAAAGATAGACACTACCTCAGAGTGAAAGATGGGAAAACAATTTTCCAAGCAAATGGTCCCAAGAAAGAAGCTGAAGTAGCCATTCTAATATTGAATAAAATCATCTTTCAACCTAAAGTAATAAAAAAAAGATAAAGAAGGACACTTCATACAGGTCAAAAGAAAAATCTACCATGATGAGCTCTCAATTCTGAATGTCTATGCTTCAAATTCAAGGGCTCCCACATTCATAAAAGAAACTTTACTAAAGCTCAAAGCACACGTCGCACCTCACACAATAATAGTGGGAGACTTCAACACCCCACTCTCAGCAATGGACGGATTATGGAACACAAACTAAACAGGGAAACAGTGAAGCTAGAAGAAATTGTGAACCAAATGGATTTAACATGTATCTATAGAACATTTAATCCTAAAACAAAAGAATGTACCTTCTTCTCAGAACCTCATGGTACCTTTTCCAAAACTGACCATATACTTGGTCACAAAACAGACCTCAGCAGATATAAGAAGAGTGAAATAATTCCATGCACCCTATCAGATTACCACGGACCAAGGTTGGTCTTCAATAACAACAAAAACAACAGAAAGCCCACATTCACAGGGAAACTGAATAATACTCTACTCAACAATAACTTGGACAAGGAAGAAATAGAGAAAGAAATTAAAAGACTTTTTAGAATTTAATGAAAATGAAGGCACAACATACCCAAACTTATAGGATACAAAGAGAACAGTACTGAGACGAAAGCTCATAGCTCTGAGTGCCTTCAAAAAGAAACTGGAAAGAGTATACAGTAACAGCTTAACAACACAGCTGAAGGCTCTAGTACAAAAAGAAGCAAATAGCCGGGCGGTGGTGGCGCACGCCTTTAATCCCAGCACTTGGGAGGCAGAGGCAGGTGGATTTCTAAGTTCGAGACCAGCCTGGTCTACAGAGTGAGTTCCAGGACAGCCAGGGCTACACAGAGAAACCCTGCCTCAAAAAAAAAATCAAAAAAAAGAAGCAAATACACCCAAGAGGAGTAGATGGTAGGAAATAATCAAACTCAGGGCTGAAATCAAGTAGAAACAAAAAGAACTATATAAAGAACCAAACTAGGAGCTGGTTCTTTGAAAAAAACCAACAAGACAGATAAACCCTCAGCCAAACTAACCAGAGGGCACAGAGAGAGTATCCAAATCAGCAAAATCAGAAATGAAAAGGGAGACATAATAACAGATACTGAGGAAATCCAAAAAATCATCAGATCCTACTACAAAAGCCTATACTCAACAAAAGTGGAAAATCTAGATGAAATGGACAATTTTCTAGACATATACAAGGTACCAAAGATAAATCAGGATCAGAAAAATGATCTAAACAATCCCCTAACCCCTAAAGAAATAGAAGAAGTCATTAATTGTCTCCCATCAACAAAAGCCCCGGACCAGATGGGTTCAATGCAGAGTTCTATAAGACCTTCAAAGAAGAGTTAATACCAATACTCTTCAAATTATCCCACAAAATAGAAACAGAAGGAACATTATCCAACTCGTTTTGTGAAGCCACAATTACTCTGATACCTAAACCACACAAAGACCCAACAAAAGAGAATTTTAGACCAATTTCCCTTAAGAATATCGATGCAAAAATACTCAATAAAATTCCTATCAATCGAATCTAAGAACACATCAAAACGATGATCTACCATGATCAAGTAGGCTTCATTCCAGGGATGCAGGAATGATTCAACATACAGAAATCCATCATGTAATCTATTATATAAACACACTCAAAAAAAAACCCGACATGATCATTTCATTAGATGCTGAGAAAGCATTTAACAGAAATCCAACACTCTTCATGATAAAAGTTATGGAAAGATCAGGAATTCAAGGCCCACACCTAAACATAATAAAAGCAATATACAGCAAACCAGTAGCCAAGATCAAACTAAATGGAAAGAATCTTGAGTCAATCCCACTGAAATCAGGGACTAGACAAAGCTGTCTACTCTCTCCCTATCTGTTCAATATAGTACTCCAATTCCTAGCCAGAGATATTAGACAACAAAAGGAGGTCAAAGGGATTCAAATTGGAAGGGAAGAATTCAAAGTATTTGCAGATGATATGATAGTATAATTAAATGACTCCAAAAATTCCACCAGAGAACTCCTAACCTGATAAACAACTTCAGCAAAGTGGCTGGATATAAAATTAACTCAAGCAAATCAGTAGCCTTCCTCTACTCAAAGGACAAACAAGCTGAGAAAGAAATTAGGGAAATGACACCCTTCACAATAGTCACATACAATATAAAAAAGCTACCTTGGTGTGACTCTAACCAAACAAGTGAAAGATCTGTATGGCAAGAACTTCAAGTCTCTGAAGAAAGAAATTGAAGAAGATCTCAGAAGATGGAAAGAAATCCCATGCTCATGGATTGACAGGGTTAACATAGTAAAAATGGCCATCTTGCCTAAAACAATCTACTGATTCAATGTAATCCCCACAAAATTCCAAATCTACTCTTCATAGAGTTAGAAAGAGCAATTTCCAAATTTATCTGGAATAACAAAAAACCCAGGATAGCAAAACCTATGCTCAACAATAAAAGAACTTCTGGAAGAATCATCATCCCTGACCTCAACCTCTACTACAGAGCAATAGTGATATAAACTGTATGGTTTTTGTACAGAGACAGGCAGGAAGATCAATGGAATAGAATTGAAGACCCAGCAATGAACCCCACACACCTATGGTTACTTGATCTTTGACAAAGGAGCTAAAACTATCCAGGGAAAGAAAGACAGCATTTTCAACAAATGGTGCTTGTTCAACTGGAGGTCAGCATGTAGAAGAATGCATATTGATCCATTTTTATCTCCCTGTATAAAACTCAAGTCCAAGTTGATCAAGGACCTCCACATAAAACCAGATACACTGAAAGTAATAGAAGAGGAAGTGTGGAAGAGCCTTGAATACATGGACACAGGGGGAAATTTCCTGAACAGAACACCAATGGCTTATGCTCTAAGATCAAGAGATTACAAATGGGACCTCATAAGATTGCAAAGGTTCTATAAGGCAAAGGACACTGTCAATAGGACAAACCACCACCCACAGATTGGGAAAAGATCTTTACCAATCCTATAACCATTAGAGGGCTAATATCCAATATATACAAAGAACTCAAGAAATTAGACTCCAGAGAATCAAATAAACCTCTTAAAAATGTGGTACAGAGCTAAACAAAGAATTCTCAATTGACAAATACATGATGGCTGAGAAACACCCAAAGAAATGTTCAACATGTATATATTGGATATTAGCCCTCTGTCGGATGTAGGGTTGGTAAAGATCTTTTCCCAGTTTGTTGGTTGCCGCTTTGTCCTTTTGACAGTGTCCTTTGCCTTACAAAAACTTTGTAATTTTATGAGGTTCCATTTGTCAATTCTTGACCTTAGAGCATAAGCTATTGGTGTTCTATTCAGGAAAATTTCCCCTGTGCCCATATGTTCAAGGTTCTTCCCTAGTTTCCTTTGTATTAGTTTCAGTGTGTCTGGTTTTATGTGGAGGTCCTTGATCCACTTGGAATTGAGCTTAGTACAAGGAGATAAGAATGGATTGATTTGCATTCTTCTGCATGTTGACCTCCAGTTGAGCCAGCACCATTTGTTGAAAAGGCTATCTTTTTTCCACTGGATGGTTTTAGCTCCTTTGTCAAAGATCAAGTGACCATAGGAGTGTGGGTTCATTTCTGGGTCTTCTATTCTGTTCCATTTATCTACATGCCTGTCACTGTACCAATACCATGCAGTTTTTAGTACTATTGCTCTGTAGTACAGCTTGAGGTCCAGGATACTGATTCCCCCAGAAGTTCTTTTACTCTTGAGAATAGTTTTAGCTATTCTGGGTTTTCTGTTATTCCAGATGAATTTTTGAATTGCTCTAACTCTATGAAGAATTGAATTGGGATTTTGATGGGGATTGCATTGAATCTGCATATTGCTTTTGGTAAGATGGTCATTTTTACTGTATTAATCTTGCCAATCCATGAGCATGGCAGATTTTTCCATCTTCTGAGGTCTTCTTCAATTTCTTTCTTCAGAGACTTGAAATTCTTGTCATACAGATCTTTCACTTGTTTGGTTAGAGTCACACCAAGATACTTTATATTGTTTGTGGCTATCGTGAAGGGTATCATTTCTCTTATTTCTTTCTTAGCCTGCTTATCCTTTGAGTATAGGAAGGCTATTGATTTGCTTGAGTTGATTTTATACCCAGACACTTTGCTGACATTGTTTATCAGCTGTAGGAGTTCTCTGGTGGAGTTCTTTGGGTCACTTAAGTATACTATCATATCGTCTTCAGATAGTGATAGTTTGACTTCTTCCTTTCCAGTTTGTATCCTTTTGACCTCCTTTTGTTTTCTAATTGTTCTAGCTAGAACTTCAAGTACTACATTGAAAAGATATGGAGAGAGAGGGCAGCCTTGTCTAGTCCCTGATTTTAGTGGGATTGCTTCAAGTTTCTCTCCATTTAGATTGATATTGGCTACCAGTTTGCTGTAAATTGCTTTAAGTTAGACTTCAGAGAGCCAAATAACCTTATTAAAAATAGGGTAGAGAGTTAAACAAAGACTTCTCACCTGAAGAATATCTAATGGCTGAGAAGCACTTAAAGAAATGTTCAACATCCTTAGTCATTAGGGAAATGCAAATCAAAACAACCCTGAGATTCCACCTCGCACCAGTCAGAATGGCTAAAATCAAAAACACAGGAGACAGCAGTTGTTGGCGAGGATGTGGAGAAAGAGGAACACTCCTCCACTGCTGGTGGGATTGCAAGCTGGTACAACCACTCTGAAAAGCAGTCTGGCAGTTCCTCAGAAAACTGCGGCATGACACTGCCGGAGGATCCAGCTATACCACTCCTGGGCATATACCCAGAGGCTTCCCCTGCATGCAATAAGGACACATGCCCCACTATGTTCATTGCAGCCTTATTTATAATAGTCAGAAGCTGAAAAGAACCCAAATGTCTCTCAATGGAGGAATGAATTCATAAGATGTGGTATATTTACACAATGGAATACTACTCTGCAATTAAAAACAATGAATTCACGAAATTCTTAGGCAAATGGTCAGAACTGGAAAATATCCTCCTTAGTGAGGTAAGCCAATCACAAAAGTTCACACATGGTGTGCAGTCACTGATAAGGGGATATTAACCCACAATCTTGGAATACCCTAGACACAATTCATATATCAATAAATTTCCAAGAAAATGGAAGAAGAGACCCCTGGTCCTGGAAAGACTGCATGTACAGAAATACCAGGACAGAGAAGCAAGAGGGAGTGGAATGGGGAAACAGTGGGAGGGAAGAGGGCTTATGGGACTTTTGGGGAGTTAGGAAACAGGAAAGGGGAAATTATTCAGAATGTAAATAAAAAAATATAGAAAATAAAAAAAGAAAACAAAAAACAAAACAAAACAAAACAAAAAGAAATGTTCCACATCCTTAGACATCAGGGAAATGGAAATCTAAACATCCCTGATTTTCTACCTCATACCAGTCAGAATGGCTAAGGTGAAAAACTCAGGTGACAGCAAATGCTGGTGAGGATGTGGAGAAAGAGGAACAGTCCTCCATTTTTGGTGGGATTCCACCTGTTACAATTAATCTGGAAATAAGTCTGGCAGTTCCTCAGAAAATTAGACATAATATTACCTAAGGACCAGCTATACCACTCCTGGGCACATATCCAAAAGATGATCCAACATATAACAGGGACACATGTTCTACTATGTTCATAGCAACCTTATTTATAATAGCCATAAGGTAGAAAGAAGGCAGATATCCCTCAGCAGAGGAATGGATACAGAAAATGTGGTAAATTTACACAATGGAGTACTCAGCCCCTAAAAACAATGAATTCATGAAATTATTAAGCAAATGGATGGAACTAGAAAGTATCATCCTGAATGAGGTAACCCAATCACAATAGAACACACATAGTATGTAGTCACTGAAAAGTGGCTATTAGCCTGAATACTTGGAATACCTAACTTACAATTCACAGAACACATGAAGCTCAAGAAGAATGAAAACCAAAGTATGAGTCATTTGGTCCTTCTTATAAAGGGTAACAAAATACTCATGGGAGCAAATACAGAGACAAAGTGTGGAGCAGAGTCTTTAGGAAAGGCCATCCAGGGACAGTCCCACCTGAGGATCTATCCTGTATACAGTCACCAAACTGTTTATTGTGGATGCCGACAGGACCCTAATATGGCTATCTCTTGAGAGGCTCTGTCAGAGCCTGATATATACAGAGGTGAATGCTTACAGCCAACCATTGAACTGATCATGGGGTCCACAATGGAGGAGTTAGAGAAAGGACCAAAATATCTGAAAGGGTTTGCAACCCCATAGGAAGAACAACAATATCAATGAACCTGAGTTTCCAGGGTCTAAACCACCAACCAAGAAGTACACGTGGAGGGACCCCTCTGGCCATATATGTGGCAGAGGACATCCTTGTGGGGCATCAATGATAGATGAGGCCCTTGGTCCTGTGAAGGCTTAATGCTCCAGTGTAGGGAAATATGAATGTAGGGAGACGGGAATGGGTGGGTGGGCGGGGTGCACCGTCATAGAAGGAAGAGGAGGGGGGGTGGGATAGGGAGTTTTTGGGATGGAAATCAGGAAAGGGGATAACATTTGAAATGTAAATAAATAAAATATCCAATAACAAACCTGAGATTACTCTGTCCTCATTCAGAATTTGCTTTGTTTGTTTTTTATTTGATGCTCTTTCAACACAGGAATCTGTACATTTATATCCTATTTCATGTGTTTTTGAATACGGATGCCATCTTTTATTACATTTCTTCCCCTTCAACTCTATCTCCCGTTCTCTTTCCCTTTCTCTTTCTCTCTCACTCCCTCTTTCTCCACTCCCTTCCTCGCTTACTTGCTTTTGTAGTCCTGGAGAATGAAATCATGGTCTTGCACATTCAAAGCAGGGATTCTTAGCATTGAGCTTTGTCCTTGAGTCTAGATATCAGATATATTTTGGATGATTTATTTTGTATTCATTTATAGTCTATTATATACATTCTGTGACTGCTATGTCTGAAAAGCCCAAACTTTTTTTTTTTTTTTTTTTTTTTTAAGAAAAATACTTTGGAAAGCATGAACCTCAGGCCAGGACCTATAGAAAATTCATGGCTCCTGTTCGTTTCAATGTGGTAGCCCTCTGCCAGGTTTGCCACAGGGGAAGGACCCATTGCCTGGTGCTGTCTTGAGATCCTGCAGCAGTGGTGCATTCGGAAAGAAACACCCCCCACCTCTGGAGGGCCAGAGCTGTAGACAGGGACCCACTATCCAGCAAACACCTAAACCTGCCTTCTCTCCGGATCACCACTCCCCTTCCATCTCTTCTACCCCTCCCTCCTCTGCCCCCTGTCCCATTCGTTCCGACATGGTAGACCTGTACCAGGTTTGCCACGGGGGAAGGCCCATTTCCTGGCACTTTCTAGAGATCCAGCAGCAGCGTGGCATTTGAGAACCAACAGCTTGCAGGACATTCAACCCTTGCCAAGTCTGCCACAGGGGATACCCCATTTCCTGATACTTCGTAGAAAACCAGCTGTATGCAGGGCATTTGAGAGAAAGGGAATTCCAGGAGTACAGATACAAAGGCCTGCAGGAAAGAGAAGTCACAGTCAGAGACAGCAAGACCAGCTAACACTGGAGATAACTAGATTGTCAAAGGCAAACACAAAATTGTTACCAACAGAAACCAAGGCAACTGGCATCATCAGAACCCAGTTTTCCCACAACAGCAAATCCAGGATACTCCATCACATTGGAAAAGCAAGAGCTGGATTTAAAATCACATCTCATGATGCTGTTAGAGGAATCCAAGAAGGACATAAATAACTCCCTTAAAGAAATACAGGAGAACATGGGACAACGGGTAGAAGCCCTTAAAGATGGATCACAAAATCCCTTAAGGAAATACAGAAGAATATGGGTCAACAGGTAGAAGTTCTTAAAGAGGAAACACAAAAATTCCTTAAAGAAATATGGGAGAACATAGGTCAACAGGTGGAAGCCCTTAAAGAGGAAACACAAATATCCCTTAAAGAATTTCAGGAAAACACAAACAAACAAGTGAAGGAACTGAACAAAACTATCCAAGATCTAAAAATGGAAGTAGAAACTAAAGAAATCACAAAGTGAGACGTCTCTGAAGATAAAAAGCCTTGGAAAAAATTCAGGAGTCATAGATGCAAGCATCAACAATAGAATACAAGAGATAGAAGAAAGAATCTCTTCGAGGCCAGCTTGGTCTACAAAGTGAGTTCCAGGACAGCCAAGGCTACACAGAGAAACCCTGTCTCGAAAAACCAAAAAAAAAAAAAAAAAAGGAAGAAAGAATCTCAGATGCTGAAGATTCCATAGAAAACAATGACTCAACAGTCAAAGAAAATGCAAAAACCTTGTAACCCAAAACGTCCAGGAAATCCAGGACACAATGAGAAGACACAACCTTAGGTTTATAGATATAGAAGAAAGGATTTACATCTTCAAGGGCCAGTAAACATCTTCAACAAAATTATAGAAGAAAACTTCCCTTACCTAAAGAATGAGATGCCCATGAACTACAAGAAGCCTACAGAACTCCAAACAGACTGGAGCAGACCAGAAAGTCCTCCTGACATGTAAAAATTGCAACACCAAATGCACTAAACCAAGAAGGAATATTAAAAGCAGTAAGGGAAAAAGCTCAAGTAACATATAAATGCAGACCTATCAAAATTACATCAGACTTCTCACCAGAAACTATGAAAGCTAGAAGATCCTGGGCAAATGTCATACAGATCCTAAGAGAACATAAATGTTAGTACAGACTACTATACCCAGCAAAACTCTCAATTACCATAGACAGAGAAAACAAGACATTCCATGACAAAAGGAAATTTACACAATATCTTTCCACAACTCCAGCACGGCAAAGGATAATGGGTGGAAAATACCAATGCAAGGCTGGAAACCACACCCTAGAAAAAGCAATAGCATAATCTTCTTTTAACAAACCCAAAAGAAGACAGCTACACAAACAGACTTTCACCTTTAACAAAGAAGATAATAGTAAGCAACAATCACTTTTCCTTAATATCTCTTAACATCAATGGTCTCAATTCTCCCAATAAAAAGACATAGACTAATAGACTCGATACATAAGCAGGACTCAACAATTTGCTGCATACAAGAAACTCACCTATGTAACAAAGGCAGTCACTACTTCAGAGTCAAAGGTTGGAAAACAATTTTCCAAGCAAATGATTCCAAGAAACAAGCTGGAGTAGCCATTCTTATATCGGATAAAATTGGCTTTCACCCAAAAGTTATCAAAAAAGATAAGGAGGGACACTTCATACTGGTCAAAGGAAAAGTCTACCAAGATGAACTCTCAATTCTGAACATATATGCTCCAAACGCAAGGGCACCCACATTCATAAAAGAAACTTTACTAAAGCTCAAAGCACACATTGCACCCCACACAATATTAATGGGAGAATAGAACACCCAACTCTCAACATTGGACAAATCATGGAAACAGAAACTAAACAGAGACACAGTGAAACTAACTGAAGTTATGGACCAAATGGATCTAACAGATATTTGTAGAATATTCCACCCTAAAGCAAAAGAATATACCTTCTTCTCAGCACCTCATGGTATCTTCTCCAAAATTGACTATATAATTGGTCATAAAACAGTCCTTAACAGATATAGAATTATTGAAATTATTCCATGCATGTTATCAGATCACCATGGCCTAAGGCTAGTCTTTTTTTCTTAATTTTTATTTTTATTTTCTATATTCTTTATTTACATTCCAAATGATTTCCCCTTTCCCGGTTATCCCCCGCCCAGAAAGACCCATAAGCCCTCTTCCCTCTCCCTGTTTCTCATTTACCTAAGAATTTCATGAATATATTGTTTTTAATTGCAGAGTAGTATTCCATTGTGTAAATATACATGGAAAATATCTCTGATAAAATTGAAGAAATATATAGAAAAACACATTAAGATTGACTGTTTCATGGAAAAATTATACAGACAAAATGGTAGGCATAAAAATATTCCTAAATTGATTGAAAGTGGAATTATAAACATTTTCTGATAAAATTGAAAATCTACAAGGAAAATATTTCTGATAAAACTCAAGAAATATATAGAAAAATATGTTAAAACTGACTATTTCATTATACAGATAAAATGGTAGGCATAAAAATATTCCTAAATTGATTGAAAATAGAGGTAAAAACATTTTCTGATAAAATTGAAGATGTACATGGAAAATATCTTTGGTAAAAGTGAAGAAATTTATACAGATAAATTGGTAGGAATTAAAATATTCCTAAGTTGATTGAAAGTAGAATTATAACCATTTTCTGATAAAATTGAAGATTTACATGGAAAATATTTCTGATAAAATTGAAAATATATATGGAAAAACATTAAAATGGAAAATTATCATGGAAAATTATACAGATAAAATGGTAGGCATAAAAATATTTCTAAGTTGATTGAAAGTGAAATTGCAAACATTTTCTGGTAAAATTGAAGATTTACATGGAAAATATCTGTTAAAATTGAAGAAATATATAAAAACACATTAAGATTGAGTATTTCATGGAAAAATTATACAGATAAAATGGTAGGCATAAAAATATTCTTAAGTTTTTTGAAAGTAGAATTATAAACACTTTCTGATAAAATTGACGATCTACAAGGAAATATTTCTGAAAAAATTCAAGAAATATATAGAAAAACATGTTAAAACTGACTATTACATGGTCATAGTATTATACAGATGAAATGGAAGGTATAAAAATGTTCCTAAGTTGATTGAAAGTAAAATTATAGACATTGACTGATAAAACTGAAGAGCCACATGGAAAATACTTCTGATAAAATTGAAGAAAAATACAGAAAAACATTAAAATTGAAGATCATGGACAATTATATCGACAAAATGGTAGGCACAAAAACATTCCTTAATTGATTGAAAGTGGAACTACAAACACACCCCTCCCCCCCCCGACAAAACTGAAGATCTACATGAAAAACACCTCGGACAAAATCGAAGAAATACAGAGAAAAAATGTTAAAATTAAAGATTATCATGGAAAATAATACAGTCAAAATGATAGACACAAAAAGCATTACTAAATTGAAAGAGGAGTCGAAAACATTTTCTGATAAAATCGAAGATCCACATGAAAGACATCTCTGTTAGACTATGCTTTTTGTTGGGGAATTGAGTCTATTGACGTTATAAGATATTAAGGAATAGTGATTGCTGCTTCCTGTTATTTTTGACATTCTTTTTAAGTTTGTGTGGTTACTTTCTTTTGGGTTTGTTGGAAAAAGATTACTTTCTTGCTTTTTTCTAGGGTGTAGTTTCCCTCCTTATGTTGGCATTTTCCATTTTTCATCTTTGTAGGGCTGGATTTGTGGAAAGATATTGTGTACATTTGGTTTTATTATGGAATATCTTGGTTTCTCCATCTATGGTAATTGGGAGTTTTGCTGGGTATAGTAGTTTGGACTGGCATTTGTGTTCTCTTAGGGTCTGTATGAGATCTGCCCAGGATCTTCTAGCTTTCATCGTCTGAGGTGAGAAGTCTGGTGTAATTCTGATAGACCTGCCTTTATAGGTTACTTGACCTTTTTCTCTTACTGCTTTTAATATTCTTTCTTTGTTTAGTGCATTTGATGTTTTGATTATTATGTGCTGGGAGGACTTTCTGGTCTGGTCCTGTCTGTTTGGAGTTCTATAGGCTTCTTGTATGTTCATGGACATCTCTCTTTAGGTTAGGGAAGTTTTCTTCTATAATTTTGTTAAAGATATTTACTGGCCCTTTAAGTTGGAAATCTTCACTCTCTTCTATACCTATAATCCTTAGGTTTGGTCTTCTCATTGTGTCCTGGATTTCCTGGATGTTTTGGCTCAGGAGCTTTTTGCATTTTGCATTTTCATTGACTGTTGAGTTGTTTTCTATGGTATCTTCAGCACCTGAGATTCTTTCTTCTATCTCTTGTATTCTGTTGTTGATGCTTGCATCTATGACTCCTGAATTCTTTCCAAGATATTTTATCTTCAGAGATGTCTCACTTTGTGGTTTCTTTATTGCTTCTACTTCCATTTTTATATCCTGGATGGTTTTGTTCAGTTCCTTCACTTGTTTGTTTGTGTTCTCCTGTAATTCTTTCAGGGTTTTTTGTGTTCCCTTTTTAAGGGTCCTACCTGTTGGCCCATGCTCTCCTGTATTTCTTTCAGGGATTTTTGTGTTTCCTCTTTAAGGGCCTTTACCATTTGACCCATGTTCTCCTGTATTTCTTTAAGGGAGCTATTTATGTCCTTCTTGATGTCCTCTAACAGCATCGTGAGAAGAGACTTTAAATCCAGCTCTTGCTTTTCCAGTGTATTGGGGTATCCGTGATTTGCTGTGGTGGGAGAACTGGGCTCTGATGTTGCCAAGTAGCCTTGGTTTCTGTTGATAGGGTTCTTGTGCTTGCCTTTCGCCATCTGGTTATTTCTGGTGTTAGTTGGTCTTGTTGTCTCTGGCTGGATCTTGCCCCTCCTATGGGCCTGTAAACCTGTGTCTGTACTCCTGGGAGATAATTGTCTCCTGGCAGGCTAAACACAGAAGGCTTTGGAACTGCCTGTTTCCCTGCTGCAGATGGCAACTGGAAGAGAAGACTCCTGTCCCAGATGCTCCACTGATCGTATGCCCTGTGAGCTCCTAGCTGTACCCCTCCAGAGAACAGGTGGAGATCTCACCTCCACACTCAAAAGTGAAATCGCTGCTGGGAGATCATTCTCTTCTGGCGGGCTAAGCACAGAAGCTGTGGAGCTGCCTGGTTCCCTGCTGCAAATGGTGGCCGGGAGGGAAGACTCCTATGGCTAGTCTTAAGTGCAAACAAAAAAAAATGAAAAATACACATACATGTGGACTTTAAACAATGCTCTTCTCAATGATAGCTTGGTTAGGGAAGAAATAAAGAAAGAAATTAAAGACTTTTTAGAATTCAACGAAAATGAAGACACATCATACCAAAACTCATGGGACACAAAGAAAGCAGTGCTAAGAGGAAAACTCATAGCTCTGAGTGTCTCCAAAAAGAAAATGGAGAGAGCTTACACTAACAGCTTGATAGAACACTTGAAAGCTTTAGAACAAAGAGAAGCAAATACATCCAAGTGAAGTAGACAGCAGGAAATAATCAAACTCAGTTCCGACATCAACCAAATAGAAACAAATGAACTATACAAAGAATCAACAAAACCAGGAGCTGTTTCTTTGAGAAAATCAACAAGATAGATAAATCCTTAGCCAGACTAACCATAGGGCAAAGAAGTACTATCCAAATTAATAAAATCATTAATGAAATTGGAGACATAGCAGAAACTGTAGAAATTCAAAAAATCATTAGATCCTACTAAAAGAACCTATACTCAACAAAGTTTGAAAATCTAGACCAAATGGATAATTTTCTTGATACATACTAGGTGCCAACTTTAAAACAGGATCAGATAAACCATCTAAATTGTCCCATATATCCTGAGGAAATAGAAGCAGTCGTTAATAGTCTCCCATCAAAAATGCGCCCAGGGCCAGATTGGTTTAGCGGGGAATTCTATCAGATTTTCAAATAAGAGCTAATACTGATACTCTTAAAACTATTCCACGAAATAGAAAGTCAAGGAACACTACCCAACTCATTCTATGAAGCCACAATAACGCTTATACCTAAACCAAACAAAGACCAAACAAGGAAGGAGAACTTCAGACCAATCTCCCTCAGGAACATCAATGCAAAAATACTCAACAAAATTCTGGACAACTGAATTCAAGAATGCATCAAAACTATAATTCACCATAATCAGGTAGGTTTTATCCCAGGGATGCAGGGATGGTTCAATATACGGAAATCCAACAACATAATCCACTACATAAACAAATTCAAGGAAAAAAAAACACATGAGTATTTCATTAGATGCTGAAAAAGCTTTTGACAAAATCAAGCATCCTTTTATGATAAAAGTTTTGGAGAGAGCAGGAATCCATGGCCCATACCTGAACATAGTGAAAGCAATATAGTGCAATCCAGTAGCCAACATCAAATTAAACAGAGAGAAACTTGAAGCAATCCCACTAAAATCTGGGACCAGACAAGGCTGCCCACTCTCTCTCTTGTCTTTTTAATATAGTACTTGAAATCTTAGCCAGAGCAATCAGACAACAAAAGAAGTTCAAAAGTATAAAATTGGAAAAGAATAAGTCAAAGTATCACTATTTGCAGATGATATGATAGTACACTTAAGCGACCCCAAAACTTCCACCAGACAACTCCTAAATCTGATAAACAACTTCAGCAAAGTGGCTGGATATAAAATTAACTCAAGCAAATCAGTAGCCTTCCTCTACTCAAAGGATAAACAAGCTGAGAAAGAAATTAAGGAAATGACACCCTTCACAATAGTCCCAAATAATATTTCATACTTTGATATGACCCTAATGAAACAAGTAAAAGATCTGTATGACAAAAACTTCAAGCCTCTGAAGAAAGAAATCAAAGAAGATTTCAGAAGATGGAAAGATCTCCCATGTTCATGGATTGGCAGAATTAATATAGTAAAAATGGCCATCTTGCCCAAAGCAATCTGCAGATTCTATGCAATCCCCTTCAAAATCCCAAATCAATTCTTCATAAATCTAGAAATAGTAATTCTCAAATTCATCTGGAATAACAAGAAACCCAGGATAGCAAAAACTATTCTCCACTACAAAAGATCTCCTGGGGGAATCACCATGCCTGACCTCAAGCTCTACTACAGAGCAATAGTGATAAAGTCTGTTTGGTATTGGTATGGAGACAGGCAGGAAGATAAATGGAATACAGAGATGTTCATCATCCTTAGTCATTAGGGAAATGCAAATCAAAACAACCGTGAGATTCCATCTCACACCAGTTAGAATGGCTAAGATCAAAAACACAGGAGACAGCAGTTGTTGGTGATTATGTGGAGAAAGAGGAACACTCCTACACTGCTGGTGGGATTGCAAGCTGGTACAACCACTCTGGAAATCAGTCTGGCGGTTCCTCAGAAAACTGGGCATGACACTCCCGGAGGATCTGGCTATACCACTCCTGGGCATATACCCAGAGGCTTTACCTGCATGCAATAAGGACACATGATCCACTATGTTCATAGCACCTTATTTATAATAGCCAGAAGCTGGAAAGAACCCAGATGTCCCTCAACAGAGGAATGGATTCAGAAGATGTGGTATATTTACACAATGGAATACTACTCTGTAATTAAAAACAATGAATTCACGAAATTCTTAGGCAAATGGTCAGAACTGGAAAATATCCTCCTTAGTGAGGTAAGCCAATCACAAAAGTTCACACATGGTATGCAGTCACTGATAAGGGGATATTAACCCAGAATCTTGGAATACCCTAGACACAATTCACATATCAATAGATTTCCAAGAAGATGGAAGGAGAGACCCCTGGTCCTGGAAAGACTGGATGTAGGGGAATGCCAGGACAGAGAAGCGAGAGGAGGATTGAATGGGGAAAAGAGGGAGGGAAGGGGGCTTATGGGACTTTTGGGGAGGGAGGAAATGGGAAAGGGGAAATGATTTGGAATGTAAATAAAAAAACTTAGAAAATATTAAAAAAAATGAATTGAAGAGCCAGAAAAGAAACCACACATGTACAGTCACTTGATATTTGACTTGATCATCTAAAAACATTCAGTGGAAAAAAGACAGCATTTTTTTTATTATTTATTTTATTTTATTTTTTTAATTTACATTCCAAATCATTTCCCCTTTCCCGTTTCCTCCCTCCCCGAAAGTCCCATAAGCCCCCTTCCCTCCCTCTTTTCTCCATTCAACCCCCTCTCGTTACTCTGTCCTGGCGTTCTCCTACATCCAGTCTTTCCAGGACCAGGGGTCTCTCCTTCCATCTTCTTAGAAATCTATTGATATGCGGATTGTGTCTAGGGTATTCCGAGATTCTGGGTCAATATTCCCTTATCAGTGACTGCATACCATGTGTGTTCTTTTGTGATTGGGTTACCTCACTAAGGATGATATTTTCAAGATCTGACCATTTGCCTAGGAATTTTGTGAATTCATTGTTTTTAATTGCAGAGTAGTATTCCATTGTGTAGATATACCACATCTTCTGAATCCATTCCTCCGTTGAGGGACATCTGGGTTCTTTCCAGCTTCTGGCAATTATAAATAAGGCTGCTATGAACATAGTGGAGCATGTGTCCTTATGGCATGCAGGTAAAGCCTCTGGGTATATGCCCAGGAGTGGTATAGCCGGATCCTCCGGGAGTGTCATGCCCAGTTTTCTGAGGAACCGCCAGACTGCTTTCCAGAGTGGTTGTACCAGCTTGCAATCCCACCAGCAGTGGAGGAGTGTTCCTCTTTCTCCACATCCTCGCCAACAACTGCTGTCTCCTGTGTTTTTGATCTTAGCCATCCTGACTGGTGTGAGATGGAATCTCAGGGTTGTTTTGATTTGCATTTCCCTAATGACTAAGGATGATGAACATCTCTTTAGGTGCTTCTCAGCCATTAGATATTCTTCAGGTGAGAACTCTTTGTTTAGCTCTGTACCCCATTTTTTAATAGGGTTACTTGCCTCTCTGGAGTTTGGTGCTGGATCAACTGGTTGGTCGGCATGCAGAAAAATGCAAGTGGACCCATTCTTATCTCCTTGTACAAAGCTCAAGTCCATGTGGATCAAGGACATACACATAAAACCAGATACACTGAAACTTATAGAGGAGAAAGTGGGGAGGAATCTTGAACACATGAGCACAGTGAAAAGTTCCTTAACAGAACACCAATGGCTTATGCCCTAAGAACAAGAATCGACAAATGGGATCTCATGAAACTGTAAAGCTTCTGTAAGGCAAAGGACATGGTCAATAGGACAAAATGGCAACCAAGAAATTGGGAAAAGATTTTTACCAATTTACATTCGATAGAGGGCTAATATCCAAATTATACAAAGAACTCAAGAAGTTAGGCTCAAGAGAGTCAAATAACCCTATTAAAAATGGGGTACAGAGCTAAACAGGGAATTCTCAACTGAGGAAACTCGAATGGTTCTAAAGCACCAAAAGAAATGTTCAGCATCCTTAGTTATCAGGGAAATGCAAATCAAAACAACACTGAGATTTCACCTCACACTGATCAGAATGGCTAAGATGAAAAACTCAGGGGACAGCAGATGCTGAAGAGAATGTGGGGAAATAGGAACACTTCTCCATTGTTGGTGGGATTTCAAGCTGGTAAAACCACTCTGGAAATCAGTTTGATGATTCCTCAGAAAATTAGACATAATATTACCTGAGAACCCAGCTATACCACTCCTGGGCATATACCCAGAAGATGCTTCTACCAGCTGTACCACTCCTGGGCATATACCCAGAAGATGCTCCTACATGTGCTCATAGCTACCTTATTCATAATAGGCAGAAGCTGGAAAGAGCCCAGATGTCCTTCAACTGAAGACTGGATACAGAAACTGTGGTATATATACACAATGGAGTACTATTCAGCTGTTAAAAACAATGAATTCATGAAATTCTTAGGCAAATGGATGGAACTAGAAAGTGTCATCCTGAGTGAGGTAAGCCAATCACAAAAGACTGCACATGGTATGTACTCACTGATAAATGGATATTAGCCCAAAAATCCCAAAATAATCAAGTTACAGTTCACAGACCTCAGGAAGTTCAAGAAGAAAGAGGACTGAAGTGCGGGTGCTTGGGTTCCTCTACGAAAGGGAACAATATACTTACAGGAGCAATAATGGAGGCAAAGTGTGGAGCAGGGATTGAAGTAAAGGCCATCCAGAGACTGCTCTACCTGGGGATTTACCCTATAAACAGTCACCAAACCCCAATACTACTATGGACGACAAGAACTGCATACCCAAAGGAGCATGCCATGGTTGTCTCAGGAGGAGCCCTGTCACACATACAGAGGCAGATGCTAGCAGCCAACCATTAGTCTGGGAGTGGGTTCCCCAAGGGAGAAGTTTGAGTACTATGGAGGAGCTGAAGGGGTTTACAGCCCCATGGGAAGAACAATGATGTTGGTTACCCAGAAGCCCTAGGACTCCCAGGGACTAAACCATCAACCAAGGGGTACACATGGTTCCAGTCAAAAATGTGGCAGAGGAATGTCTTGTCAGGCATCAGTGGGAGGAGTGGTCCTTGGTCAGGTGAAGGCTCAATAGATGCCCCAACAAGCAGAAATCAGGGCGGGAGGAGGTAGGAGTGGGTTGGTTGGAGGGGCATATACTTGGAGGCAGGGAGTGGGAGGAGTGGTTCGGGGGTATTGGTGAGGGAGGAAAGAGGGAAAGATTTTACCACTTGAAATGTAAACAAAGATTATATTTAATAAAAAATAGAAGAAGAAAGAAAAAGAAAATTGATGGCTGCTAGGGAAAAGCAGCTTTTTCGTAAGTTCACCTATGTGTATAAGTGTAGCACTTGTTAGCTTCAGTGAGATACAAAAAAGGACAAGAGAAAAAAAGAACATGAAATTGGGAGGGACCATGAGGCAATCCATGATGCATTGGAGAAGGAGAGTGTGGAGTAAATATGATCAGAATATATTATATACATATGTGCTGTTCTCCAAGATTAATTAGATAGTGTAGTATTCAAATTGCATGAACCTCAGTCTGGGTCTTTATTTTCTAAACTTAACTCAATTACATGTACCCTCATATGCATAATAACATCTTAACATTTACTGTTTAATTGTATTTTAAATGGAAGGTTTTACTCTTCATTTTTATTTATTTATGCAAATTAGATGTAGATAACACTTGCCACATTTCAGTTGTAACTGTAAGTGTAAATTTAATAAAAGTAATATTGTTTAATCTAAATGAATGTGTTTGTGTCTTTTTTTTTGTGGAAAGGGTGCTGACATCATTGTGTCAAATACCATTTTCCACTTTGATACTTCTAAAAATGCAAATTAAAATAGAAAACAATTTTATATTTAATACCAAGCTTATGTGTCTCCTAAAATCAACTCATATGTCCTCAGGGAAAATCCCCATTCTAGTCTGCCATGTGTACTATATTGTGTGGTAAAGATGCTGGGATCATCATGTACCCTATCACGTCATACTCTGCTCAAAGACTCTTTAGCTCTAAGTTTGCTACCTAGAGATTAAAGTATCTCAAGAATCTAGATTCATTCCTTTATGGTAAGTGGCTCGTTGATGGTCTATCTCTATGTCTGTGTGCTGCATGCATATTGCTGTGTACACATATGTGCTTTGCCATAACATCATGGCTTAAACATATTTCCTTGTGTTCTGGTTATTCTTTCTTTATTCCTTCACTATTTTAATCTTCCTCTGTGTGTGTGTGTGTCCATTTGTGTGGGCACATATGTGTGTTTATACATCAATACACATGCATGTGTAGATCCGAGGTTGATTTTGAGAACTATCCTTCATTACTGTTCCACAGTATTCTTTGAGACAGTCTCTCTCAATTAAATCATGAACTTATGATATGGTCACCTCACTGGACAGCTTTCTCCTGTCCCTGCCTTCCAAGGCTGGACTGGCATATGCAACATCAAGCCCGCCCAGTATTTATGTGGGTTTTGGGTATCTGCTGCTCATGCCTTCAAAGAAACACATTAACCATTAAACTAGGGTGGATGCTTAATCAATGTAATGTGTTTACTTGTAGTCTTCAATTATCACCATATATTAAACTTTCATTGCACAAACTATAAAGGTCTCTAAATTTTCCTGATAATGCCATCAAAAGGTATGTCTTTATAATACTGCAACATTAGAAAACAGTATATGGAGATATGCTAGGGGCTGTATGTACTTCACTACAAAGTTCCTGCTCACATTTGTTTCCTTAATTTGAAAGTCTAAGTGCTCATATTTTTCATAAGCTAGTTATTTACATGTTTCTGAGATAGTACTGGAACATATTTTATCTTAATAAGAATAACCTATCAAGCAAGAAAGCCATCAGCCGTCTCATTACTATGCTCTGAATATAGGAGTGTGTCTTTTGGCTGCCCAAACTGCATTCCACACTGTCTGGTTTTGGAATATGGATTGTTTTTAATGGGTGAGTCTGAGTGACTCAGGCAGAGAGCAAACCGGTGGCCCATACCCTTAGTTCATAGGATTAGATGTGAGTGAATAAAGGCACGCAATGGGCTCTAGAGTTCAGGAGAGATTCTGCAGTGCACACTGACACTTCTGAACAGCATTAGCATTCTGCGTGCCGTGCTAACTCTTTAAAATGCCATTTGCATTGACGATGGCATAATTGACATTGCTCCCTAAGGAACTCTGAGGATTATGGAGAGGTAGAATCAAAGAGAATTCATCTCTTCTGAATGTTTTTCCTCCAGCTACAAAATTCAGCCAGACGAGAACTCTTGTTATCCGGTGATGTCATATTAATAAAAACCAAATAAGCACCAAATCCATGAATTGTCACAGTTTTCCCAGTAGCCCTTTAATCTCATTTTACATCATCTTTCTAATTCATAGTCACCAGCATTTGTCTGAATGCCTAATAAAGACTTTTGTACTATCTAAGAGTATTCACGATCTAGGTACTCACACTGATTTCGCTTTGAAAAATAAAATTTTGTATCTCTAGCAATGCCTTACCATGCCAAAACACCTGTAGATGTGTATCAGAGAGATGGTATACTCAGGGAACTCACATGCAGTTTCTTCTTCAACTGTAGAAGGATAGAATTTTTACAATGAATGTGACCCATTAGGGATTGTATTAGTCCCTTTGCTCATTGCTAAAAATCTCTTAAGAAGCAATTTAAAAGAAGAATGAGTACTTATTTTGCCTCACTGTTTCAGGGGAGACAGGCTTCTATGGGTAGAGAAGGCATAGCACGAGGTATGTTAAGCAGCTGGTAACACTACAACCCAACTCAGAAAGCAGAGAGCTATAATTGCTAGCAATCAGCACAGTCTGTTTTATTTAGTCCAATCTCCATGCCCAGGGAATGGTCCTGCCCATAGTTAAGATGGGTCATCTTGCATCAGTTAACCTGATCAGCTGTTTTCCTCTTTCACTTAGTCTGGGACCCACCCTGTGGGATGTGCCAATCATTTTCTGAGTAGGTCTTTCTTCCCCAGCTACATCTCTGGAGAACTCCCTTACAGTCAGCCAGAGAGGTGACTCTCCTAGCTGCTTACAGCTCTTACCAAACTGGCTATTACAATAAAACATCGTAACTGATCACAGAGATTTAGCATCAACCATTGAGTCTTGCAAACATACAATGGAAAGATAAATTAATTAGCAGGGTATATATATATATATATATATATATATATATATATATATATATGGTGTGTGCATATAAATATGTATATACATATATATATACAGGGTGTTTATAAATATAGGGTATATCTATATCTATATCTATATCTATATCTATATCTATATCTATATCTGTATCTATATCAGGTAAGCCACCTGATGTGAGTTCTGGGAACAGAATTCAGGTTGTCTGGCAAGGCAAGAAGTACCCTTAACTACTAAGTCATCCACCTAGTAAGGGTTTAAGTGAGTTGACTACTTTTTCTATAACTTTAGCTATGACATAATTATTCCTTAGAATTTTTTGCATTATTGTATATTAGCAACATTTATATAAGTGCTTTGCAAAGAATGGATTAATAGGGAAAACAATTTCTACACTACATTTCAAAGCAGCTATATTCAAGATATGCCTTTTCTCAAAGTATTTTATAGACACGAAATCAGTTAAAATTCCACAGGGAAAAGGAGTAGAAACAAATTTATATTTTTTTTGATAAATGTCAGTAAAATCCATTTTCCCCACCAATATTATGCCAAATAGAAATTACCTGCTTTATTTATGACACTTGATGTTAGAAAACATAACCCAAGGCACTGTAATATTTGGAAGGGAGCCTGCAGTCACCTAGAAACATTGAAGTATGCTTGGTAACTTTATACTTAGATAGCTCACTTAATTGTATTATATTTTTTAATTGCTATCTTTATCTAGTGTTTTTGATAGCTTATTTTATGGTAAAGATAAGAGAAGTATTCATAATAACTTTAGAAAATTGCTATAAGTGGTAGAGATACATTGTTAAGGCTGGAATATAAATGTGCCCTTCCCCCTTCTAAACTCTCAAGGGATAAAGGCCTGTTTCCTAGATGGCATAATTTTTAAGGTGATTAGATCATTGGATGCTCACTTTATTAGTACATTGATCATTTGATGAGTTCATAGTTGAATGGATTATTAAGACATGAGGCCTCTTTATAGGAAAATAATTGGTAGCAAATGTTTGTCTCTGGTCTGTCTGTGTGTTTTTTAAGACAGAGTATCTCTATGTAATCCTGTCCTGTCCTGGTTTAGTATGTGTACCAAGCTGGTCTTGAACTCACAGAGATCCACTGCCTCTCTTGAGTGCTGGGATTAAGGACTTGTGCTAGTATGTACAGCTTAACCCTAGGTCTTGTATTCCTGGCATTTGATCAATTATGCATCTTTGCATTGACTACAATGACAAAAGGAGTTTCTCTGACAGAGGTTGAGAGCAGCCCATATATATGGGTATAAACATAATAATAATTTAGAGGACAATTTGACAGCATGATTATTTAGCAAAATAAAAATACTAGCTTCTGTCATAGGGCACATGATCTCCTAAGCCATGGGCATTTGGCTAGTTTTGTACCAGGTATGAAATTCCCTCCTACTGAGCAGGATTCAAATCCAAACAGAACATGACTAATTACCCTATAATAGTTGCACCTTGTTGTACCTGTGAACACACATCGTCAAGAGAGTCAGTATTGTTGCAACCAGGATCTAGTGCTGGGTAAGATGCTGAATGCCCCTTCTCTCCCTGTCCCCTGTAGCATGTAAATCACTTTAGGATACTATGAAAGCTAATTTGAGACTGATTTCTCTGTGACTAATAACCAAAGTGTTATTTTTCAGCAATTGAATCTTACCATGTAAGCAATACCAATGGAAACAGCTGTATTATTTTGGAGCCTTCTGGAGACTCCCTCCGTGACCAGTAACTTATAGAGAGATACTGATTATTGTGAACTGCAATGTTTGTTTCATGATCAGTGACAGCTGGGAGTGGCACTGTTCACTGCTGGACACTTGCTTCAATGCCTTTTTAAAGCTATATTTGGAAATTAGTTTACTCATTAGTGGGTTTCTACAAGTTTTTTTCCTACATCCATACTTTGGACTAGTTTATCCACTGTCCACCTCTCTTTACCCTTCCCCAGATCCTATCCCTTCAAATTCTTTAGCACCCCCCCCAGTATTCCCCTTCTCCTCCTCCTCCTCCTCCTCCTCCTCCTCCTCCTTCTTCTTCTTCTTCTTCTTCTCCTCCTTCTCCTTCTTCTTCTTCTTATTTTTATTTTCTATATTCTTTGTTTACATTCCAAATGATTTCCCCTTTCCCAGTTCCCCACTCCTCGGAAGTCCCATAAGCCCTCTTCCCTTCCCCTGTTTCCCATTTGCCTAAGAAGTTCATGAATTCATTGTTTTTAATTGCTGAGTAGTATTCCATTGTGTAAATATATATGGAAAATATCTCAGATAAAATTGAAGAAATATATAGAAAAACACTTTAAGATTGACTATTTCATGGAAAAATCATACAGATAAAATGGTAGGCATAAAAATATTCCTAAATTGATTGAAAGTGTAATTATAAACATTTTCTGATTAAATTGAAGATCTACAAGGAAAATATTTCTGATAAAACTCAAGAAATATATAGAAAAACACATTAAAACTATTTCATGAAAAATTATAAAGATAAGATGGTAGGTATAAAAATGTTCCTAAGTCGACTGAAAGTCAAATTATAGACATTTTCTGACAAAATTGAAGATTTACATGAAAAATATCTCTGATAAAATTGAAGAAATTTGGCTTCGGCGACAGAGCAGACAGGCACTCCAGGTTCAGAGATATCCCGAGTATAACATTGCTTGGGAAACAGCCAGCTATGGTGCTGCCTGCACCCAAGAGCTGGGCAACTCTTTGGTGATCTGTGCGCCAGCTCTGCTGTGGGACATTTGCCCTGCAGAGTGATCAGCACCTGGAGGGAGCACTGCAGCCTCTGCCATCTTTGCTCTGGTGATAGACCAGACAGGGACTCCATAGCATCATCTCCAAATGGCACAGGAAGCCAGCCATCTACCCAGCTGTGTGGAGGAATCAGGTAGCACAGGAGAGACTTGCATTGCAGAGCAGAGGAGCCGTCTTCTGCCACTGGGTACCATATCCAAGGGATACGTGGAGGTAACTAACCACTTAGGAATGCAGAGAGGCACAGTGGTAAAATAGGACCAGCCCTGCTGCTAAGAGGAATCAGCCTGAAACCCTGAGGACACAAGAGACTAGGAACAGACTGGGACAGGAGCCTTTTGATTACCACCTGCACCCAGAGTTGATCTGGGCCACAGAGGTACATACCTAAATATAACTATAAGAGAGTGGGTCTTGTTGGGGAGTCCATCTGCTCCCAAGAACGGGACAGCACTGTGGTCATCTGGGCGCCAGCTCGGCTGTGGGCCATCCCCCCTGCAGGGTGACCTGCGCCGCCGAGAGAGTGCAGAGTGCGCTCCGCCATCTTTGCTCCAGTGTCCAGGTAGTTGGGATAGCCAGGCTCAGAGACAGACAGGCATAATATCGTTTGGGCCTCAGGCAGCTTGTGTGTAACCTGCACCAAGAGCTGGGCAGGTCTGCAGTAATCGACGCGACAGCCTTGCTGTGGGACTTCTGCCCTGCAGAGGGAAGCCCCCCTGCCCCCCCCAGAGATCACACACCCCTGCACAGGGCGGGAGCCTACCAGCCTCCCTTTGGTGACATCTGCTCTGGGAATCCACTACACTGAGCCTTTGGATGTGCAGGGACTCCCCAATATAACAGCACTTGGGGCAAGGCACATCAGGGCTCCAAAGTCACTCAGGAGCAGGGCAGGCCCCAGAAATCGGTGCCAGAGGAATCCTGGTAATCCAGGGGGGCCAGAAATAGCTTTGCAGTTTCACAGGAGGTCCAACCAACAGCCAGTGACAGCAGGACCAATTAACATCAGAGGTAACCAGATGGCAAAAGGCAAACATAGGAATGTTATTAACAGAAATAAAGGAATATGGCACCATCTGAACCCAACTCTCCAACAGCAGCAAGTCCTGGATACCCCACCACACCCGAAAGACAAGATCTGGATTTAAAATCACTTCTCATGATGCTATTAGAGGATCACAAGAAGGACACAAATAAATCTAATAAAGAATTACAGGAGACCTTGAATCAAGGGTTAGAAGCCCTTACAAAGGAAACACAAAAATCGCTTAGAGAAATGCAGGAAACATGGATCAACAGATGGAGGGCCACAAGGAGACAACACAAAAATCGCTTAAAGAAATGAATCAACGGTTAGATGCACTTTCAAAGGACTCACAAAAATTGCATAAAGAAATGCAGAAGAATATGGGTCAACAGATGGATGCCCATAGGGAGGCAACACAAAAAGTGCTTAAAGAAATGAATCAACGGATAGATGCCCTTACAAAGGAAACACGAGAACTGCTTAAAGAAATGTAGGAGGCGATGGATCAACAGATGGAAGCCCATGAGGAGGAAACACAAAAATCGCTTAGAGAAATACAGGAGAACTTGGGTCAACAGGCAGAAATCCTGAAAGAGGAAATGCAAAAATACCTTAAAGAAATACAGGAAAATACAAACAAACAAGTGAAGGATCTCAGCAAATCCATCCAGGATCTAAAAAAGGAAGTAGAAACAACTAAGAAATCACAAAGGGAGACAACTTTGGAGATAGAAAACCTTGGGAAGAAATCAGGAGTCATAGATGCAAACATCAACAACAGAATACAAGAGATGGAAGAAAGAATCTCAGGTGCTGAAGATTCCATAGAAAGCATCGACTCAACAGCCAAAGAAAATGCAAAATGCGAAAAACGTGTAACCCAAAACATCCAGGAAATCCAGGACACAATGAGAAGACCAAACCTAAGGATTATAGGTATAGATGAGAGTGAAGATTTGCAACTTAAAGGGCCAGTAAACATCTTCAACAAAATTATGGAGGAAAACTTCCCTAACCTAAAGAGTGAGATGCCGATGAACGTACAAGAAGTCTACAGAACTCCAAACAGACTAGACCAGAACAGAAATACCTCCTGTCACATAATAATCAAAACATCAAATGTATTAAACAAAGAAAGAATATTAAAAGCAGTAAGAGAAAAGGGCCAAGTAACATACAAAGGAAAACCTATCCGAATCACATCAGACTTCTCTCCAGAGACTATGAAAGCCAGAAGATCCTGGGCAGATCTCATGCAGACACTAAGAGAGCACAAATGCCAGCCTAGACTACTATACCCAGCAAAACTCTCAATCACCATAGATGGAGAGACCAAGATATTCCATGATAAAACCAAATTTTCACAATATCTTTCCACACACCCAGCCCTGCAAAGGATAATAGGTGGAAACCGCCAATACAGGGAGAGAAACAACACCCTGAAAAAAATGAGATAGTAACCTTGTTGCATCAAACCCGAAAGTAGATAACCACTCAAACATAAAGATAGCGTCAAGAATGGCAGGCGGCAATAATCACTATTCCTTAAACTCTCTTAATATCAATGGTCTCAATTCCCCAATAAAAAGACGTAGACTAACAGACTGGATACGTAAACAGGACCATGCATTTTGCTGCACGCAGGAAACTCACCTCAGTGTCAAAGACAAACACTACCTCAGAGTAAAAGGCTGGAAAACAATTTTACAAGCAAATGGTCCCAAGAAACGAGCCGGAGTAGCCATCCTAATATCAGATAAAATTGATTTTCAACCTAAAGTCATCAAAAAAGACACAGAAGGACACTACATACTGATCAAGGGAAAAATCCACCAAGAAGAACTCTCAATTCTGAATATCTATGCTCCAAATGCAATGGCACCCTCATTCGTAAAAGAAACTTTACTAAAGCTCAAATCACACATCGCACCTCACACAATAATAGTAGGTGACTTCAACACCCCGCTCTCTGAAATGGATTGTTCAGGAAAGCAGAAAGTAAACAGGGACACAGTGAATCTAATCGAAGCCTTGGACCAAATGGAACTAACAGATATATATATAGAACATTTCATCCTACAGCTAAAAAATACACCTTCTTCTCAGCTCCTCATGGAACCTTCTCCAAAATCGACCATATAATTGGTCACAAATCAGACCTCAACAGATATAAGAAGATCGAACTAATCCCATGCCTCCTATCAGATCACTATGGAATAAGGGTGGTCTTCAATGGCAACAAAAACAACAGAAAACCCACGTACACATGGAGGCTGAACAATGCTCTACTCAATGATAACTTGGTCAAGGTGGAAATAAAGAAAGAAATCAAAGACTTTTTGAAAGTTAATAAAAATAAAGGCACAACATATCCTAATTTATGGGACACAAAGAAAGCAGTGCTAAGAGGAAAATTCATAGCCCTGAGTGCCGCCAGAAAGAAATGGGAGACAGCATACACTAGCAGCTTAATGGCACACCTGAAAGCCCTGGAACAAAAAGAAGCAAATACACCAAAGAGGAGTAGAAGGCAGGAAATCATCAAACTCAGGGCTGAAATCAATCAAGTAGAAACAAATAAAACCATACAAAGAATCAATAAAACAAGGAGTTGGTTCTTTGAGAAAATCAACAAGATAGATAAGCCCTTAGCCAGACTAACCAGAGGGCACAGAGACAGTATCCAAATTAATAAAATCAGAAACGAAAAGGGAGAGATAACAACAGAAACTGAGGAAATTCAAAAAATCGTCAGATCCTACTACAAAAACCTGTATTCAACACAACTAGAAAATCTCGAGGAAATGGACAAGTTCCTTGACAGATACCAAATACCAAAATTAAATCAGGATCAAATAGACCATCTAAACCGTCCTATATCCCCTGAAGAAATAGAAGTCGTCATTGGAAATCTTCCAACCAAAAAAAGCACAGGTCCAGATGGTTTTAGTGCAAAATTCTATCAGACCTTCAAAGAAAACCTAACACCAATACTCTTCAAATTGTTCCACAAAATAGAAACAGAAGGAACACTACCCAACTCGTACTATGAAGCCACAATTACGCTAATACGAAAAGCACACAAAGATCCGACAAAGAAAGAGAATCTCAGGCCAATCTCTCTTATGAATATCGATGCAAAAATACTCAATAAAATTCTTGCCAACCGAATTCAAGAACACATCAAAAAGATCATTCACCACGATCAAGTAGGCTTCATCCCAGGGATGCAGGGATGGCTCAATATAAGGAAATCCATTAATGTAATCCACTATATAAACAATCTCAAAGAAAAAAACCACATGGCCATCTCATTAGATGCCGAGAAAGCATTTGACAAAATTCAGCATCCTTTCATGCTAAAGGTCTTGGAAAAATCAGGAATTCGAGGCCCAAATCTAAACATAGTAAAAGCAATTTACAGCAAACCGGTAGCCAACATCAATCTGAATGGAGAGAAACTTGAAGCAATTCCACTGAAATCAGGGACTAGACAAGGCTGCCCTCTCTCTCCATATCTTTTCACTATAGTACTTGAAGTTCTAGCTAGAGCATTAGACAACAAAAGGAGGTCAAAGGGATACATATTGGAAAGGAAGAAGTCAAACAATCACTATTTGCAGATGATATGATAGTATACTTAAGCGACCCAAAGAATTCCACCAGAGAATTCCTACAGCTGATAAGCAACTTTAGCAAAGTGGCCAGATATAAAATCAACTCAAGCAAGTCAGTAGCCTTCCTATACTCAAAGGATAAGCAGGCTGAGAAAGAAATAAGAGAAATGATACCCTTCACGATAGCCACAAACAATATAAAATATCTTGTAACTCTAACCAAACAAGTGAAAGATCTGTATGACAAGAACTTCAAGTCTCTGAAGAAAGAAATTGAAGAAGACCTCAGAAGATGGAAAAATCTGCCATGCTCATGGATTGGCAGGATTAATATAGTAAAAATGACCCTCTTGCCAAAAGCAATATACAGATTTAATGCAATTCCCATCAAAATCCCAACTCAATTCTTCATAGAGTTAGAAAGAGCAACTCAAAAATTCATCTGGAATAACAGAAAACCCAGGATAGCTAAAACTATTCTCAAGAGTAAAAGAACCTCTGGGGGAATCAGTATTCCGGACCTCAAGCTGTACTACAGAGTAATAGTGTTAAAAACCACATGGTATTGGTACAGTGACAGGCATGTAGATCAATGGAACAGAATTGAAGACCCAGAAATGAATCCACACTCCTATGGTTACTTGGTCTTTGACAAAAGAGCTAAAACCATCCAGTGGATAAAAGATAGCCTTTTCAACAAATGGTGCTGGCTTACCTGGAGGTCAACATGCAGAAGAATGCAAATTGACCCACTCTTATCTCCTTGCACTAAGCTCAATTCCAAGTGGATCAAGGACCTCAACATAAAACCAGACATACTGAAACTAATAGAAAGGAAACTAGGGAAGAACCTTGAACATATGGGCATAGGGGAGAATTTCCTGAATAGAACTCCTATAGCTCATGCTCTAAGATCAAGAATTGACAAATGGGACCTCATTAAATTACAAAGTTTTTGCAAGGCAAAAGACACTGTCAAAAAGACAAAGCGGCAACCAACTAACTGGGAAATGATCTTTAACAACCTTACATCCGACAGAGGTCTAATATCCAATATATACAAAGAACTCAAGAAGTTAAACTCCAGAGAGGCAAGTAACCCTATTAAAAAATGGGGTACAGAGCTAAACAAAGAGTTTTCACCTGAAGAATATCTAATGGCTGAGAAGCACCTAAAGAGATGTTCATCATCCTTAGTCATTAGGGAAATGCAAATCAAAACAACCCTGAGATTCCATCTCACACCAGTCAGAATGGCTAAGATCAAAAACACAGGAGACAGCAGTTATTGGCGAGGATGTGGAGAAAGAGGAACACTCCTCCACTGCTGGTGGGATTGCAAGCTGGTACAACCACTCTGGAAAGCAGTCTGGCAATTCCTCAGAAAACTGGGCATGACACTCCCGGAGGATCCGGCTATACCACTCCTGGGCATATACCCAGAGGCAATACCTGCATGCAATAAGGACACATGCTCCACTATGTTCATAGCAGCCTTATTTATACTAGCCAGAAGCTGGAAAGAGCCCAGATGTCCCTCAACGGAGTAATGGGTTCAGAAGATGTGGTATATTTACACAATGGAATACTACTCTGCAATTAAAAACAATGAATTCACGAAATTCCTAGGGAAATGGTCAGAACTTGAAAGTATCATCCTTAGTTAGGTAACCCAATCACAAAAGAACACACATGGTATGCAGTCACTGATAAGGGGATATTAACCCAGACTCTCCGAATACCCTAGACACAATTCGCATATCAATAGATTTCCAAGAAGATGGAAGGAGAGACCCCTGGTCCTGGAAAGACTAGATGTAGGGGAATGCCCGGACAGAGAAGTGACAGAGGGTTGAATTAGGAAAGAGGGAGGGAAGGAGGCTTATGGGACTTTCGGGGAGGGAGGAAACAGGAAAGGGGAAATGATTTTGAATGTGAACAAAAAAAACCCTTAGAAAATAAAATAAAATTAAAAAAAGAGCGAGTGGTTCTTACAGAAGTACTTACATATCAGTGTACACCGAGAGAACAGGTTTCCCAGGAGCACAGAGAAACCACAGTCAGAGACAGCAACACCAGCTAACACCAGAGATAACCAGATGACAAAAGGCAAACCCAAGAACACCACCAATACAAACCAAGGCAACATGGTCCATCGGAACCAAGTACTCCAACAACAGCAAGTCCTGGATACCTCAACACACCAGAAAAGCAAGAACTGGATTTAAAAGCACTGCTCATGATGCTGATGGAGGGCTTCAAGAAGGACATAAATAATTCCCTTAAAAAATACAGGAGACCAAAGGAAACAGAGAGAAGTCCTTGAAGAACTAAGGGAAAACACAACAAACCAGGTGAAAGAATTGAACAAAGCCATCCAAGATCTAAAGACGGAGGTAGAAACAATAAAGAAATCACAAAGGGAAACAATTCTGGACATAGAAAACCTAGGAAAGAAGTCAGGGGTCATGGAACCAAGCATCAACAACAGAATACAAGAGATAGAAGAGAATCTCAGATGCAGAAGATACCATAGAAAGCATTGATACAACAGACAAAGAAAATGAAAAATGCAAAAAAACTCCTGACCCAAAACATCCAGGAAATCCAGGACAAAATGAGAAGACCCAACCTAAGGATTATAGGTATAGATGAGAGTGAAGATTTCCAACTTAAGGGGCCAGTAAACGTGTTCAACAAAATTGTAGAAGAAAACTTCCCTAACCTAAAGAAAGAGATGCCCATGAACATACAGGAAGCCAACAGAACTCCAAATAGATTTGACCAGAATAGAAATTCCTCCCGACACATAATAATTAAAACACCAAATGTACTAAACAAAGAAAGAATATTAAAAGGAGTAAGGGAAAAAGGTCAAATAACATATAAAGGTAGACCTATCAGAATTACACTGGACTTCTCACCAGAGACTATGAAAGCCTGAAGAGCCTGGGCAGATGTCATACAGACCCTAAGAGAACACAAATGCCAACCCAGACTGCTATATCCAGCAAATCTCTCAATTACCATAGATGGAGAAACCAAGGTATTTCATGACAAATACAAACTTACACAGTATCTTTCCACAAATTCAGTCCTTCAAAGGATAATGAATGGAAAACACCAACAAAGGGAGAGAAACTATACACTAGAAAAAGCAAGAAATTAATCCTATTCCAACAAACCCCAAAAAGATAACAACACAAACATAAAAATTATATCAAAAATAGCAGTAAGTAACAATTACTTTTCCTTAATATGTCTTAACATCAATGGGCTCAATTCCCCAATAAAAAGACATAGACTAACAGACTGGATACGTAAACAAGACCCAACATTTTGCTGCTTACAGGAAATGCATCTCAGTGTCAAAGACAAACACTACCTCAGAGTAAATGGCTGGAAAACAGCTTTCCAAGCAAATGGTCCCTGGAAACAAGCTGGAGTAGCCATTCTAATATCTGATAAAATAGACTTTCAACCAAAAGTCATCAAAAAAGATATGGAAGGACACTTTATACACATCAAAGGAAAAATCTACCAGGAAGAACTCTCAATTCTGGACATCTATGCTCCAAATACAAGGGCACCATCATTCCTAAAAGAAACCTTACTAAAAGCACACATCACACCCCACACAACAATTGTGGGTGACTTCAACATCCCACTCTCCTTAATGGACAAATCAGGGAAACACAAACTAAACAGAGACACAGTAAAACTAACAGAAGTTTTGGACAAAAAGGATTTAATAGATATCTATAGAACATTTAATCCTAAATCAAAAGACTATACCTTCTTCTCAGCACCTCCTGGTACCTTCTCCAAAATTGACCATGTAATTGATCACAAAACAGACCTCAACAAACACAAAAAAATTGAACTAATTCCATACCTCCTATCAGACCACTATGGAGTAAGGGTGGTCTTCAACAGCAACAAAAACAACAGAAAGCCCACATACACATGGAAGCTGAACAATGCTCTACTCAATAATACCTTGGTCAACGAAGAAATAAGAAAAGAAATCAAAACCTTTTTAGAGTTTAATGAAAATGAAGGCACAACATACCTAAATTTATGGGACACATTGAAAGCAGTGCTAAGAGGAAAATTCATAGCTCTGAGTGCTGCCAAAAAGAAGCTGGAGAGAGCATACACTAGCAGCTTAACTGCACACCTGAAAGCTTTAGAACAGAAATAAGCAAATACACCCAAGAGGAGCAGAAGGTAGGAAATCATCAAACTCAGGGCTGAAATTAACCAAGTAGAAACAAATAAAACCATACAAAGAATCAACAAAACTAGGAGTTGGTTCTTTGAGAAAATCAACTAGATAAGCCCTTAGCCCAACTAACCAGAGGGCACAGAGACAGTATCCAAATTAACAAAATCAGAAATGAAAAGGGAGAATAACAACAGAAACTGAGGAAATTCAAAAAATCATCAGATCCTACTACAAAAGCCTATACTCAACACAACTGGAAAATCTGGAGGAAATGGACAATTTCCTAGGTAGATACCAACTACCAAAGTTTAATAAGGATTAGATAGACTATCTAAATGGTTCCATAACCTCTGAAGAAATAGAAGTTGTCATTGAAAGTCTTCCAACCAAAAAAAGCACAGGACCAGATGGTTTTAGTGCAGAATTCTATCAGACCTTCAAAGAAGACCTAACACCAGTACTCTTCAAACTATTCCACAAAATAGAAACAGAAGGAACACTACCCAACTCGTTCTATGAAGCCACAATATTGTTGATACCAAAACCACACAAAGATCCAACAAAGAAAGAGAATTTCAGACCAATTTCCCTTATGAATATCCATGCAAAAATACTCAATAAAATTCTTGCCAACCGAATCCAAGAACACATCAAAAAGATCATTCACCACAATCAAGTAGGCTTCATCCCAGGGATGCAGGGATGGTTCAATATAAGGAAATCCATCAATGTAATCCACTACATAAACAATCTCAAAGAAAAAAACCACATGGTCATCTCATTAGATGCTGAGAAAGCATTTGACAAAATTCAGCACCCTTTCATGCTAAAGGTCTTGGAAAGATCAGGAATTTGAGACCCATATCTAAACATAGTAAAAGCAATTTACAGCAAACCGATAGCCAACATCAATCTAAATGGAGAGAAACTTGAACCAATCCCACTAAAATCAGGGAATAGACAAGGCTGCCCTCTCTCTCCATATCTTTTCAATATAGTACTTGAAGTTCTAGCTAGAGCAATTAGACAACAAAAGGAGGTCAAAGGGATACAAATTGGAAAGGAAGAAGTCAAACTATCACTATTTGCAGATGATATGATAGTATACTTAAGCAACCCAAAAACTCCACCAGAGAACTCCTACAGCTGATAAACAACTTCAGCAAAGTTTCTGGATATAAAATTAACTCAAGCAAATCAGTAGCCTTCCTATACTCAAAGGATAAACAGGCTGAGAAAGAAATTAGGGAAATGACAACCTTCACGATAGCCACAAACAATATAAAGTATCTTGGTGTGACTCTAACCAAAAAGTGAAAGATCTGTATGACAAGAACTTCAAGTCTCTGAAGAAAGCAATTAAAGAAGACCTCAGAAGATGGAAAGACCTTCCATGCTCATGGATTGGCAGGATTAATATAGTAAAAATGGCTATCCTTCCAAAAGCAATATATAGATTCAATGCATTCCCGATCAAAATCCCAACTCCATTCTTCATAGAGTTAGAAAGAGAAATTATCAAATTCATCTGGAATAACAAAAAACACAGGATAGCTAAAACTATTCTCAACAGTAAAAGAACTTCTGGGGGAATCAGTATCCCTGACCTCAAGCAGTACTACAGAGAGATAGTGTTAAAAACGGCATGGTATTGGTACAGTGACAGGCATGTAGATCATTGGAACAGAATTGAAGACCCAGAAATGAACCCACACTCCTATGGTCACTTGATCTTTGACAAGGGAGCTACAAACAGCCAGTGGAAGAAAGATAGCCTTTTTAATAGATGGTCCTGGTTCAACTGGAGGTCAGCATGCAGAAGAATGCAAATTAATCCATTCTTATCTCTTTGTACTAAGTTAAAGTCCAAGTGGATCAAGGACCTCCACATAAAACCAGAAACACTGAAACTAATAGAAAAGAGACTGGGGAATTGCCTTGAGCACATGGGCACAGGGGAAAATTTCCTGAACAGAACACCAATAGCTCATGCTCTAAGATCAAGAATTGATAAAAGGACCTCATAAAATTACAAAGTTTCTGTAAGGCAAAGGTCACTGTCAAAAGGACAAAGCGGCAGTCAACAAACTGGGAAAAGATCTTTACCAACCCTACATCCGACAGAGGGCTAATATCCAAGATATAAGAAGAACTCAAGAAGGTAGATTCCAGAGAGCCAAATAACCCTTCTAAAAAATGGGGTACAGAGCTAAATAAAGAATTTTCACCTGAGTAATATCGAATGACTGAGAAGCACCTAAAGAGATGTTCAACATCCTTAGTCATCAGAGACATGCAAATCAAAACAACCCTGAGATTTCACCTCACACCAATCAGAATGGCTAAGATAAAAAAAAAAAAACCAGGAGACAGCTTGTGCTGATGAGGATGTGGAGAAAGAGGAACACTCCTCCACTGCTGGTGGGATTGCAAGCTGTTAAAACCACTCTGAAAATCAGTTTGGCGGTTCCTCAGAAAACTCGCCATACTACTGGAGGACCCAGCTATACCACTACTGGGCATATACCCAGAGGACTCTCCAACATGCAATAAGGACACATGCTCCACTATGTTCATAGCAGCCTTTTTTATAATAGCCAGACGCTGGAAAGAATCCAGATGTCCCTCAACGGAGGAATGGATACAGGAAATGTGGTATATTTACACTATGGAGTACTACTCAGTTATTAAAAACAATGAATTCATGAAATTCTTAGGCAAGTGGATGGAACTGGAGAATGTCATCCTGAGTGAGATGACCCATTCACAAAAAATCACACATGATATGCACTCACTGATAAGCGGATATTAGCCTAGAACCTTGGAATATCCAAGGAACAATTCACATATCAAAGGATACCAAGAAGAAGGAAGGAGAGGCACCTGGTCCTGGAAGGGCTCAATGTGTCAGTGTAGGGGAATACCAGGAAGGGGAGGCAGGAGTGGGTTGGTTGGGGAGCAGGGGGAGGGAAGAGGGCGTATGGGACTTTTGGGGAGGGGGGAACCAGTAAGAGGGAAATCATTTGAAATGTTGACCTCCAGCTGAGCCAGCACCATTTGTTGAAAAGGCTATCTTTTTTCCACTGGATGGTTTTAGCTCCTTTGTCAAAGATCAAGTGACCATAGGAGTGTGGATTCATTTCTGGGTCTTCAATTCTGTTCCATTGATCTACATGTCTGTTACTGTACCAATACCATGCAGTTTTTAACACTATTGCTCTGTAGTACAGCTTGAGGTCCGGAATACTGATTCCCCCAGAGGTTCTTTTACTCTTGAGAATAGTTTTAGCTATTCTGGGTTTTCTATTATTCCAGATGAATTTTTGAATTGCTCTTTCTAACTCTATGAAGAATTGAGTTGGGATTTTGATGGGGATTGCATTGAATCTGTGTATTACTTTTGGTAAGATGCTCATTTTTACTATATTAATCCTGCCAATCCATGAGCATGGCAGATTTTTCCATCTTCTGAGGTCTTCTTCAATTTCTTTCTTCTGAGACTTGAAGTTCTTGTCATACAGATCTTTCACTTGTTTGGTTAGAGTCACGCCAAGATACTTAATATGGTTTATGGCTATCGGGAAGGGTATTATTTCTCTTAATTCTTTCTCAGCCTGCTTATCCTTTGAGTATAGGAAGGCTTCTGACTTGCTTGAGTTGATTTTATATCCGGCCACTTTGCTGAAGTCGTTTATCAGCTGTAGGAGTTCTCTGGTGGAGTTCTTTGGGTCGCTTATGTATACTATCATATCGTCTGCAAATAGTGATAGTTTGACTTCTTCCTTTCCAATTTGTATCCCTTTGACCTCTTTTTGTTGTCTAATTGCTCTAGCTAGAACTTCAAGTACTATATTGAAAAGATATGGAGAGAGAGGGCAGCCTTGTCTAGTCCCTGATTTTAGTGGGATTGCAAGGCAAAAGACACTGTCAAAAAGACAAAGCGGCAACCAACTAACTGGGAAATGATCTTTACCAACCTTACATCCGACAGAGGGCTAATATCCAAGATATACAAAGAACTCAAGAAGTTAAACTCCAGAGAGGCAAGTAACCCTATTAAAAAATGGGGTACGGAGCTACACAAAGAGTTCTCACCTGAAGAATATCTAATGGCTGAGAAGCACCTAAAGAGATGTTCATCATCCTTAGTCATTAGGGAAATGCAAATCAAAACAACCCTGAGATTCCATCTCACACCAGTCAGGATGGCTAAGATCAAAAACACAGGAGACAGCAGTTGTTGGCGAGGATGTGGAGAAAGAGGAACACTCCTCCACTGCTGGTGGAATTGCAGGCTGGTACAACCACTCTGGAAAGCAGTCTGGCGGTTCCTCAGAAAACTGGGCATGACACTCCCGGAGGATCCGGCTATACCACTCCTGGGCATATACCCAGAGACTTTACCTGCATGCAATAAGGACACATGCTCCACTATATTCATAGCAGCCTTATTTATAATAGCCAGAAGCTGGAAAGAACCCAGATGTCCCTCAACGGAGGAATGGATTCAGAAGATGTGGTATATCTACACAATGGAATACTACTCTGCAATTAAAAACAATGAATTCACGAAATTCCTAGGCAAATGGTCAGAACTTGAAAATATCATCCTTAGTGAGGTAACCCAATCACAAAAGAACACACATGGTATGCAGTCACTGATAAGGGGATATTGACCCAGAATCTCGGAATACCCTAGACACAATCCGCATATCAATAGATTTCTGAAAAGATGGAAGGAGAGACCCCTGGTCCTGGAAAGACTGGATGTAGGGGAACGCCAGGACAGTGTAACGAGAGGGGGTTGAATGGAGAAAAGAGGGAGGGAAGGGGGCTTATGGGACTTTCGGGGAGGGAGGAAACGGGAAAGGGGAAGTGATTTGGAATGTAAATTAAAAAAAATAAAAAAAATTAAGAATATACTGAAGAAAAAATTTAAAAAAAGGAAAAAAATTGAAGAAATTTATACAGATAAATTGGTAGGAATAATATTATTCCTAAATTGATTGAAAGTAGAATTATAAACATTTTCTGATAAAATTGAAGATTTACATGGAAAATATTTCTGATAAAATTGAAAAACTATATGGAAAAACATTAAAATTGAAGATTATCATGGAAAATTGTACAGATAAAATGGTAGGCATAAAAATATTCCTAAGTTTTTTGAAAGTGTAATTATAAACATTTTCTGATAAAATTGAAGATCCATAAGGAAAATATTTCTGATAAAATTCAAGAAATATATAGAAAAACATGTTAAAATTAAAGATTATCATGAAAAATACTAGTTAAATGGTAGACATAAAAAACATTACTAAATTGAAAGAGAAATCACAAACATTTTCTGATAAAATTGAAGATTTACATGAAAAATATTTCTGTTAGACTATGTTTTTTGTTGGGGAATTGAGACCATTGAGGTTATAAGATATTAAGGAATAGTGATTGTTCCTTCCTGTTATTTTTGATGTTCTTTTTATGTTTGTGTGGTTTGTTGGAAAAAGATTACTTTCTTGCTTTTTCTAGGGTGTAGTTTCCCTCCTCGTGTTGGCGTTTTTCATCTATTATCCTTTGTAGGTCTGGATTTGTGGAAAGATATTGTGTAAATTTGGTTTTATCATGGGATATCTTGTTTTCTCCATCTATGATAATTGTGAGTTTTGTTGGGTATAGTAGTTTGGGCTGGCATTTGTGTTCTCTTAGGGTCTGTATGAGATCTGCCCAAGATCTTCTAGCTTTCATTGTCTGAGTTGAGAAATTTGGTGTAATTCTGATAGGACTGCCTTTATAGATTACTTGACCTTTTTCCCTTCCTGCTTATAATATTCTTTCTTTGTTTAGTGAAATTGATGTTTTGATTATTATGTGCTGGGAGGACTTTCTGGTCTGGTCCACTCTGTTTCGAGTTCTGTAGGCTTCTTGTATGTTCATGGACATCTCTTTCTTTATGTTAGGGAAATTTTCTTCTATAATTTTGTTGAAGATATTTACTGGCCCTTTAATTTGGAAATCTTCACTCTCTTCTATACCTATAATCCTTAGGTTTGGTCTTCTCATTGTGTCCTGGATTTCCTGGATGTTTTGGTTCAGGAGCTTTTTGCATTTTGCATTTTCTTTAACTATTGAGTCAATGTTTTCTATGGTATCTTCAGCCCTTGAGATTCTTTCTTCTATCTCTTGTATTCTGTTGTTGATGCTTGCATCTATGACCCCTGAATTCTTTCCATGATTTTCTATCTCCAGAGATATCTCACTTTGTGTTTTCTTTATTGTTTCTACTTCCGTTTTTAGATCCTGGATGGTTTTGTTCAGTTCCTTCACTTGTTTGTTTGTGTTCTCCTGTAATTCTTTCAGGGATTTTTGTGTTTCCTCCTTAAGAGCCTCTACTTGTTCACCCATGATCTCCTGTATTTCTTTCAGGAATTTTTGTTTTTCCTCTTTAAGGGGTTTTTCCATTTGACCCATGTTCTCCTGTATTTCTTTAAGGGAGTTATTTATGTCCTTCTTGATGTCCTCTAACAGCATTGTGAGATATGAGACTTTAAATCCAACTCTTGCTTTTCCTGTGTGTTGGGGTATCCAGTACTTGCTGTGGTGGGAGAACTGGGCTCTGATGTTGCCAAGTAGCCTTGGTTTCTGTTGGTAGGGTTCTTGCGCTTGCCTTTCGCCATTTATCTCTGGTGTTAGTTGGTCTTGTTGTCTCTGGCTGGAGCTTGCCCCTCCTGTGGTCCTGTAAGCCTGTGTCTGCACTCCTGGGAGACCAACTCTCTTCTGGCAGGGTCTGTACACAGAAGGCTGTGGAGCTGTCTGGTTCCTTGAAGCAAATGGCAACCGGAAGGGAAGACTCCTGTCCTAGCAGCTCCACTGATTGTATGCCCTGTGTGCTCCTAGCTGTACACCTCCAGAGAGAAGGTGGAGATCTCACTTCCGCACACAGAAGTGAAATCACTGCTGGTACATCACTCTCTCCTGGTGGGCTAAGCACAGAAGGCTTTGGAGCTGTCTTGTTTCCTGCTGCAGATGGCAGCAGGAAGGGAAGACTCCTCTGCACTCAGAACTGAAATCGCTGCTCCCAGAGTTAATCTTTAATCCCAGTACTCCATAGTCAGAGATAGAAAGGTCTCTTAATGTGAAGCCAATTTGGTCTACAACAGCAAATTTCAGGCCAGCCATAGCTACAGTAAGACCTTGCAGTTTCTCCTGGCCAAGTGGTTCTGCTCTATCATGGCTGCCTCCTCCTGTTCCTTCCCCTTCTTCTTGCATATTGTGTATATTGTACTACCTTTCCATTTACATTTTTATATTGGTGCATTAGATACCAGGCTTCTATAGGGTTTTTTTCATATACCCTTCCTCTGTGTTAGATGCTTCTCTTATGGTTTCCCCTAGTCTCACTTAAGGCTTTTGACTCCCACTACTCTTGTTAGGCACCTTCATCTGACTTATGATCTGCTGCCCTCTTCCTTTAGACCTACCCTCTGCCAATGGCCCATTTTTAGATTCTTCATTCCCATTTTTGCACCAAATTAAAAACACAGAGCAAAAGACTGAAGCTAGAATATATACACGAGAGAGAACAAGGAGCTTACTTGTTTTACTCTGGGCCTGGGTGTCCTCAGTATGAAAATTTTCCAGTTTCATCCATGTTTTCTGCAAATTTCCTGTTTTCCTTTTCCTTTCCATATATATATGCATTATATTTTTCTCATGCATTCATCTGTTGATAGATGCCTCATTTGATTCCATTTCCAAGGTGCTTTGACTAGAATGCCAATGGAGATGGACATATAAGTGTCTGTTGAGTGAGATATAAAGTCCATTCTGTATATGCCCAGTACTGGTATAGCTGAGTCACAGAAGGTCTATTTTTACTATTGTCAGAAACTGCTAGACTGATTTCCAAAGCAGTTGGTCTACTTTACACTCTTAACAACAGTGCATAAGAGTTCTCCTTTGTCATGTCTAAAGCAGTAGTCATTGTCACTCATAGTCCTGATGATAGCCATTCTGACGGGGGTGGTGGAATCTAAAATAGTTTTATTATGTATTTCCCAGATTGTAAAGAATGTTGAGCACATTTGCCATGTTTTCTAGATGTTTATATTTCTTATTTTGAGAATTTTATGTTTTGTTCAACAGTCCATTTTTAAACTAATCAGTTTATCATTTTAATGTTTCCTTTTCTTTTTCATTTCTTCCAACTGTTTGATATACACCTGGAAGAAGTTTTTCTTTCATTTTGTGAGCTTCCCATTCATTCACTGACTTCAGTTTCCTTTGCTGTGCAAGAGCTTGTTAGCTTTATGAGATCTTATTTATTGATTGTTGGTCTTATTTCCCGCGCTACCAAAGTCTTATTCAGAATGTTCTTATTTTTAATTTGTAAATCTAAGCACACTTTTTATTTATTTTTCTCCAGCAGTTTCTGAACTTCTTGATCCATTTGTAATTTGGGTTTGTGCATGGTGAGTGTTAAGGTCCTCCTTTCACTTTTCTGCATGTTGAAATCTAGATTTCTTAGTATCATTTGTTTGAGATATTGTCTCTTCTCCCAGTACACTTCTGACATCATTAAAAAAATTCAGGGACCCAGAGACCTTCCCTCTGTGGAATCAACTACAATTGCAACTACCATGCATGTATGTGGTAGAGAGACTGGCAAGAAAGAAAAGCAGAATGTTTTGTCCTCTATGAAGAGAGGCAGAACTGGAAGTGTGGGGTGGTGAGGAACAGCCTGATATGAGTGAGTCCTGCACTGCCACCTGATCCCGTGGTGATGTCCTGGCCCTGCTGTCACTGAGGGTAATGTCTGTGGTGATGTCCTGGCCCTGCTGTCACTGAGGGTAATGTCTGTGTCCATGTCTTTGGCCCATGTTATCACCAAATGCCATGCTTATGTCAGAAGTCTGGGCTGTCTGCTGGGACTATGTTATAGTCAGAGTTATAGTTTTCTTGTGGCTCTTCTCTTAAATTAGAGAATCAAATCTCTTCACAAAAGCTTTCATTCCTCGGAGCTTTACATTTTAAAATATTAATTTTTTTCTTTTTTAAAACCCATTGTTGAAATCTGCTCAGTTGATCAGTTTTTCACAGACCAAAACTAAAACATTATAAATAAACAAAACTATAACAAAAATCACATATTTTATTTTAGGGTTCCGTTTTCATGAGACAGTACATACTTTTAGAGGGATACTTCAGTGTAGTACTTTATTTTGCTTCTCATATGGCCATATTTGGAAGCAGGCTTAGATGTAATCAAATTAGAACGAGATCATACAGCATTAGGATGAGGTCATACTAGACTAAAAGAAGCCCTAACTCAGTGACTAGTGTCTTTATAAAAACAGATGACTTTGAAGAAAAACATCAGAGGGGAAAGCCTCCAAGTATGATTGGAGCAGAAGCAAGTTGCAGAAGATGCAGTCAGTGGGTGTTAAGAATTTTTGGCAACTACAGAAATTTAGCAAAAGATGAGGGCCCCTTTCTGCAGAGCCTTCAGAGGAAGCAAAGGATAACTGATTCCATGGTTTCAGAATTCTAGGTTCTAGAGTTTAGAGAAAATGAGTTTCTGTTATTTGAAGATACTGGCTTATTTTGATTTGCTGTGGAAGTCCCAGAGATCTAACATGCCACACTACAGGAAGTTATTGTTGAAAAGCAAAGTGGTAGGTAAGCAAAGTAGGTATTAACTCAGAAATTTAAAGGTCCAGTGAAGGGAATATAAAGAGACAGAGTGTTACCCAACCCAAAATACTTACCTGCCAGGCTTACTTATTGTTACACACCCTAAACTTTTCATGCTGGATTTCTTAGATTGAAATAGAAAAGGAATAAAAGTGTCTATATTTTCTCTGTGCCTTACTCTTTTGATGAATCAAATTATGGAAAGGGGATTTTTTTTTTGTTTCTTGATCCGGTTTTATAATCCATATACAGTTGCAAGAAATTCTAACCATTTTTGGCAACAACATTTGTCATCTTTATTTCAAGCCCCTTCTTAGTTATTATGTGCGAATGTTGCAGAGTATTTTGGATGTGTGTGTATGTGTGAAATTCATCGTATCCGAATCAGAGATACTCATTTGCATTTCCTCTTCACCTTTGCCATACTTTAGATTACAGACTTGTGTTAAGAATGCTCTGTAACAGGAGTGCTAGAACCCAGTGAGACACTTGTCGGTCTTGTTCTGAAACCACAAGTGTTATTATCTCTTCATTTCTTTCTCTCATGTCATGCAGTGATTTTTCTTGTATCTTGAGATTTGTAGATTACTCCAATTCATTCTTACACAGTACTGAAGTCATAATTAAAAAAAATTAAAGGACTGAAAAAAGTTTTGCTTATAACATATGGGTTCACCAGCCCGCAATTACATAATACATAAATAGTACTAAGTCCACTTAAAAACATTAAAAGTAAAGTCACATATTAAACGATGAAAGGAAAGAACGAATTAAAATAAAAAGAATGTGGTTGGTTTTAGATAATAAGTCAAAGGATCTAACAGAGGCAAGCTGCTAAACAAGTGAAAGAGAACAAAAATGTAGTCTTAGACTTTTCAGTACTTCTGAGTCGTTGCAACAATGAAAGCTTAAAAATGTGCTTCAAATGTAGCTCAGGAATTTAGTGGAAGAAAAATGGGAAAAAATCTATTTCAGAACTTTTTGTTTGATTTTAAGTTTTGAATAAGTTAAAAAATACTGTTAGGACCACAAAAGACCATATATATATATGGTGGAAAAGGCTACACTTTGGCAATTTCAAGACATCTGGTTACGCAGATAGGACCCACACAAATGAGTACTATCCAAGATAATTTAAAAGAACTGAGACTCAGTAAGAAGGAATAAGCATTTTATTTTTACACTGTTACTGCTGTCAATCAGTTCTGCAGAGAAAAACAAAGAAGAAAGAAACAACAAAGGACAAAGCAATTTATCTCTAAATGTTCAAAAGAGACAGGTGCTGCCTGTCCTTTTCAAACGAAACAACTTTCCTTCTCTGTACTCTTTTTTAAACGGCTTCAATAAACAAGGGGAAAATATGATTCCGATAGGAAACTTAGAGTCAATGAAAACTCGTGTGTGTGTGTGTGTGTGTGTGTGTGAGACCTTGTCAAATTAATTTTAGTTGCTATGTCTTTACTATAAAGGTGTGTCCTGTGCATTGTGCTTTTCTAAATAATCCTTTTTATGTTGCTCAGGATAGATATACTCTAGAAGTGGCAACTCTATTAACCTTAGCTCTATGTATTTTGGAAAACAAAACCAGCTATGCTTCACATGGTTGCCATGCTGAGCAATGGAGCAGAATGTTAATTTTGAAAACTAAACAGAATCTGGACCATGCTTTCCAGGTAGGAGAGAAACAATGGACTGAAGAAGAATGAAGATGGTTCTCACCTTGAAGTCCTGTTGGAATATAGTGATATGGTGTAGGAAGAGCCAAAAAAGATGCAAGAATAAAAAAAAAGGTTATCTGTAGATATCACAGTGCTGGATAGCTAGGTGATGCTGTGTTTGGTGAGCATGTTAGGATGCCTGCTTGACTCTAGATGCATCCTGTGCTTTAAGTCCACTTTCTTCTAACAGGTCTAGTCTCACCACCCTAGCTTTACAACTGGAAAAGCCAAGGCACAAAGAAAGAAACAAACATGGCAGAGCTATTATCATTAATAAGTGATAGAAAAAAGGGGTCCTTTTGTGAGTCTAGACACATCCTTTCTTTAACCTCTCGCCTCCTTACCTAGTGATACCTCCTCCATCACAGATCTGATTTAGAAGTGCACAGGATGTGAATGTCAGTGAATCAGTGGGTGGATTATTCACAGTTTCCAGATGTATAGTACTATTTGTGAAGGCTTCTGGGGGGCACTCTGGTGGATTTGCATTAAATTTGTCTGCTCAGCATCTCTTTCTCCTATTTTGGTATGGGGGAAACTATTCTTTCTTGCATAGCTGTCTTGGTGCTGTGTATTTCCTTTGCTAAAGGGTAGTTATGACACATAAACTACCCTGATCAGATGCTCTGTAGCTGAGTTAAGAATTTTGAGGGCTATGACAAAGACCTAAAATAGTTTCTCATTCTGGTGTGAGAATCTGGAGGAGACTGGTAAGAGATACTTCAATGAACCCTGTTTTGCTTTGGCTCTCTTAATTCTGTCATGTTAGCCTTTCCTGCAATTTTGTAGGGGTTTTCAAGAGTCTCCTCTCACATTTCTTTCTATCTGAAGAGAATTAAATTCTATTTATTTATTTACACATGTCATGTGGAAGTCAGCTCTCTCCTCCTTCTTTATGTGGTTCTGGAGAATGAAATCAGGTCACAGCGCTTGCAGAGAAAATACTTTGCTCTCTGAGCCAACCTTCTGGCCCCACTCATTCAGTTTATTTTGCTTCAGTGGGGGTGGGGAGGCAAACATACTTAAGGAATCCATTCATAACTTAACTTGTTACATTGAACTGACTTTGTGTCCTATCAGGGCATTCCTGAATTAAAGAAAAGCCCTCTGGGTCTGTTTTACTTGCTTGACTCCTTGAAAATGTTCTTGCATACAAGTAGCCACTTTGTATCAGAAAAGTACAATTATATTTTGGAAGAAATTAATTCTCTTTTCACATAGATGCTCATGTTGTCATAAAAAGGAACAGAGTCAAAAGACAAAAGTTTGAATTCTGGTATTAGCTTCCTATTATAAGTACTTTTTGATGAACTACAAGGATATCCCCTCAATGCTGCAACAGTGGCATTTCTTTTGTAGAGGTAACCAACAGATGTCTAATTGATCTGAGACCTACTAAGTGAGAATAAATTCATAATTAATACTGTAAACCCAGCCACTAGCCCATGGCTGGACCTTAGAGAAGAATCTAATCCTGCTGTTTCACCAAAATATAATTTTTAGTCGTGTTCTAAGTATCCCCATACTCATAGATCTGTGTAGCTCTCAGCCTTCTCAATGCAGCTTCTTTTGGTTTCTTTCTGTAGACTTTTATAGAAACTCAAAACTAGTCAAAATGTAGAGACTAAGTAAATGGTTATGGGATCTCCTACACAATTGATATATCTGCAGTGTAACATCTGTATCCTTAGGTGTAGCTTAGTGAAAAGAATGGAAAAGAGCGTAGAAAGATTGCAAGAACCAGAGGACAGGTACACCTGCAGTTAGATGGTTGCCTCTAGACATGACAAGGAAACTGCAACCATGATTTGTTAACAGGATGGTTGCTTGAACGAAACCTGCATAATGTGACAAGCTAATATAGGTAGGGGGTATTCCACAAGGTTCCACCCCTAGATGAAGAGCCAAAGGTGGTCCATGGATGTTGAAATAGAGAATCAGTTTGTCCAATCCAATGTGGTCAACTCAGACATAGGTATACATAAGTCCATATGCTAAATGGACTCAGTAGGTTGTATATACACATAAAACTATAAATATAAATACATACATACATACATATATATGTACCAATGATAATTGAAGAAGTCATAAATTTGGGATAGAATGGCAGAGACAGGAGAGGAGTTGGAGGTGGGAGAAGGAAGGCCACAGTGAAGTCTATGTGGTACTTATGTATGAAATTCTAAATCAATCAATCAATCAATCAATCAATCAATCAATCAATCAATCAATCGACCAATCAATCCAACCAACTGCTAAAAACCAGCCTACTCTTTGGCATTGCCTCATCTAGTTTTTTCTTTTTACTAATGAAGATAGCGTCAGTTTTCCTGAACACTGTTAATGGATTTGTCCTAGCTTATGTCTTAGAGAAACATCATATGGAAAGTTAATAACCAAGATTCAGGAATCATCTAAGAAACAACAGTCTCTCACATCAGCAGGCAGTGAAAGTGCTAGAGTTTTATTTAACACCATCTCAGGGGAAGCAAGCAGGTGGTGGAGGAGGAGGGATATGAACAATGTGAATTAAAGCTACATTTGTAATTTTGAGTTAGATTTTATATTTGAGTGGCATGGAGGAGAGGGAAATAAGGGATGGAGAGTACTGGGGAAAGATTCCAAGATCACTCTTAATGCTTGGATTGTTAGTATCACTGAGCTACCATTTCTAGGCGAGTATTTTACAAGCTTAACATCACTTCAAAACTTAAGGGGAAACAGTTTCTATAGTAACACTGGGAACGTTTGAAGTGCCACTAGATAATCCTTTGTTATAACCAAGAAAGCTGGGATGGAAATTTATTAAAAGCATATTTCATATACCCTGAGTTGTTACTAATTTGGGGTAAGTATTTTCCTTCCATAGCATGTCAAATGTCTGACTTAAGTCTTTAGAACATTAAATATTGATGTTTCCCTATATCTTAATTAACTTTCTAAGATAAGTTTATCCCCCTAGGCACATTAGCATCATGTTTAAGGATATATGTATAGTATGAAGCATGGTTCCCTGTATTGCTGGACTTTCTCGAGTCCACCAGCATTAGAATGATAACATAGATACTTACTAACTTTTATTATAGCTTAGGCCTTAGCTTGGGTTACCTCCCAGCTTGCTCTAAACCAACTAATTTTAGTCCATGCCCCACCATGTGGTCTGGTACCTTTCTCTCACTCTGGCATGCCTGTCCTGCTCTGTGTCCTGCTGGTGAATCCTCCCAGGCCTGATTCTTGTCCCAGAGTTTCTGTCTCTGCCCAGAAGTTCCACCCTCCCTTCCTGCTTCAGCTTTGGCTAGCAGATCTTTATTAAACCAATGAACCAGTGAGGAAGGAAGAGTGTTTACAAAATATTATGCTGGTGATGAACCATAAGAATACCAACACTAAAGTCCAGCCAGCACTCTGCTCTCTGCTGATACAGAATTAACAACTGAATAATACAAAGACAACTTTTACAAAATGTACAAAAATGTTACCCCATTATTTCTGGGTTCACCTTCTAAGTCAAACCCTTATTAATGCCTCAATATTAGCTTATTGATACATTTGTCCTCAGTTTTAATCTTGAAAATGAAAACAAATATTTTTATCTCCTCTGAATACTTGTATTCCTTAACTAAAAAAAATATGCACAGCTTAGAACAGTGGCTGGTAAATAAAATATTAATTAAACTAAATATTAACTTGTAATTAACTCATTTGTCAGAGATGAAACAAGTTTCTCCTTTCACGAATACTTTTAGAAATCATAGGATATCCTGATAAAAAAAGTGAACTCAACTGATTCTTGGACAGCTATTTAACATAAAGCATATTTATTGCCATTGCACACACTAAGTGTCTTATTACCCATTGTGCAAGTTGAGTATTTGTTGCTTAGACTCCAATCCTGCTGGGCTTCGTAGCCAGTCAATTTGTTGCCTCTTTTCTTTAGTGTTTGTACCTCACATTTGTTCTCTAGAATAAGAAATGTCCTACCTCACAGCCTATATATGTGCTATTGCTTTGTTTGATTGCTTTGCTTAGCTCTCAGTAAAGCTAACTTGTTCTGGTCCTTAATATCTCAGCCTAGTTATCATCTGAGCAGGGACATCTGCCCTAAACAGTCTTTCAAAAGCTAGGCTTTCTGAGTCAATTTCTAGTATTGTGCTAAGTTGCTTGTCAGCTACCATTAGACTTCAAGGTCATCGGGGAAGGATCACTCCCCAAAACAGCAGCATGTAATAACAAGAACTGTAACCACAAGATTCTTGTTATTGGCCATGAGGATGTGATCTGCGTGATGTCTCTGGCTGTGGGTACATCTGAGACATTGTAAACTGTCTGGAGGTGGAAGCTTTCTGGTAAAGAGCAAGGCTATGCTATTGTTCTCTTATGAACTCCTCCTGTTCCTGTAATGGAATGATGGTGGTCCAGTCTTGTACAGGTCTTGTGCAGGTAGCCACTGCTGCTGTGAGTTTACCTAAGTGAGGACGGGGTGCAGAGATATTTCAGTTTTTAAGAGGTCTTCCAGAGAACCTGGGTTTGATTCCCAGCAACCATACAATGGCTCACAACTATCTGTAAATTCCGTTCCAGAGGGACTGATATCCTCCTCTGGTCACCTTGGGCACCAGGCATGCATGTGGTACATATACATACATGCAGGTAAACACTCTTATTCAGAAAAATAAAATAATCAAATAAACAAGTTAACCCAAATGTGTTGCCACACCCATCTGGCATTTATATGGGTTCTAGGGATCTGAACACTTGGTCCTCATGTATTTTCTTCATTGAGTCATCTCCCCAACCCTTATCTGAATCTTTTTGGTGGAGATTACAAAAACTGGGGAGCTGAGGAACAATCCAGAACAAAATCCTGGTAATAAAAACAGCCAATTTTATTTTTTTATTTGTGGCAGTTTCCCAATCTATAGTTATTGACTTTAATTAACTTGCTGAATTAACATGTCATTGCTTAGGCTGCATTTTTCAAAGGAAGTGGATGTTCACATTTTACTTATGTACAAGCTCCTATCTGTTGTCTGTCAGTTTCCAGTATCTAACTGGAACTGAATCCTTTCTTCTTTCTACCTAGTGTCTTTCCTATTTTTGTGTGAGGCCCACTTCCATTAATTAGGGTTGCCGACATGGGCTGTAACTTCCTTTCTCCAACAACTATTAATTGCCTATAACTCCTCATGGAGATGTGGAACCTTACGAGCTCCTTGAGACTCTGTGACAGAATGATGGTGGTCCAATCTTGTCCAGGTCTTGTGTAGGTAGCTACTGCTGTTGTGAGTTTATAGATGCAACAGCCATATCCCATTCAGAAGATAGATTTTATTTCTGCCTTCCCATTATCTGGTTCCTACATTCCCCTCCTCCCCTTTGCATGTCCTCAGAATCTTCCTCTTCTTACCCAGCCCTCCAGTTACTGTGTAATTTTCTCTGCCAAAGTCTTGTCAGTCGTTCCAATGTTGCTATCCTTCCACATAGAGAAATACATCAGCAGTATCATCCTGTTGATTCAAAAATACCAAAATCAAATTATGCATTCTCCAGGCACTGCACAGGTAGCACAATGATGTTTATGATACCGAGAGCAAGAACAGATAAGGTGACTTGAGGAGTTCACTTAGCTAAGAGCTATGGGTTTCCATTAATTGTGATAACCACAGTGTAATTTCACTGCTGGATGAAGGTTGCAAGATAATTAGGAGAAGTGCATGCCAGAATGCCAGTGCATATTTCTTCTAAATTAATACACCCTCATCAAATAGGGTATATTAAAAACAGACACTGTATGATACAAGATCATTGATTGGCTTAATTAATAAGAATCAACAGGCAGAGTCAGGGCCTGCATTAACCTTGGCAGTAGATGAGACTCTGGGAAAAGTAAGTGAGTGAAAAATGATCTGGTGAGGAGTAAATATGTATGCACAAATAGCTTTTGAAACGGAGTTGGGCTGCTGAGCAGACAAGCATCTGCTCTGACCTCCAGATTGGGTCATTCTTTATAAAGCCTCTCCTGTTGGAAGACCTACTGAAGCTGGAGAGTAAGGAGAAGAAGGCTTAAGAGACATCAAGTTTAGCATACAAAAGAAAAAAAAAAGAGAAAGAATGGAGTACCTCCTCATACAGGTCTATATGTAAGCCACAGAGCATGCATATGTGGGACAATGTGGGTACTATGAAGATGACCCATAAGGGGTTACAGCTTACATGATGGCCACTGAGCTTCTTATTTTCTCAGTTCTCTGGGTTTGGTCCCTTCTTGGAAGTGATCTTTCTCTCTTTCTTTATAAAAATTTGCATTTTATGTGTCTGGATATTTTGTCTGCATTTGATTTGTGAACCATTTTTGTGCCTGGGACCCTCAGAGGCCAGAAGTAGGCATCAGATATGTTGGAAGTGGAATTAAAGACAGTTGTGAACTGTTACCTGGGTGCTAGGAATCAAACCTGAGTCCTCTTGAAGAGCAGCCAGTGCTTTAAACTGCTTAGTCACCTCTCCACCCCCAACAATCTTTTAAATAATTTGTCCCTGTTTCTTCTACCCACATAGCCTGATCCAGGAATCAGGAATGCAGGAATGTAAAAATCCCAGTGGTATCCTCTGGACTCCAATATCAACCTACAACACCACAAAGGTTGTGTGATGTTTAGTGTTAAATGGTTAACTTGAAAAGATCTAGGATCACCTAGGAGAGAGGCCTCTGGGCATGTCTGTAAGGGATTATCTTAATTGTATTAACTTAGATTGGAAGACTCACTCTACATGGCACGATTTCAAGGGCTGGGGTCTTGAACTACGTGGGAGAGAGAGGTGAATGAGCACACACATTCATCACTATGCTTCCTGGTTTCTTCACTCTCCTGCTGCCTTCTCTGTCATTAGGAAGTCCTCCTTGAATGCTGAGCCAAAATACATCCTTTTTGTCTTAAGTTGATTTTGTCAGGGATATTTTATCACAGCATCAGAAAATGTAGCAAAGACAGGTAGTGATCGGGTGGAGAGCTTCATAACGAGGTTCTTACATCTCAGATTTCACAGGTGGAGATGGAGCAACAAGAACAAATTCAAGATTTTCTCATTCAGTTAGGAAAAAGGACTCTGGAGTTAAAGCTTGGGGGATAACTGGGAAAACTTAAAAACTAAGCAATGTTATTGTCTACACTTCATAGCAACATATGGTTCTTTTTCTTAGCACTCCTGATAAGACAGCTGTGCAGCTCAGGTCAAACCTTTCTGTTATTCTCTGTGCTCCAGGCTTTCCATTCTATTCTGTGGGGATTTGGGAGTCTTTTATTTCTGCGAGTAGGGAGAAACTTTTGTTCTGGTTCAAATGATATTCTAGGCAACCTCTATTTCAAGTACAGCCATTTTTGGGTTGCCACATTTAGCAAATAAATACATGAGTGCCCAGCAAAAATTTAAATTGTAGATAAACCTGCAGGATTTTGGGACACACTTGCACAAAAAAAATTATTTGTGAAATTGAAATTGAGTATCCTTCGTTTAAAATGACAACGAAGCATCTGCTGTTTTAATCCAGTTGTTCTTAAATGGAATACCTACTGCGTTTTTAATTAAGTCTATCACTAAAGTCAAGGCAGGATTGTGAAAGCACACTTGCTTGTTCTTCCAGATCGTATTGCCACCAACCAAAGAACTCACTTTATAGCCAAAGAAGTATGGCAAGGACCATGAAGGTTACCGTTTTTTTTTTTAACTAGCAGACAGGTTTATGCTCAGCTACCATTTTATAGTAGCCAGTTCCACCTGCTTAGGGGATGGTACTGCTCATGGTGAGTGTGTAAGTCAGAATTCTTCAGAGAAACAGAACTGATAGAGTGAATATAGACATCAACAGGATTTACTAGAGTGGCTTACTGGTTATGGTTTTACTATTCCAACAGTGGCTGTCTCCTGATAGAAAGCCCAAGAATCCTGCAGGTGTTCAGTCCATGAGGCTGGATGTGTTAGTAGTTCTTCAGCATACATCCAAATCTTGAAGAAGTAGACTCCAGTATCAGTGAAGGAATGAACTTGCTAAGAAGAGTGAGTGCAAGCAGGTAAAGGAACAGATCATCCTTCTTCTACATCTTTTATATAGGCTGCTGACAGAAGGTGTAGCCCAGGTTTAAAGTGGCTCTTCTCACCTCAAATATCTGGATTTATGGTGGGTCTTCCCTCTTCCAATGATGCAATCAAGAAAATCTCACAGGTATACTCAGCTGCTTGGGTTTTAATTTAATTATAGATGTCGTCAGGTTGACAACTAAAAATAGCCACTATAGTGACTCTCTTACATTAATTTTGGAGACAATCTCCCATAGACATGCCCCCAGATAAATCTGATGTAGGCAAAGCCTGAATAGTGTCTCTCTTCTCCGTGAGTCTAGGTGGTGTCAAGTTAACAGTTATGTCTTTTGTTTCTCCTCTAATCACTTTATAACTCTTCCTTGCCGCCATGGATTTCCCTCATCTACTGTCCTATCATCCTCCTCCCCTCCTCATAGATTTGGTCCATGACAGAAAACATGTGACAACTGTCATTCTGACTCTGACTTATTTAGCATAATATTCTGGTTTCCAATTGTGTCTATTTTACAACAAATAACCTTCTTTGTTGGAGCTGAATAAAACTCTATTGTTTATAGTTACCATATGCTTTTCATTCATCTGTTGGATAATATCTAGGCTGGAGGCGTATCTTGGCTATAATGAGCAGTGCAGCAGTAGATATGGATGTAGAAGTCTGTGGTATGCTAACTTGCATAGCTTTGGGATTATCAGCAAGGTTGCTAGTAGAAGCAGACAGTAGTTATGTTTTTGATTTTGTTTTTGATGAACCTTCATACTGAGTTTAGGAGTGACTGTATATGTTTGTTTTCCTACTGTCTGTGTGCAAGCACTCTCTTTCCTTGGCCCATCTTCAGGATTTGTTTCCTTGATAGCTATTATGTCTGAGTTAACTAGAACTTCAATGCAGCTTTAATTTATATTGTTCTTATCATTAAAGATAACAATATATTTTCAATGGATCAATCTTAAAACTAGATAATTAAGTATTAAATTATTATTTTATTTTATTTGTTTGGAAAAAATCCTTTCTATGTAACCTAGGTTAACTTTGAATTCACTCTATAGCTCAGGCTGACCATAAATTCATGATTCATCACCTCAGCCTTGTAAAAAGGGTGTGAGTCATCATTCATCACTGTTAAAAATTTTAATTTGGTTGTTTAGTAAAAATGATTAGGTAATTGTGGCCAATTAGTTAATTGAAACACTTATCCAAATGTGGTGATTAATTTTGATTGTCAATTTGTTGGAATTTAGAATCACCATGGAGACAGGCTTCAAGGCATGTCTATAGGAATTTCTAGACTGAATTAATTGAGCTAGGAAGAGCTACCCTAAACTTTGGCCAGCACTGCTCCATAGGCTGGAGTTCTGGATAAATAAAAAGGAGAGAGCATTCATTACTTTCTTCTTGACTATGGATCCAATGTGACCAGATGCCTCAAGCAAGCTTCTCCTGCCATATACTCTCTACCATTGTAGACTGTACCTTCAACTTATGAGCCCAAATCAACTTTATTTAAGTTCCCTTTGTCAGGTATATTAACAGATCAAGACAAATGACTAATGCAGAAAACTTGTCAACTTGTTAGATCTGGACTCAACTAAGTATCATATCTATAGGAGTAGCTCTGAGGATAGTTCCTGAAGGAATATTTGAGAGAGAAAACTAACACAAATGTGGAAAGTACCTCCCAGGAGCAGCCAAAGTATAAGGAGGTCTGAGGGAAGAGCAAAGCTTCTTTGCCTTCCCGTCTTTACTGCTTGCTGGTGGGTGAATCTGTTCTGATGTCTCTAATACAGCCATCATTTGCTGACATAAGATCTCATTTTCTTTCGCTTTTCAACATGGACTAGAGATCAATAGCTCTGTCTCTTCAAATCCTCCAGGATTTGCCATATTGGGATTGCTGAGGTATGGAACCTCATAGACTAGGCATCAGGGCTCTCCGGTGTGTAGGCGACAATTTTTTTTTTATTACTGTTGTGGTATGAGTGAGAATAATTGCCATAGGCTCTTATATTTGAATGCTCAGTCATTAGGAGGTGGAACTCTTTGATAAGATTAGAAAGCCTAGGAGGTGTGGGCTTGTTGGAAGAGATGTGTCACTGAGGATGGGCTTTGAGCTTTCAGAAGCTTATGCTAAGTCCAATTCTCTCTCTCTTGGCCTTTGGCTCAGGGTGTAGCTAATGGACTCTCTGAAACTGTAGGCAACCCTCTGATTTTTATAAGAGTTGGGTTGGTAATGATACCTCTTCACAGTAATAGAACAGTGACTAAGATAACAGCTAAGTTCTTATTCGCAAGCCAATCTAATACATCTCCTTTGTAATTTGAACTCATTCTATCAGCTCTGTTTTAGAGAATACTACTAAGGCCCCAGTCAATGGAGTTTTTACTGGATATCCATAGATGGAATCTTGATGGTCAAAATTCATATTATTTATTTTTTTAAAAAATATTTCTCTTGCTTGAAAATCTCATATCCATCCATCACTCCCTCCCTCCAACTGTTCCTAGCCTACATCTCTTTTCCCTCCCAACTTCATGTTCTCTTTTCATTTTTTTTATCAATAATCTGGAGATTAGTTAGTTCTTCCCATGTGCACATAGCTCTGCCGACATTCTCTGGGGCTTGAACAATCCACCAGTGGCCTCATGTACAAGAAGAGTGATTCTTTCCTGAAGTCAGTACCTCATAGCTTTCCTCCCCATCTGCAGTTGAATTTAAATGTAATAATTATTGTGGGAAGCACTCTTTCTTGGTGAATGATGAATTTATATAATTTTTTTCAATGTTCACATACCTAAACATGAAACTACTAATAATAATCAGTTTGGGTAGAGATATAGTAGACTGAGATGCTTCAGTTATTATAGTGTTATGCAAATTAGCATAGCATTTTGCCATAAAGATTTAAAGTGCATATTTCATTGAACTTAGCAGCTACATTTCAAGAATTTATTCTATGGAAACAGTCACATGCATTAATTGCATATACATTTAGGTATAATGCAGGCATATAATTCATATTTTTATGTGCAATTTTGTATGTAAAATCATAAATACATTATATATGCAAAATCATAAGTACATTATATATGTAAAAATTGGAAAGTAAGCTGTCATCATAGTTCATTACAATACTTTTATATAAGAAATTTCTACAAAGTCACTAAAAAGAATGAAATACTTATATGCGTAAGAAAAACTATCTGGATTTTTATGTTACATCTTCAGAAATGCCTATTTATGTTTTTTGATGAACAATATTTGAAATTAGTTTCATAAGAATACCTGATAAATTTGTAATAGTCATTTACTCTGAAAATCAGGGTCTTATAGGAATAGGGAGGACATTTCTTTCTCTTTATTGGCTGAGGCTTTGGGAAATAAATATTCATACAATTTTTCATTCTATTTTTATTGATTATATTCTTCATTTACATTTCAAATGTTATTCCTTTTCACAGTTTCCCCCTTCCAGAAACCCCCAACCCATCCTCCCTCCCCCTGCCTCCATGAGGATGCCCCTCAATACAACCCACTCCCACCTACACCCCTTGATTTCCTGATGCTGGGGTATCTATCGAGCCTTCATAGACCAAGCTTGTTTATCCTTTGAGTAGAGGAAGGCTATTGATTTGTTTGAGTTAATTTTATATTCAGCCACTTTGCTGATGTTGTTTATCAGCTGTAGGAGGTCTATGGTGGAATTTTGGGGGGGTCACTTAAGTATACAATCATATCATCTGCAAATAGTGATATTTTGACTTCTTACTTTCCAATTTGTATACCTTTGACTTCTTTTTGTTGTCTAATTGCTCTAGCTAGAAATTCAAACACTATATTGAACAGATAGAGAATAGTGGACAGCCTTGTCTGGTCCCCGATTTTAGTGGGATTGCTTCAAGTTTCTTTCCATTTAGTTTGATGTTGGCTACTGGTTTGCTGTATATTGCTTTTACTATGCTTAGATATGGACCTTGAATTCCTGATCTTTCCAAGGTTTTTAATATGAAGGGATGCTGAATTCTATCAAATGCTTTTCAGCATCTAATGAGATGATCATGTGGTTTTTTTCTTTGAGTTTTTTATGTAGTGGACTACATCAATGGATTTCTGTATATTGAACCATTCCTGGATTCTGGGATGAAGCCTACTTGATTGTGGTGAATGAAAGTTTTGATGTATTCTTAGATTGGCAAGAATTATATTGAGTATTTTTGCATCACTGTTCATAAGGGAACTTGGTCTGAAGTTCTCTTTCCTTGTTTGGTCTTTGTTTGGTTTAGGTATAAATATAATTGTGGCTTCATAGAAAGAATTGCATAGTGTTCCTTGTGTTTCTACTTTTTGGAATAGTTTGAAGAGTATTGGTATTAGGTCTTTGACGATCTGATAGAATTCTCTATTAAACCCATTTGGTCCTTATTTATTTATTTATTTATTTGGTTGGGAGACTGTTAATGACTGCTTGTATTTCCTCAGGGTTTATGGGACTATTTAGATGGTTTATCTGATCCTGTTTTAACTTTGGCACCTGGTATGTGTCTAGAAAATTGTCCATTTCTTTCAGATTTTCCAATTTTGGTGAGTATAAGCTTTTGTAGTAGGATCTGATGATTTTTTGAATTTCCTCAGTTTCTGTTGTTATGTCTCCCTTTTCATTTCTGATTTTATTAATTTAGGTAGTGCCTCTGTGCCCTCTGGTTAGTCTGGCTAAGGGTTTATCTATCTTGTTGATTTTCTCAAAGAACCAGCTCCTGGTTTTGTTGATTCTTTGTATAGTTCTTTTGGTTTCTATTTGGTTGGTTTTGGCCCTGAGTTTGATTATTTCCTGCCATTTACTACTCATGGATGTATTTTTGCCATCTACTACTCATGCTTCTTTTTGTTCTCGAGCTTTCAGGTGTGCTGTCAAGCTGCTAGTGTCATATAATTTTTCTAAATGAAAAGATTTAAACATTCTTAGAAAGGGATTTTATGTCCTTTGCTAACTTTAGGTTATGTATGTCACTTGAATTGAAAATTCAATGATCTTTTCTCAGCCTGGGGCAAACATGGCAGGGTGGCATTGAGAGAAATTGATCCCAGTGGCTGTCTTGATATTGTGTATTGTGATTCTGAGTGACATTCAAGGAAATATGCTAGACTTCCAGCTTCATCGTGCAGAGAAAATTCTGTATAGCAAACCAGTAAGGCAAAAACCCAGGGACACCAGACGGATACTGCTTTAGACAGTAAACACACGTATTCATACTTAAGATTTTACCTTAAATGATTCATAGCTAATACATTTCAGTTTTCTCTGTCTAAAGCTCAGGGTCTACTGATGGAATAGCCAAATTCACGTGACTGGTTCTGACATCTGTAGAGAAAAACTAAGTGGGTTTTGTTTACTTTGCAGGCAGTCCTAGCACAGAAACTGCTTTTTATTAGAGCCATAAATAATGGTGTTGATGATCAAAGTTCAATGTTAAAGAAATCTCTGGTAGATTCTCTAATTAGTTAATTAATTAATTAGCTAATTAAATCTCTTCATGGAATGAGGGGTTAGAACTATAGCCTTGTATATGTTAGGCCAGCAATCCATTATGGAGCTGTATAGCCCCAGAACTCTTTGTTTTGTTTTGTTTCCCTGAGCAGGACCTCTTTAGGTTATACTGGCCTGGCACTCACTGTATATCTTTGCACAGCCCTGATTGATTTTGAGGTCACCCTTTAGCTCAAGCTGGCCTTGAACTTATGATTTCACTGCCTCATCTTTCTAGGCAGGCACAGCTCTCAATTAATTATTCTGAGTGTCAGCATCCCACCTATTATTGTTTCGAAGAATTTGAAAGTTATTTCCTGCTTGTGAAACTCATTTTAAATGGCATTTCTTCATTGAATGAATGGTATATTTTTATATACCTTTTCTTATTTATGTAAGATAGGGTTGGTCTCTTGCTTTCTGGCTCAGGCTGGCCTTGAAATCACAATGTAACTTAGGCTGCCTTCAAACTTAGGAGCAACTGCTTCAGCTTCAAGAATTGTTAGGTTGCAGGTATGTGTCATTATTTCCAGTTCATCACTTGATTTTTCTGGAGCACTTACGGTACTTGACATTTATCTATGGAATTTTAACTCAATTTTGGAATCTCTCATGTACTTTCTCCATTACACTGTCAACCCCTTAAAGAAAATTGCTTCCTTTATTCCTTACTATAGCACACCAGGATTGACCCATGTCTGACATTGTGCAGACAATAAGTATCTTTGATTAAAGAATGATGCACATGGTGTGGAAATGGATTTTAAATCTTTCAGTCTGTTTTTTTTCTCATATTCCTTTTCCATCTTGATTTCATTTATTTCAATGCATAGCATACTGTCAGGATTGTCATCAGCCAAGGGGAGGATGTGAAGATGCCCTTTGAATCATTATGAACTTGTTTTTCTACTGTGTGTAAAAATAAAGCAATGGGCTTCAAGACAGAAAGTTCTACAGTATCACTTTCTTTCCTAAGTGCTTATTACATTTTAAATCATTGATTTTGTGCACATGTATTGTGGTCAGAGGACAACCTCTCATAGTCACATCAGTAAGTTAGGTTTCTACTAATTTTCAGGGATTTTATTGACTATTTTAATATATCCAAAGTATTGGTAGTTTTAAAATCATCACTGATATCTTACTAACATGCTATAATTTAATTTCCGTTATCTGGCATGTGATGAAGCTGATTGCTATTAGTTACTAAAAAAGCATTTGAGTTTTTCATGATTCTACTCAGCCTTTGAGAATGTTAAGTAGTAGTTAATATTATGGGAAGAAAATTGTGTTGTCAAGAAAGGAACTGAATTTAGATCTCTGAGTTAGATGAATTACATAAAAAATGTCCTTCCCCTGCTCTGGAAAATAGTGCTGGAAAAGAGCCCTATTAAGATTTTTCATCTTGAAAGGATTTGGCTGACAAACAAAATCCCTTAACATAAGACTAAATGAAGTAGACATAGACACTCAGACTTACACATATGCACATGGATGTATACACACTCAAAGGCACACACTCATAAAGGTATACTCATGTTTATAATATGCCCACACACATGCACAAATGCACACACACACTGAAAACACAGATGGAGAGTAGAGCTTGGCTTCCTGAATCACTGATGCATGGAATTGGAGATGATGGTCAGCATTCAGAAAGCTGCTTTCTTTCTCCTGGATCCCTGATGCATGGAACTGAAGATTGTCAGTATCAAGAAAGCTGTTTTCTCTCTTCTAGTCCTTCTTTCCTCCACATATTCTCTCTTCCAAAATTTTCCATCCAAATTGCAGCCTCTCTCTCTCCCTCTCTTCCCAGACTTGCCCTTACAAATCCTTTCCCCCATTGCCCCTTCCCCTTTTCCTCAGAGAATGGGAACCCCCCCTGGGTACCATGCCACCCTGGGACATCTAGTCTCAGAAAGACTAAGTACATCATCTCTTACTGAGGATCAACCGCCAGGCAGCCCAGGTAGGGGAAGGGAATCCAATGGCAGACAACAGAGTCAGAGGCAACCCCTCCACTCCAATTGTTAGGGGTCCCACAGGAAGACCAAGATGCACATCTGATACAAATGGGGGGGGCCTAGGTCCAGCCTCTGCATGCTCTTTGGTTGGTGGTTCATTCTCTGTGAGCCCGCATGGGCTCAGGTAAGTTGACTCTATAGGTCTTCTCATGATGTCTTTAATTCCCCTGCTCACTAAATTCTGTCCCCTGCCCTTCCACAACACTCCTGGAGCTCCTTCAGATGTTTCTTTATGGGTCTCTGCATCTGTTTTCATCCTTTGCTGGATGAAGCCTCTTAGGAGATGGTTATGCTAGACTCCTTTCTGCAAGCATGGCAGAGACTCATTCTTTTAATGCAGCAGCTCTAACACAGGGAACCGTTTGGTGTTTTTTTTCTTTTTAACTTACTAAAAAATGGTGCCTAGAAATGCTGAGGACTTGACCTAGGTTAAACAGCAGGCTGTATTGAAGCTGGGGTTTGAATAGAGCTGCGTCTCACTTGAGAGCTTTTCCACCCTCTTCAACAGTCTTCCCACTTGCTGTCCAAGAGGGAGAGCAAATCTTCCCAGTCTTTGTGAAATTGTTCTGAGTACTTAGAGAACTATCTTAGCATGCTGATGTTACATTTTCATGCAATATAGTTCTATTCTGTTAAATAGAAGCAGTCAAATATTTATTTTGAATCAGAGGGTTACATGCAGGATTAATAGAAGGGTTGCTGTATAGAACACAGGTGTCTAGGTAGGTATTAAGAGTTTTGATTTCAGGTCTGCTGACATCTCTCTCTCTCTCTCTCTCTCTCTCTCTCTTTCTCTATCTATCATCTATCTATCTGCTGTTATCTTATCTATTCATTTATGGGGTCATTGTACCTCAGACTGGTCTCAATCTCATGATCCTCCTTCTTCAGAATTTTGAGTGCTAGGCTTACAGGTATGTGCCTCCATGCTGAATTTACTAGATTTACTTGTATTTTGTCTTCTCAGAAACAAAACAATGGCTCATAAAAGAACCAAATTGTTGGATCATTGTGAAGAATAGAAGACATTTTGTGAATGTTAGGAAGCTTGGCCCTGAGCTCCAAATATTTACTCCTATAAAAGAGTCTGTAGATACATAAAGACTTGGAAAACTCTGGGTAATAAAAATTCAACTTTATTTAAATTCTTACTCTCTTAGAGTAGTAATTGCCCCTTTCTTTGCAGTTTTGATGCAAAAGCCACAGCACTCATGTTAAAGAGAGTAAGAGCTAGTTTATCTGAAGCCATTCTTAGTGACCACATCCCAGGAACAGAGATTTAGGTTACTGAGTGTCATATTCTGATGGGAAAGCAGTTTTCTAGATTCACAAAACAAAGAAAGTCACAAATACAGGCAAGTTTAAAGTACATTGGTGGATATATCAGAGAGGTGGTGAGAGTCAGTTGGGGGAAGCTTTTCTATAGGCCCAAGATGTTATCTGATGACATTCTTAGTTTTTGGGTCAGTGGACACCAGTAGTCTTTTTAGTTAATGGATTCCAAAGGTTTTTATCTATTAGTTACAGGATATTAGTTATGACACAAAGGTGAAAAAAATTGTTAGCCCAAGATGTGGTAACTGGCTTTTGGATCTGCAAAAACATCCCAAATGATGTACAGGTTACAATTCTAATATCTAATCTCTGCCGACATAGTGACTTTCCATGAGTTTTCGTTCACTGTAGTGAGAGGCACAAAACTCACATTTCTCTATGGTGCCTTTTGTTAGAGGTATGTCTGGGGCCCTAACAAAGGAAAAAAGGAAAAAAAAAGACACCATTATAAGATGAATATAAAATTGTAAGTATTTTTTATTGAATATAATCTTCATTTACAATTCAAATGCTAAAACCTTTCCCTGTTTTCCCCCTCCCGGAAAACCCCCAACACCTCCTTCCACTCCCTGCCTTCAAGTATATGCCCCTCCAACCGACCCACTCCCACCTCCTGTCTCCTCGATTCCCTTTTGTTGGGGCATCTATTGAGCCTTCACCAGACCAAGGACCACTCTTCCCACTGATGCCCAACAAGGCATTCCTCTGCCACATTTTTGGCTGGAAGCATGTGTATCCCTTGGTTGATGGTTTAGTCCCTGGAAATCCTGGGGCCTCTTGGTGTCCAACATCGTTGTTCTTCCCATGGGGCTGTAAACCCCTTCAAATCCTTCAGACAACCCTCCAATTCCTCCATTGGGGACCCCATGCCAAGTCCAATGGTTGGCTGCTAGTATCTGCCTCTGTATGTGTTAGACTCTGACAGGGCCCCTCTGGAGACAACCATGACCTGCTCCTTTTGATAGGTACTTGTTATTGTCCATAATATTATCGGGGTTTGGTGACTGTTTATAGGATGAATCCCTGGTAGAGCAGTTTCCGGGTGGCCTTTCCTTCAGTCTCTGTTCCACACTTTGTCTCCTTTATTGCTCCTGTGAGTATTTTGTTCCTTTTCTCAGAGGAACCAAAGCACCCCCATTTCAGTTCTCCTTCTTCTTGAGCTTCCTGTGGTCTGTGAATTGTCACTTTTTTATTTTGAGCTTTTGGGCTAACATCCACTTATTAGTGAGTGCATACCATGTGTGTTCTTTTGTGATTGGGTTACCATGCTCATGATGACACTCTCTAGTTCCATCCATTTGCCTAAGAATTTCATGAATTCATTTTTTTAATGATTGAATAATACTCCATTGTGTATATATACCACAATTTCTGTATCCATTCCTCTGTTGAAGGACATCTGGGTTCTTTCCCACTTCTGGCTATTATAAATAAGGCTGCTATGAACATAGTGGAGCATGTGCCCTATTACATGTTGGAGCATCTTTTGGGTATATGTCCAGGAGTAGTATTTCTGGGTCCTCAGGTCCTCAGGTAGTACTATGTCTAATTTTCTGAGGAATCCCCAAACTGATTTCCAGAGTGGATATACCAGCTTGCAATCCCACCAGCAAAGAAGTGTTCCTCTTTTCCCACATCCTTTCCAGCATCTGCTGTCCCCTGAGTTTTTTGATCTTAGCCATTCTGACCGGTGTGAGGTGGAATCTCAGTGTTGTTTTGATTTCCCTGATAACTAAGAATGGTGGACTTTTCTTTAGGTGCTTCAGAGCCATTCACGTCTCCTCAGTTGAGAATTCCCTGTTTAGCTCTGTACCCCATTTTTTAATAGGGTTATTTGACTCTCTGGAGTCCAACTTCTTGAGTTCTTTGTATACATTGGATATTAGCCCTCTATCAGATGTAGGATTGGTAAAGATCTTTTCCCAATCTGTTGGTTGCCATTTTTTTCTAGTGACCATAACCTTTGCCTTACAGAAACTTTGCAGTTTTATGAAGTCCCAATTGTCAATTCTTGTTCTTAGAGCATAAGCCATTGGTGTTCTATTCAAGAAAATTTCCCCTGTGCCCATGTGTTCAAGATTCTTCCCCACTCTCTCCTCTATAAGCTTCAGTGTGTCTGGTTTTATGTGTAGGTCCTTGATCCACTTGGACTTGAGCTTTGTACAAGGAGATAAGAATGGGTTCATTTGTAGTTTTCTGCATGCTGACCTCCAGTTAATCCAGCACCATTTGTTAAACATGCTGTCTTTTTTCCACTGGATGTTTTTAGCTCCTTTGTAAAATATCAAGTGACAGTAGGTATATGGGTTCTTTTTTGGGTTTTCAATTCTATTCCATTGATCTTCCTGCCTGTCTCCATACCAATACCATACAGTTTTTATCACTATTGCTCTGTAGTAGAGCTTAGGTCAGGGATGGTGATTCCCCAGGAGATCTTTTGTTGTGGAGAATAGTTTTTGCTATCCTAGTTTTTTGTTATTCCAGATGAATTTGAGAATTGTTCTTTCTAGATCTATGAAGAATTGATTTGGGATTTTAATGGGGATTGCATTGAATCTGTAGATTGCTTTCAGCAAGATGGCCATTTTTACTATATTAATCCTACCAATCAATGAGCATTGGAGTTCTTTCCATCTTCTGAGTTCTTTGATTTCTTTCTTCAGAGGCTTGAGGTTCTTTTCATACAGATCTTTCACTTGCTTCGTTAGGGTCACACCAAGGTATGTAATATTTTTTTTTGTGACTATTGTGAAGTGTGTCATTGCCCTAATTTCTTTCTTAACTTGTTTGTCCTTTCAATAGAGGAAGGCTACTGATTTGTTTGAGTTAATTTTATATCCAGTCACTTTGCTGAAGTTGTTTATCAGCTGTAGGAGTTCTCTGGTGGATGTTTTGGGATCACTTAAGTATATGATCCTATCATCTGCAAATAGTGATATATTGACTTCTTCCTTTCCAATTTGTATACCTTTGACCTCCTTTTGTTGTCTGATTGTTCTGGTTAGGATCTCAAGTAGTATATTGAGTAGATATGGAGAGAGAGGGCAGCCTTGTCTAGTCCCTGATTTTAGTGGGATTGCTTCAAGTTTCTCTTGAATGTTGGCTACTGGTTTTCAGTATATTGCTTTAACTATGTTTAGGTATGGGCCTTGGATTCCTGATCTCTCCAAGTCTTTTATCATGAAGGGATGCTGGATTTTGTCAAAAGTCTTTTCAGGATATAATGAAATGACCATGTAGATTTTTTTCCTTGAGTTTGTTTATGTAGTGGATTACATTGATGGATTTCCGTATATTGAACCATCCCTACATCCTTGGGATGAAGCCTACCTGATCATCATGAATTATTGTTTTGATGCTTTCTTGGATTCGGTTGTCCAGAATTTTGTTGAATATTTTTGCATTGATGTTCATGAGGGAGATTGGTCTGAAGTTCTCCTTTCTTGTTTGCTTTGGGTATAAGCGTTATTGTGGCTTCATAGAATGAGTTGGGTAGTGTTCCTTGACTTTGACTTTCTATTTCATGGAATAGTTTGAAGAGTATTGGTGTTATGTCTTATTTGATGTTCTGATAGAATTCCCCACTAAACCCATCTGGTCCTGGGCTTTTTTTTTTTAAGGGAGATTATTACTGACTGCTTTTATTTCTTCAAGATTTATGGGACTATTTAGATGGTTTGTCTGATCCTGTTTTAATGTTGTCACCTTGTATGTATCTAGAAAGTTGTCCATTTCATCTAGATTTTCAACTTTGTTGAGTATAGTATTCTTGTAGTAGGATCTGATGATTTTTTGAATTTCCACAGTTTCTCTTATGTCTCCCTTTTCATTTCTGATTTTATTAATTTGGGTAGTGCATCTATGCCCTCTGGTTAGTCTGGCTAAGGGTTTATCTATCTTGCTGATTTTCTCAAAGAACCAGCTCCTGGTTTTGTCGATTCTTTGTATAGTTCTTTTTGTTTCTGTTTGGATGATTTCAGCGCTGAGTTTGATTATTTCTGCCATCTACTCCTCTTGGGTGTATTTGCTTCTTTTTGTTCTAGAGCTTTCAGGTGTACTGTGAAACTGCTAGTGTAATCTTTTTCCATTTTCCTTTTGGAGACACTCAGAGCTATGAGTTTTCCTCTTAGCACTTCTTTCACTGTGTCCCATTATTTTTGGTAAGATATGTCTTCATTTTCATTAAATTCTAAAACATCTTTAATTTCTTTATTTCTTCCTTGACCAAGCTGTCATTGAGAAGAGCATTGTTCAAAGTCCATGTGTATGTGTGTTTTCCATTGTTTTTGTTTGAACTTAAGACCAGTCTTAGGCCATGGTGATCTGATAAAGTGCATGGAATAATTTCATTATTTTTGTATCTGTTGAGGCCTGTTTTGTGACCAGTTATATGGTCAGTTTTGGAGAAGGTACCATGAGATGCTGAGAAGAAGTTATAATCTTTTTCTTTAGGATGGAATGTTTTATAAATATCTTTTAGATTCATTTGGTCCATAACTTCAGTTAGCTTCACTTCATCTCTGTTTAGTTTCTGTTTCCATGATTTGTCCAATGTTGAGAGTGGGGTGTTGTAGTCTCCCACTATTATTGTGTGGGGTGCAATGTGTGCTTTGAGCTTTAGTAAAGTTTCTTTTATGAATGTGGGTGCCCTTGTGTTTGGAGCATATATGTTCAGAATTGAGAGTTCATCTTGGTAGACTTTTCCTTTGACCAGTATGAAGTGTCCCTCCTTATCTTTTTTGACATATTTTGGTTGAAAGTCAATTTTATCCAATATAAGAATGGCCACACCAACTTGTTTCTTAGAACCATTTGTTTGCAAAATTGTTTTCCACCCTTTGACTCTGAAGTAATGAATGCCTTTGTCCCTGAGTTGGGTTTCTAGTAGGCAGCAAAATGTTGGGTCCTGTTTAGGTATCCAGTCGGTTAGTCTATGTCTTCTTATTTGGGAATTGTGACCATTGATGTTAACAGATATTGAGGAAAAGTAATTGTTGCTTACTGTTAGCTTCTTTGTTAAAGGTGAAAGTCTGTTTGTGTAGCTGTTTTCTTTTGGGTTTGTTAAAAGAAGATTAGGTTATTGCTTTTTCTAGGGTGTGGTTTCCAGCCTTGTATTGGTGTTTTCCACCCATTATCCTTTGTAGAGCTGGAGTGGTAGAAAGTTATTGTGTAAATTTGCTTTTGTCATGGAATGTCTTGTTTTCTCTGTCTATGGTAATTGAGAGTTTTGCTGGGTATAGCAGTTTGTGCTGACACTTATGTTTTCTTAGGGTCTGTATGACATCTACCCAGGATCTTCTAGCTTTCATATTCTCTGTTGAGAAGTTTGTTGTAATTCTGATAGGTTTTCCTTTACATGTTATTTGACTTCTTTCTCTTACTGCTTTTAATATTCTTTCTGTGTTTAGTGCATTTGGTGTTTTGATTATTATGTGATGGGAGGAATTTCTGCTCTGGTCCAGTCTGTTTAGAGTTCCTCTACATCCAGTCTTTCCAGGGCCAGGGGTCTCTCCTTCCATCTTCTTAGAAATCTATGGATATGCGAATTGTGTCTAGTGTATTCCGAGATTTTGGGTTAATATCCCCTTATCAGTGACTGCATACCACGTGTGTTCTTTTGTGATTGGGTTACCTCACTAAGGATGATATTTTCAAGTTCCGACTATTTGCCTAGGAATTTCCTGAGTTCATTGTTTTTAATTGCAGAGTAGTATTCCATTGTGTAAAAATACCACATCTTCTGAATCCATTCCTCTGTTGAGAGACTTTTGAGTTCTTTCCAGCTTCTGGCTATTATAAATAAGGCTGCTATGAGCATAGTGGAGTATGTGTCCTTATTGCATGACGGTAAAGCCTCTGGGTATATGCCCAGGAGTGGTATAGCCGGATCCTCCGGGAGTGTCATGCCCAGTTTTCTGAGGACCTGCCAGACCGCTTTCCAGAGTGGTTGTATCAGCTTGCAATCTCACCAGCATTGGAGGAGTGTTCCTCTTTCTTCACATCATCGCCAACAACTGCTGTCTCCTGTGTTTTTGATCTTAGCCATTCTGACCGGTGTGAGATGGAATCTCAGGGTTGTTTTGATTTGCATTTCCCTAATGACTAAGGATGATGAACATCTCTTTAGGTGCTTCTCAGCCATTAGATATTCTTCAGGTGAGAACTCTTTGTTTAGCTCTGTACCCCATTTTTTAATAGGGTTACTTGCCTCTCTGGAGTCTAACTTCTTGAGTTCTTTGTATATATTGAACATTAGCCCTCTGTCGGATGTAGGGTTGGTAAAGATCATTTCCCAGTTAGTTGGTTGCCGCTTTGTCTTTTTGACAGTGTCTTTTGCCTTACAGAAACTTTGTAATTTTATGAGGTCCCATTTGTCTATTCTTGATCTTAGAGCATAAGCTATTGGAGTTCTATTCAGGAAATTCTCCCCTGTGCCCATATGTTCAAGGTTCTTCCCTAGTTTCCTTTCTATTAATTTCAGTGTGTCTGGTTTTATGTGGAGGTCCTTGATTCACTTGGAATTGAGCTTAGTGCAAGGAGATAAGAATGGGTCAATTTGCATTCTTCTGCATGTTGACCTCCAGTTGAACCAGCACCATTTGTTGAAAAGGCTATCTTTTTTCTACTGGATGGTTTTAGCTCCTTTGTCAAAGATCAAGTGACCATAGGAGTGTGGATTCATTTCTGGGTCGGTCTTCTATTCTGTTCCATTGATCTACTTGCCTGTCACTGTACCGATACCATGCTGTTTTTAACACTATTGCTCTGTAGTACAGCTTGAGGTCTGGGATACTGATTCCTCTAGAGGTTCTTTTACTCTTGAGAATAGTTTTAGCTATCCTGGGTTTTCTGTTATTCCAGATGAATTTTTGAATTGCTCTTTCTAACTCTATGAAGAATTGAGTTGGGATTTTGATGGGGATTGCATTGAATCTGTATATTGCTTTTGGCAAGATGGTCATTTTTACTATATTAATCCTGCCAATCCATGAGCATGGCAGATTTTTCCATATTCTGAGGTCTTCTTCAATTTCTTTCTTCAGAGACTTGAAGTTCTTGTCATACAGATCTTTCATTTCTTTGGTTAGAGTCACACCAAGATACTTTATATGGTTTGTGGCTATCGTGAAGGGTATCATTTCTCTTACTTCTTTCTCAGCCTGCTTATCCTTTGAGTATAGGAAGGCTACTGACTTGCTTGAGTTGATTTTATATCCGGCCACTTTGCTGAAGTTGTTTATCAGCTGTTGGAGTTCTCTGGTGGAGTTCTTTGCGTTGCTTAAGTATACTATCATATCGTCTGCAAATAGTGATAGTTTGACTTCTTCCTTTCCAATTTGTATCCCTTTGACCTCCTTTTGTTGTCTAATTGCTCTAGCTTGAACTTCAAGTACTATATTGAAAAGATATGGAGAGAGAGGGCAGCCTTGTCTAATCCCTGATTTCAGTGAGATTGCTTCAAGTTTCTCTAGGTCTATTTTCAAGGTCTATTTGATCCTGATTTAATTTTGGTATTTGGTATCTGTCTAGGAAATTGTCCATTTCCTCGAAATTTTCTAGTTTTGTTGAATACAGGCTTTTGTAGTAGGATCTGATGATTTTTTGAATTTCCTCAGTTTCTTTTGTTATTTCTCCCTTTTTGTTTCTGATTTTGTTAATTTGGATACTGTCTCCTTGCCCTCTGGCTAGTGTGGCTTAGGGCTTATCTATCTTGTTGATTTTCTCAAAGAACCAACTCCTCTTTTTGTTGATTCTTTGTATGGTTTTATTTGTTTCTACTTGATTGATTTCAGCCCTGAGTTTGATGCTTTCCTGCCTTCTACTCCTCTTGGGTGTATTTGCTTCTTCCTGTTCCAGGGCTTTCAGGTGTGCCATTAAGCTGCTAGTGTATGCTCTCTCCCGTTTCTTTTTGGATGTACTCAGGGCTATGAATTTCCTTTTAGCACTGCTTTCATTGTGTCCCATAAATTAGGGTATGTTGTGCCTTCATTTTCATTAAATTTAAAAAAAAATCTTTGATTTCTTTCTTTATTTCCTCCTTGACCAAGTTATCATTGAGTAGAGCATTTTTCAACCTCCACGTGTATGTGGGATTTCTGTTGTTTTTGTTGCTGTTGAAGACCACCCTTATTCCATAGTGATCTGATAGGAGGCATGGGATTAGTTCTATCTTCTTATATCTGTTGAGGTCTGATTTGTGACCAATTATATGGTTGATTTTGGAGAAGTTACCAAGAAGTTGTATTCTTTTGATTTAGGATGAAATGTTCTATATATATCTGTTAGTTCCATTTGGTCCAAGGCTTCAATTACATTCACTGTGTCCCTGTTTAGTTTCTGCTTTCCTGAACGATCCATTTCAGAGAGCGGGGTGTTGAAGTCACCCACTATTATTGTGTGCGGTGCAATGTGTGCTTTGAGTTTTAGTAAAGTTTCTTTTACGAATGAGGGTGCCCTTGCATTTGGAGCACAGATATTCAGAATTGAGAGTTCTTCTTGGTGGATTTTTCCTTTGATCAGTATGTAGTGTCCTTTTGTGTCTTTTTTGATGACTTTAGGGTGAAAGTCAATTTTATCTGATCCAGCTCGTTTCCTGGGACCATTTGCTTGTAAAATTGTTTTCCAGCCTTTTACTCTGAGGTAGTTTCTGTCTTTGACACTGAGGTCTGTTTCCTGCACACAGCAAAATGCTGGGTCCTGTTTACGTATCCAGTCTGTTAGTCTATGTCTTTTTATTGGGGAATTGAGACCATTGATATTAATAGAGATTAAGGAATAGTGATTTTTGCCCCCTGCTATTCTTGACGCTATCTTTATGTTTGAGTGGTTATCTACTTTTGGGTTTGATGCAAGAAGGTTACTATCTCGTTTTTTCCAGGGTGTTGTTTCTCTTCTTGTATTGGCGGTTTCCACCTCTTATCCTTTGCAGGGCTGGGTTTGTGGAAAGATATTGTGAAAATTTGGTTTTATCATGGAATATCTTGGTCTCTCCATCTATAGCGATTGAGAGTTTTGCTGGGTATAGTAGTCTAGGCTGGCATTTGTGTTCTCTTAGTGTCTGCATGAGATCTGCCCAGGATTTTCTGGCTTTCATAATCTCTGGTGAGAAGTCTGATGTGATTCGGATAGGTCTTCCTTTATATGTTACTTGACCTTTTTCTCTTACTGCTTTTAATATTCTTTCTTTGTTTATTGCATTTGGTGTTTTGATTATTATATGATGGGAGGAATTTCTGTTCTGGTCCCGTCTGTTTGGAGTTCTGTAGGCTTCTTGTATGTTCATGGGCATCTCTTTCTTTAGGTTAGGGATGTTTTCTTCTACAATTTTGTTGAATATATTTACTGGCCCTTTAAGGTGCAAATCCTCCCTCTCTTCTATACTTATAATTCTTAGGTTTGGTCTTCTCATTGTGTCGTGGATTTCCTGGATGTTACAAGCTTTTTGCATTTTGCATTTTCTTTGACTCTCGAGTTAATGTTTTCTATAGAATCTTCAGCATCTGAGAATCTCTCTTCTCTCTCTTGTATTCTGTTTTTGCTCCTTGCATCTATGACTCCTGAGTTCTTTCCAAGGTTTTCTCTCTTACTTTGTGATTTCTTTATTGTTTCTACTTCTATTTTTAGATCCTGTATGGTTTTGTTCAATTCCTTTACTTGTTTGTTTGTGTTTTCCTGAAATTCTTTAAGGGATTTTTGTGTTTCCACATTAAGGGCTTCTATCTTTTGACCCATGTTCTCCTGTGTTTCTTTAAGGGAATTTTGTGTCTCCTCTTTAAGGGCTTCTGCCTGTTGTTACATGTTCTCTTGTAATTCCCTATAGGATTTTTGTGTTGGATATTTAAGGTCTTCTACCTGTTGATTCATGTTCTCCTGTATTTCTTTAATTGACTTTTGTGTTTCCTCTTTAAGTGCTTTTACCTATTGACTAATAATCCCCTGTATTTCTTTAAGGGAGCTATTTATATCCTTTTTGTAGTCCTCTATCAGCATTATGAGATGTAATTTTAAATCCAGGATTTAAAATGGATGGAGTATCCAGGATTTGCTGTTGTGGGAGAACTCAGTTCTGATGGTGCTATGTTGCCTTGGTTTCTGTTGGTAATGATCTTGCCATTGCCTCTTGCCATCTAGTTATCTCTGGTGTTAGTTGGTCTTGCTGTCTCTGACTGTGGCTTCTCTGTCTTGCAGGCCTGTGTATCTGTACTACTGGGATTCCCTTTCTCTCAAATGCCCTGCATACAGCTGCTTCTCCAGGAAATATCAGGAGATGGAGTCTTCCCTGTGGCAGACCTGGCAAGGGTTGAATATCCTGTGTGCTGCTGTTTCTCGAATGCCCTGTGTTCTGCTTGTTCTCTCGAAAGTGTCAGGAAACGTGATCTGCCCTGTGGCAGAACTGGCAGGGGTCTACCACATCTGAATGAACAGGGCCGCCTTTTTGGAGGAGGAGGGAGGGGTAGAAGGCACGGAAAGGGAGTGGTAATCTGGAGAGACATTGGATTTTGGTCGTTGCTGGGGACTCTGGATTTTGATGGTTGCTGGGTAGTGAGTCCCAGCCATTAGCTCTAGGCCTCCAGAGGTGGGATTGGTTCTTACTGAATGCCCTTCTTCCTGCTAGTTCTCTAGAACTTATCAGGAAATGGGGTCTCCCCTGTGGCAGAACTGGCAGGGTTCTACCACATTGGAATGAACAGGGTAGGCCAAATTGCAAGTTTTAATGTGTAAGTTTGATTTCCCATTAGGAAAAGAAACTCCAAACACAATTCTATTATGTTGAGTAATTATACCTACTTTTCACAAAGACACTAAAAATCTCAGGATTTGACAGAGTAAAAAAAGACAGCAACAGAGACCATGTCAGCAACACTTTTAGACTTATGATAAGAGTCAATATCTGTGTAGGTATCTACTGATATCTATGGCCACCAATTTTAATGTAGAGAAATAACTGATTTTTTTCTTACCTGCACGCCAGAAGTGAATATTTTGTTATTGTTCTCAAATACATCCCCACAAGATATATTTAATAGAAACCATGTAGTCATCCATTTTGTTATTAACTAAATAAACTGCATTTAAGTGGAACTCAAGTTTGGGGGTTTAATTCTGTGGAATTACGTAAGTATTTTTCTGTGGTTTTCTTTTCTTTTTGTCAGTCATATTCCATACCAGTGCCTTTTGCAAAAGTTAATCTTTAAGTTTTCAGTAATGCCTTTTAATAGAACTGAGAATCATTTCCATTTGTCAAGATAGAATATTTCTTCCAAAAAAAATTCCATTCAATATATTTATTGAAACTGTCAAAATAAAAATCCCCAAACCTACTGACAGGTCTGTTGGGTAAGAAATAAGGTTGCTTTTTATTACAAAACCTTAGTAGACATCATAGGAGAATTGGGACGAAAAACTTATCAGCTAGTGCTGCAACTAAATAACGCAATAGCAGACAGGATTCCAGAAATAATGAAAGACCGTGAGGTAGTTTAGTCAATCAGTTTAGTTGAGTTACTTAGAATCAGTCTTGCACACTGTAAGATTATCTGGTTTATCTGTGCATAGAAAGGTACTGGATAGATAAGTATCTGGCTCGTATTGTTTATAAAAACCCAAAGGCTACAGGATTTAAATTTCATGAAATCAGATGATTCCTGCGTGGTTCCTTTTTCGTTGCGACTGAAGGTGGAGCCCTTGAGCTGCGTCCCAGAGGCGGCCTCAGCAGGAGGATTTTTCAAACAAGCTTTTGTAGTTCGCAAAAGGACATGGAACAATTTAGCAAGAGAAAAAAAAAAGCCGCTTTTCGTCCAACTCCTGGCTTGCTGCTACCTTGCATAGCTTGTGGCGGAGCCTAGGTAAATGGAAATTAACGGGATATGATAAACTCGGCCAGGAACCCCAGTGAGGTTTGGAAGTCGAGTTTCTTTCTTTTCATTATCTTGTAGTTTGAATATTAGGAGGGATGATACAGAGGGAAGGTTTTGCTTTATGGGTTCTCCCTTGGACTCAAATCTCTACCCAGCGTCAGATTTATCATTTGTATAACGAGTGGAATCTATTGCTGTTTTCTGTTATGTTTTAGCATTCTTTAGGTTTAAGGAATAATTAAATTGCTTTCCACCCAGATCAGCTTCGAAATGGGAAGGACAAGAGGTGTCAGAAAAGCAGCTGTACCCAGAAATTCACAAGCTTTACTTCATTTTCATTCCAATTAGAACCTCCTGAAGGTCATGGCCAACAACCTTTAGTAATGTATGCACATACTGAAGTAGAGAGCTGAGTTTTGAACCTGTATCAGCTTAACTCCAATTTGTGTGCCATTTCCATTGTAATCAAAACTTTGCATACATTTGCAGGAAATAATACAGAAAACTGATTCTATTTTATTTATTTTTCTGAGGTAAATACAGAGTCTGAATTAAAAATCACATTGCATGAATTTAATTTCATTGAAATGTTATTTTTTGCTTATTGGTATGACAGAAAGGATCATGATGCTGCATAACTAATTTCTCCTAGGGAATCTTTCTTTGGTCATCTCAGATTGGAAAGCTTTGAACCAACTAACCAACCAACCAACCAACCAACCAAACAAACAAACAAGAAGTCAGTTTAAGTCCTGCTTACAGATGTAGGGGTGGTTCTGGCAGTTGTATTAGTAAATGCCCTTCCCTTAAGTGAGTGAGATTCACATGGACTGTGTTAGAGGAGCTCCCAGAGCAACTTGCAGGCAGCTATCCGACTGAGGAGTTACAATTGCTACTGCACAGATAGCATCCAGGTGCAGTGCTGAGACTCCTAGTTGTTCAGGAACCGTCCCTTTCTCCAAGAGGGGAGTTTTCAATGCAGAGAAACAGTTACACAACAACAGTGTCTTGACAAAAATGTTCCATGAAGAGATTGGGCTCAGGTAAATTGACTCTGTAAGTTTTTTCATGATGTCTTTAATTCCCCTGCTCACTCAATTCTATTCCCTGTCCTTCCACAAGACTCCTGGAGCTCTTTCAGATGTTTCTCTATGGGTCTCTGCACCTGTTTCCATCGTTTGCTGGATGAAGCCTCTCATGAAATGGTTATAAAAGTTACTTTTAAGCTGGGCAGTGGTGGCAGGGGGGAGGAGGGGGTGGAGGGGTAGACCCCACCTATAAAAGTAAATTTTTTTTTTAATGAGACAGGGTTTCTCTGCATAGCCCTGGCTGTCCTAGAACTCACTTCTTAGACCAGGCTGGCCTTGTACTAAAAAATCCACCTGCCTCTGCTTCCTAAGTGCTGGGATTACAGGAATGCGCCACCACTCTCCAGTTTTAAAGTAACTTTTATTTATAGATGTAATTGTCATCTTGGAGGCTTACTGCTGAATAAACTCACTCTAGCTATTTCTGAGCTTTAGGGTTTGGTTGGTTGATATTGTTGTTCTTCCTATGAGGTTGAAAACCCCTTCAGCTCTTTTAGTCCTTTCTCTAACTCCTCCATTGGGGACCCCGTGTTCAGTCCAATGGTAGGCTGCTAGCATCTGCCTCTGTAAGGCTCTGGCAGAGCCTCTCAGGAGACAGCCATATCAGGCTCATTTTGGCAAGCATTTCTTGGCACACACAATAGTATCAGGGTTTGGTGATTCTTTATAGTATGAATCCCCAGGTAGGACAGTCTCTGGACTTTCAAACATGGCTGCTTCCTTCTACAAACTAACTTTACCTTCATTGTTTGGGATGAAAGGTGTGTCTGTAGTCTAGCCAGAGGGATTCAAGGGATGTAATTCCAGCTCTATCACACAGACCTAGGAGGTCTTCGGATGTAGTCCCTTGCCAGAACAGCCATGTTGCAGGATTAAAATTCTATACTTAGTACGTTGTATCTATATATTTGTGCATACACACACACACACACACACACACACACACACACACACACACGTAATGACAATAATTGGGAGAGAAAGTTATCAGTCTGAGCGTGTGGGAGACATGGAATGAGAGAGAAAGGTTCAGGGAGGGGATGGAGGAGAAGACTAGGCTGGGAGTACAGGGAAGAGAAGGGAAAAGGAGAAGTGCTATAATTATATTTTAATTTAAAATGTATAATTTTTGACTTTTCACATTGTTTGTATTTTTGCAATGAGACCTGAGCATGTGAGTTTCTTTCTTTGGTGGTATGTGTGTCTGATGTGAATATTGAAGGCTGGAGTGATACACAGAGTGTACATCCTGGTCTAAGCCTTGAGGTTGGGGATGTTGTAGGAAGGACTCCTCAGATGGGGAGGGCAGTGAGATATAGGACTCACAGGCTGTCTGTGCTTTTGAATGAGTGCAGGATTTATATATATATATATATGTGTGTGTGTGTGTGTAGGGGGGACACAGTGCATATATAAACAATGGAGGACCACTTTCAGAAGTTGGGGGAAATTGCATTTATTCTTTATTGAGGAGTGGGGGCACAGTGCATATGTAAGGGTCAGAGGGACAGCTTGCTGAAGTAATTTCTTTTCTTATAACATGTGGACCCCAGAGACTGAATTTAGGTTATTAGGTTTTGTGGTAAGCTACTTTACCAGCTGAACCATCTCACGGGCCCTAAATGGTTCTTATATGCCTTAGTGTTGCAGAAAAGCCTATTGTTTTGTGAAGTTTAATTAGGTATGTGAAACAGTCTGTTTTTCAAGTGATACCAGGCTGTGTTAGGTTTTTTTGTTTGTTTGTTTTTTTGGTCAACTTGTCAAAAGCTAGAGTTAATCAAGAAGAGGAAATCTCAACTGATAAAATTTCCCCCAGCAGACTGACCTGTGTGCAAGTTTGTGGACATTTTCTTGGTTGGTGATTATTGTGTAAGGGCCAGTGCACTGAGGGAAGTGCCATCCCTGGGAAGGTGGTCCTAGAGTGAATGAGGAAGGAAACTTAACATGGCATGAGGAGCAAGCCAGGAAGCAGCATCTCTCTATGGTCTGTGCTCTAGTTCCTGCCTTGAGTTCCTGCCCTGACTTCTTGATGAAGTTGACATAAACCCTTTTTCTCTATGTTGCTGTTACTCATGGTGTTTTATCACAGAGGTAGAAAGCAGGTTAATCCATATGTTTGTCCTAATACTCCTTTATTTATTGAATTAAGACAACATTTAGTTCATGCCAAGTTTCTTTTCTTTTTTTTTTTAACATGCCAAGTTTCTAACTGTGTTGGGGGCTATTTTCCATTTTCATTTAATGGGAGGGGTTAAAGACTGCTTTAATTAATATTGTTTTGTATTTTAATTCATTTCAGATACAATTCTAATTAACACTCTGCTTATTTATTTTAGATAATTTTTCTGGCTATTTTTTATATCGATTTTTTAAAAATTCATTTGGAGAGTTTGGAGAGATAGCTCAGAGGGTAAGAGGCAATAGAATCTTTGGTTCTTGCCAGTCACCAGCATAGCTCCATCATCCATGAGAGAAAGTATCCTTTTTAGTTTTACTATGATAGGTTTACTTCTTCTTTGAGTTTCACTTATGTTTTTAGGACACAAACCGAAGACAGCCAGAGAAAGACCTATCAACTTCTGCTTAATGTGGTCAAGGGTTTTCTAGCCTGAAGTTCCAAACTTGTCTCCAGTTCTCTTATTTTCCAGTTGCAAAGTCCTGAGAATCACACACGGAAGTTTATCATAGCAACAGAATCACTTTTGGTTCTGTTCTATATCAGTTGCTTTATGGATTGCTGAAAAAAAAAACCTGAAGGATAAAAGTAGTTATTTTCCATCAAAATTTAATGGGCCCATCCATCATGGCCTTCCATGATGGTGTCAGAATGTGAGTCAGCTGGTCACATTTCAAATCTGCAGTCAGGAAAGCAAGAACATGTCTGTCGTTCTCAGATGCCTTTCTTTTTTTTTTTTTTTTTATTCACCACAGTATCTCCTTTTTTATTCACAGCCCATAAAGTTTTGATGCTCATATTTAGGATGGGTCTTCCTCTCTTAACCCAATCAAGAACACTATGGACAGATGCAGAGGTTTCTTTCAGTGGTGATTCTAAATCTCCTCAGGCTAACTATCAAGATGAACCCCCACCGCAGCTGATTTTGCAGTATTCTATTTCATTTTTGTATTCTAGGTAGTCATTGATACTGACATGATCTGTATCAATAGTTTACATTTAAATTTACTTAATGTCTACTTTTATATACTTTTTAAATAGTAGTATTTTCGTTGAAATCTTATCTGCAAGTATACAAGAATATCAGCTTCAAAGTTGAAATTACTTTACTAATTTATTGGTATTGAGTAAGACCTTGAGAACAATGTAAAATTGTGAGAACAGACAACCACTGGTTTTTGTTTTCTGTTAGTCATTTTCTAATGTTAAGTTCCATCTGTGTTACTGGAGCCTCATCCACTGGTGATTATTTTAATGTTTTGCTGGACTAATTTAGCTAATGATTCTTTCATCATCATCACAAATGAGACTGCTTATAAATTTTCTTTTATAACATTCTAATTTATTTTCATAACAAAATTATTATTGTCTCATAAAATGAAACTTCAAGTTCTTAATCTGTTTCTAGGATGGGAATTATTTTCAATAAAAAAATGAATGGTACCTTGAAGGTTTGGGAAAATGTGTTTCTGAAGCATGGCTGATGCATGAATTTCTAATTCAATTTTTTAGCAATTAGTTTATTACAAGTTCTTAAGTGTGAACATAAGGCTTATAAACCATGCTGTAGGATAATAGAGAGTTTTCACATTATTTACTGAGATGGCTTTACTTTTTCTTTGAATACGGTGAGTTGTGGTTATTAATTTTTAAATGTTAAACTAACCTTGTTTAACTCCAATAAACCCTTTTTACCAACAATGTATTATTATGGATTGAGAATAACTTGATTTTTTTTAAAGAGACATTTCTATAAATTTTTGAGGAATCTTTTGAGGGTATTTTTTATCTTATTTTTCAAATTTTGCTCATATAATTAAGTAAATCTCACAGTAGATTAAAAATACATGTACTCTTTTTGCTGTAAAGTTCATTTAGGATTTAGACTGCCTTTTCCTTAGCTCTGCAATAGATTGAATTAATGAACACTGCTTGAATCCAGAGTTTATGATGACACACAATGACTTTAATTTTTCTTTTCAAGATAGGGCCTCACTATGTAGCCTTGGCAGTCCTGGACCTCCCTGTATAGACCAGGCTGGCCTCAAACTCATAAAATTTTTCCTGCCCCTGCCTTCTGAGATCTGGAATGAAAGGAGTGTGCTTCCATACTTGGTGTTAATATTTTAATAAGTATGTTTATATTTTCTGCTTCACATTATTTTATTTATATATGATTATTTTCTAGAAATTTACTTATTTAATCAATTTCAGCTATTGTATTTGCTACCATAAAATTATTAGTATTAGTAATATCACTTTTAAAATTTATTGTTGATGTTCATTTTTATACAAATATGAAAATTTCTAATGGAACATATATATTTTCAAAAAATATTTCAAAACTCATTTTTTGTTGAAATAAAGTTGTTTTTTCTTTTTTGTTATTTTAGTGTAGTCTTTCCTTTGGGAGGATGTTGAGACCAAGTTCTACCATAGAGCTTAGGATAGTCTTAATGTCATAGTCCTTCTGCCCCAGCCTCCTGATTACTAGAAGTAGAGTTGTATACTACCACATCTTTTAGTACAATTTTTATTTGTCATAAATTTGTGGAAAATTGTAAGAGTTCTCTGCTGTCCCTCCTCCAGGTTTGTGTGCATGTGTGTGTATATGTGTGTGTGTGTGTGTGTATTATGTGTGTTTAATATCTTATAGCATTCTGATACATTTATCTAACATGAGTACATAATTATTGCCTGTTCTCTACACTTTCCAGAACCTGAACCAGAGTATCAGTCACTCTGCTACTAGCCTCCTCTGATCTGCAGCACATTCATGAATGGCCTTTGAACTTTGAGGTAATTTTGTTGTTGGTTTTTACATTTGGGCTTATTGTCCATCTCATAATTAGCATATGATTTCTGAAAGATCATCATAGACATGAAATCCATCCTCATTATATCACATTGAAAGGACAGACTGGCACCTAACTTATCTGTGATTAGTCATATCATCTGGTGGAGGTCCTCCCTGTCAAGATCTTCAATGTCAAGTTGTTTTTTGTATTTTTCCATATCCATATTCTCTGGAAACAAGTTCTTAACTGCATCCCACATTTAAGAGATGGGGTATGATTTTGATTACATAAAATCATGCTTACATAAACTATTTGGAATTCTCTATAGGGAATGCTTCCTTCACGGAATGTTGTTTGCTGAACCATCATCTCATTGGCTCTCTTTTTCCTTCTCTTATAGAACTTGTTTGGAACCTTGAGAGATGGGTCAGTGGTTAGGAGCATTTGCTTCTTCATTCCCAGTGCTGCTAAAACAAGAGTATGAAAGGGATGAACCTTCTTCTGGCCACTGTGAGCATATGCACTCTTAATCACACTAAGATCATGATGATCTTAGTTAGGGTTCTGTTGCTGCAGAGAGACACCATGACCAGGACAACTTTTTTTTTTTTTTTGCTCTTACAAAGACTTTATATGAGAACACGCAAATACATGTTTTTTTTTAAAATACCTAAAATTTCATTATTATGAGATGACTTTTTTTATTATTTATTTTATTTTATTTTTTAATTTACATTCCAAATCACTTCCCCTTTCCCGTTTCCTCCCTCCCCGAAAGTCCCATAAGCCCCCTTCCCTCCCTCTTTTCTCCATTCAACCCCCTCTCGTTACTCTGTCCTGGTGTTCCCCTACATCCAGTCTTTCCAGGACCAGGGGTCTCTCCTACCATCTTTTTAGAAATCTATTGATATGCGGATTGTGTCTAGGGTATTCCGAGATTCTGGGTCAATATCCCCTTATCAGTGACTGCATACCATGTGTGTTCTTTTGTGATTGGGTTACCTCACTAAGGATGATATTTTCAAGATCTGACCATTTGCCTAGGAATTTCGTGAATTCATTGTTTTTAATTGCAGAGTAGAATTCCATTGTGTAGATATACCACATCTTCTGAATCCATTCGTCCGTTGAGGGACATCTGGGTTCTTTCCAGCTTCTGGCTATTATAAATAAGGCTGCTATGAACATAGTGGAGCATGTGTCCTTACTGCATGCAGGTAAAGCCTCTGGGTATATGCCCAGGAGTGGTATAGCCGGATCCTCCGGGAGTGTCATGCCCAGTTTTCTGAGGAACCGCCAGACTGCTTTCCAGAGTGGTTGTACCAGCTTGCAATTCCACCAGCAGTGGAGGAGTGTTCCTCTTTCTCCACATCCTCGCCAACAACTGCTGTCTCCTGTGTTTTTGATCTTAGCCGTCCTGACTGGTGTGAGATGGAATCTCAGGGTTGTTTTGATTTGCATTTCCCTAATGACTAAGGATGATGAACATCTCTTTAGGTGCTTCTCAGCCATTAGATATTCTTCAGGTGAGAACTCTTTGTGTAGCTCTGTACCCCATTTTTTAATAGGGTTACTTGCCTCTCTGGAGTTTAACTTCTTGAGTTCTTTGTATATATTGGATATTAGCCCTCTGTCGGATGTAAGGTTGGTAAAGATCATTCAGGACAACTTTTATAAAGCAAATATTTAGTTGGGTCTGACTTACAGTTTTAGAGGTTCAGCCCATTTTCATCATGATGAGAAGCATGACGTCATGCAGGCAGACTTGGTTCTGGAGGAGTCAGGATTTCTAAATCTTGATCTGAAGGCAGCCAGGAAGAGCCTGTTCCACAATGGGCAGAGCGTGAGCATAGAAGACCTCAAAGTCCACTCCCATAGAGACATATTGCCTACACAAGACCCCATCCCCTAATAGTGTGAATCTCCATGGGCCAAGAATTCAAATGCATGAATCTATTGGGCCATTCCTATTCAAACCACCACACACATACACATACACATACATACACATGCATACACACATACATGCATACATATATAACTAAGAGCAAATATATTAAATTGAAAAGTAACAATTTATATATATTGTGGTAGTTTGAATGATAGTAGCCCCCATAGACTCATATATTTGCATACTTGTTTTCTTTTATTTTTTTTTATTTTTTTATTTTTATTTTCTAAGTTTAATTTTAATTTACATTCAAAATCATTTCCCCTTTCCCATTTCCTCCCTCCCCAAAAGTCCCATAAGCCCCCTTCCCTCCCTCTTTTCCCCATTCAACCCCCTCTCGCTTCTCTGTCTTGGCATTCCCCTACATCCAGTCTTTCCAGGACCAGGGGTCTCTCCTTCCATCTTCTTGGAAATCTATTGATATGCGAATTGTGTCTAGGGTATTCAGAGATTATTGGTTAATATCCCCTTATCAGTGACTGCATACCATGTATGTTCTTTTGTGACTGGGTTACCTCACTAAGGATGATATTTTCAAGTTCTGACCATTTGCCTAGGAATTTCGCCAGGCGGTGGTGGCGCACGCCTTTAATCCCAGCACTTGGGAGGCAGAGGCAGGCGGATTTCTGAGTTCGAGGCCAGCCTGGTCTACAAAGTGAGTTCCAGGACAGCCAAGGCTACACAGAGAAACCCTGTCTCGAAAAACCAAAAAAAAAAAAAATCAACATGAATTCATTGTTTTTAATTGCAGAATAGTATTCCATTGTGTAAATATACCACATCTTCTGAATTCATTCCTCTGTTGAGGGACATTTGGGTTCTTTCCAGCTTCTAGCTATTATAAATAAGGCTGCTACGAACATAGTGGAGCATGTGGCCTTATTGCATGCAAGTAAAGCCTCTGGGTATATGCCCAGGAGTGGTATAGCCAGATCCTCAGGGAGTGTCATGCCCAGTTTTCTGAGGAACTGCCAGGCTGCTTTCCAGAGTGGTTGTACCAGCTTGCAATCCCACCAGCAGTGGAGGAGTGTTCCTCTTTCTCCACATCCTTGCCAACAACTGCTGTCTCCTGTGTTTTTGATCTGAGCTATTCTGACTGGTGTGAAATGGAATCTCAGGGTTGTTTTGATTTGCATTTCCCTAATGACTAAGGATGATGAACATCTCTTTAGGTGTTTCTCAGCCATTAGATATTCTTCAGGTGAGAACTCTTTGTTTAGTTCTGTACCCCATTTTTAAAGAGAATTACTTGCCTCTCTGGAGTTTAACTTCTTGAGTTCTTTGTATATATTGGATATATACAAAGCCCTCTGTCGGATGTAGGGTTGGTAAAGAACATTTCCCAGTTAGTTGGTTGCCGCTTTGTCTTTTTGACAGTGTCTTTTGCCTTGCAAAAACTTTGTAATTTAATGAGGTCCCATTTGTCAATTCTTGATCTTAGAGCATAAGCTATTGGAGTTCTATTCAGGAAAATCTCCCCTGTGCCCATATGTTCAAGGTTCTTCCCTAGTTTCCTATTAGTTTCAGTGTGTCTGGTTTTATGTGGAGGTCCTTGATCCACTTGGAATTGAGCTTAGTGCAAGGAGATAAGAATGGGTCAATTTGCATTCTTCTGCATGTTGACCTCCAGTTGAGCCAGCACCATTTGTTTAAAAGGCTATCTTTTTTTCCACTGGATGGTTTTAGCTCCTTTGTCAAAGATCAAGTGACCATAGGAATGTGGATTCATTTCTGGGTCTTCAATTCTGTTCCATTGATCTACATGCCTGTCACTGTACCAATACCATGCAGTTTTTAACACTATTGCTCTGTAGTACAGCTTGAGGTCCGGGATACTGATTCCCCCAGAGGTTCTTTTACTCTTGAGAATGGTTTGCATACTTGTTTTCTGTAGAGAGCCATATTGGGGTGTCATATCACATGGCAGGAACTTGACATTGACCAAGGTGAAGTTCCTCTCCCAATCACAATCCTGTTCCACCTTGGGTGGAGTGAAGGTGAAGTACTTTGTTCCTCCATGTCTACTAATTCCTGAATTAAGCAGGTGACCTGCCCAGCTACCAGAGCAATAGATCCAGCACCTACTGAACAGCCAGACCAGATCTGCAGACCTGGTTCCGGCCTTTGGGGGCTTTTTCTCCCGTCTATATATTTGGAAAAGTCCATTAAAGTTTGAGTCTTGAGCAGGAAATATAGCCTTGGCTCCATATTTCTCTTGTCACCCCATCATTTTCTAGTCCCAGCTCTCTGTCCAGAGAACCCAATAACCAGTTTGTATGAAACTGCAGGCGGTTTCAGTTTTCCAGTTGATGAAATATTTGGAAGGGTTATGGTGTGTGGCCTTGTTGGAGTAGGTGCTGATAATAGACTAAGCCTCTGAAACTGTAAGGAAGCCCCAAATTAAATGCTTTCCTTTAAAAGAGTTGCTCTTCACATCAATGGAACAGTGACTAAGAAAATTTATTATATTGTCATTGGGTAACATGGTCAAATGTTCTCTATTTGTATATAATGGCTTCAAGAGAGGCAAAGGAATTCTTGAAATATGCTTATTTTTGAAATTGTTTTAGAACATTTGAAATGATCATATATTTCCTATTTCTTATGTATATGAAATTTATTGTTAGTTGAGTAGTTTATGACCTATTGCATTATTTCATTACTTGATCAGTCATTCATAAGGTATGTAGTGTCTCAACCTAATAATATTTATGATTTTTCTTTATATTTTTCAAAATTCTCATTTATATATTTTCATTTTGTATTAATAGTAGCATATTTCTTCCTGCACACGTTTATGTACAATGTAAACTCAGTGACTAGAAAGCGCAAGTTCATTTAGTAACTCCTGACTTTAGCTCTACATTGTCTAATATTTTCTCTTCCATTCTTTCTGTTCTCAAATATCTGATGTTTGATTCTTTTTCCAAATGTATACAGAAAGATGAAGCTGATTAATAAAAAATCTGTGCCTTATGGCCCCTTAGCAGTCTTGCTTGCTTAAGTCAAATCTTTGTAAGTAATCTGTCCAAGAGTATAGATTGTTTCTCCTTGGCTTGAATAAATGGGAGATAAGTAATAAGGTACTTGTATCAAATCCCTGGGATTTCAAATCAAATGGGGAAAATTGAAATGGAACTATTGTTCCCTCAATGGGGAAGCTGAGGTAGGAGAATAGTGAATCTGAGCCCAGTCTGGGGACCATAATATAACCTTGTCATACATATAGAAAACAATAGGTTTATTCTGAGAATAAAATAATTTATTATAGTAGTAACAGTGAACAATAGGAATAGCAAAACATTGTGAGAATGTTTTAAATAAATAAACTACTGCTCTTGTGAGGTAATTACTATTATTTAATTTTTACAGGTGATGAGATATTTAGAAAGAGTCCACTTGTGGTCTTCCTGCCACCACTTGCACCAGTGAGTCGGTAGACCTCACAGCTTTCTGTGCACAGCCCCCCAGGAAAGAATGATCTCCCAGCAGCACTTTCACTTCTGATCGTGGAGGTGAGATCTCCATCTTCTCTCTGAAGGGGAACAGCTAGGCGCACACAGGGCATTTGATCAGGGGAGCAGCTGGGACAGATGTCTTCTGGCTGCCATTTGCACCAGGGAGCCAGGCAGCTCCACAGTCTTCTGTGAACAGACTGTGCCAGAAGAGAGTTGGTCTCCCAGGAGTACAGACACAGGCTCGTGGAGCCATAGGAGGGACAAGCTCCAGCCAGAGACAGCAAGACCAACTAGCACCAGAGATAACCAGATGGCAAAAGGCAAGGACAAGAATGCTACCAGCAGAAACCAAGGATACTTGGCAACATCAGAACCCACTTCTCCCACCACAGCAAGTCCCGGATACCCCAACACACTGGAAAAGCAAGAGTTGGATTTAAAATCGTATCTTGGCAGCATGGAACCTGGAAGCTCCACAGAATTCTGTGCTTAGCCCACCAGGAGAGAATGATCTCCCAGCAGCAATTTCACTTCTGAGTGCGGAGGTGAGATCTCCACCTTTTCTCTGGAGGGGTACAGATGAGGGTGCACAGGGAATACGATCAGTGGAGCAGCTGGGACAGGAGTCTTCCCTTCCGGCCGCCATTTGCAGCAGGGAACCAGACAGCTCCACAGCCTTCTGTGCACAGACCCTGCTAGGAGAGATTTGGTCTCCCAGGAGTACAGACACAGGTTTACAGGCCCATAGGAGGGGCAAGCTCCAGCCAGAGACAACAAGACCAACTAACACCAGAGATAACCAGATGGCGAAAGGCAAGCACAAGAACCCTACCAACAGAAACCAAGGCTAGTTGGCAACATCAAAGCCCAGTTCTCCCGCCACAGCAAGTCCCAGATACCCCAACACACTGAAAAAGCAAGAGTTGGATTTAAAGTCTCTTCTCACGATGCTGTTAGAGGACATCAAGAAGGACATAAATAACTCCCTTAAAGAAATACAGGAGAATATGGGTCAAATGGTAAAGGACCTTACAGAGGAAACACAAAAATCCCTGAAAGAAATACAGGGGAGCATGAGTGAACAGGTAGAGGCCCTTAAAGAGGAAACACAAAAATCTCTGAAAGAATTACACGAGAACACAAACAAGTGAAGGAACTGAACAAAACCATCCAGGATCTAAAAATGGAAGTAGAAGCAATAAAGAAATCACAAAGTGAGGCATCTCTGGAGATAGAAAATCTTGGAAAAAATTCAGGAGTCATAGATGCAAGCATCAACAACAGAATACAAGAGATACAAGAAAGAATCTCAGAGACTGAAGATACCATAGAAAACATTGACTCAATAGTTAAAGAAAATGCAAAATGCAAAAAGTCTCCTGACCCAAAACATTCAGGAATAACAGGACAAAATGAGAAGACCAAACCTAAGGATTATAGGTATAAAAGAGAGTGAAGATTTCCAACTTAAGGGGCCAGTAAATGTCTTCAACAAAATTATAGAAGAAAACTTCCCTAACCCAAGGAAAGAGATGTCCATGAACATACAAGAAGCCTACAGAACTCCAAACACGCTGGACCAGACCAGAAAGTCCTCACAGCACGTAATAATCAAAACACCAAATGCACTAAACAAGGAAAGAATATTAAAAGCAGTAAGAGAAAAAGGTCAAGTAACCTATAAAGGCAGGTCTATCAGAATTACACCAGACTTCTCACTTGAGACGATGAAAGCCAGAAGATCCTGGGCAGATCTCATACAGACCCTAAGAGAACACAAATGCCAGCCCAAAGTACTATACCCAGCAAAACTCTCAATTACCATAGATGGAGAAACCAAGACATTCCATGATAAAACCAAATTTACACAATATCTTTCCACAAATCCAGCCCTACAAAGGATAATAGATGGAAAACACCAACATGAGGAGGGAAACTACACCCTAGAAAAAGCAAGAAAGTAATCTTTTTCCAACAAACCCAAAAGAAAGTAACCACACAAACATAAAAAGAACATCAAAAATAACAGGAAGCAACAATCACTATTCCTTTATATCTTACAACGTCAATAGACTCAATTCCCCAACAAAAAACATAGTCTAACAGAGATGTTTTTCATGTGGATCTTCAATTTTGTCAGAAAATGTTTGTGACTTCTCTTTCAATTTCGCAATGCTTTTTGTGTCTACCATTTTGATTATATTATTTTCCATGAGAATCTTTAATTTTAACATTTTTTCTGTGTATTTCTTTGATTTTGTTGGAGGTGTTTTTCATGTATATCTTCAGTTTCATGTGTGTGTGTGTGTGGGGGGGGTGTTTGTAGTTCCACTTTTAATCAATTTAGAAATGGTTTTCTGCCTACCATTTTGTCGGTATAATTGTCCATGATAGTCTTCAACTTTAATGTTTTCCTGTATCTTCAATTTTGTCAGAAGTATTTTCCATGTAGATCTTCAGTTTTATCAGACAATGTCTATAATTTTACTTTCAATCAATTTAGGAACATTTTTATACCTTCCATTTTATCTGTATAATTTTCCATGTAATAGTCAGTTTTAACATGTTTTTCTATATATTTCTTGGATATTTTTCAGGAATATTTTCCTTGTAGATCTTCAATTTTATCAGATATTGTTTATAATTCCACTTTTAAAAAACTTAGGAATATTTTTATGCCTGCCATTTTATCTGTATAATTTTTCCATGAAATACTCAATCTTAATATATTTTTTATATATTTCTTCAATTTTATCAGAGATATTTTCCATGTAAATCCTCAATTTTTTCAGAAAATGTTTATAATTTCACTTTCAATAACTTAGAAATATTCTTATGCCTACCATTTTATCTGTATAATTTTCTATGATAATCTTCAATTTTAATGTTTTTCCATAGATTTTTTCCATTTTTATCGGAAATATTCTCCATGTAAATCTTCAATTTTATCAGAAAATGTTTATAATTCTACTTTAAATCAATTTAGGAATATTTTTATGCCTACCATCTTATCTATATAATATTTCATGAAATAGTCAGTTTAAACGTGTTTTTCTATGTATTTCTTGAGTTTCATCAGAAATATTTTCCTTGTAGATTTTCAATTTTATCAGAAAATGTTTATAATTCCACTTTCAATCAACGTAGGAATATTTTTATGCCTACCATTTTGTCTGTATAATTTTTCCATGAAATAGTTAATCTTAACATGTTTTTCTATATATTTCTTCAATTTTATCAGAGATATTTTCCATGTATATTTACACAATGGAATACTACTCAGCAATTTAAAACAATAAATTCATGAAATTCTTAGGCAAATGGGGAACAGGGGGAGGGAAGATGACTTATTTGACTTCAGTGAGGGTGGGGGAACTGGGAAAGGGGAAATCATTTGGAATGTAAATAAAGAATATAGAAAATAAAAAATAATAATAAAAAAGAAATGTAAATAAAAAATATATCTAATAAAAATAAAAAATTATTAGAAAAAAATCGTATCTCATGATGCTGATAGAGGGCTTCAAGAAGGACTTAATAACTCCCTTAAAAAAAATAAAGGACAACATTGGTCAACAGGTAAAAGTCTTTAAAGAGGAAACACAAAAATCCCTTAAAGAATTTCAGGAAAACACAAACAATCAAGTGAAGGAACTGAACAAAACCATACAGGACCTAAAAGTGGAAGTAGAAACAATAAAGAAATCACAAAGTGAGACATCTCTGGAGATAGAAAACCTTGGAAAGAATTCAGGAGTCACAGATGCAAAAATCAACAATAAAATACTAGAGATAGAAGAAAGAATCTCAGGGCTGAAGATACCATTGACTCAACAGTCAAAGAAAGTACAAATTGCATAAACTTGTAACCCAAAACATTCAGGAAATTCAGGACACAATGAGAAGACCAAACCTAAGGATTATAGGTACAGAAGAGAGTGAAGATTTACAACTTAAAGGGCCAGTAAATATCTTCAACAAAATTATAGAAGAAAACTTCCCTAACCTAAAGAAAGAGATGCCCATGAACATACAAGAAGCCTTCAGACCTCCAAACAGACTGGACCAGACCAGATCAGAAAGTCCTGCTGGCACATAATAATCAAAACACCAAATGCACTAAAAAAAGAAAGAATATTAAAATATGTAAGGGAAAAAGGGCAAGTAACTTATAAATGCAGAACTATCAGAATAAAATCAGACTTCTCACCAGAGACCATGAAAGCTAGAAGATCCTTTACAGATGTCATACATACCCTAAGAGAACACAAATGCCAGCCCAGACTACTATACCCAGCAAAACTCTCAATCACTATAGATGGAGAAACCAAGATATTCCATGATAAAACCAAAATTATCCAATATCTGTCCACAAATCCAGCCCTGTAAAGGATAATGGATGAAAAACGCCAACATAAAGAAGGAAACTACATCCTAGAAAAAGCAATAAAGTAATCTTCTTCCAACAAATCCAAAAGAAGATACCCACAGAAACCTAAAAATAACATCAAAATTAACAGAAAGCAACAATCACTTAATCCTTAATATCTCTTAACATCAATGGACACAATTCCCCAATAAAAAGACATAAACTAACAGAAATGTTTTTCATATAAATCTTCAATTTTATCAGAAAATGTTTTAATTCCTCTTTCAATTAATTTAGTAATTTTTATGTCTACCATTTTATCTGTATTTTCCATGATAATCTTCAATTTCAACATGTTTTTCTATATATTTTCTTCAGTTATATCAGAAATATTTTCCATGTGAATCTTCAACTGTTTCAGGAAATGTTTGTAATTCCACTTTCAATTAACTTAGGAATACTTTTATGCCTACCATTATTATATCTTTATAAAATTTTCCATGATAATCTTCAATTTTAACATGTTTTTCCACATTTTTCTTTCTTTCTTTTTTTTTTTTTTTTTTGGTTTTTCGAGACAGGGTTTCTCTGTGTATCCCTGGCTGTCCTGGAACTCACTTTGTAGACCAGGCTGGCCTCGAACTCAGAAATCCTCCTGCCTCTGCCTCCCAAGTGCTAGGATTAAAGGCGTGCGCCACCACCGCCCGGCATTTTCCACATTTTTCTACAATTTTATCAGAAATATTTTCCATGTAAATCTTCAATTCTATCATAAACTGTTTCTATTTCATTTTTCAATTAATTTAGCAATGTTTTATGTCTACCACTTTACTCTTTAATTTTCCATGAAAATTTTCAATTTTAACATGTTTTTCTATATGTCTCCTCTATTTTATTAGAAATATTTTCCACATAATTCTTCAATTTTATCATAAAATGTTTTTACTTCCTTTTTCAATAAAAGAACATTCTTTTCAAAAAAAAAAAGATGCAGGCACTTACTTAAGAAGTGTCAAAGCTGTGGAGGTACACATGAGAACTGAGACTATGCTCTTAGCTTCCCTGACACTTGTGGATTTTTATTCAAGAAGAGAATGAAAATTTACAGTGGTGCATGTGAATGACATCATAGTTCAGTTATATTTTGTTTGCTGGCCTGTGCTTCTCTATGACATCTTCTATGCATTTGCTTTGTCCTGGCACTATTGTAAGACTTCCCACTTTCCTTAGAGTAGAATTATCCAAATTCTTTGCAGAGATGGAGAAGTTTTATAGCTTCAGTGTTGACTCAGAAAGCAAGCAGTCACTGTAGTGCTACTTGATTGGACAGTGTAGGTTTAGAACTGTTTCTTGGGATGTTTGACATGGGCCATATGTTCCAAGTAGTCTTTCTGTGTACACTGGTTCACCCATTAGTTACTCTAGTGTTGTATCCTTATCTGCCCACTCTTGGCCTTCTATGTGTCACCACTGAGACATATGACCCTGGAATGTCCCTTTTTTGCCTTTCTAGATTGTCTTTTATTTAGGCAGATTTTCTCTCATTTCACATCCACTTTTCAAAAAAAAGTCACTGCTTTTTGAAAAAAATCACCCCACTGTTTGGCTCACTGATAGAATGAGATTTCTTTTCCTAGTAGTGGTTGGTGTTTACAAAGAATGTGTTTGAGGTTCAAGAGATAGTTTATTTGCAGTTAAGAGCATGGACTCTTCTTCCAAAGAACCAAGAGTTCAAGTTCAGTATCTAGAACTCATATCGGTGACTCACAGGTGAAACCAAGTTCCAAGCCCAGACAATGATTTTGGCCTTCATGAACACTGTACACATACACACACACACACACACACACACACACACACACACAAACTAATAATAAAAACAAAAAAATAGTCTAAAAAAACAAGAGTGATTTTTATTTTGATAAGATTTTAGCAGGAAAAAGGAGCTTGGGTGTGTAGTTATTTTATCATCTTGTTTCAGAAAGGGAACGTACTTTCAACACTTTACTACCATACATAACTAGTGGACAAAGAAAAGGGTGAATACATGATTCGGCCATCAAATGCTAGGCTTAAAATCAAAATTCAAGAATTGGTATAAAATGTGAACTTTGTCTTTTCTGGAACTGTTAGGAAAATATTTTTCTTATTCAATATTTCACAAGTGGAAGGAATTGTTGTTGTCATAATTATTATCATAAGCCACTTAGATTCCTTAAAGAGTAGATGCATAAGCAAATTTTATGTATCCACTGCTCTTTCTTAGGTTACCAAAAGTCACTTTAAGTCGTCTTCTTTAAAAAAAAATTGCTGTACTAGTTACTTTCCTCAGTGCTGTGAAAAATAATGGACAAAAAGCAACTTAAGGGAACACAAAAAGATTTATATTGGCACACAGTTTAAGAATGAAAATAATCTCTCTTAGTTGGCAATGAGTGTGTGGATAGCTGGTCGCATTATATATTATATTATATATTATATTCAGGGAACAAAAAGAGATGAATGTTACCTCTCATGTACCATTTCTTGTACCTCTTCATTCTGGGCACCCAATCTCTGGGAGGATGCTCCCCACAGTTAAGAGTGTGTCATCTGTCAGGAACCATAATGGGACAAGCTAATATACTAGCAGGTGATCATCCGGAAATGGCCTGCTTCGGATTATTATATAATATGTGACAGGTGAGCCCTCATTAAGCAAGGCTGTGACGGACTAATTTTTGGAAAGATTTCTGCTATTAATATGCTTTTCCTATTATAATTAAACATATATAATAATCAATAAGTAATAGCACACCCCTTTGGAGCAGATTTCTGCAGATCCACGAAGATGTACTGTCTTATAGTGATGCTATGAAGACAAATAGATGACTTAAGTTTTAATGATGATTCTATAAGAATTCCTTAAATTATATCTATGATTATTAAGCTCTTTTATAGTGGGACTTCTATTAAGTCCTTTTCTGGTAGTTAAAATGGCAATGTGAACTCTGCCAGCCTCCCAAGTGTCACAAGTTAGTTGCTATTAGATGGCAACCAGATTTCTCTTACTCAGAGCACATTCCAAGAGGTTGTAAAACAATTAGCCAAAGGTCATAAAAAGGGAACTAATGATTTATTATAGGTGCTAGAACAGAAGATAAAATATTGACTGGGTTTATCTATGCAATCTTCAATAACTTAGTTATGGTTTTAAACTTTCAATGAACATGTGAAAGACAAGTAATAAATGTTTAGCTAGATAATTATTCCTAATGGATATGCATATAAACATTCTCTGTTGTAAACTTCTATTTCAATTTATAACTTGCTATGTTGTGTGAATGTGTGATGAACTTTGTAACATGTGATTATGCATTCTTTTTTTATTTTTTATTTTTTATTATTTCCTAAGTTTTTTGTTGTTGTTGTTGTTATTGAAGACAACCCTTATTCCATAGTGATCTGATAGGAGGCATGGGATTAGTTCGATCTTCTTATATCTGTTGAGGTCTGTTTTGTGACCAATTATATGGTCAATTTTGGAGAAGGCATGAGGTGCTGAGAAGAAGGTATATTCTTTTGTTTTTAGATGAAATATTCTATATATATCTGTTAGTTCCATTTAGTCCAAGGCTTCAATTAGTTTCACTGTGTCCCTGTTTAGTTTCTGCTTTCCTGAATGATCCATTTCAGAAAGTGGGGTGTTGAAGTCACCCACTATTATTGTGTGAGGTGCGACGTGTGCTTTGAGCTTTAGTAAAGTTTCTTTTATGAATGAAGGTGCCCTTGCATTTGGAGCATAGATATTCAGAATTGAGTGTTCTTCTTGGTGGATTTTTCCTTTGATCAGTATGTAGTGTCCTTCTGTGTCTTCTTTGATAACTTTGGGTAGAAAGTCAATTTTATCTGATATTAGGATGGCTACTCTGGCTCGTTTCCTGGGACCATTTGCTTGTAAAATTGTTTTCCAGCCTTTTACTCTGAGGTAGTGTTTGTCTTTGACACTGAGGTGTGTTTCCTGCACACAGCAAAATGCTGGGTCCTGTTTGCATATCCAGTCTGTTAGTCTATGTCTTTTTATTGGGGGAATTGAGACCATTGATATTAAGAGAGATTAAGGAATAGTGATTATTGCCACCTGCTATTCTTGACGCTATCTTATGTTTGAGTTTTTATCTACTTTTTGGTTTGATGAAAGAAGGTTACTATCTCGTTTTTTGCAGTGTGTAGTTTCTCTCCTTGTATTGGCGGTTTCTACCTATTATCCTTTGTAGGACTGCGTTTGTGGAAAGATATTGTGTAAATTTGGTTTTTATCATGGAATATCTGGGTCTCTCCATCTATGGTGATTGAGAGTTTTGCTGGGTATAGTAGTCTAGGCTGGCATTTGTGTTCTCTTAGAGTCCACCTCTCGCTTCCCTGTCCTGGTACTCCCCTACATCCAGTCTTTCCAGGACCAGGGGTCTCTTCTTCCATCTTCTTGGAAATCCATTGATATGCGAATTGTCTAGGATATTCCGAGATTCTGGGTTAACATCCCCTTATCAGTGACTGCATACCATGTGTGTTCTTTTGTGATTGGGTTACCTCACTAAGGATGATATTTTCCAGTTCTGACTATTTGCCTAGAAATTTCGTGAGTTCATTGTTTTTAATTGCAGAGTAGTATTCCATTGTGTAAATATAGCACATCTTCTGAATTCATTCCTCCGTTGAGAGACATCTGGGTTATTTCCAGCTTCTGTTTATTATAAATAAGGCTGCTATGCACATAGTGGAGCGTGTGTCCTTATTGCATGCAGGTAAAGTTTCTGGGTATATGCCCAGGAGTGGTATAGCTGGATCCTCTGGGAGTGTCATGCCCAGTTTTCTGAGGAACCGCCAGACTGCTTTCCAGAGTAGTTGTACCAGCTTGCAATCCCACCAGCAGTGGAAAGTATTCCTCTTTCTCCACATCCTTGCCAACAACTGCTGTCTCCTGTGTTTTTGATCTTAGCCATTCTGACTGGTGTGAGATGGAATCTCAGGGTTGTTTTGATTTGCATTTCCCTAATGACTAAGAATGATGAACATCTCTTTAGGTGCTTCTCAGCTACTAGATATTCTTCAGGTGAGAACTCTTTGTTTAACTCTGTATCCCATTTTTTAAGAGAATTACTTGCCTCTCTGGAGTTTAACTTCTTGAGTTCTTTGTATATATTGGATATTAGCCCTCTGTCAGATGTAGGGTTGGTAAAGATCATGTCCTAGTTAGTTGGTTGCCGCTTTGTCTTTTTGACAGTGTCTTTTGCCTTGCAAAAACTTTGTAATTTAATGAGGTCCCATTTGTCAATTCTTGATCTTAGAGCATAAGCTATTGGAGTTCTGTTCAGGAAAATCTCCCCTGTGCCCATATGTTCAAGGTTCTTCCCTAGTTTCCTTTCTGTTAGTTTCAGTGTGTCTGGTTTTATGTGGAGGTACTTGATCCACTTGGAATTGTACTTAGTGCAAGGAGATAAGAATGGGTCAATTTGTATTCTTCTGCATGTTGACCTCCAGTTGAGCCAGCACCATTTGTTGAAAAGGCTATCTTTTTTCCACTGGATGGTTTTAGCTCCTTTGTCAAAGATCAAGTGACCATAGGAGTGTGGATTCATTTCTGGGTCTTCAATTCTGTTCCATTGATCTACATGCCTGTCACTGTACCAATACCATGCAGTTTTTAACACTATTCCTTTGTAGTACAGCTTGAGGTCCAGGATACTGATTCCCCCAGAAGTTCTTTTACTCTTGAGAATAGTTTTGGCTATCCTGGGTTTTCTCTTATTCCAGATGAATTTTTGAATTGCTCTTTCTAACTCTATGAAGAATTGAGTTGGGATTTTGATGGGGATTGCATTGAATTTATATATTGCTTTTGGCAAGATGGTCATTTTTACTATATTAATCCTGTCAATCCATCAGCATGGCAGATTTTTCCATCTTCTGAGGTCTTCTTCAATTTCTTTCTTCAGAGACTTGAAGTTCTTGTCATACAGATCTTTCACTTGTTTGGTTGGAGTCACACCAAGATACTTTATATGGTTTGTGGCTATCATGAAGGGTATCATTTCTCTTACTTCTTTCTCAACCTGCTTATCCTTTGAGTATAGGAAGTCTACTTACTTGCTTGAGTTGATTTTATATCCAGCCACTTTGCTGAAGTCGTTTATCAGCTGTAGGAGTTCTCTGGTGGAGTTCTTTGGGTCGCTTAAGTATGCTGTCATATCGTCTGCAAATAGTGATAGTTTGACTTCTTCCTTTCCAATTTGTATCCCTTTGACCTCCTTTTGTTGTCTAATTGCTCTAGCTAGAACTTCAAGTACTATATTGAAAAGATTTGGAGAGAGAGGGCAGCCTTGTAGTCCCTTATTTCAGTGTAATTGCTTCACATTTCTCTCCATTCAGATTGATGTTGGCTACCGGTTTGCTGTAAATTGCTTTTACTATGTTTATATATGGGCCTCGAATTCCTGATCTTTCCAAGACCTTTAGCATGAAAGGATGCTGAATTTTGTCAAATGCTTTCTCAGCATCTAATGAAATGACCATGTGGTTTTTTTCTTTGAGATTTTTTATGTAGAGGATTACATTGATGGACTTTCTTATATTGAACCATCCCTGCATCCCTGGGATGAAGCTTACTTGATCATGATGAATGATCATATTGATGTGTTCTTGGATTCAGTTGGCAAGAATTTTATTGAGTACTTTTGCATCTATATTCATAAGGAAAATTGGTCTGAAGTTCTCTTTCTTTGTTGGTTCTTTGTGTGGTTTTGTTATCAGCACAATTGTGGCTTCATAGAACGAATTGGGTAGTGTTCCTTCTGTTTCTATTTTGTGGAATAGTTTGAAGAGTATTGGTGTTAGGTCGTTTTTGAAGGTCTGATAGAATTCTGCACTAAAACCATCTTGTCCTGTGCTTTTTTTTGGTTGGAAGACTTCCAATGCCCACTTCTCTTTCTTCAGGGGTTATAGGACGGTTTACATGGTCTATTTCATCCTGATTTAATTTTGTTATTAGGAAATTGTCCATTTCCTTGAGATTTTGTAGTTGTGTTGAATACAGGCTTTTGTAGTAGGATCTGATGATTTTTTTGAATTTTCTCGGTTTCTGTTGTTATCTCTCCCTTTTCGTTTTTGATTTTGTTAATTTTGACACTGTCTCTGTGCCCTCTGGCTAGTCTGGCTAAGGGCTTGTGATTCCTTTGAAAAGGCATCTACCCATCGATTCATTCCTTTAAGCTATTTTTGTGTTGCCTTCTTATGGGCCTCCATCAGTTGACCCATGTTCTCCTGTATTTCTCTAAGCGATTTTTGTGTTTCCTTTGTAAGGGCTTCTACCCTCTGATTCACGTTCTCCTGTAATTCTTTATGAGATTTATTTGTGTCCTTCTTGAAATCCTCTAATAGCATCATGAGAAGTGATTTTAAATCCAGATCTTGTCTTTTGGGTGTGATGGGGTATCCAGGACTTGCTGCTGTTGGAGAGTTGCGGTCGGATGGTGCCATATTACTTTGATTTCTGTTAGTAACATTCCTACGTTTGCCTTTTGCCATCTGGTCACCTCTGGTGTTAGTTGGTCCTGCTGTCACTGGCGGTTGGTTGGACCTCATGTGAGCCTGCAAGGCTATTTCTGCTCCCCCCCCCGATTTCCTGGATTCCACTGGTACCGATTGCTCGGGGGCTGCCCTGCTCCTGAGTGAATTTGGAGCCCTGATATGTCTTGCCCCAGGTGATGTTATATTGGGGAATCCTTGCACATCTGAAGGCTCAATGGAGTCAATCCCCAGAGCAGAGTTCGCCAAGGCGAGGCTGGTGCTCTCCTTCCCTGTGTGGTTGCTCTCTCTCCCAGTGCGGGTCCCTCTGCAGGGCAGTTGTCCCACAGCATAGCTGGCTTGTAGGTGACCGCAGAACTTCGCAGCTCTTGGGAGCATGGAGCACACAAACTGGTAGAGACCCAAGTGATATTATACTTGATTGTCCCTGTACCTGGAGGTCCCAATTTGTGATTATGTATTCTGAAAGATGTTTAAGGGCTGAGGACAAAGAGAAGGGTCAGACCAGAAGAATTTAGGTTAGAGGAACAGTGGTGAGAAGAATGGAGCTGAGAGAAGAACTGAACTGAGGAGAAGATTTTAGTTAGAGGAGACCAAGATTAGAAGGAGAATGCAGAATGGAATAACTTGGAGACTATAGGTAACATAAAATAACTAAGAAAGCTATGTGTAGAATGCAGAAGGAAAGAGGAAAAAAGAAGATGCTGCAGAGAGCAGAAGGAGCAGACAGGCTTCTCCTTACCATGGGACTGAACAGCTACCATGGTAAGGAGAAGGCAGGTTTAGTCTTATTAAAAGGAACAAAGCTTTTTGCTATCTTTTTTTTCTTTTTTGAAAGATGTATTTACACTGTAGCTGTACTGATGCTTGTGAGCTGTCATGTGGTTGGTGGGAATTTGAATTCAGGACCTCTGCTCACTCTGGTCAGCCCTGCTCATATTATTACACCTAAGTACACTGTAGCTGTCTTCAGACACAGTAGAGGAGGTTGTCAGATCTCTTTTATGGATGGTTGTGAGGTACCATGTGGTTGCTGGGATTTGAACTTAGGACCTTTGAACAGTCAGTGCTCTTAACCGCTGAGTCATCTTTCCAGCCCAGAATTTGATCTCTTTAAAGTTACTACAAGACTTTTGGGTGCTAGCTTGTACCAACCATACCTTTTCTTCTTACTCTGACAGTGTGGATGTGTTTAATGGCATTGTCATTAAGCATTCTTTTATATGAACTTGGCCATTCTCTAGCAACAGATAATGTTTGGGATGACGTTTTTTCCAATATGATTTCCTTGCTTATACATAAGGATCTCCATACTTTCCTAATACTATTATACTAATATATAAATAATATCTTTGTACAATGTAATGCTAATGAACACAGCATTGTTTTTATCCTATCCACTGTAATTTAATTGGTTTCAGAATATTAAATTATCATAAATAATTCTATGAGTCATGCATCATTTAGAAAATGTTTAATATTATTTTTAGGTTGTGTGTGTGTGTGTGTGTGTGTGTATGTGTGTGTGTCTTGCATTGGCATGTGGTGGTACCTGCAGAGTCCAGAAACAGGTGTGAGATAATCTGGAGCTGTAGTAACTGTCTGGCATGGTTTTTTAGAACCACAGGCTCTCCAAGAGCGGTACTTGATCTTCACTCCAGCTCTGAGGCATACATTTGATTTCAACCCTTATGTATCATTAGCTATTCCCTTGAAACAAGATTTTTCAACTATGTCATTGACACTGAGGGATGGTAAGTTTTGCTGAGAGAATGGTAGGGGACACTTTGGAATGTAGCAAAGCATATCATATCTGGCCTTTACCCAACTGATGAACGTAGTACCCTTTACTCCCAGACAAACAAATGAGTTTAAAATTTTTTTATATTTTATTTATTGAAAATTGATTTTAAATATAATACATTCTGATTGTGGTTTCCTGTTAATGATCCCCTGGAACCTTATATCTCCCAGTCTGAACT